>JARHVA010000446.1:3312500-3912500 GCA_037957365.1 Torreya grandis | reverse complement strand
CCAAACACAAGTATCCAATAGAGGGTTTCCGTCCCCTATGACTGAACTAAAAGAGGGTTTCCATCTTCAATCAATTTTCATCTGAAATGCTGCTCCAAATTGCAAAAAACTGTTTTTGAGAAATTGCATAAATCCCTCTATGAAATGAAAGAGAAAAATATATAGATTCCAAGCAACCAAACCTGGACTCCAAATTCCTCTTAAATCTCATTTTATGAACTTTTAGGTCTCCGATATGGGTTACCCCCCTTTGGGAAAAAATATCTTTTATTTCACTTTAATTTAATAAAGTCACTTAGACTTTATTAAGTCACTTTAATATTATAAAGTCACTTAAATTTTATAGAGTTACTTTATTAGAATAAAAATATATTCTAATGTTGAAAAGTAACTCCATAATGGAAAAAAATAACAATAGACACTTTTAAGTGACTTTTCCCACTGAATATTACCATTTTGCCTGCCATTTATTCCCTCGACACTTCCATGAGCCTACGGGAATACTGAATAGGCTAATCTGCATAACCGAGTGATCTCCTTAGGAAAGAGGGGACATTACAAATATTCATAACAATAACAAGAGTATTCTATCAAAAGCAACTTTATGTTGTATACTTTGAAACAGGGAGGCAAGTAAGCACACTACAGCCTAATCAAGTCAACACAGTATAACTCAGCCAATCATATCATCACTACCATAGGCTCATTTATTACCAAAAGAAGATAATTATACATCTAAACTTCTTTCAACCATCCCCAAGCAAATAAATGGTTACATGTCTTAAAATAACCAACCTGGAGAAGGATATCATACTCAACAGAAATAATTCTTTATTTATTAACACAAGTAATGCACAGCATATTCACCATTGAATATTCTCCAACCACAACCAGCATGCAAGAGAATCATAATTTAAGCAGTCATGAGCTGTAAGCGTCAAGTTTCACAACAATCAACAGCTGATTATAAAGGAATATTTCACATTTCAAGTACTAACAACAATTGTTTTGGGTTAAGCTGTTTTAAGAAGCCTCATCCTTCATCCATAGGCAATAAGTCCTACAAGGAGGTAAAACAGCATTCTAGATGCTATAAGCAAGAAGACCCAGTTTGTAACACCCAAGGTATAGCATACAAAGGCCAAACAGGTGCATTACTCAAGAACAAATTCTCTTTTTTTTTGCACAAAGGTCACCAAATTGACAGTAAGTGTAACAGTATACAGCTAGTTCAACATAAACAATAAGCCAATATCACTACTCATAAAACTTTACCACAGCTTACACACAAGGCCAAGAAGGTACAATAGTTTCCCAAGGTAAACATACATCATGCAAATGCAAGTTCTGGGTTTATGACCCACAGTAATCTACTAATATGTACTAAAATATAGTGTACAATGAATTAAAACCTGCTTAGTTCCACTATCCAACCATATTGTATCAAAAATACAAAAATCTGTAAAATCTGTCCTAGGCCGTGGTAAAGTAACAACGGTAAATCAGGCTTGCTAACAAAAATCCAGATCAAATTATTCTAGGCCATGCATACTCCAATGCAAAACCAAAGTATGCAAAATAACTAAAAGACATTTTCATATCCAGGAAATAACAATTATACCAAAACCAGCTTAAGTTTCTTTCCATCTGCCCAACACTGCAGCATGACCATAATGAATACCAATAGTATAATCATATAATAAATCAAACCAGCTACACTGTTACTGCAAGAATACCCTAGGCTGTAGCAAATCACCCAAGCAAGATAACTAACACAAAAAACATAATTTCCATGGTCAAGCATTCTAAGAAACAACCATAAATTCTTTGTAAGCCTCCTAACTAAGCAAAGCCATCATACTCTCTCTCTCTCTCTCTCTCTCTCTCTCTCTTTGTATGTATGTAATGTCCTGCTCGGGGTTGGGGGTGGTCCCCTCCCCAAGCAGACCCGGTTCGGTGGGGGTGGTCCCCACTCAGGGGGTTTGTCTGGCTCGTGCCACATGGTCGCCTCGACGGTCGCCCAGTGGCTGGCCTTGGGTCATTGGAAGAGGACCCAAATCATCCCAGGACTTTTGGTGTGATGGCCAGTGTATATAAGCCAAGATGGTTGTTCACTTCACATTGTGTTCACATTAAATTTGAATGAGCAAACATTACAAATATATAAGCCAAGATGGTTGTTCACTTCACATTTCCAAAAACACTCTTCCTATTCCTACGATAATAGAAAACAACCAAAATATCCTATGACACCTAGGATTATGTACACCATTGTTACAAAAGTAAGTTGTTTTTTACTTAAGTTTAACTAGCTTTTACTTGTATCAAAGTTAATACTAGTGAAATATGTAAAATTCTGATGCCATACATGTTTTGTTTTGTTTTTTAAATGAAAAATTATATTAAAACAAATTTAAAGAGTACATATTCGAATATGCCAAACTTGAAAACTAATAGTCCAAGCTCGAGCATTGAACATAAAGAATAACCAATAATCACTCATTGATGCAAATCCAGAATCTTTCTCAAATCTTCTTGCAATTTACTTGACCACTAGATTGGAGGCACACCATAGCAAAGAATGTTGTGATTATATAGCGCCCAATTTGCCAAACTATCAGTCACTTAATTACTAGCTCTAGGAACATGACAAAAATAAGTCTCTTGAAACTTATCTTGCAAAGTGCGTATTTTCCCCATTTCTCTTGCTATTTGCCAATTTTTACTAGGATCTCCCTCAAGCTCTGATAACAATCCCACAATTACTTTAAGAGATATAAGGTTGCATTGGGAGTTGGTGTAGTATCCCTTGCTAATATAAGTGTGAAAATGAAGATTTTGCACTCAAAGAATATTGTCAAACACTTTGCGTACAACTTTCTTGCTTGCTGGTTTTGAGTTTTGAGTTTGTTGTTGCTTGCTTGAATGGATATCAAATGTGACTTTAATGCCTTCAAAGGACTTCTATGATGTCTAAGCAAAGAACTAAATGCAATGCAACTCTTTTTTCCGGATTTTTCAAGTGTGAATATATGAACACTACAATGAGAAAGTGCATCTACAGCAATATGACATTTTGACAAACACTTGTCATGCAATTCAAGAATGAGGGACTCTGAAAACTCAGTGTTTGTTGTATGAAGTTTCTGATTACAAATTTCAGACTTACAATATGCAAAATATCAATTATTAACCAAACCAAAATGAAGTATGAATGAGCTCTAATGGCTGCCACTAAATCTGCATACAAAGTACTCAGAAAATTGACAATTGCATAGGCAAATTGAGACCAAGAACCTGATTTATTGATGCCAAATGAAAGACCAATGCTCAACAACGAACTCAGAATTTTGCAAACTTTTTTGGAACCCTTCAAAGGTGAAATCGCCCTCCTTGAAGCTGGCCGCCCCTGCCCTGTTTGTGCAGATCAAACAATAAATAATTGCAGCCTTTAACCTCCTCCAATTTGTCCTTGAAATGATTGTCTCGGCGATAGCAATTGATTGCTCAAATACCCAGAATGATACACCTCTCTGATTGAAAGATATGAGCAAATATGTAGGTCTCATGTAGGCTGGTTGACCTCCATGACAGCAAGTAACAAAGTCTGATATGCACCTTCAAATCTCCAAAAAATCACTCCAAAATACTCTCAAATGGAATGCCCTTCTCTCCACAACAAAATGATGCTAAATAGAATTCAACAGGCACAAAGTTGCATACCAAATTGACCTCCATGAATGCTGAAGCAATAAACCCCAATGTGAAAGACTGAAGTATCTCTCACCCAAATTATGCAACTCTTCCGAGAATCTTTCACCACCTCAGTTATGCCAATCAAAGAGAGTGACCATGTAATGTCCCCTTCTAGTTAGACATTTTACTTTCAACATGATTAGCCTATCAGTGGCCCTTGTAGGCTAATACGGCATGGTTTGAGGGTCCTCTCCGCAGTTACCCAAATGGCAGTTGGTTTCTTTGGGGAAGTTTCGACATATTCTGGGGGTTTTCTAATGATTTACTAGAATGTTCTATTTTAGAAACCTCATGTTACAAGATGATATATTTGTGCTTTATGATATAATTCATTATTTTATATTAAAGTGCAAATATAATATATTAAAAGGGAAAAATAATAATAAAATATTATGATGTTTCTAAAAGCTTCCCAAATGAAAAAGAGTATAAAGAGAGGTGTGGGCTGCCATTATGAATTATCCCAATTTGATGTTGTCTTTGTTGTGGTATGCTAGTGGAGCCTAGAGTTTCCTGCAGTAAATCAATTTGTCTTTGGGAATGATAACTCCCATTGATAGCATAACTGAGGGAGTGAAATATTTCTTGAAGGGTTGCATTTTGGAGGTGATATTTCAGTCATCTCAATTAGAGCAAAATTTGTGGCCATTGGCCAATTTTGGAGAAATCGATTTGGTGAATTTGTGGAGGTTGCATAGCTATCTTTTGGTGTTGGTTTCTATATAGCTTGGCATTGATTTTTCTTTGGTTAAGAGAGCAAATTGCATTGTAAACAAAGCTGATATAAAAATCAGATATTTACAGTCAAGGAAGGATGCCATTAGGAGGGACGTTTTTGCTTGTGGGGGTTCCATTTTGCATCGATTCTCTGCTTGGCTTGGTGCGTCCACTTCCTTAGAGCATGAAGATGTTATTAGATGCTTAAGGAAGTGCATATTCAGTGCATATTATATTTAATTTGAGATCAGACCAAAACAGGGGCGACTGGCTTGGAAAATTCGATTTGGCTTGGGAGATCATCCTTTCGCTGAAAAATTGCTTGCTCCATCTATTCTCAAGGGCACCTCAATCCCACCAGGGTTCATTGCATACAATCCATCATTTATTATAGTTTATATTTGCAGCTGTAGGTGTACATCCTTCATACCAGCATACGATATAATTGTAATTCTTGTTTATGCCAAGAGTCTTGGCTAGTTTAGTGGAGCATTGTAACAAATCATCAATACAATTAAGAATCACAAGTTGCTGGTCATTTATAGTTATCTTTTGAGCATTTGAATTGAGATAGTAGGTTGCATGCCAACTGTTCGACTAAATGTCCATTGGCTGTAAGTGATTAGTTTGCTTTGTGAATTCATCTAATTGCATAAAAAAGAACAAAACCTGCATCTATAACTCAGCATTGTCATTCTTAAAACACTTAAAGCTTTAATCCATCATCATTTAAACAAATCATCAAAACTGTGACAAAAAAAACAAGCAAGAAGCACTTTGCTTACAAAATGTTTGAAAAAATTACGAGGCAACAAATTGAAACAATTAAGAGCAGATTGGACAAGGATTGTTATAGTGGTATCAGAGCCCTAATTCTGCCATCTTGGAGGGTTAAAATATCACATGAGAGGTCATCACAGGTACCATACCCACAGAAGAGCAGAACAGGGAGCGAATTGGCAAGACGAAGACCCATTTACAGAGGTACCTTTGGCTGAAATGGGTGACAGAGTAGACATGGGTCCACACAAAGATGAGAGAGGAGACAATGATAGAAATGGTGATAGAGAAGTGAGAGACACTCTGAGAGATTTATGAGTTGGTTCGCAATAGGTAGCTGGGGCCTTACAGCAGTTGGCAAATACTTTGCAGCAGTTGAATTTACCTAGAAGACAGCCTTAGGTCCAGGAAGATGATAGGAGTGTAGCTGGGCCCTGAAGAGTGCAGAGGGAACCCTCCGGCACTGCAGATAGGCCTACTTGGCCCACATTCCTAAGAAATGAACCAGTTGAGGAGAATATTGAAGAGGTTGAGAATCCAACCTATGCTGACGCATACATGGCTGCCCATGATGAATGGTAGCAATTGACACCTGAAGCACAAGGGCTTATGCATTTTGATCGGTTTGTACAGTCAAGGATGGATTGCTATAGGTCTCGACAGAAGAGAAGACCTAGGAATCAGAATAAGGAACTCCAACACGCTACTAATAAGCTTACAATACCCATGTTTGATGGTAGTGACAAGACTACGACACAATCATGGATTCATAAGTTGGATACCTTCTTGGCTCTTCGACCCATGACAAAAGAGGAAGCTATCAAATATGCCACTTTGCATCTAGGAGCAACACACGAATGGTGGTATCATGGACTGCTTACATTGCAACACAGTTAGATCACATTTTACTAGGAGTTTGTGGATAGACTGAATGAACGTTTTGACAGGAAGGATCCAAAATCATACTTCAGGGATTTGGCCTTGCTTAAGCAAGTTGGTAGTTTGGAAATCTATATTGGAGACTTCCAGAAACTATCAGCACTGGTGCCCAACATCTCAAAGAGACGATTGGTGGTGCTATTCATTGAGGGGTTATTGGAGCCTATGCGAGGATGGATTAAAGCATTTGATCCTCCCACACTTCAGGAGACAATGAATAAGGCTAGGAGCATGGAACTTGCAGCCCCGCAAAGCAAGTACTCATCAAAGGGATCTTCATATCGAGACAATAAATCTTTGTCTAAAAAGAACAAACCAGATTTTAAGGGCAAATCATCAGCACCTATAGATAGGGATACACTTAATGATTTGTGCAAGAAGAAGTTATGTTTCTACTGCAAGGGGCCCTATGATGCAAACCATGATTGTCCCTTAAGACCTAAAGGAAAAGCTAATAAAGTGATGTGGGCATATTATGAGGACTCTGAGTTGAAGAAATCAGATCAGCAATCTAATCCTAAGGATTCAGGTACGGAGCACGAGGAAGATAAGCATAAAAGAGGAGAGCATGAAGGAGCAACGAGGTAACGTGATGTGCACATCACTAGCATCCAGCAGGAGGGATCATTTAGAATGCATGGAGTTCTAGCAGGGCAAAAGATTATCACTCTTCTTGACACAGGGGCCACTCATTATTTTATTGATGCCCGATTGGTTGAGAGGCATGGAATCAGGACAGAGGAATTTGAGGGAATAAGAGTTAAGGTGGCAGATGGTTATACCCTCAAGTGCAAAAGGAGGATATCAGATTTGCCTATGCATTTGAACAACTATGAGTTCAAGACCGAATTCTATGTGGTGAATATGGGTGATACAGATATGGTACTTGGCATGAAATGGTTACATGACATAGGGAAATTCACCTTGGATCTCAGAGAGATGGAAATGACATTCCAGGTAGATGGAAAAACTCATGTCCTCAAGGCTATTCGAGATTCCAGTTTCAGGATGATTTCTTTTAGGAGGATGGAGAGACTTATGAGGCATGACATGGTTGAGTGGGCAGCTGAGTGTGTTTTGATGCTTACATAGGGTAAGCAGCAGAAGCCAATTTACCATCCAGACACTTAAGAGTTAAGAATTAAGCACGCTCAGGTATTCAGTGATATTCCAATAGGAAGACCACTAGACAGAGGGATTGAGCATATCATTGAGTTGGAGGAGGGCGCTAAGCCCGTGATGATCACCCCATATAGGCACCCCAAGAGGCTAAAGGATGAAATAGAGAAAACTATTAAGGAGTTGCTGGCCATGGGACCCATTAGACCAAGTCACCTTTTACATCATCAGTAGTCTTGGTCAAGAAAAAAGATGGTACATTTCGGATGTGTATTGATTATAGGCACCTGAATAAAAGAACAATCAAGAACCGTTACCCCATCCCTAGAATTGATGAGTTGATAAATGAGTTACATGGTGCCTGCTACTTCCCCAAAATTGACTTGAGGTCGAGGTATCATCAGATTCGTGTCAAGGAGCAAGACATAGAGAAGATGGCTTTCAGGTGCCATTGTGGACATTTCGAGTTCGTGGTTATGCCATTTGGGCTAACCAATGCTCTGGCGACATTTCAGTCTATGATGAACAGGGTCTTCCATTCGCAGTTAAGGAGGTATGTGATGGTATTCTTTGATGATATCTTAGTATTTAGCAGAACATGGGAGCAACACATTGCACATATTGATGCGGTTTTGGGCATTCTTAGAGGTGAATCCTTGTATGCCAAGGAATCCAAGTGTGACGTGGGAATGACAGAATTATTGTATCTTGGGCACATCATCAGTGCTGAGGGGGTACGTATTGACCCAGAGAAGATCAAGGCGATTTTTGAATGGCCTACTCCAGATAACCTTACTCAGCTTAGAGGATTTTTGGGATTGTGTGATTTCTACTGCAAGTTTGTTAATGGATATTCACGGCATGCGGCACCACTCACTGATTTGATGAAGAAAGGGGCATTTGTTTGGACTCCTGAGACACAAGATTGTTTTGAGATGTTCAAACAAATTATGACTTCTTGCCCAGTTCTTGCATTGCCATATTTCTCCAAACCCTTTGAGCTACAATGTGATGCATCAGGTGAAGGGATAGGTGCAGTCCTTATGCAGGACAAACATCCGATTGCTTTTGAGAGTCAGAAGCTTCGCGGTCCAAAGAGAGGGTACAACACATATGACAAGGAGATGTTGGCCATCATGCATGCATTGGCCAAATTCAAGCAGCATTTGGTAGGCAGCAAGTTGGTGAAAACAGACCATAACAGTTTGAGGCATTTCCTTGGACAGAGAGATCTTAATGATCGGCAATAGGAATGGGTCAGCAAGTTGCAATCATATGATTTTGACATCTCCTTTGTCAAGGGGACACAAAATGTGGTTGCTAATGCTTTATCTCGACGTCCACACTTGAGTTCTATGACTGGGATAGCAAATGATTGGCGACACTTGATAGTAGCAGAGTATGCCAAGGATAGTTGGGCTGCAAGTGTTATTGAGGGGTCAGTACAGGATACCAGATATACAGTTGTAAATGATTTAATCATTTACAAAAGAAGGATTTATTTGACCCCAGGATCGGAGATGAAAAATATTATTTTGAGGACCTTTCATGATACATCCATGTTAGGTCATCCCGAGTATTTCAAGACTTATAAGCAGATTCGAGAGAGGTTCACTTGAAAGGGCCTCAAATCAGATGTTCTATGATATGTCAGAGAGTGTCCTGTTTATCAGTAAAATAACAAGAACACACATATCCAACAGGTTTACTTCAGCCACTTCTAATTCCTGATAGGAAATGGGAATGCTTATCTATGGATTTCATTACTGGATTACCTAGAGCCCAGGGACAGAATTGCATATATGTGGTTGTGGATCATTTGACTAAATATGCTTGCTTCCTTCCGATCTTAGCTACTTACTCAGCTACACAGGTGGTAGAATTGTTCTTCCATGAGGTATTTAGGTTGCATGGGTTACCTCGGAGCATAGTTAGTGACAGAGACAACGGGTTTATGGGTCATTTTTGGCAGGAGTTATTCACGCTATGTGGGACAGAACTCACTCCGAGTACTAGTTACCATCCACAGACCAATGGACAGACGGAGATTGTGAATAAATGGGTGGAAGGCTACCTCAAGAACTACATAGCAGGGCAGCAGAAGGGTTGGGTTAAGTGGTTACATTTATGCGAGTATTGTTACAATACCACTTACCATCTCTCCATTCAGATGACACCACTCTTGGCATTGTATGGGTATGATGCGCCGAGCTTTCTGGATTTTTTATTTGGAGATAGCCGAGTGCCCAGTGCTGGTGATCTATAGAAGGAGAACCAAGGCATTATGAGAGCATTGCAGGAAAACATACAGAAGGCTCATAACCAACAAAAGCAGAATGCAGATCAGAAGTGAGTTGAACGCTCATTTCAAGTGGGTGATATGGTGTATTTGATGCTACAGCCACACAGTCTTCTCTTAAGAAAAGTGGTGCCGAGAAGCTTAAGCCATGATACTATGGGCCATTTAGGATTATTAGGAGAGTGGGCGAGGTGGCTTATGAGTTGGAGTTGCCAGCCGACAACAGAGTACACAATGTCTTCCATGTGTCACGCCTCAAGAAGGCGTTAGGACATCGTGTGGTTCCTTCCATGACTTTGCCACCTTTGGATGATGAGGGGAAATTGATACTGGTGCCTGAGGCCATCTTGGATGTTCGAGAGAGGACTTTGCAAAAACGGGTCATCCGGGAATACTTAATTAAATGGCGGGACTTGCCAGTTGAGGATGCTACTTAGGAGAATGTGGAGATTCTACAACATCTAGATTTGAGATTGATTGGGGACAAGCAATTTTAGGAGGGGGGACTGTAATGTCCCCTTCTAGTTAGACATTGTACTTTCAACATGATTAGCCTATCAATGGCCCTCGTAGGCTAATATGGCATGGTTGAGGGTCCTCTCCGCAGTTACCCAAATGGCAGTTGGTTTCTTTGAAAAAGTTTCGACATATTCTGGAGGTTTTCTAATGATTTATTAGAATGTTCTATTTTTAGAAACCTCATGTTACAAGATGATGTTATATTTGTGCTTTATGATATAATTCATTATTTTATATTAAAGTGCAAATATAATATATTAGAAGGGAAAAATAATTATAAAATATTATGATGTTTTTAGAAGCTTCCCAAATGAAAAAGACTATAAAGGGAGGTGTGGGCTGCCATTATGAATTATCCCGATTTGATGTTGTCTTTGTTGTGGTATGCTGGTGGAGCCTAGAGTTTCCTGCAGTGAATCAATTTGTCTTTGGGAACGATAACTCCCATTGATAGCATAACTGAGGAAGTGAAATATCTCTTGAAGGGTTGCATTTTGGAGGTGATATTTCAGTCATCTCAATTAGAGCAAAATTTGTGGCCATTGGCCAATTTTGGAGAAATTGATTTGGTGAATTTGTGGAGGTTGCATAGCTATCTTTTGGTGTTGGTTTCTATATAGCTTGGCATCGATTTTTCCTTGGTTAAGAAAGCAAATTGCATTGTAAACAAAGCTGATATAAAAATCAGATATTTACAGTCAAGGACACCATTAGGAGGGACGTTTTTGCTTGTGGGGGTTCCATTTTGCATTGATTCTCTACTTGGCTTGGTGCGTCCACTTCCTTGAAGCATGGAGATGATATTAGATGCTTGAGGCAGCGCATATTCAATGCATATTATTTTAAATTTGAGATCAAACCAAAACAGGGGCAACTGGCTTGGAAAATTCAATTTAGCTTGGGAGATCATCCTTTCTTAGCTTGGGAGATCATCCTTTCGCTGGGAAATTGCTTGCTCCTTCATCTATTCTCAAGGGCACCTCAATCCCACAAGGGTTCAGTGCATACAATCCATCCTTTATTATAGTTTATATTTGCAGCTATAGGTGTACGTCCTTCATACCAGCATATGATATAATTGTAATTCTTGTTTATGCTAAGAGTCTTGGCTAGTTTAGTGGAGCATTGTAACAAATCATCAATACAATTAAGAATCACAAGTTGCTGGTCATTTATAGTTATCTTTTGAGCATTTGAATTGAGATAGTCGGTTGCATGCCAACTGTTCGACTAAATGTCCATTGGCTGTAAGTGATTAGTTTGCTTTGTGAATTCATCGAATTGCATAGAAAAGAACAAAACCTGCATCTAGAACTTAGCATTGTCATTCTTAAAACACTTGAAGCTTTAATCCATCGTCATTTAAACAAATCATCAAAACTGTGACAAAAAAAACCAGCAAGAAGCACTTTGCTTACAAAGTGCTTGAAAAAATTACAAGGCAGCAAATTGAGACAATTAAGAGCAGATTGGACAAGGATTGTTACAGACCATTCTCAATCACTGAAGTAGAAATCTGTAGAAACCCTAGGCTCCACAAGTAATTCATCAAAGCAAATGTCATGAACTAGATGTGAGACAATGAGCCTAGCCCTCTATTTATTCGTTTTCACCAAGAGGGGTCGGCCCCTTCTAGAAGATTCTCCCTTTTAAAATAATATTTAATTTCACTTTAATAATGTTAAAATATTATTATAATATAAAGTGCAAATAAACATTATAACATGAGAAATACATTTCTCACCCCAAAAGCGTATAAAATCAAATGTGAAGCCACAAGCAACTGCCTGAAAGACCCTCTCATCAACTCCTTGGCCTACACGGGTCAAATGATAGGCCAAACTCCATCAATGTTTGAATACTAGTTGTAAGGGGACATTAGGCTACATAAATACTATGTTTATGTAATGTGAGACGATGTTATATTTTTTCTCTATTTTCTAACTAGTGTTATGCGAGAACATGTCCCCTTAGAT
The DNA here is from genome assembly GCA_037957365.1 of Torreya grandis. NCBI lineage: Eukaryota > Viridiplantae > Streptophyta > Pinopsida > Cupressales > Taxaceae > Torreya > Torreya grandis. The sequence continues at coordinate 3,900,395 of JARHVA010000446.1, read as the reverse complement.
TTTGGTGACATGGTACAAGTTTTGTCTCCTAGAAACCGTTCCCGAGACACAAGTCACTATGGTTCTAATCTAGATATCTTTCCTGGTCTCTGTTCCTGAAATTGTACTCCATTGTCATAAAAAAGAAGTCAATGGATTTATTATGAAGTGGAAACTTAGTTTGGGCCATAACAAGTTGATTCTTGGAGTTGGAAAAAGTCCTAAACCAAGTATTGGAAGGAAAAAGGAGAGAGTGGAACATTATCTAGATGCCATCCACCATATAGTCATGCAAGGAAATGCAACCCCAACAAAAAAAATGAACTTGAGCTACTAATAAGAGTGCCTATCAATATATCATCATTGTTTACTCTATCAAATAAATGTTGATGGAGGGAAGTTTGTTTCATGGACTCTTAGTTAAAGTGAACCAAATTTTGACCTATGTCATGGTTCCTGGACTAAAAATATTTTATCTTGGAGTTCTTATTTTTCTTAGTTTGCAGACTCCTATTAATAACTGAGTGTTCTCAGTGTAATTTTTTTGCCTAGTTATTATTTATTATTTTGCGACTTATGTTGAATAGGTAACATACAAAGCAGTACTGCAATCTGTCATCAATTTTGTACCAGCTTTCCGCTCTCATATTGTACAGTAAAATTTCCCTTTTCCTTTCAGCAAAACAGAATGTTTGAAAGCCTAGATTAAGAAAATCATATCATGTTCTACTTGATTTAACTCAACATAATTCCGAGTGCATGTTTCATTTAGGCTTATTTTAAATCCTTTATGAAAAATTAACATAAAATTTATCATTTTTTGTTTAAAAAATTTTGAATATTAGAATCTAAATTGTTTGTATACAAGGCTTTTGGGAACAACTATGTGAACCTTGTTCGCAAACTTTCACGTAGTTGTTGCCACAAGCATTGTATGCAAATATTATGCACTGTGGAAGAATCATAGCTTTAAAAAAATTGAGACTTTCTTCAAAGCTAATATGAAACCTGCAAAGCACAATCTTAACAAGTTAAGGCTAGACTCTAGAGGATGGAGTATTCCATTTGAATTTGAAGCTTAGATGCATTTCATCATAATCATATCTTTTAACTTCAACTGTAGTTGACATTATAATCCACTTAACAATATTTTTCCTGGTGACTAAGTATCTCTACATGAGAGACTGATAAGACTACCAATAAGCACCATTTTAAGAGTTCAAGTGTGATAGGTATGTTTTTACATATAAAAAGTAGACATAATAATTTTACAAAAGAGAATAATTTTACCCCATCAAAATCAATTCTAAAGTATTTTTGAGAAAGCAATACATTTAGAAATATTTACTTGCAGACCTTTTAGCCCAATGTAAATTGAAACTACCTATCAATGATTAATAAAGGGAAGAGATTAGGTCCATTAAGAAGTTGAAATGCAAACTAAGGTCTATATGACTAAGGTCGTACCTCAAGTAGAGACATGAAGCACATTTCCTAGCTTTTTCCTTGTCATTTCAAATCGAAATCCTAGCATTTTGTTCAAGGCGCGTAGATATGCATCCACACTAGAGACAACTATATCCGATCTAGTACCGGTTCCACTGTGGAAATACTAAAGAATTACTTTCATACAAAGGTGTAATGAGAAGATTTTTAATCGTAAATAAATTCTCATTACACAACAGGATGATATCACAACACAAAGGAGTATACATCAGACCTGAAGGTTCTATGATTAGTTGCTTCAATCAATTCATGTGTTGAAGAATGACCTTGCTTCCCTCGTATTAGCACTTTTGTACATGCAATTGCATCAATACCTTCTGTAGTAGAGCTTATTGAATACTCCAAAAGAGTCACAGGTACCTGCATGGCACAGCTGCTTAGTTTTTCCCCAATCCATAAAAACCTTAGAACCATTATTTTGAGGTGAAAAAAATGGAAAATCGCCACATTTCCACATGATAAAACCCATCAATATGTAAAGAATGCAACCATAAATTTGTATATAACCTTCCACCAAATATGATGTCAAATGAATGATAGTTACATGTAGAACATATTAAAACATTATCAATCACATTGGCTAGGAATCTTATATGCTTGAGAATAACAAAATTAACAAATTTCATGTGTTCTTTACAAAGAAAACAAGAAATCTCGTAGCATATGCTCAACAATTACTTTCAATCTGGACTGACACCAAAATAGAAATTTCAGTCCAAAGGTGGTCGTTGCTCAATACATGTTAAAGATCAGATCTTCACACTTGAAATATGTGAAGAAGATATAGAACGTAATAGGATTAGCATTGATTTAAACCTTCTCAACTCAAACAAATACCAATATCCTTTGTACTGCTATATGGCTATCCTAACCATATATTCCCCGTCTTTTCCTAGTGTATTAGTTTGCAATGAACATCGGGACATTTGACATGTGGCTCCATCTCTTACCATCATATTGATGATGGACGTTTATTGTCTCCTAGAACCAACAAGGTATAACAGACCTCTAAAACAACCAAATCATTTATGTTTTAAGGCATCACTTCAACCTCATGGTTTTTAGCTCAGTAGTACCAAGCAACAATGCTGTTATAATTCAAAGAAAGCCTTCCTTACAAAGGAAGCCAGAGATAAAAGATGCGATATTAGCCCTGAGAAGAATATTATCATAATTCACTTTATTCTAATTATGGGATGATCATTGCATTAGAATGATGTTTCAGATGTTTTTAGTATAAATTTGATAAATCTCTCTCTCCTGGCAGATAATCACGCATTTCTTAATTTTCAATCATCTCTATTTCTTATAAAGATCAAATTAAGCAACAGAAAATTTTTCCTGTGTTTTCTAGTTCTCTCACAATTTTCAACAAACATCTAACATGCAACATATGTAAAATGTAGAAAGGAAACATTTATGATTTAACCCATACAAGCACATGCTATTTAATCATTCTCATTCTTGACTAAGCCATTCCCAAATCCGATCATCCCATGGCTCCAATTAACGCTTTCATTTGACTAATGCACTAAGTAAAGATATCTGCATTCGCTCATCTTCTTACTAAACACACATAAAATTTTTCCAACAACTACGCAATATCTTTTTATCTTGCCATGTATTATGCACACAATAATATTTAAATAACATCAAAGGTATGAAGTGAACTAGTACAAATATCCTAAATACACTATCTGAAAAACATCAGGGAATATCAATTTTGAGGTGCCTATCTTGGATTTGTCACATACCACATTGATTAATGACTCCATTGCCTTCTATGTGAATTTCCTGCTGATAGGTAACAGATGGCTTCAATTTATCGCTGCAGTAGAGTGTCAAACTCGGAAAAATCTTACCAGGAAAAAAAACTAGGCTCCAAACTCCACCATATGCCAAAGATATTATGATTTTTTTTATCAACTTATTCAAACAAGGACAAACTTTCATATGGTCATGTTGACAATTTTGGCCCCCCACAGGGCAAATTGTCACCCCTACTATTCGGAACTTTGCTATGGTGCCAAGTTTGTCTTGTGAATCAGTTTTGGGGTCCGTAAATGAGCATTTACAGCCACCCAAGTGGCCATCTATAACTAGGGGAATTTTAGTCATTCAGAGGTTTCCAAGGAGCTTGCTTGATTACAGCCAAATGTGCAAATACAGCCAAGACATACAAGCTGTAAGTTTATTTATTTTGTCTTCCCAAGGAATTTTTTCAGGCTATAAGAGGTGGACTATTTCTTCAGACATTTTGTCCGAGGGAAAGAGCTCTCAAAGAACTGTGTAAAAGTCTGAAAAAATGACTAAGTGGCAGTCATTCAAAGTTTATTTTCTTCGGACTTTTTGTCCGAAAGAAAAAGGGAAAAGCACAGTTGAGAAGACCCGAAGGGCACTTTCTCTTCGGGAAGGTCCAATTCAAAAGTCGTGAATGGTATGTACCCTTCAGGTTGGTTCACTTTATGGTTTTCAAGTCAAGAAAATTCATCCGAAGGACAATTTCAAAAAGCTCGGGTGCCCTTCAAAAACCCTGAAGGGCAACTGTCCTTGCGGGTGGCAGTTATGCAATGAGGTGGCCTTTACAATTCTTCCGAAAGGTATGTTTTAAGGAGAATAGCCCTTGTAGAGGACATCTGGGTGTTGCGTAGGGACGTTTACAATTTCCCCGAAGGGTATGTGCCCTTGCGGGGGACACTTAAAGCACGAAGAAGACCTTGGCAAAAGTTCCGAAGGACAAAATCCATTTTTCCAAAGGACACTTGCCCTTGTGGAGAGCACTTGGTCGGTGAAGTGGACCTTTTCCATTCTTTTGAAGGGCACTTCTGAAAGAACCTTACCCTTGCGGAGGGCACTTGGTTTGGAGGCAGGACCCTTTCAAAAGTTTCGAAAGACACTTTTGAGGATGAATAGCCCTTGTGGAGGACACTTTGTAGCGAAGTGGACCTTTACAATTCTTCCGAAGGGCACTTCTGGAAGAACATACCCTTGTAGGGGGCACCAAAGCCAAAGACAAGACCAAATAAAAAAGCCCGAAGGGTATTTTTGGGAAGTAGAAGCCTTTGCGGAGGGCACCTTCATAAAGTGAAGGACAAAAACAAAGTCCCTGAAGGGCACTTGCCCTTCGGGGAAAGATAGCCAAAGGAGACAAATTCCTTCGGACTTTTTGTCCGAAAGAATTCGAGAGGACAAAAGCTCGATAGAAATAAAAGCAAAGGCACAGAAGGAAATGTATTCCTTCGAACTTTTTGTTCAAAGGAATTCAGAGGGATCAAAAAGCTCGAAGGCCAAAACATAAGCAAAAGCCAAAAAAGAGAAAAGAAAATGCCAAGCACAGGAAAATAAAAACACATAGCCTGACCAAAATAAAGCCCAAATCCCAAATTAAAGCAAAACACGAGAAAAGCCAAAGAAAACACGAAGTGAACTGAGCATAATCAATAGCATTAACATGGGAAAAGCCAAACAAGACTGAAGCAAAATTGAACACGGACATAAGCATGAACAATGAGTAAAGACAAACGCAAAATAAAGACAAAGGCAGGACGAACAAAGATCATGCATAGACTAACTTGGGTAACTCCAACGAAGTGAACACGTTTAATAAAACAAGCATGCTTCAGTTCTAAAAATAGAGTTGTTTTGCATGATGAACGGGCAAAGTGTTGAACATTTCAAACAAAAGAAATTCTATGCACGCACTGTCGTTTGTCTCAAATTTTGAAACGTTTCGGCAGTTCAAACGTAATTCTTAATTTGACATTTGCATTAATTTCATGCAAAGGGGAGACTTTCAAACATTCCAGCAGTTCGAGTGGATTTTGACTACTCTTGTTTTGGAGTTGACTGGTTTTTAAGTCAAAACATCTATTTGTAGATTTCATGCATCCAAAGCTTGTCTTTTTCTTTTTTCAACGCAAAGAAATTTTATGCAAGACAAAATAGACTTTTGTAAAGGCTGTGTTGGTTTGAGTTTAGTCCCTCTCTATTTTCAAACGTCAATCGCTTGGTTTTTTTGTAATTTTGTATATTAATGACTTTTCAGCCTTGTAAAAAGCATCCCTCTCTTGGTAAGACCAGACTTTGCCATTGGTGAGTTGTGTAACTTTTTTAATCAATAGAAAGACTACTTTCAGATTTCAAGTGCTGGCATAGTGTACATTCATTTAGCAATTTGCATACGTGGTAGATTTCTCTCCCTTCTCAAATTCTGATTCGTAACTAGTTGCTAGCTCATCATATTATGCAGGTCATGTTCACTATTTTATATGTCTTTTGCTGAAGGTGTAAGTGGATGTTAGGTGGCTGCAAAGTGTCTTGTATCAGACCTCTCTCCATCGTTTTCACTCACATTTTTGTCATTGGATCGAACCTTCTCATGAAATACTTATGCATAGTGATCAATTGAAAATCAAGTCTTCATTTTCCCTTGTTTGTTCAGTGTTCAAAGTTCCAAGTAGAGTGGATCAAACATTCTGGTGTATCACCGTCATTAGATAGGATTTTCCCTTCAAGTTTCTTTCTCCTTTTTCCATGGTAGTCTACAACGTAGAGTAGAGATCCTCATTGATACATCTTACAGGAACCAACCTTCTCTGGAGGTTCTTCTCACCATTAAGGCACCCACCCTCATGAGAAGATCCCATTGTTTCAACTAGAGAGAGGATTAGCATTTCAGCATGTCTTTGATTCAGGATGCAACTCCAGGTTGACAACAGGTCAAACGGATATCAAATTTAAGGTTGAAACTTCCCTATGTCAAATGGATGTCAAATTTAAATTTGTACATTAATTCTTAACATCTCATGGAGATTACAGTCCACCACCACCCCAGCTGCCATTGTAGGTTACGCCTATCAGCATAACAAAGAAGGTTCCATGTGCGCCACTTAGCCTTGAGGGGTCCGTTAATTTTGCCTCCTTACCAATGATTAATGTATTTGCTTGTAACAATAGGCATTGTGCCAACTGGAGGAGTCAATCCAACTATGAAGACTCAAGGCACAAAGAGTCTGAACCATACCTAAACCTTTGAAGTCATATGTATAAAGCAACCAATCTACCCAAACCATAACCTAACAGTGCCTCACCAATGCCCAATCCATCATAAGCCCTAACAACAAACATTATGAAACAACTAAACTTCCCTCAAAAGAGTCTTGACATTAGTGACATCTCCAACAAGGAGCAATAACTATGCATGGTGGGAAGTTCAACAAGCATGGTTGAGTGGTATGGCAAAGCAATTATCACAATAAAGATTGGGGTCAAATCTAGCCCAGGAAACACTTCGAATTCTTTGCAGTAATGTGGTTGCGATAAAAAAGGCCTTTTAAGCCGAGCTCCCCACACCTTGGAAGCAGGGCTTTGTTTGTGCCCCCAAGGCTGAGGGATCTGCTGAAATTCCCTTATTCATTGAACAAAAAAAAACTATGCATAGAGGGAGAGAAGAATGCAATGCAATCAAATGGACAACACACAAAGTACGTGACACAAGTGGTACAAGTAAGCCAACACAAGTACAATATCAGCAAAAAGTCATATCATTTAATATTTTTGGATTCTCTTGTGGAATAGTTTTCATTATGTTTTTTTGGGTAAGCTACTTCACAGGTGAATCTTGACTGTACCAACAGATCGGCCTCAGCAAGCAGTCCAATCCAGTCAAACAAGTGTGAATCATTACCATACCAATACATTGACCTTAGCCAAGCACTCCAATATAGCCAAGCAAATGTGAATTATGCTCGTACCAAGAAATCAACCTAAGCCTAACTCTACAAATAACTAAAGCAATGTGGGTAAATTGCAGCACTACATCAGCCTTAATTGAGCACCCCAATATAGCCAAATAGATGTGAAACATGATTGTACCACTTGATGGGCCTTAGTTGAGCACTCCAATGTAACCAAACAGATGTGAATGATGACCATACCAATAGGTCAGCCTTAATTAAACCCTTCAGTCTAACCAAATAGACCTGATTCATGAATGAACCCATAAGTTGGTCTCAACAAAGCACCCCAATCTCACCAAATAAATGTGAAAACTGAACCAACCAATAGATCGGCTTTCACTAAGCACCCCAATCTAACCAAATATGTGGGAATTATAACTGAACTAATAGATCATTGTTGGTTAAGCAATCCAATATAATCAAACAAATGAGAATAATGGTCATGCCAATAGATGGACCTTAGATGAGCACCCCAATCCAAATAGATGTGAATCATGAGCTTACTAACAAATCAGCCTTAGTAGAGCATCCCAATCTAACCAAACAAATATGAATTGTGTTTGTATGAATAGAATGACCTTAGTCAATAGAAGCCATCGAAACAAACAAACATGAATGATGATTGTACCAACTTGGCCAAGCAAACCAATCTAACCAAACAGGTGTGAAATTAAATGACTGTATAGAATGACTGGCCTTAGTCGAGAACACCAATCTAACTGATGTGAATAATTACTGTGCTAATGGATTGGCAATAGCTGAGCATCCCAATCTAACAAAACATGTGTGAATCATGATTGTGGCAACAGATGGTCCTTAATCAAGCACACCAATCTAACCAAACAAATATTAAACATGATCATACTGATAGATTGGCTCTATTAGAGGACCCCATTCTAACCAAACACGTGAATCATGACCACACCAACAGATTGGCCATAGTAGAGCACCCCAATTAGCTAGTATAAGTGTGTGTGATTGAGATCTGATTATTGGAATAGACATCTAAGAACCCTATATATACACATGAGAAACTTCAGGTGTCTACCCCTAACGTTGATAGGTTTGCACATACCTAAAACTGTCAGCTTGCTAAATCATTAAAAAAATCAAACAAAGAGGCAGGTTCATCCATGACCAAACCCATCACCGATGGCAAAATGTAGACTAAATCGGCCAACCCATGGACAACCAACCGGCTACCCAACAATTGCCAATGTCTAAGAATAATGGGGAGGATGTTGGTGCTACTTGCCAATTACCACAAGATAATTGGTTATACCTAACTATTGACTAATATGTCACATTATTTTAGGATCATTTACCCATAAGTTTTTCCTTTATGAAGTACAACTCTCCAAAACTCAAAGTTTTCCTATGACTGTTTTCACCATATCTGTTGAGAACGTGTTTCATATTTGCATGGATCTGTACAAGATGGTTGTGCGCAAGGTTGATGTTGTTCAGGGTGTTTACGCAATCACTACTGCATAGGATGTTTTGCAAGTTGTTTGCACAAGGCAATGATGTTGCAAAGAGGTTGTCTATGGCTATTGCACAAGGAAGTTAGTGTGTGGGAATGATGTCTACACTACGCAGTGTTTGTTGCATAGTATCATTGCACTCTAGAAGATTGTGAAGAGGTGCACAGTGGTTTGACATATTTCACAGTAAGATGTTGCAAGAAGTTGTGCAACATGGTCATGCAATACAAATTAAACTTGAGGCATTACTCTAGAGTTGTCAGAATGGATCAGTGGAATGGAGGCATGTGAAATATCCCTTTCTAAAATAAATTTTGAATGCTGGTTTTTGTTTTATTTTTGGGGTTCTGTTTGAAATTAAAATTTCATACAAACAATTGATAACTAAAATAAATTTTGAATGCTGATTTTTATTTTATTTTTGGGGTTCTATTTGAAACTAAAATTTCATACAAACAATTGATAACACAATTTAAATGAATAAATGATTGACCAATTTAAATCCTTTATTCAATAGTTGAAGATGCAAATGACAATATATAGATTTCTCTCTGATTATTTCAACCTTACCCTGGTCAAGCCCACAATTTGCCTTTCTCTTTGTATGGCACGCTGGTGCTGTTGGCATTGGGATTTATAAGGGGTACGACTGGGTCTAAGGTGATGCCTGCCACCAGAATGCAGGTCCATCAGTGCTAATCGCTAGGGGGAGTGATGCAACTGCCAAAAAGGGATGACGCAGCTATTCAAAGGGTGACACCAACTATATAGAAGGTCTGCCTGGTCAATGGAAATGCCTCAGATGTGACACCCAGCCAAAAACAGTGGGACAGTAGCAGTAGATAGCCGTTTGGAGCAGTACGACAACAATTAAAAGCTTGATTGATCAATAAAGTGCCCAAAGGTGGGAAACCCAGCATCTGATCAATGGAAAAACCCTATTTTATGCAACAATAAGCCTTCTCATGAATTTTAAAAATTAATCACCACATTTAGCCAGCTGATCTCTGAAATAATTTGTTTTTTGTACAATAACAACTCTTGAGTGGAGCCACCTTTGAAGGTTGGAGGGTTTTCATCCTCAAACCTGATAGCAATGGAGGGTTTCGATCCTCAAAAGCAGAAGTTGAAAGAATTCTCAATTCAATCTTGAATAATCAATAATCCTTTCTTTTTTTTCCCACTTGTCCTTTTATTAATTTCACTTTTCCAATTTCACCCTAACCCAAAAAGCATTTAAAACACTTTTAAGCAATTATTACCTTTTTTGCATTTTAATTAAAAAAATTGCCATGTAATTAATATAGCTTTTTGGCCCCTTTTAATAATAATACACCTAAGTGTCATTTTTCCATGTTATAACATAAAGTAACTTTGGACAACTTAAATAAATTATTATTAAATTATTTCTCATTAATTCCCCTTAGCCTACGGAAAATAAAAATAGGTCTCGAGTCCCCTGACTTGTTTAATTCAAAAAAGAGGACATTACAATCTGCCTTTCCCAGAATTGTTTGCCCTCGAGCAATTGAAAACTGGGATGCTCAAGAAGTTTTGCACCCTCCCAAGTAGCATCTTTTGTTGATAGATCTTTCCAACATACCAAATATTCTACGATGGTTTTGTTCCTTAGTTTCTTCTCCCTAACATCTAGGATGGCTTCAGGAACCAAGACTAATTTACCTTCGTCATCCAAAAGAGGCAACTCAATTGAAGGAATGATAAGCTGCACCAACGTCTTTTTGAAGCATGAAACATGAAATACATTGTGTATCATGTTGTGCTCTGGCAACTCAAGCTCATAGGCAACCTCCCCAATCTTTTGCTTAATCCTGCATGGGCCATAAAAGCGAAACTTGAGCTTTTCAGCTCCACTCTTCTTGAGAGAAGACTCTCTATAGGGCTGCAATCTCAACAAAACCATGTCTCCAACCTTAAAGGATCTCTCAATACAATGCCGGTCCGCATAAAACTCCAGTTGATTTTGTGCATGTTGGAGATTTTCTTTGAGTATACCCAATATCTCTCGACTCTATGCAACCAAGTCTCTTGCCCTTGGCACTCTATTGTTTGTAATAACCAAATCTACAAAAGAGAGAGAATCATAACCATACAAAGCTCTGAAAGGAGTCATACCAATGGACATATGATACATGGTTTTGTAACAATGCTCTCCCATGTAGATCCATTTGTCCCAAGCTAATTGCTGCTCTGCTACATAATGCTTCAAGTAGCCCACAATCCACTTATTCACAATTGTAAGAACCCCTCACATCATGTACCGGAAAAACATGTCGGATTTTTTTTTTTTTTTTGTATTAACTCCCGAAAAAGTATTCTTACGTATCCTTTCTTAATTAAACAATGTGTGAATTGTTATCTTTAGTTGAGTTAGTATTGGCACTGAACACAACAACTAGGCACTAAAATGCCACACAAGCCAATAGCCCTCGAACTGATCCTAGACCCTTTAACCAATTCCCGTACATTTTGGAAGTACATTAGGCAAAACAATCATAGCATTCTCTAACAAAACTACCATAATTGACACAAACTTTACCGACACATTCCACGGCCAATTCCCAGCATGATAAATTGTTTAGAAATCAATGACAATAAAAATACCTCTATTAGGGTAAATGTGTTTTTGGAAGCTACACCCAGTTCTCTTAGCTATAGGTTACTATCATAATCTCAAACCAATCCCAAAAAAAATATAACGCCAAAATAAACCAGCATTCCAGACAGGGTTTAGTATAGAAAGGATGATCTATCCAATATTTCCTGACTAATTTTGGGTTTGGATTTGGGTCGCTAAAAATAGAAAACAACTTCGTTTTGGAGTTTTCAAAGTTCTTATATTAATTTAAAGCTAAATAAAAACACTATCAACCTCCAGTGTTTCAAAATTTTGACCTTAACTATTTTTAGTAGGTCGATTCTGAATTGACTCTGCAAACAGGACAGAATTAAAAACAATGCAAAATCTTACTAACACCTCTTGGAACTGAATCTATAGAACAATGTTGGAAATATTGTCATTGATGTCAAATGGTAATCGTGAATCTGATTGATGGCAAAGTATTTCGATAAAAGAATTAAATGAAGAATATTTAATTTAATTGAGGCAGTTAAACGTGCAAGTAATGGTCATATCCTTGCATGGAATTGAAGACAAATTAACTATGTTTTAACGGGATTAAAGAGGTAATTATGGCAAAGTTTTCAAGACAATTTTTAAGGCTGAAATGGTCCCCAACCTTGGCCAACCTGCTAAAATACAATGGCGCTGATTTCTAGGAAGTCGTCCCACTGGGAGGAGTTGTGACCGTTCAAATGGACCTCTTTCTTTTGAAGAGTCACGACCTTAATTTATGGCTTTCCATGGGCTATAAAAAGGTGCATAGCGAGTCACAAAAGAGTAGATCCGAAAGTGCAAGTTAATAAAGGAGCAAAAATATTTAATTGCAAAATTTGTTAGAATATTGAAAGAAAGATCAGCAAGTATAAGGCAGAGCATAGCAGCGAAAATACTAAAGTGTAGATTCAATCTAAAGGAGATAAAGCAGTGTTCTATCATCAGTTGTATTAGCAACAAATCAGAGATAGAAGGGTGATTCTTGTAAGAAGGTTGTGTTGACAATTTTGCCCCCCACAGGCAAACTGTCACCCCTACACTTCAGAACTTTGCTATGGTGCCAAGTTTGTCTTGTGAATCAGTTTTGGGCTCCTTAAATGAGCATTTACAGCCACCCAAGTGGCCATCTACAGCCAGGTTGATTTTAGTCATTCAGAGGTTTCCAAGGAGCTTGCTTGATTACAGCCAAGACATACAAGTTGTAAGTTTATTTATTGTCTACACAAAGAATTTTTTTCGAGCTATAAGATGTGAACTATTTCTTCAGACATTTTGTCCGAGAGAAAGAGCTCTCAAAGGACTGTGCAAAATTCCAAAAAAATGACTAAGTGGCAGTCGTTCAAAGTTTATTTTCTTCGGACTTTTTGATCGAAATAAAAAGGGAAAAGCACAATTGAGAAGACTCGAAGGGCACCTGCCCTTTGGGAAGGTCCAATTCAAAAGTTCGAAGGGTATGTACCCTTTGGATTGGTTCACTTTATGATTTTCAAGTCAATAAAATTCATCCGAAGGACAATTTCAAAAAGCCCTGGTGCCCCACAATTCTTCCGAAGGGCACTTTTGAAGGCAGACATACCCTTGCGGAGGGCACTTGGTCGGTGGCAGGACCCTTTCAAAAGTTTCGAAAGGCACTTTTGAGGACGAATAGCCCTTGTGGAGGACACTTTGCAGTGAAGTGGACCTTTACAATTCTTTCGAAGGGCACTTTTGGAAGAACATACCCTTGTGGGGGAAACCAAAGCCAAAGACAAGACCAAATCAAAAAGCCCGGGTGCCTTTCAAAAGTTTCGAAGAGCACTTTTGAAGGCAGACATACCCTTGCAGAGGGCACTTGGTCCGTGGTAGGAACTTTTCAAAAGTTTCGAAAGGCATTTTTGAGGACAAGAAGCCCTTGTGGAGGGCACTTGGTCAGCGAAGTGGACCTTTACAATTCTTGCGAAGGGCACTTCTGGAAGAACCTTGCCCTTGCGGAGGGCACTTGGCAACTAAAAGGACCAAATCAAGAAGCCTGAAGGGCATTTTTGGAAGTAGAAGCCCTTGCAGAGGGCATCTTCATAAAGCGAAGAACAAAAGCAAAGTTCCCGAAGGGCACTTGCCCTTTGGGGAAAGATCGACAAAAGAGACGAATTCCTTCGGACTTTTTGTCCGAAGGAATTCAGGAGCGACAAAAAGCCCGATAGAAAAGACAAGGGCATAAGCAAAGGCCAAAAAAGACCCGACGAAAGATACACCCGAGGAAAAGCCCGATAGAAAATAAAAACAAAGGCAAAGAAGGAAATAAGAAAATTTAAGTAAATCCTTCGGAATAATTGTCAAACAAGAAATCCGCGGGACTATGAAGTCAAAAAAAGTCCGAAGAAAACCAAAGGGCAAGACATAAGAGCCTAAAAGAATAAATTTGGGAAAATTGGCAAGGAAACAAATTCCTTCAGACTTTTTTTCTGAAGGAATTCCTTCGGACAAAAAGTCTGAAGAAATTTGGGAGGGACAAAAAGCCCGATAGAAAAGACAAGGGCGTAAGCAAAGGCCACATAAAGAGAAAGGGAAATGCTAAGCCCGGGAAAGAGAAGAGACAGAGAGTCTGGGCAATTTGTCCAAAGGACAAAAACTAAAATAAAGCCTGAATCCTGAATTAAAGCAGAACACGAGAAAAGCCAGAGAAAACATGAAGCAGAACTGAGCATGATTAATAGCATGAACAGAGACGTAAGCATAAACAGCGTTGAGCTAGAACTGAACAAGAAGTAAGACAAACGTAGAATAAAGACAAAGGCAGGATGAACAAAGATCATGCACAGACTAACGTGAGTGACTCCAATGAAGTGAACACGTTTAAAAAAACAAGCATGCTTTAGTTTTGAAAATAGAGTTGTCTTGCATGATGAATGGGCAAAGCGTTGAACATTTCAAACAAAAGAAATTCCATGCACGCACTCTCGTTTGTCTCAAAGCTTGAAACTTTTCGGCGGTTCAAACATAATTCTTAATTTAGTATTTGCATTGATTTCATGCAAAAGGGAGACTTTCAAACGTTCCAGTAGTTCGAGTGAATTTGACTACTCTTGTTTTGGAGTTGACTATTCATAGATTTCATGCATCCAAAGCTTGTTTTCTTTATTTTTTTCAACGCCAAGGATTCTTCATGCAAGACAACCAGGTATAAGCCAAGGAAAGACAAATTTGGAAGACTCATGCAATGCAATTTGAACTTGGGCTAATAAATAGTTAACTTCCTTTCATATTTTCAACGCCAATCTCTTGGTTTTTTATAATTTTCTATATTAATGGATTTTCAGCGTTGTAAAATTAATCCCTCTTGGTAAGATCAGACTCTGTCATTGGTGAGTTGTGTAACCTCTTCAATCAATAGAAGGACTGTACTTTCAAATTTCAAATGTTGGCATAGTGAACATTCGTTTAGCAATTTACATACATGGTAGATTTCTCTCCCTTTCCAAATTCTGATTCGTACCTAGTTGCTAGCTTATCATGTTATGCAAGTCATGTTCAGTATTTTATAAGTCTTTTGTTGAAGCTGTAAGTGGATGTTAGGTCGCTGCAAAGTGTCTTGTATCAGACCTCTCTCCATCATTTTTTCTTAACATTTTTTCTCATTTGATCGAACCTTATCATGAAATACTTATGCATAGTGATCAATTGAAATCAAAGGTCTTCCTTTTCCCTCGTTTGATTCAGTGTTCAAGGTTCCAAGTAGAGTGGATCAACATTCTAGTGTATCACCATCATTAGGTAGGATTTTCCCTTCAAGTTTCTTTCTCCCTTTTCCATGGTAGTCCGTAGCACAGAGTAGAGATCCTCACTGATACATCCTACAGGAACCAACCTTCTCTAGAGGTTCTTCTCACCATTGAAGCATCCACCCTCGTGAGAAGATCCCATTGTTTCAACTGACAAGAGGATTAACTATTTCAGCACATCCTCGATTTAGGGTGCAACTCCAAGTTGACAACAGTTTTTGGCATGTCCGATGGGACCTATTGGAGCTGGTCTTGATTAACTTGCAGTTGCAGCAGTGTTCTTCAAGAAGTATTTAGTGATTCCAAGCTTAAGCAATTGCTTCTAATAGTTCAAGCATAGTTTCCATGTGAGTCTATTTTTATTGCATTATCATGAATGAATTTTGATGGCTGTGTATGAAGAGAATTCCTATGCTATGTTTCCTTATCAGCTCAATGATAGATCATACCACCCTTGTCATGATACCTATGAGCCTTTTTATGATCTTAATCAGCGTTATCAAGAGTATTATCAAAGCTATGTTGAGCCTTATCAAGTTTCTCATGATCCTTATTATCAAGAGCATAAAATCTTACCTTCCTTGTGAGCCATATCAGTCTCATGACCAAATTTCATCTTCCCCATATGGCTATGATGTTGCATATGAGCAGCCTTGCCTTCAAGAAAGAATGAACGAAATAGAGCTCAAAATACTAGCATATGCAAGAAAGGTTTGTTCTAACTCTCAGTATGAGAAAGTGAATGGTCTATTTCAAAATGTGTCCAATGATCCAGAAGAGATAATGAGCCATGTATTCTTGTATTGGAAAAGATGGAGGTTTGGAAGAGGCAGAAAATCGAGTTAAACCAATTGTCTACACAGTGCTCTTGTGCTTTTTATTCTCATGAAATTCTTAATCATGCCCAGTGTGTGACAAGGGAGCTTCCTAATTGTATTCAAGAGCCTATTCATGAGACTAAACCTTCCTATAGTCCCCTTTCCTCACCAATCATCCCTCAAGCTCAAGTTGTCCAAGAAGACAAACAGGTTTCAGACTTTGATGAAGTAATGGCCAAGTGGAAGAAACAAAATACAGAGGTCTTTAAGAGTTTCTCTTTCCCTCCTCTCCAAAACTCCCTAGATAATTCCATTGCCCTTAATATTCCAAAATCCGATAATGATCAACCTCCCATGCTTCATTTTTCCTCTCAAACAAATGAATTTCATCACCCTCCACCATCTCGCTTCCTCAGGAGGAACCTATTCTTTGGAGGATTGAGAAAGAGGTTGCAGCTACAGGTCAAGTTCTTGCAAAGTGTATAGAGGATGCTTCAGGTGTGTTTGAGAAAGAATTTCCTATTGATACTTCACTTGAGGTTGTAGTTGCGCATCCAATTATAGTTGAGAGTGAGAAGACTGATTTTGATGTAGAGGAACTTCAAGAGGCGCTGGTACAAATTGAAGTTATACATGAGTTACAGGTACCTCCTATTGAGAAGGATCCAGATAGCTTTCAAGCTAATTCTATAGATCAAAATGAGGAACAAAAAGATGATTGGCAGCTGTACCTTGAATCTCTTCAGGAGATTGAAGAACTTTGTATGGATATGTTGTCTATTGAAAGACACGTTTACGAAAAATTTGATCAAGAATCACCTATTTGTAATGTCCCCTTCTCGAGCATGATCTTTCCAGTGACCGTTGGCCTATTCCTGAGACCCGTAGGCTATTCGGAAGGTAAAATTAGGGTTTCTTGTTTTGAAGGATGCTCTTGCTTGAGGTTGGTTGATTCAATGGCGGGTTCTTTCTGGGTTTTCAGAGAGCTTTGCAGTGATATGTTCTTTTTGGCATTCTGAGCATATTCAGGAATTTATTATTTTTAGTAAATTCTATTTCTAGCAGTGGTCCTGTTGGTTTCGGCACGGTTGGCTTTCCATTTCAGTTTGATCAGTTGGCTTACTCATTTTTGGGCTTTGGGGCACAAATGGAGAGATAAGTCGAATTATTTTAATTAAGTCATGTTTTAATGTTATATTTTAACATTGACTTTCTCCTTGGCCTAGCTACTTCACTTTAAGTTGTTTTAAAAGATGTTCTTTATGGGGTGGGCGCCTCATTGAAGGAATTAATTATAATTCTTATTAAAAATTTAATCCAAGCTTAAGTTGGGCACCAACTTCAAGGAAGAAATAAAGTTTATAATATAAAGTCAAAATTTTGCTTGGGAAAAGGGGACGCCACCTATTGGAGGATAGGGTTTCTAGAAGGGTCAAACGGAAATTATAAAAGGAAGCCATTGGTCCTCACTTGGATCATCTTTAGCTACAAGAATGTTATGCTGCCGGATTGGCTTTGGAATTGCTTCGAGGAATGAAAGCCTCCTAGCTTGTCATTGCTTCTCGCTTGAAAGATAACAACTAGTGGTGAGATAGTGTAGTTTGATTGTTTTGTATGTAGGATTTGTGCATTGTAGTCAGTGTGTGTTTTATAGATCAGTTTATGAGAAATTCAGGAATTTCATATTCATCACAACAGACTGTGTTTTTGTTCATAAGTCGAAAAAGACAAAAAAATTCATTATGGGTATTGTCTATATCTCTATTTGTGAAGGGCGCCCCTTCTCTGTAAGTTGTAAAAATTTTAATAAAGGCTGTGATTTTTAAAGGCAAATCGCCCCTCTTGCTGGGCTGTACCATCTATGGTTGCATTGGAATTCGTGCATAAATTAAATTGGAACCTTTGGGTCTGTTTTGTGTTTCAATCTTGGGCGCCTTCATCATTATGGTCTTTCGCTTTTCGTTTCACATCAATTAGATGAGTTGTGTGAGAGATATGTCCATTTTAGTGTGATCTTAGGTTGTTGATTTTACCTTTAAAAGTGCAGATCTGAACAGACCAGAGTCTTGAATCCGTTTTTTTGAGAGAAGAAATCAGTTTCGGTATTTCCATTAAGCAAGGAGAATTCTCTATTACAATGCTCGTTGAATGGTTCTAATTCTATGCTCTTGGCAGGCGAATTCTTTATCATATTGTAAGCTAGCAGTAGTACTGACAACAATTCTTTAATCTTGCTTAATCATGATTTGTAATGCTGATCATATATTCTGAAACTGCATTGTAATACTTTACATCTCCGTCATATGGTAGCTTCCATTCCCTTTAGGGTTGGAAAGCACATTCTTGACATTGAGTATTTCAGCATTCTTGCTTATTTCCCTTCAGAGCATTGTAATTTGTAGCACTCCGCCATATGGTCGCCTCAACTCCATACTGGATTGGGTAGCACATACTTGGTGTTGAGTTTCTTTTAGCATTGTAATTCTTAATACTCCACCATATGGTCGCCTCAACTCCATACTGGATTGGGTAGCACATACTTGGTGTTGAGTTTCTTTTTAGTCCCTGTAGTAGTAGAAGATCTTTTGACCATATGCTCGCTATCATCGATGCCATTCTTGTTTAGAGTTCCTTCCAGTTTTGCTTTTGCATTCAGATCCTCTGACCAATGCTCACACCTTGGCCTCCTAGGAATCCTGGTGTACATTATGGTTAGAGTTGCTTTATTATCGTTTGGTTTAAGGCTAACCCTAACGACTGTGTATTGCTCTGCTAATTGTAATTGAAACTTTGAAAAAAATTGGCTCGAAATATTTCACTATTCAAGGTCACAGTATAAATTGGGTTGCCTACTCAAAGCTCCTTGAAGAGCTGGATGAACTTGCAGCAGTCGATAAGAAGGATATGGTCACTCAAGAACCATGCATTGATGAGGTATCACTTGACAAGGTGGTAGATGACAAGCAATATGAAAAAGATCAAGAAGTACTTGATGAGTTTGACTTTGTTGGTGATTGGTTTGCTGTTGATGACTCATTTGAGAGGATGTTAATACAGTTGGTGGACAAGGAAAATGCCTCTTAAAGGTTATGCTTAATAAACATCCTGCTTTGCAACTTGTACCATCTCTCAGAAGGAGTGAGTTCAAGAATTTCCCATTTGATCCAGACAGATCATGTTTTATCATGGTTAGCTAAATTCTTTGTTAGTTTGTTTTCCTCCAAGTGTTGTTCAAGCACAGTAGTTTGCTTTAGTTTTGTTCAATAAGTGGTTGATTGCACATTTTGCTTCTTAGTTTGCCTACTTTCGTGTTTTTCCTTTCTTTTTTGAGGGAAAAAGGTTACTTCAGCCAAGGTCAGGAAGAGATTTTTAGTTAGAAATCAGGTTCACCATTTGGGAGTTCGAATAACATCTATATGGTCTAAGTTCTCTAGCATAGCAGGCATGCTTCCCAGCAGAGTCACCAAAAATGTTGACAATTTTGCCCCTCATAGGGCAAATTGTCACCCCTACACTTTGGAACTTTGCTATGGTGCCAAGTTTGTCTTGTGAATCAGTTTTGGGGTCCTTAAATGAGCATTTATAGTCACCCAAGTGGCCATTTACAACCAGGGGAATTTTAGACATTCAGAGGTTTCCAAGGAGCTTGCTTGATTACAGCCAAGACACACAAGCTGTAAGTTTATTTATTTTGTCTTCACAAGGAAATTTTTTCAGGATATAAGAGGTGGACTATTTCTTCGGACATTTTGTCCGAGAGAAAGAGCTCTCAAAGGACTATGTAAAAGTCCAAAAAAATGACTAAGTGGCAATCGTTCAAAGTTTATTTTCTTCGGACTTTTTGACTGAAAGAAAAAGGAAAAAGCACAGTTGAAAAGACTTCTTCTCAAAGGGCACCTGCCCTTCGGGAAGGTCCAATTCAAAAGTCTCGAAGGGTATGTACCCTTCGGGTTGGTTCACTTTATGGTTTTAAAGTCAAGAAAATTCATCCGAAGGACAATTTCAAAAAGCCCGGGTGCCCTTCAAAAAGCCCAGGTGCCCTTCAAAAAGCCCGGGTGCCCCACAATTCTTCCGAAGGGCACTTTTGAAGGCATACATACCCTTGCGGAGGGCACTTGGTCGGTGGCAAGACCCTTTCAAAAGTTCCGAAAGGCACTTTTGAGGACGAATAGCCCTTGTGGAGGACACTTTGCAGTGAAGTGGACCTTTACAATTCTTTCGAAGGGCACTTTTGGAAGAACATACCCTTGTGGGGGGCACCAAAGCCAAAGACAGGACCAAATCAAAAAGCCCGGGTGCCTTTCAAAAGTTTCGAAGAGCACTTTGAAGGCAGACATACCCTTGCGGAGGGCACTTGGTCGGTGGTAGGAACTTTTCAAAAGTTCCGAAAGGCACTTTTGAGGACAAGAAGCCCTTGTGGAGGGCACTTGGCAACTAAAAGGACCAAATCAAGAAACCTGAAGGGCATTTTTGGAAGCAGAAGCCCTTGCAGAGGGCATCTTCATAAAGCGAAGAACAAAAGCAAAGTTCCCGAAGGGCACTTGCCCTTTGGGGAAAGATAGACAAAAAGCCCCGACAGAGGATACACTCGAGGAAAATCCCGATAGAAAATAAAAACAAAGGCAAAGAAGGAATTGAGAAAATTTAAGAAAATCCTTCGGAATAATTGTCAAACAGAAAATCCATAGGAATATTCAGTCAACAAAAGTCTGAAGAAAACCAAAGGGCAAGACATAAGAGCCTAAAAGAATAAATTCGAGAAAATTGGCACGAAAATGAATTCCTTCAGACAATTCCTTCGGACAAAAAGTCTGAAGGAATTTGGTAGGGACAAAAAGCTCGATAGAAAAGACAAGGGCGTAAGCAAAGGACAGAAAAAGAGAAAGGGAAATGCTAAGCCTGGGAAAAAACAGAGACAGAGAGTCATTCAGACAATTTGTTCGAAAGACAAAAACTAAAATAAAGCCCGAATCTCGAATTAAAGTAGAACACGGGAAAAGCCAGAGAAAACACGAAGCAGATTTGAGCATGAACAGAGACGTAAGCACAAACTAGACTGAGCCAGAACTGAACAAGAAGTAAGACAAATGCAGAATAAAGACAAAGGTAGGATGAACAAAGATCATGCACAAACTAACGTGACTCCAACGAAGCGAATGCGTTTAAAAAAAAAGCATGCTTCAATTCTGAAAATAGAGTTGTCTTGCATGATGAACAGGGAAAGCGTTGAAGATTTCAAACAAAAGAAATTCCATGCATGCACTATCGTTTGTCTCAAAGCTCAAAAATTTCCGGCAGTTCAAATGTAATTCTTAATTTGACATTTGCATTGATTTTATGCAAAAGGAAGACTTTCAAACGTTCTAGCAGTTCGAATGAATTTGACTACTCTTGTTTTATAGTTGACTGGTTTTCAAGTCAAGACATCTATTCGTAGATTTCATGCATCCAAAGCTTGTCTTTTTTTTCAACGCTAAGGATTCTTCATGCAAGACAGCTAGGTATAAGCCATGGAAAAACAAATTTGGAAGACTCATGCAATGCAATTTTGACTTGGGCTAATGAAGAGTTAACTTCCTCTCTTATTTTCAACACCAATCTCTTGGCTTTTTGTAATTTTCTATATTAATGGCTTTTCAGCCTTGTAAAATAGATCCCTGTCTTGGTAAGACCAGACTCTGTCATTGGTGAATTGTGTAACCTCTTCAATCAATAGGACTGTACTTTCAGATTTCAAGTGTTGGCATAGTGTACATTCATTCAACAATTTGCACACATGGTAGATTTCTCTCCCTTTCTAAATTCTGATTCGTACCTAGTTGCTAGCTTATCATGTTATGCAGGTCATATTTAGTGTTTTATATGTTTTTTGTTGAAGCTGTAAGTGGATGTTAGGTGGCTGCAAAGTGTCTTGTATCAAACCTTTCTCCATCGTTTTCTCTCACATTTTTTGTCATTTGATCGAAACTTCTAATGAAATACTTATGTATAGTGATCAATTGAAATCAAAGGTCTTCTTTTTCCCTTATTTGATTCAGTGTTCAAGGTTCCAAGTGGAGTGGATCAACATTTTGGTGTATCACCATCATTAGGTAGGATTTCCCCTTCAAGTTTCTTTCTCCCTTTTCCATGGTAGTTCGTAACACAGAGTAGAGATCCTCATTGATACATTCTACAAGAACCAACATTCTCTGGAGGTTCTTTTCACCATTGAGGCACCCACCCTCGTGAGAAGATCCCATTGTTTCAACTGGAGAGAGGATTAGCCATTTCAGCACGTCTTCGATTCAGAGTGCAACTCCAGGTTGACAGCAGGTTGGTGTCTTCGTATTGAAGAGATTGGTTTCTCTTACTAAGTTGGTGCTCAATAAAAGGGGTTGGTGCTCCTGTGGGTTGGTGCCTACGAAATTGTAATTGGGGTTGGTGCTGCAGTAGGTTGGTGCCTATGAATGTTCATATTGAAAAAGATTTTTCTGTGGTTTTCTCTTGAAAGGGTTTCCATGTATATCTGGTGTCACTTTACATTGTGTTATCTTGTGTTGTGATTTGATTGCTTTGAATATCTTAATTGGAATAAGTGATTAAATGTTAGAAACGAAAAAAATATATAATATTGATTCACCCCCCCTCTCAGTATTACCCTGTGCTCAACAATTGGTATTAGAGGGGGATCTTTTAGAAATAGCTTAATCGCTAGAAGGTAGATCATACAAGCACACATGGTTGGATCACAAGTTCAGGATGGATTTTTCACTAACAAGGCACCATTGTTTGATGGCACAAATTATGCCTTCTACAGCATAAGAATGAAGACATATCTAATGGCTCTTGGGTTCGATATTTGACAAGCAGTAGTAACCGGGTACCAAACGCCACCAATAGATGCTGTTGGAAAGAAGGCTGGTGAGAACAATGCTAAAGTAATGAATGTCATCCTATGCAGCCTTTCAGAATATGAATTCGTTAAAGTCATGCAATGTGATTCTACGAAAGAGATATGGGAAAAAATCAAAACTATCTATGAGGGTGATAGCAAGGTAAGACAAGCAAAACTCCAAACTCATAGGAAATAATTTGAGAGTTTAAAGATGAAGGAAGAAGAGAACATTGCAGGATACATGCTCCAGGTTGATGAAATAGTCAATGTTATTCAAGGACTTGGAGAAACCGTGGAAGAGTCTACAATCATTCAAAAGGTGTTGAGGTCTTTACTGTTGAGGTTTGATGCGAAAATCTCTGTTGTTGAAGAAATGAAAGATCTGGATAAATTAAAGATGGACAAGTTGCACGGAATTCCCACATCGTATGGAATGAGGATTGAACCTGAAAGACCATAAAAAAAAGTAGCGTTCAAAGCATCAAAGAAGGAGAAAGTCAAGGAACCTGAGCCAAGCGATAGCTCAAGCAACGAAGAAGATAAAAATGAGGCTCTATTCATTCGAAAGCTAAAGAAAGGTTCAAGCAAATATAAAGGTAGGTTACCATTCAATTGTTTTAATTGCAATAAGATTGGTCATTTTGTAGCTATGTGCCCAGAGAAAGACAATAGTGATGAAGATGAGAGCAAACCAAAATTCAAGAAGAGATTCAAGCACAATAAAGACAAGAAGCGATTTGAGAAGCAAAAGAAAAGCTTATACTCCAGGAGGAACTATAGCTCATCTGAGGAAAGCAAAGTCAGTGATTCTGACGATGATGATGAGAAAATATTGTTCACGGCCATAGAAGACAATGCTTCCACAAGCAGAAACAACTTGGAGGAAGAAGGCAAGGTAAATCTCGAAGAAGAGCTTATCTATGCCTTAGGAGAGATAAAAGTTCTTAAGAAAAAGAACATGAAACAAAAGCTTTAGATTCAGAAATATGAAAAAGAGAGTCAAGACTTAGAAGCCAGAATATCACAAGGTCTTGAGGAATCAAAGAAGATAATTGTTGATCTAAAAGTCCAAATCGAAGAAGCAAAGAAAATTGAAGATCTAATAAATCAGCTAAAGAAGGAAGAAAACTGAAAGGTATGAATCTAAGATTGCGGCTTTGAAAAGGGATCTACAAAAGGTGAATACTAAAATAGCTAGTGACTTGAAATTTGAGAAGAGCACCCAAGTTTTAAATGAGATTCTAGAGAGTCAAATATCACCATCCAACAAGTCAAGCATTGGGTATGAGAAGGAAAAAGAGAAGGCTACAACATCCATGGAGCCTCCAATGAAATCAAATACAGAAAAGGCTAAGAGCTACGCTGAAGCTCTTAAGGAACCTATGAAGGAGACCAAGAAAGAAGAAGACCAAAATACAAAAACCAGCTCTATCAACAAAGAAAGCAAAGGAGAACAAAACTTCAGAAGACCACTTGCTCCAAGATATACCAATAAAACCAAGTTTGGTAATTATTTTTATGGATATTGTTATTATTGTAATCATTTTGGTCATAAGAAATTAGATTGTAGAAAGAGAGCCAAGGATATTGAAGTCAAGAGCAGAAACAAAGGAACCTATGGAGCTTCGAACAGAAGTTACAATTCATTTGCCCTGCTATCGAACTTTGATGAAAAGTTATAGTCTGTTACAAGTGCAACAACTATGAACATATAACACACTATTGTAGAAGTGTGTTCGAATCTGTAAGACATGATCAGAAGTTCAAGGCTCCAGTGATAAAGAAAAGGGAACCAACAAAAACCTAGAAGAAGAGGCAAGAAGACAACGAGCAAAATAAGGAAGAATCCATGATCATTCAAACAACTTTCCATGCTAGAGATGGACAACAATGGTTTATTGATAATGGATGTTCGAGACACATGACTTGAGATAAAAGCAAGTTTATCTCGTTGAAAAAAGTCAATGAAGGCACGGTGAAGTTCGGAGACAACAATACAACTAGAATAGCAAAAAAAGGTATGCTTAGTCTCGATAATGGAAGAACCAAAATAGAGAATGTGTTATATGTGGAAGGATTAAAACATAATCTTCTAAGTGTAAGCCAAATGTGTGATCAAAGACACACACTCAAGTTCTTTGTTGAAGTATACATGCTTGCATGAGTCAAAGGAGAGAAGTGTTGTATCAGTCAAGTTGAAGAGAGTTGACTATGGCACAGAAGAATGGGCCATATAAATTTTGATAACCTTGTGAATATCAACAAGTAGCAAGTTGTAAGGGACATTTCGAAGATAACAAAGCCATCAAGCACACTTTGTAAGTAATGCCAGCATGGGAAGTAGACCAAGACAAGATTCAGAACGAAGGAATATTCCACCATGAAGAAATTAGAGCTCATTCATACAGATCTATGTGGACGCACTAGAATGCAAAGTATACAAGCTGAGAGGTATTTTATGCTGCTAATTGATGATTACACTAGAATGACATGGGTTGCGTTTCTGAAAGAAAATTTTGAGGCCTTTAGCAAATTCAAAGCGCTTTTAACATTAGTTGAAAATGAAACCGGTTTAAGGATCAAATGCTTAAGGTCAGATAGAGGAGGTGAGTTCATGTCAAATGAATTCATTGAGTATTGTGAAGACCATGGGATAAAAAGACATTACTCAGCTGCAAGAACCCCACAGTAGAATGGGGTAGTAGAACGAAAGAACAGGACTGTCCAAGAAATGGCTAGGACAATGTTGAATGAATCCAAGTTATCAAAAAAATATTGGAGAGAAGCAGTCCATACAACTATATACATCTTAGATAGAGGGCAGATCAGAGTCAACAATGACAAGACCCCATATGAGTTATGGACAGGAAGACCAGCGTACATAAATATTTCAAAGTATTTGGAAGTAAGTGCTTTATTAAGAGGACCAAAGATGATTTGGGAATATTTGACTCAAGAGCCGACGAAGGAATTTTTCTAAGATATTCCACCAAAAGCAAGGCCTACAAATGCTACAACAAGAGAATGCAAATTATTGTAGAAAGTGCCCGTGTCAGAGTAGATGAAACTGGAACTCAGAAGGCAAGTGATCCATTAGATGAACCAGATATCATTAAAGAAGAGGATGTTGAAGTAGAGAAGATGGATGAAGACAAATGGCAAGACACCAAGGTACCATCTCATTTCGTTCAGAAGAACCATGCCAAAATCCAAATCATTGGCAATATAGAAGGTGGAGTGCAGACCAAAAGAAGGATTGTAAGTAATTCTGAACAAGTGAATCTTTCTTTGTTATCTAAAATACAGCCTAAGAATTTTTCAGAAGCGAGCCATGATGAACATTGGGTAAAAGCAATGGAAGAACAGCTAAACCAAATTGAGAAGAATGAGACGTGGGAGCTAGTACCCAGACCAAAGGATCAAAATGTGATCGGCACCAAATGGGTATAGAGGAACAAAATAAATGAGGATGGTCAAGTGACGCGAAACAAGGCTTGATTGGTATGCAAAGGATATGCTCAAATCGAAGGTATTGACTTTGAAGAAACCTTCGCTCTTGTGGCAAGATTAGAGACAATCAGAATGTTTATTGCCTATGATGTATTCAAGAACTTCAAGTTATATCAAATGGATATAAAATCTGCCTTTCTAAATGGTAAATTAGAAGAGGAAGTGCACATCGAGCAACCAAAAGGATTCCTCCTATCAGAAGATAGCAAATATGTATGCAAATTGAAGAAAGCCTTGTATGGATTGAAGCAAGCCCCCAGAGCTTGGTACTTAAGACTTGACAAGTACCTACAAGACTAGGGATTCAAGAGAGGATTTGCCGACATAAATTTGTACATCAAAATTGAAGGTGAGCATCAATTAATTGCTGTAGTTTATGTTGATGATATAATCTTTGGAGGAGATAGTGAGAAGCTGTCCAAAGGATTCGTTGAAGACATGTAGAATAAATTTGAGATGTCCATACTTGGTGAGCTATCATTCTTTTTTGGATTGCAAATATCTCAGTCCAGTAAAGGAATATTCATCTCCCAGACCAAGTATGCTAAAGAAATTTTGACGAAATTTGGAATGGAAAACTGTGCACTGGTTAGCATGCGTATGGCTATAGGAAACAAGTTAAGGATGATGAATCACCGAATGCAGATCAATCCCTCTACAGAGAAATGATTGGTAGTGTTTTGTACATAACGACATCCAAACCGGATATCATGCAAGTAGTGGGCATAGTAGCACGCTATCAAGCAACTCCTAAAGAAACACATGTGCAAGCGGTGAAGCAGATATTCACATACCTAAAAGAGACCCTGGACTATGGATTATGGCATCCTACAGGGAAGGGTTTCACATTGGTAGCATATATAGACTCAGACTAGGCAGGATGCCTAGATGATAGAAAAAGCACAAGCGAAAGTGCATTTTTACTTAGAGATAGCCTAGTGTCTTGGCTAAGTAAGAAGCAGAATTCAGTTTCTTTATCAACAACAGAGGCAGAGTACATAGTGGCAGTATTGTGTTGCAGTCAGGTTCTTTGGATGAAGTAGACCCTTAAAGACATCAAGGTAGAATATGATCATCCAATTTCAATATATTGTGACTATACCAGTGCTATCAACATCTCAAAGAATCTAGTATGCATTTCAAAACAAAACACAATCCAATCAAATACCATTTCTTGAGAGAGCAAGTTGTAGAACAACAGGTAAAATTGGAATATATTGCCACCATAGAGCAAATAGCGGACATTTTCACCAAGCCACTTCCGAAGGACACATTTGAATACCTATGTAAGAAGTTGGGAGTAATCTCTTTTGTTTCCTACCACTGAAGGGAAGTATTGATTAAGGGGGATCTAAGCATTGCATTATCTAGCTCCTGTGTAGTCCCTTTGCCATTGATGTCAAAGGGGGAGAAGTGCGGAAAGAGGGAGTCACAGAAAGGGGAAGCTACAGAAAAGAAGATCTCAAACAGAAAAAGCAGTATAGCAAGGGGGAGTAGATTCAGTGAGTGGTTGCCATCAATGACAAAGGAGGAGATTGTTGGAAATATTGTCATTGATGTCAAAGGGTAGTCATGAATCTGATTGATGGCAAATTATTTCGATAAAAGAAGTAAATGAAGAATATTTAATTTAAATGAGGCAATTAAACGTGCAAGTAACAGTCATCTCCTTGCATGGAATCGAAGACAAATTAACTATGTTTTAACATGCTTAAAAAGGTAATTATGGTGAGGTTTTCAAGGCAGTTTTTAAGACTGAAATGGTCCCCAACCTTGGCCAACCTACTAAAAGAAAATGGCGCTGATTTCTAGGAAGTCTCCCACCTTTGGGAGGAGTTGTGACCGTTCAAATGGACCTCTTTATTTTGAAGAGTCACAACCTTAATTTATGGCTTTCCGTGGGATATAAAAAGGTGCATAGTGAGTGGCAAAAGAAGAGATCTGAAAGTGCAAGTTAATAAAAAGAGCAGAAATATTTAAAAGCAAAAATTGTTAGAATATTGAAAGAAAAATCAGCAAGTATAAGGCAGAACATAGCAGCAAAAATACTAAAGTGTAGATCCGATCTAAAGGAGATAAAGCAGTGTTCTATCATCAATTGTGTTAACAACAAATCAGAGATAGAAGAGTGATTCTTGTAAGA
Source organism: Torreya grandis (assembly GCA_037957365.1). Classification (NCBI taxonomy): domain Eukaryota; kingdom Viridiplantae; phylum Streptophyta; class Pinopsida; order Cupressales; family Taxaceae; genus Torreya; species Torreya grandis. Next base: position 3,871,944 of record JARHVA010000446.1, on the reverse strand, counting down.
AGGTTGGTGCCTTCGTATTGAAGAGATTGGTGTCTCTTGCTGAGTTGGTGCTTGGTGAAAGGGGTTGGTGCTACTGTGGGTTGGTGCCTACAAAATTGTAATTGGGGTTGGTGCTCTAGTAGGTTGGTGCCTACGAATATTCATATTGAGAAAATTTTCTCTATGGTTTTCTCCCGAAAGGGTTTCCACGTATATCTGGGGTCACTTTGCATTGTGTTATCTTGTGTTGTGATTTGGTTGCTTTGAATACCTTAATTGGAATAAGTGATTAAGTGTTAGAAAAGAAAAGAATATATAACATTGATTCACCCCCCTCTCAGTATTAGCCTGTGTTCAACAAACAATATCCGATCGAGGTAGAAAGGTATTGGTTGAGGTTCTAAACTATTGTATGTTAGAGATAGAGCTTGTAAGTTTTAGACTCAGAGAAACTCCAATTTATGTATTGATTTGAGCTTGATTTTTGAACTGATTCTAGTTGATTTACAAAAAGCAATTATCAACAAATGCTCTGAAACTCATTGTCGCAAGTTTAATTGATCATCCAATTTACTTATTGATCCAATTTGATTCCAGATGATCCAATAGGGATACTTGTCACACAATTTGCATTATTTCTCTTAAGTGAGATTGAATTCACATTGCTTAATTTCTAAGCCACAAAAGTCGACAATTTAAACTTCTAGATCATTTTACTTTCTTTTGAATAATCGTCTCTAGTTACTTCTCATTACCTAGGAGTTTGATTCACACTCTTAAAGGAACTACTTGACATTGGAGTTAATAGCATGATCAAAAGAATTCCACGACAACCACTAGATTTGTTCTTAATTTACCAGTGGTGTTAAGAATAAATTATGCACACAAATCTCACAAAATTAGTTAAGTAATAATAGAGTAGAATTTTCCACAATTTATAATTGAGTTTGCAATGATTGTTTGAATCCACAATTTATAACAATGAATAAGTTGGATGCCCCCTAAATACTAGTTTAGCATGTATAATTATTACCATACCATCTCACACTGAGGTATAGAGACCAAGTATCTTGGATTTATCTCTTAGTTGAAATCTTGTGTCATTCAGTTTTTCTTTTAAGATCAATTCATTCAGACCCAAATATTAATTCTATGAACTAAAAATTCAAATATTATATTTATTTAACGTAAACGTAATTGTGATCCATAACTTTTATTCAATACTACAATCAGATGTTCCTTGTTCCACTAGTACATTTTATCTGATTTCACAATAAGATACATATACATGTAAGGGACCAATCTAAAGTTTCCTATCAACATTGGATAACCTTCAATTAAAATCTAGTTTGATAACATCATCAAATCTACGTCTATCGACTAGTATAGCAAAAGGTACAGACCATTCTCAGGGGAATATAATACATTTGGTTATAATTCCTTGTAAAGTAACAAAATATAGACAGCCATTTCAAAATAAATACTTTTCAAATCATCTTTTTAATAAATTCGTTAAACTCTTTTCCCTCTAACCAATACAATAAATAACATATATGCTCTACTTGGTCTTAACTAGTGCACAAACTTTGTGTTGAAACCTGCACTATAAACACACATCAAGTTTGTCAGCGTAAAGTTGACATGAGAATCATGTTATTTTACCATCCAACAAGTTATTCAAACATTATAAAACATCTTAATCAAGATAATATTTCAATTATAAAACATCTTAATCAAGATAATATTTCAATGAGGTATGTCTACCGTGCTACCATAGTCCTATAAGCATGATTTAACATGAAAACAAACCTTTTACTATCAATAGGTTTTACCAAGGAAATTTTATCATATAGAGAAAATTTCTACTGAGAGAATATTTTTAAATTCTAACACTATCCCAAAACAACATTCCAATCATAATATTTCTCAGATGGAAGACCCATTTAACAATACCACTTCGCGAGATCAAGATTCATTCAACGGATTGAAACCTCATCGAACAAAAAAAATAGGAGTAATAAAAACTAGATGGAAACAAATCACTCAAACATTTCGTCAATGAATTAGAAAAGATATCCAATTAGGTTATTATTCAAATCACTCACATGAAAATTAATAATCATCCCTCATTATATGTGGTCTACTTGTTAAAACCAAGATTATCTCCATAATGTTCACCCACCCGTTTTAAACCAACGGTCTAAAAAAAGATAATTTACAAATCCAACGGTGAACATCATTTAACATATTAAATATAGTTTTAGAGCTACGCTTCCACAAACTTCAAATACCACCTATGTGAACTTCAAATCTTTTCCTACTAACTTCATTTGTTCTGGCGTCTTAACGACTTTACCAACCATCAGGGGAATAACTTAACCATGAATAAATAAATACCTGTCCATGCCTGAAATACATCATTTCATCTAGCCTAACACCATTCAGAACTCAGGAGAAAAGTTTACCATTAGAAAATACAATAATTTTCTAAAATGTTTTAAGTCCCATATGAGGCACCACAGTTGTGTATGTTGTTCCGTCCATACACTTTATTACAAATTTAAAGAACTCTTGTCAAAGTTAACAATATATTGTGTCTGCTGATAAAATAACCTCAATGTTTTTGCCAGGTGTTTAGACTTTCCTAAGATATTTTTTTTTTAAAGGCACAAAAACCAAATAATGATGCCATAAATCCACTACAATCCATGGCACATTTCTATGCAGCTATACTCCCTATTGCGCACCCCAAAATAACCATTTTTATCTATCAAACACAAGGCGCCTCATATCATTGATTTTCCACTAAAACGTTTGTTCCAATTTACACATAAAAATAGGGAAAAACATTTGCATAAGCAATAGCTGTTATCAGCTCTGAATAAAGTAAATACTCTTTGTGAATCCTCCATTTTGTGGCAGATCTAAATCATAAATTAACTTAGATCAAATGATCCACACAGGGAAACAAATGTGTAAGGCACTAGTCTATTCATGCTAAACTGACATTTTTATCAACAACATGATTTAATCAAACAATACTACTAACTGGGTAAATGCTTAGAATCACTATGCATGCTAGTAAGATCTTACCCTGTCTTTTGTGTCATACGCAATAAAGAAGAAATCCCTTCCAAAAGGCTCAATTAAACAACCATTTCTACTATGGCGCAAACAAATGTTACCATGCATGACGTAGTAGCACAAAAATATCTCACACCCACCGTGATGACTATAAAACAAATTTGATAAAGTGCAAAATGCAGTTTTAAGGTGCAGCACTATGCACAAAGTCAATGCCATCTAAGCAATAAGACCTTAAACTCGTGTAATGTCATTCAAGGCTTTCATAGACATTTTCAATGACATAAATTCCTTTTCTAATTTGGAAGTAACACAATAGTCATACCCATTTAATATATCTGCAACTAATCAGTTCATAATGCTAGAATAAACAGGGAGGAAAGGAAAATAACAGAAGTCAACTTCCTTGGCAACTAAAACACCAGTCTTCTTCCCTCTAGATGCTCTTGCTGCTTAGAACACATCTTCTTAGCTCTCCCTCGATTCCAACAACTTGTTTCTTCTTCCTATAGCTTGCCCATGTTTGTCCGTGGATCCTCCACTCCCTTCTTTTTCTACATTCCAGCATATAACCTTCTACCATATTCATCCCAACCACAAAAACATGGCATCTTGTTGAACCATTTTGACCAATAACTCTAGGATATAAGGCATCCGTTTAATAATCATCCCCTCAGTGGATCACCCACTACCATAATTAAATAAAAAACACATTTATTTCATTTCTACCATATGGGTGGCACAATAGATAAGTGGCAAGGTCATTAATTTTCTCAGCCACTATCTATTTATTATGCTTACCCCACTATGCCTCATTCTTCTTCATTCTTTAATGCAAGCATTTAAATAATTTTCAATTCACATCATTATAAAATTGCCCAATGCAGAATCCCACTCAATTATCCAAAAATAATCATGATTAGAGGAACTATTTAAATCACTTGATTAATAATATCACTTCACAAAGTGTGGTTAACACAAAAGATAGTTGTAGTACAACATTGAAAACATGACTACCGAGATGGGGTCTCTTAGAAAACACTTACAATTTGTCAATAACCGTTTAAATATGAAAGAGAAATAAAACAAAATATATTTTGTCATAAAAATTACCCGCATCAACATCATAGAGCTATTTAGCTTATGTCGACAAAGGAGCTTCAACTCGCCAGGAGGGTATCGAGTGCCCAAAATTATGGTCACAGCAAAATGAGATGTTACAACAATCTCTGTTTGTCCATCTATTTGAGGGTGGTAAATGGCACTTGGAGTCAATCCGGTTCCTAGTAAATGAAAGAGCTCCTACCAAAACAAACTAAGGAACCTACCATCCCTATCACTTACAATATTTTTAGGCAATCCATGTAGTCTAAAAACCTCTCTGAAAAACAAATCAGAAACTTGTGGCGCCTTAAAATCAGTTGGAACAACAAAGAAGTGAGCATATTTGGTACATCTATCAACTACCACCTAAATGCAACTCTTAACATGAACTTTTGGAAGGCCTATGAAAAAATTCATTGAAATACTCTCCCATTTTTTCTTCAGAATTGGTAAGGGTTGCAACAAACTTGTTGTAAATACATGTTCTACTTTGTTCTATTGGCAGGTAAGACACTCGATGTATTGAAGGACCTCTCCCTTGAGTCATTTCCAAAAAAAATCTCCCTTATCTGCTTGTAAGTCTTGAAATACCCTGGGTGACCAGCCAAAGATGTATCATGGAGAGCCCTCAAGACTTTACTCTTCACTTTTGATTCAGGGACTAGATAAATTCTATCCCTATAGAGGATAAGGTCATCAATCACCTTATACTTGTCATCATATACTTTGCCTTCAAAGATAGCATTAGTGAAAACATTCTTGGCTTACTTTGCTATTATAATAACCTTCAATTAGTAGAGATTTCATACATAAGGCATAAAAATGGCTTTCTAGACAAAGCATTAGCTACAACATTGTTTTTTCCCTTAACATACTCTATGTCAAAATTATACGCTTAAAGTTTACTCACCCACTTTTGTTGCCTATCATTCAGGTCTTTGTGGTTGAGGAAAAACTTCAAATTGTTGTGATTTGTCTTGCCCACAAACCAAGTACTGCCTAAATTTTGTCAATGCATGCATGATGGCCAACATCTCTTTGTCATATATATAGAATTCACATTTTGTATCTTTGAGTTTTCGACTCTCATAGGAAATACAAATAGAATAGAAAAATTTGGAACAACCAACACTGGACACAAACTCATTACTTTTTTAAGTTTATCATAGGCTGTTTGGGCTGATTCAGACCTATGGAATGCTCCCTTTTTCATTAAATAAATCAACGGGACAACAAACTACAAAAATATTCTAACAAATCTCTTGTAGTAGCTACAAAGGCCCAAAATTTCCCTTAACTATGACATAGTGGTAGGAGGAGGCCAATCCAATATGGCTTGGATCTTCTCTTGATCAGCATGTACTCTTTGGGCATTAATGACATGACCCAAGTATAGAATTTTAGTCATGCCAAACTCACATTTAGACTCCTTAGCAAAGAGTTTGTTGTTCTAAAATTTCCAACACTGTATCTATGTGTTTCAAGTGTTCTTGCCAAGTCTTTTTATACACCAATATATCATCAAAAAATACTAGAACAAACTTCCTCAAGTGCTCATTGAAAATATGGTTCATGCACAATTGGAAAGTAGTTGGATCATTGGTTAAACCAAAAGGCATAACAAAAAATTCAAAATGTCCAAAGTGACACTGTAATGTCCCCATTCCTACGCAGGGGGCCTAGTAGGCTTATTTCAGTCTTAGCCTTGGTCATACCCAAGAGGTTAGAGACGTTGGAGGTTACTGGGTATGGGTTACCATTACCACCTTCACTTTATTTTATATTTTATCGTTGACTTAAGTGATGGGGACTAGGTGGTACTTTTTCACCATGGAGCTTCTAATTTCATGTTGAGATAACTTAAGTCATATTTTTAGCATGTGCACAATAAAGTCACTTAATTTAAAGATTTATGCACATGGGTCCTTCCCAAAAGGGGGTGTAGGGTTTCTTTTGGGCCACTGATCTTTTTTGGAGATGATTTAATCTTGGGCGTTGGATTTCCTATCCCTAATCCAGATGGTGGAGATTATTTCATCTTTTTGGAGTTGGATATGTATTTTCCTCTTAAGATCATTTGGGGGGTATTCACACATTCAGACTTTTCGAGCTATTGCTATTAGCAATCCTTTTGCTTGTGGAAGTCAAATTCTGCAGGATCCCTAGCTTTAGTGGTGAGAGATCCACTCCTAGATGGTAGAGCATTCTTCGGTGAGGGTTTTCAATCCATATCCCTAGCTTGTTGTTTGTGTGATTCTGAATTGGGTTCAGATTTGCAAATATAAATCAAGGATCAGAGATTTATTGGTAGCATTGATCAAAAATTTGGATTTAAAGAAGAGGACAGCTCACCATCAATTGATTATCCATTTATTTTCAGTTTTGAGGCAGCTATGAGTCTCCCACAAGTGGGGCGACCTATCTGGAGATTTCAGGCAGTGATTTGGAAGGTTATCAATGGGCCTTTTCTATAGATTTCAAAGCTGGAGATTGTTATCATCATAAAGATGCTCTAGAATTCATTTCCATCATTTTTCTATTGTTATTCTAGATATTACAGTCAGTTACATTTTTCTCTCATTTTATGTCATAAAATAAATAAAACAAAATCAGACCTTTGAGATAAAGGTTATTTCTCAGTGGTTTATTGTTCTCCATAATTTTTCACATCTTTTGAAGCTTTTGGGTATTGTTGAAAGTAATTACTCTGAAAGATATAAATTTTTCTTTATTTTTGCACCCTGCTGTCCTGAAAAATCAAAACTATAGTTTGTGCTCCTTCTGAATTTTTTTGACTTTTAAGTGATATCCTAAAAGGGATATTTCAGACACCGGAAGGCTGTTTTTTGTACATCTTCATCTCTTACTTTAATTTGGTGATAGCTGGATCCGAAATCAATTTTAGAAAAATTTACTGCTCCATGCAATTCATCAATCAACTCATCGATCCTGGGTTACTTATTTTTTATGGTCTTATTCAAAGCTCTGTAATCAATACACATCCTCACGGTACCATCATTTTTCTTCACCAAAACAACATAAGAAGCAAAGGGACTAAAACTAGACCGAATATGTCTCATCTCCAATAATTCCTTAATTGCCTTCTCAATTTCCTCTTTGAATGCTCTATAATGGCGACAAAGTGTAATCATAACTAGTTTAGAACTTGAATCCAGCTCTTTGATATGCTAAAATCCTCTATCATGTGGCAATCCTAGAGGTAAATTGATGAATATTGTGCCATGCTTGTCTAAAATAGACTGAACATCCACATGATAAGATCTTTGATCTAGGGATGAAGTTGTATTGCTCATCAAGTAATGGACTGCCCAAGCTACTTGTTCCTTAAGAATTGATCTCTCCATTCTCTTAGCTGCGACAACTCTACGAGCTCTATTGGTTATACCACGAAGCACAACCTCCTTTCCATTAGATCTGAATTTCAGCTCCATGGTTTGGTAATTCTATGTGAATTCCCCAAGAGAATGTAGCCACTACACCCCTAATCCCAAATTTGTTTCTCCTATTCCCACCACATAGAAGTCATCACATGCTTTATATTTTCCAAGAGTGATATCCAACCCTTTAACCCTCTTGGTGAATGGAATAGTGAACCCATTTGCTACAGTAACATTAAAACCCTATAAATCTTTTGTTTTCAGCTCTCTTTGGGCTGCTAACCCATCATCAATGAAATTGTGGGTGGCTCCACTATTAATCAAAATAGTTACCTTGCACCCATTCAACACTCCACGAACTCTGAAAGGATGATATCTGGGTGCACCTGAGAGTGTAACAAGATTACTCCTTGAATTCTTTTCTTCTTTAATTTCAATTTTGGGTTCTTTCTCTTCAACTCCCACTTTGGGTTCCTCTACTTTTGATTCCATATCAAAAATCACCTCTATGTAATGCACATGTCCTTTTCCAAGGCATCTATGACCCAGCTCCCACGGATCTTTGCAAGTGAAACACAGTTTCTTCCTTCTGATCTCATTTCCAATTTCTAGCTCTTTGCTTGTTTTTGGCAGCTCCTTTTGTTGAAACCCTCATGACTGGAATGGCTTCTTCTGCTAAACATAAGGTGTTGATTTTGGCTGCCCATAAGTTGTTGATTTTGGCTGTCCTACAGGCTGAAGTATCCCCTTTGGGGCTGATATTTCCAAATCCAAAGCCCTTTTAATGGATTCTTGAAGAGAAGGCTGAAAGCTTTCACCAAACCCTTGGGTGGTTCAACCAACCCTTTAACAAGTAATGCCACAAGTCTCATCTCTGTTACATCTGGTAGCATCACAAATAACCATTAAAATTCAGCCACATAATCATCCACTGTATTGTGTTGTTTCAGCTGAGCTGATTTCCAAAAATGAAGTTCTGGATCAGTTCTATCAAACCTCTCAATCACCCTACTACTAAACTCACCATAAGTCAATTATCAACCCATGGTACCGTCACTGAACCACCATTCATGTGTTATGCCTTCAAGATGAAGGGTTGCAAATTTGATGGCTTTATCTTCCAACATTGGCTTGAGAGATAGGAAAGTATCCAACTTTTGTATCTAAGTATGAGCTGTACACATGTTGGCCTTGTCAAAAGTATATAGTGTCACTTTCCCAAAGCCTACTAAAGGTCCTTTGATTGGCTTGTGGTCTAAGTTCAGGGCTTGGTCCACCTTTGTTTTTCTTCAAATTCATGAAATTTGTGAGATATAGATTCTTGAATTTCTCCTAGAAGAACCTTGTATTCTTCATAGCTGGTAGCAATGTAATCAGCCATAGATGGTTGAATTTCCACCTCTGGAACTGCTTCATCCCTACAAAGAAAAGTAGGCTAGAATGGCCTTGTAATGGAGCCAATGATGGTCCTCTGAGTGTGTTGGTTGTTGTTCACCCCTGAAGAACTTCCTTCACCATTTTGAGCTCTTTGCACATTCATATTTTGCATGGCGTGAACTAATTGAGCTATCATATCTGCTAAATTTTTTTGTTCTTGCACAAGCCTGTCAAATCATACATCATTTGGATCTTTATTACCTATAGCTTTCTTCTCTTTTCTGGCAACAAATTCTGGATCCTGCTGCCCTAACCCTTCCTATAGCTGTTTTGGACCCTTCTTTCTCTCCGGTTTTGTCTGATTTCTCTGTCACTTTCGTGCATGAAGATAAAGCCGAAAATTAATTATTTTCCACACTGGCAAGAAAATTAGCTATGATAGCACTGAAATATCCCTTTCTAAAATAAATTCTGAATGCTGATTCTTATTTTATTTTTGGAGTTCTATTTGAAACTGAAATTTCATACAAACAATTGATAACACAATTTAAATGAATAAACGATTGACCAATTTAAATCTTTTATTCAATAGTTGAAGATGCAAATGACAATATAAGGCAATATATAGAATTTTCCCTAATTATTCCAACCCTAACTTGGTTAGGGCCCATGATTTGCTTTTTTCTTGGTACAATAAGTTGTCGTTGGCGTTGGGGTTTCTAAGGGGTACAGTTGGATCTAAGGTGACGCTAGCCAACAGAATGCAAGTCTAACAACGATAATCGCCAGGGGGAGTCATACAACTGCCAAAAAGGGATGACGTAGTTGTCCAAAGGGTGACGACAGCTAGATAGAAGGTATACTCGATCAATGGAAGTGCCCTAGATGTGACACCCAACCAATAACGATGGGACGACAACAATAGATATCCATTTGGAGCAGTACGATAGCAATTAAAACCTGATCTGTCAATAAAGTGCCCAAAGGTGGGAAACCCAACCTCTAAACAGTGGAAAAACCTTGTTTTGTGTAACAATAAGCCTTCACATGAATTCTATAAATTAATCACCACTTTCAACCAATTGAATTATGAAATAACTGGTTTTATGTGCAATAGCAACTCTTCCATGGAGCCACAATTGAAAGTTAAAGGGTTTTTGTTCTCAAACCTAATAGCAATAGAGGGTTTCCATCCTCAAAAGCCAAAGTTGAAAGAATTCTCAATTTAATCGTGAATAATAAATAATCAATAATCCTTTCCTTTTTTCCTCATTTGTCCTTTTATTAATTTCACTTTTCCAATTTCATCCTAACCCTAAAAGCATTTAAAACACTTTTAGGCAATTATTACTTTTTTGGCTTTTTAATAAATATTTTCTTTTTAGCCATGCAATTAATATAGCTTTTTGGCCCTTTTTAATAATAATACACCTAAGGGTCATTTTTCCATGTTGTGACAAAGTTTTGTTTTTTTTTAAACCAAAAATTAAATTAAAACAAAATCAGAGAGTACATATTCGAATATGCCAAGATTGAAAACTAATAGTCCAAGCTCAGGCATTGAACATAAAGGATAACCAATAATCATTCATTGATGCAAATCAAGATCCAGAATCTTTCTCAAATCTTCTTGCAATTTGCTTGACCACAAAATTGGAGGCACACCATAGCAAAGCATATTGTGATTGTCCAGCACCCAATTGGCCAAACTGTCAGCCACTTTATTACTTGCTCTAGGAACATGAAAAAAATAAGTCTCCTAAAACTTATCTTGCAAAGTATGAATTTCCCCCATTTCTCTAGCTATTTTCCAACTTTTACTAGGATCTCCTTCAAGCTCCGATAACAATCCCACAATCACCTTAGAATCTTATTCAATTTGCAATTTTTTCCAACCAGTTTTTAAAGCTTCTTGCATCCCTCTATAAATAGCTTGGATCTCCGCCATATTATTGTTAGTATATCCTAGCTTTTCCGCAAAAAAAAGGCAACAAATCCATCCGATATTCTACCAATACCTCCAACACTGGCTTGTCTCGGATTTCCTCGTGAAGCACCATGCGTGTTTAGATTCTCATGCGTATATCCTAGCTTTTCTACAAAAATAAAGACGATAGATCCATCCGATATTCTACCAATACCTCCAACACTAGCTTGTCCCGAATTTCCTCGTGAAGCACCATCCGTGTTTAGATTCCCATACCCATAAGGGGGTGTTGTCCAATGACTTTCTTGTTGAGCTTTCTTTTTCTCATTAAAAGCATGCCTTGAAGAGATAGAAGGCTGCATTGGGAGTTGGCTACATAAGTGTTCCCATTTTGGTGTTAGGGGTTGTGGCAAACTAATCTATAAATTCAGCAGTATTGATTTTGACCATTTCCCAAACTAAATTGATATCTTTACTTTTATGGCGGAAGATCTTGTGATTGCGTTCTTTCCAAATATTACATAGTAGAAGGGAGATGCCAAACCACAAAGCTTGAAGAATATTTTGGCATTTAGCTAGTTGACATTGCCATTCTTTGCTTATCTATTCTAATGACTGATGTTGTAACATAAAGTAACTTTGGACAGCTTAAATGAATTATTATTAAATTATTCCCCTCAGTAATTCCCCTTTGCCTACAAGAAATAAAAATAGGCTTTGGGTCCCCTAACTTGTTTAATTCGGAAAAGGGGACATTACAGTGTGTAACGTTTTGGTAGCGTTAGATAATGACCACTTTGCTCAACAGTTGGCGTGACTAGAGATCCCCCTACTATGTAGGCGTTACAAAGTGATGTGTTAGATATAGGCACAAATCTTCTCACATAGATGATGATGTTGAAGACGCAGATGATGCAAGTAATTGCATAAATGTGGAAAATACACAATGAAGTGTATGCATTGTAATATACACAATATAGTGTAAATATAGTAAAGCATTGTAAGAAAATCACAATATCTTGCAAATTGTAGTATTGTAAATAGTTTAGTTAATGCTATAAACAAAGAGGTTATTGAGTTGGGCTGTTTTACCTGAAAGGTTATTCCCAGGTGAAGTTTTGTGTATTTTGTGCGCATGTCTTTGTTCTTGTATGTATAATATTCGTATAGCATAGCTCTTCTGTGTGTTAGTTTGTTGCCCACATGTCCTATCCCCAACAATATCTTGGTTGATCTTCACCTATACAAGGTCATATCATTTCAAGCAGATAAAATGAAATCTCAAATGGAAAAATAATCAGATCATTTCTAGGTTTTTGTAAAACATTATGGCTTCCCCCAAAAATTGTATACTTTTAGTTTTACCTATTCATTTGACACTTTATTTTCATTTATATTTCTCTTTATTCAAAATTATAAAAATTATATCCCACAAAAACTGTGAAACACGTTGTGGTTATTCAAATGCAAGAAAATCTATAATTCACCCCTATAATGCCAAAACCTAATGGTTTTACCTGCCACATTGAATATGCCTTGGATGATGCTATTGTTGTCTCTCATACAAGGATTGACTAATCAATAAGTTGGACCCATTGAAAGAGAGTGTCTCACTTTAGAATATGCCTACAATTAGCGCACCCATTAATTTGCCAATAAACACACAAATCAAGTAGTAAGCACTACAAGCACAATAATATTAACAATATTTGTGTATCACATGAAATCCTTAAATCAAATGCTAAGTCTTGAATGTTTATTTGTTAACCAAATACAAAAGTTAAACCAGAAAGTTACCAAATGGTGTCTATTGCCAACATATAGGTAGAACATGCATTTAAGTATGTCAATCTATAGAGTCATGTCCTTGTTTCTTGTGTGTCCTAGGTGAAAGAATTCATACTTTGGGTCATTGCATTATATAATCGATATCTCTAAAACCCTCTAAAGGTCAATATCTACATATGAAATTAGGCTACAAAACTCCTAGGTCAAGTTACCATCATAAAAAAAGATCTCTCTATTTTCATGTAGTCACATTTTCCCTCTAATGATCATGATCCCCCTATTAGGTTGGGCCATTACACTCCGAAGTCAAGTTGCTGTATTCTAATGCCCCAAATCTAGAAGCAAGATGCCAATATGCAATAAATCCCACTTGCAAGAGGTTATTGCATTGCTTGATAGGTTGGTAAGCTTTATCATTTATTATCTCAAGCATGGTGTACTAAATTAGCAAGAATGAATATTAAGAGAGAGAGAAGAATGGGACTACACATACATATTTACCTAGCATCATAGGTAGGCTCTAAAAGAATGCTCCATTTACACCCACAACCAAAGGAAACACGCTACATGGTACCTACCACTTCTTGGGACTAAAGGCCCCTTATTGATGTTGTTTTGTCATCTTTTGATCAGTAATTGTCCTAGATAATCCAATGCACGATTCACCAACACAAATATACTATCTCAAGCATGGTGTACTAAATTAGCAAAAATTGAATATTTAGAGAGGAAGAGAAGAATGAGACTACACATACATATTTACCTAGCATCGTAGGTAGGCTCTAAAAGGAATATAATGTCATCCAATGCTCCATTTATACCCATAACCAAAGGAAAGAAGCTACATGATATCTACCACTTCTTGGGACTAAGGGTCTCTTATTGCTGTTGTTTTGTCGTCTTTTGATCAGTAATCATCCTAGATAATCCAATGCACGATTCACCAACACAAATATACTTTTCCTCTTATGTTGGTCCCAAGTTATATGCTACTGAAAAAGGCTGCAAATTTATGCTTTCTACAGATCTATGACTACCATCTACATCATACATTTCTGTATGCAAATTGTACACACACTCACACACATGTTTCATAGCTATGTGAAAGATTCCAAGCCAATTTTTTTTTTTTTTTTTTTTTATAATTACCAATTGCAATCAATAGGGCAATACACAATAGTTAGAGTTAGTCTATAACCCAAACGATGCTAAAGCAACTCTAACCAGAATGTACACCAAGATTCCGAAGTGGCCAAGGTGTGAGCATTGGTCAGAGGATCTGAATGCAAAAATAGAATTGGAATGAACTCTAACCAAGAATGGCCCCGATGATGGCGAGCATATGGTCAGAGGGTCTTCTACTACTACAAGTGCTGAAAGAGAACTCAACACCAAGTATGTGCTACCCAATCCGATATGGAGTTGAAGCGACCATATGGTGGAGTAAAAAAAATTATAATACTTAAAGAAACTCAACACCAAGTATGTGCTACCCAATCCAGTATGGAGTTGAAGCGACCATATGGCAGAGTGCTACTTATTAAAATGTTTTGAGAGGAAATAAGCAAGAATGCTGAAATACTCAACGTCAAGAATGTGCTTTCCAACCCAGAAGGATATGGAAGCTACCATATGACAGAGATGTATAGTATTACAATGCAGTTTCAGACTAGATAATCAGCATTATAAATCATGATTAAACAAACTTAAGATCTGCTGTCAGTACTACTGCCAGCTTACAATATGATAGAAAATTAACCTGCCAAGAGCATAGCATTAGAACCATTCAAAGAACATTGTAGCAGAGCATTTTCCTTGCTTGAATGGCAATGCCGAAACCGATTTCTTCTCTTCAAAAGACTGATCCAAGAGTCTGGTCTGTCCAATTTTGCACTTTTAAATGTCAACGCAGCCACCTGAAATCACACTAAAATGGACATATCTCTTACACAAGTCATCTAAAAGATACAAAACGAAGCACAAAAGACCCTAATGATCAAGGCACCCAAGTTTTGGAACACAAAAAAACCCAAAAGTTTCTAAACAAATTTTGCACGGATCCCAATGTCCACACAACAAGTACAGTCCAGCAAGGGGGGCGATTTGCTTTTAAAAATCACAGCAGTCATAAAAAATTCCACAAATTACAAAATAGGGGCGCCCATTTCCAACAAAGAGGATTAGCCAATACCCACAATGAAATTTTTTAGTATTTTTTATTTGTGAACAAAATACAGCCTGCTGTACTGAATAAGAAAACCCTGAATTTCTCATAAACTGATCTATAAAACACACACTGAATACCATGCGCAAAGCCTGCATACAAAACAATCAAACTACACTATCTCACCACTAGTCGTTATCTTTCAAGCGAGAAGCAATGCCAAAATAGAAGGCTTTCATTCCTCGAAGCAATCCCAGGCCAATCCGGCAGCATAACATTCATGTAGTTCAAGATGATCCAAGTGAGGACCAAAGACTTCCTTTTATAATTTCCGTTTGACCCTTCTAGAAACCCTATCCTCCAATAGGTGGCGTCCAACTTAAGCTTGGATTAAATATTCAATAAGAATTATAATTAATTCTTTTAATGAGGCGCCCACCCCATAAAGAACATCTTTTTAAAACAACTTAAAGTTGTTAAACCTAGGCACCAAGGTCCAATTTAAATAATAATATATATTTTGCGGACTTTAAAACGGAAGCCAAGATGATGTCAGAAATCGAAGATCTATAGCTCGTTGCAAAGGTCTTGATGAGACGAATCCAACCCCATTTTCAAAATTCTGATCCGACACCGAACCTGAACTTACTAAAAATAGAAAGTCCCTGAAAGTGCTTTGTGTGCCAAGTAAAACATATCACCGCGAAGCTTTCAAAAAACCCAAAAGGAATCTACAATCCAAGTTCAACATTTCCAAGTGCAAGCTCCGCAAAAAGACGAAAACGTCCTCCAAGAAGTTTGGAAACCCTGATTCGAGCTTCTGCTTAACCTACGAGTTCCCAAAAATAGGCTAAATCCAAAAAAAGAGTGTAGGGCTAAATTGGGGACATTACAGTCTGCCCTTCCCAAAATTGCTTGTCCTCAAGCAATGCCACAACTCTAGAAAAACTCAAACTGCACCAAACCAAACCAAGTACAATCCCAGGGTCCCATATCCGTCTGAAGGAGGACCCACCATCCTGATGTTGCACTACTCTGATCACAATAGTGAAACCATAGTGGCCAAAATGCTCTGAGTCAGCAAAATCAACAATGCCATTGTCTATCACAAACCTAAGCATTGGAAAAGATAGTCTACTCAACTCAAAATTGTAATCCTCGGCATATCTCCCCAATGTATCCAACACAGCGAAAACTGCAAATGTGACCTCTCCAAATCTTCTTGCAAAGAGAAAAGTAATCCTTTGCAAAAGCTCATCAAACTCAAACTTATGACTCCACATGAATGTACAATGCCTCCCTTGAATTTTTCTAATGCAACCATGAGGATTTTCGAAAACTCTTATAGTTCCCACTCCAAGAGCCTCAAAATGGTGAACCAAGGTATATGAAAGATCGTTGTTCGAAACCCACACTGAGAGTAAACTGTCAAAGTTTACATCACAAACCTTCAAAAGATGAATTTGGAGAGTAGGAAAGGTGTGAAGGAACAAATAATTGTTCTTGATCAAGGCTGGGACCAACGTAGTGCAATCTGATTCTAGAGTCCTACACAAGGAAAAATAGCAACACCAATCAAATTCCCAAGTGTGAGCTTGTGAGATGAGCATCGAGTTGTAAGTTGACACCTCCAAGGTGGCTGGAAAACAAACTGGAGCAATGTCCAACCGAAAATTACCACCTTTTTGGCAAGAAGTGAAGAACCAGCTCTCTTGAATGAGAGTAACTCCCCATGTAAGGTGGCTGCTCTGTCTCCAACCAACAAACTCATATCTCAAAATCTGCCTTTGTCTAAGCCGATAATCACTCCCATGAGCAACCATCCATTTATCTCTCCAAACCATACTCAAAATTTCTCTCCAATCGATTGGTTGATGAACAAATGGGTCCATCAAGTGGTTGGTAAAGAAAAGAACATCACCCAAAGGTCTGAAAATTTGATCACTGTCCCACCAAAAATTATTCTTTCCACAATCCATAAATTCCATCAACCCAAATTGAGAATCCCAAGCATGGATACCCAACTGAATTTGATTTTCAACACAATGCAAATAAACCTCAATGCATACCCAAGTGCTAGTGAGAACCAAGTGCATTTTCACGAAACTGGTGTCCCCTCTAGTGAATCTTTGAAGCTTAAACATGAAAGCTTCAACAACATTGGAGTATGAAACATAGAATGACTTCAAATTCAACTCCCAAAGCTGACTAGCATGAGCCCAAACATCATTCCACCCAAGGGATGGATCGTCAATAGTGCAAACACCAAGCTTAGGTCCACCTTTCTCCCATTGCTTATGAGTAGTAGGTCTGAAATCTTCACTCCTTGCTGCTGTAATGAAGTTACCAGCAGCTATCACAACTTGTCTCCAACACCTTGATGTGATAGATGTTGAAAATACCTTGCTTCGACACTTCCCATATGGACTCTTCCTCCCCAAACCCACACATGCATTCATTACTAATCAACAAACTTGGCATATTCTCATGGAGTGATAACAAAGCACCATTAGCCGGAGGTTTATACTCGACCCCTTGCTTGGTTTCTTCCCTACATGACTCTTTTTGCAAATCAAAGAGAGGATTGTCATAAACTTGGAAGCCCTCCTTTCCATCTTGCTGATCCAAATCTGAACTTGCAACTTCAGTCTTTCTTGTGAAACCTTCGAGGTCAAACTCCTCTCAAAGACTATCAAGCTCACCTATTACTTTCTTGATTTCTTTGGCATTATATGCATTCTCTTGCTCCTTGGAAAGTTTGAAATCAGCAAACTAGTCTTCAACCTCCGTTAGAGCCAACTGAGTTTCTTTCAACTTGTCCCTTATTGATTTGAGCTCCAGAGTGAGCTCATCAACTACACTCTCCTTTTCTGGGAAAGCACAAATGGTCTTCTTTACAACTTCAAAGGCATGATCTCTATCTCCAATCAAGTGCATGTACTCAGGCTTCAATGTCTCCAATGAGTCTCTAATAAGTTGCAAATTGGGTAGAGCAACTTCATCTTTCACTCCTCTTTGTCTCTCTTCAAGCTGAGCCTTCCAGTAAAGCTCTTCAACCAAGTTATGTGTGCGATCAAATAGGGATAGAGCTTGCACTTCCTTGTTAACGAACACCTTGAATTGATCTTCCCACTCATAAGAATGTGAAGATGGTGAATTGCTGATAGGCTGCAACTGAAAATCAGAACTTTGTTTCTTGCCTTTGCTGCCCTCAAAGTTGCTCCAACCTTCTTGTCTTTCATCTTCAACTAACGGAAAATGCTCAGTGTCATGGAGAGGAACATACTCCACATTTTCTTCAACTTTAAGCTTGCCATCAACTTCTTGAATTGGTGAATCAGCCGTGTGTTCTAAAACCACTTTAAACCTTTCTTCTTCAAGAGCCATGAGGTCTTCTAGCTCTTCATCCACCTCACCGTCTTCTTGTTCAAAGGCTATGGCAGCCCCTAATTTGAACGAAGAATCATTGAATGTCGTTATGAACATTTCGGAAGTAACAACATCCCCCTTGGTGGCTGCAACAAACTTGAAGGGATCACCATGGAGCTTTTCAAAGTAAGCTTCTTCATAAAAAACAACTTCTCCTTCTGCCTCCTCATAGCTTGCAATGCAAACAATATTTTGGTCTTCATCAGGATCGAAGGAAAACTTATCCCACACAAGTTCTTTGTCATATCTTGAAGCCAACACACTTGGATCCCACATGCTAACAGTTTGATTGAAATAGTCAGGAGAAAGATTCTTATCATGCTCTTCTCGTAGTGATGACTCTTTGAACAAGTCAACTCCCAAATCACTTAAGCTGATATTTTCAAAAACATTTCTTTCTAAAGGTTCGGTTTGCTAGTCGAACCCAATGTCGCCATCATAATGAAATGAAGAATCTTCTATACTTGATGTTTTGTAAACTTCGACATCTTTATCTCCATCAAGAGGAAGTGTGTCATTGATTTCTTCATGTGGAACTTCTTGGGAAGTTGGGACAGCAATAAGAGGAAAATACTTCATTACCAAATCTTCAGCATGACCTTGTATGAGCTCTTTGAAATCATCTCCAACATCATGTCTACTAATCTTTTCTTCATCACGCTCTAACTTCTTAAAAAGTGGCTTCAATTTTTCCTCACATTGATTAAACAATTCCTTGATCAGCATAGAAGTAATAGGAGAATCCTTTTCTTTACACTCATATGTGTCCAAGAGGAGAGATTGGACATTTGGTGGAATTTCATCTGACTCGTTAATGGTGAGAATAAGGACTTTCTTCACAGCTGCAATAACATCCTCTTCTTGTTCGCTCCAAGTGGATATGAAGAGGTAATGGAACAAGTGATAAATCTGATCATGCATTTCCAAGGCGAATAACAAGTTACCTAGAGATCTGAAAATGTCTTTAAGATAGCAACCCTTCTAGCAAATAGATTGCTTCCAGTTTCATCAAGATCTTGGAAACTTTCTACAATCATATTCAGAATGATTTTCATGGTTTCATCATCATATGGTGTCATGGGGACCATCATTCTCATCAATTCCATGAAGCAAGAAGAAATCAGCAGCTTGATTTCTTCATTTGGATGTCCCAGCCAATAGGGTTGAACTAAAAGGTGAACTGCAAGTGACAATGCCAATTGCATCCATTCAGAGGGTGACTGCTCCACCTGTCAAAAACATTGTTCCAATATTCGAAGATTATTCTTTTCGTCTTCCCTTGACTTACATTCTTTGCCAAGTCTTTTTCTGATCTCTAAAAGTGTTTGTTCCAGCTTTATCTCTTTTTTGTTAGCCATGTTTAACTGCCACTTCTAAACTGAGCTGAACTCTGTTCTGACCTTTGGTGTAGAAACTGATTTCTCTATCATTCAACTATCAACTAAACCTTGTTGGGCACAGGATGGCAGGATCTAAGCTCTGATACCACTGAATACCATGCACAAATCCTGCATACAAAACAATCAAACTACACTATCTCACCACTAGTCGCTATCTTTCAAGTGAGAAGCAATGCCAAACTAGGAGGCTTTCATTCCTCGAAGCAATCCCAGGCCAATCCAGCAACGTAACATTCATGTAGTTCAAGATGATCCAAGTGAGGACCAAAGGCTTCCTTTTATAATTTCCGTTTGACCCTTTTAGAAACCCTATCCTCCAATAGGTGGCGTCCAACTTAAGCTTGGATTAAATATTCAATAAGAATTATAATTAATTCTTTTAATGAGGCGCCCACCCCATAAAGAACATCTTTTTAAAACAACTTAAAGTTGTTAAACCTAGGCACCAAGGTCCAATTTAAATAATAATATATACTTTGCGGACTTTAAAACAGAAGCCAAGATGATGTCAGAAATCAAAGATCTATAGCTCGTTGGAAAGGTCTTGACGAGACGAATCCAACCCCATTTTCAGATTTCTGATCCGACACCGAACCTGAACTTACTAAAAATAGAAAGTCCCTGAAAGTGCTCTGTGTGCCAAGTAAAACATATTACCGCGAAGCTTTCAGAAACCCCAGAAGGAATCCGCAATCCAAGTTCAACATTTCCAAGTGCAAGCTCCGCAAAAAGACGAAAACGTCCTCCAAGAAGTTTGGAAACCCTGATTCGAGCTTCTGCTTAACCTACGAGTTCCCAAAAATAGGCTAAATCCAAAAGAAGAGCGTAGGGCTAAATTGGGGACATTACACTATGCTATACCAAACAAGTGACTCTTCTCAATTCCACAAAAATGATAGTGCACAAGAACATGCTAATTTTCAAACTTTATGTGAGAAGGGATTCAATCCCTTTTTGTTGTTATAAACGACAACTATGCTTGTATCTAAATGAACATGTCATACTAATGTATTTTTTAGTGCTTGAGATATTAAAGTAATTGTATAACTGTAAGTAAGTAAACAAATGAATCAAACACATAGAAATAAGAGATAGACACACTAAATTACCCTAGATAACCCCAATAGTAATGCACAAAGAACATACTAATTTTCAAGTGACTTTAGGTGAGAAGGGATTCAATCCCTTTTTGTTGTTATAAACAACTCCTATGTTTGTATCTAAATGAGCATGTCATAATTATGTCTTTTTTAGTGCTTGAGATATTAAAGTAATTGTATGAATTGGAAGTAAGTAAACAAATGAATCAAACACACATAGAAATGAGAGATAGACACACTAAATTACCCTAGAGAACCTTAATGTGGAAAGATTCCAGAAACAAAAGCTACGTTTTCTAGTCTTCTAGTCTCTAATATTTTTGTTCTAGTTTTACAAGCTTAATGCTTTCATGAGGCCTTCAAGGACACCAACAACATGCAAACAATATGTCTCCAATATTTTCATTTCGGTTTTACAAGCTTACTGCCTTCTTGAGGCCTTCAAGGACACCAACAACATGCAAACAATATTCTAACACTCGCAAATGCTCTTTGCCATTGGATTACTTGCTTCTTCAGCATATTTTACAAACTTACTGCCTTCTTGAGGCTTTAAAGGTCACCAAAAACATTCAAACAATATCCTAATACTTGCAAATACTCTTTGCAATACCAAGGATTACTTACTGCTTGAACTTACTGGACTGTTGTCCTCAGCCATCTCAGTCGTGCAGTTTTCTTCTACCTTCAGCTCCTTCTTGGCAATGCTTTTAAGCATCTCAATTCCAATTTTCCAATTGAATTCCAATTTCCATGGTTTTACAAATCCCTGAGGGTCTATTACCACTAGTTTAGACTTTAATTAGGAAGGCCCAAAGGACAAGAGGAACAGAAACCGTTGGCAGTTGTTACTTCATTTGTACTCTGTCTTCATGCGCAACTGCCACCTTAAGCAGGACAAAACTGCCACATCCCACAGTGACGGTTATGTCACTTGGTTGTTATGAAACCGTTACTGACAATTTCTCAATTGCCACTGTCTTAACTAGTGGTTTTGCAACAGTCAGCATTGTACACTATTCTCCTCTATTTTCCAAGGAACCACTTCAACAAAATTCTGAATCTAAGGTGTTCAGACCACCTCAGACCTCCTTACATCTCTATAGACCCTTGTACCATCTATTATTACAAAAATCATTCATATGCAAACCGTCAGATTACAATGCAGAGTGGCTAATTATATAGCCAAAGACAAACCTGTAATCAAGGAATCACTCCTATCAGCTTAGCAAACCACATGCTATCATGAGCACAAGCTAATCTAAGTTAATATGACCACCAAACCTAAGCCATTCTTGGCATTATTGCATTTATACTAACTTTATCCAATATTCATTATTAGCTTATTATTTAATTGCTCTAATACCCTCCCTTAATGACTAAACCAGATACAATCCAAATGATTTTGTCATTACAACAATAATATGATTTAGTCAAGACATGAACTTATTCAAAGTATAATCCTGTTGCCAATGCAGCAAATATCACCAAGTGTCCCTATAGTCACCAATTCATTTCATCAAAGTACATGGGTAATTAGCCACTGCAACCACCAAGCAAAATATGAAGTGGTATTGGATATTATGTTCACTGGATTCTCTTTGTTGTGTCTTGATGTGTTTTCTTGTCTTGAATGTTTCATGTTTCAACTATTTGATGTTAGAGCAATCAACTCCAACACAAACTTTAATATATCCAAGACTAAACAACATGGTATATCCTCTAAGGGATATTCGTGCATCAATTTTCAGAATGTTTGACACCTATTCTCCGTCCTCGAAGAATATTGGGGCATATACTACACACAAAATTATTGTGCCCTATTTGCATGTCCCTACCACCTACACCAACCTTCATGGAAGCCTTCCATTCAGGTTTGACTATGGCCTTTGTAAATGTGATAGGTTAAACTACCTACAAAACAATAGAAAGAGTAAAAATTACTTGCTCATCACATTGCACCATTTTCCATCCTGATCTTGTAGATTGACCTTCCATTGACTTAGGCAATTCACCTTCCCAAACATCCTTTCGTGCTATATAGTACCACTTTGGTCTCTTGCATTGGCCCTCCTAATCCTACTATGAAGACTAAGAAACACTCTCTTCACCAATAGATCCCTCCCTAGAATTTGACTCCCCTAATGTTTTCAACTCAAAGATATGTTCAGTTTTAATACTAGACCTTGTTCCAAATATATCATCAGCAACTACACACTATTACCCGTAGATTTATCATTAGCTGAAAAAAAAGGTATTTTCTCATCTACATCTCTATTTACCACAATTTTTTTTATAGAGACATCAATTTATCTATATGCCTTAGACTGCTCACTATAGCCAACAAATATACATGTGATTTTGGCATCTAACTCCTCTTTTCTTTAGGAATTAATGCAAAACAAATACAACCGAAAACAAGAAAATTACATCTCTATTTACCACAATTTTTTTTATAGAGACATCAATTTATCTATATGCCTTAGACTGCTCACTATAGCCAACAAATATACATGTTGTGATTTTGGCATCTAACTCCTCTTTTCTTTAGGAATTAATGCAAAACAAATACAACCGAAAACAAGAAAATTACTTGCATTAGGGGTTTCACCTGAACATGCTTTCTTAGGAGAAACATCTTGAAAGGTTTTACTAGGGTTTTTGTTGGGCATGTAAAATGTTGCATTCCATGATTATGCCTAGTACCTATAAGGTACATTTCAGCTCTACACCATGCATCATGCCATCTCCATAATTGTCTTCTTCCTCCTTTCCATGACTACATTTTGTTATGGGGTGTATGGAGTAGTATATTGAATGTGTATACTTTATCGTTTGCAAAATACTTTAAATTGTTTTGTAACGAACTCACCTCCATTATCTGTTTTGAGAGATTTGACTTTTCTCTACTTGTTTATTTCACTACCAAAGCTTTCCATGCAACAAAATTAGAGAAACAATTTGACTTTTTATTTACAAAATAGACCCACATTGTGAATCAAACATTGTAAGTGTTTCATTGGCCCATGCAAATCAGCATGTACAAGGTCGAAGACTCCTTTTGCTCACCATACATTATCAGTATCAAAAGGATGTCAAATATGTTTGCCCATCTGACACCCTCTCCACAAATTTTAACTTTCTAGAAATGATGGAAGTCCACTCACCATATTAGTCTTACTTATTACATTTACATACTATTAATTTTGGTTACTATACCACTCATGCCAAAGAACACTGATACTTACAGCTGCGGCTAGTGCATGTGTTTTTCCTATTTTGAGATCAATCAATTTATACAACCCCTATTTACCAATATCAATAAAAATTACCTTGTTATCATGAAGACTAGTGACCATAGCTTTTCTTCATTAGAATTTTACACAAACACTAAGATTTGTAGTTATCGCAATTATAGATAGAAGATTTTTGCTCATAACACATACCAAACATTCTTGAAATGTGTAATTCATAGAATTGTTCAATGTTACATGAACGTCTCCACATCTTCTATCAAACTAAGTCCACATCACCCAAATAAATAGATTCATTGCTACTATTGTCTTCAATGAAATTAACATACCATCTCTATGAAAAATATAGTGTCAGATTTCCCCTAAGTCAAAATACCATGTTCTAGACTCCATTGACTAGTTCTAAGATGCCACAAATGAAAAATCCCTTGTTGCCCCTTGTTCATCTCCTTCAAAAACATGTGTATCATGGTCCCTATCGACCATTTGCTAGGTCACATTGTCTCTTCCAAAAATCTCTCTTGAAATGTTCAGGCTTCTTACAACAATGACATTTACATTGTGACTTGTTACCCACCTTTGAATGTGTTGGTTGAATATTTTGTCGATCAGCGTACTGATAAACAAAATAGGTCTGATCATCCAAAGTAAGAAGATTGGTCAGCCAAATGTGTAGTTTTACCACATCAAAAGGGGACTAATCTCTCCTCTCATCAAGGGGAGGTTCCCTATAAATATGCTATATATATATATATATATATATATATATATATATAAACAAAAAAATAATACTCAAGGGTAGGACAAACCATCCATCTCTCTTTTTTCAAAGATGATGCGTGCAAATCAAAGGAGAAATCTTAGGGATAATAATAGAAAACACTCTTCTTTCATAAGTACCATTCAGCAAACCACAAGAATCTTCCTGGTAGTAATTGCAAAATGTAACCAAGGACGTAGTAACTAGCAAATTGAGATGTAACACAAAGTTTCCACCTGAATTGCCCAAGAGTGAGATACGAAGGACAATGAGGGCACAAAGTCGTCCCAAGGTCCTTTACACAGAAACAAAAAGAAAACACACTAAAGACAATTATGGGGGCACAAAGTCTCTCCACAATTGGCTTCAAGACACCTTCCTGACTACTTTCACTAATTATGCTTGTTGAATTAAAGGAACATAAAATATATTAAGGAAAAAGACATAATAACAGTTTCCCCAACAACAAAGATATCACAGCACAAAGTCTGAAAAGTCACTTGATTTCTTATTCCAATAACAAAATATGATCAACAATCTGAGCTCAAAGTCTCAGTAATGCCTTTCAATTTGGGCAGAGTTTTTGTTTCTCATAATCAGAGAGAGAGAGAGAGAGAGATCTTTAAAATAGTAGAAGAGAATCCTTTATATAGCCTCTTCGAGAAGGACTTGGGAACAGTAACACATCATGTTGCATTGAATTTTGTTAAGAAGATATGCTGGAATTTAGGGGCATTTTACCCATTTGTTTTTCTCAATGCAGAGAAACGGGTCACGCTATTGAGTGTTTGCATACTTCAATGTCCACCTGGCGATCTGCTTCTAGAAACATATTTGATGCGTAAATGTTTCTGGGCCTTCCTCGTATTTCCTCCTTTTCTGGTTATTTGAATCGGGTCCTAGATTCAATTCGATGCTCTGTTCCTTAGTCGCTTCCTGCTGGTCTTTAGCAATTGCCGCGTGGCACATTCTGCTGCAAAATAGACGAAGACATGTGGCAACTTTCGCGGGACTCTGAGAGACGCTTATTGAAAGAGGCTTTGAAACCTATTAAAAACTCAAAAGCATGGGTGCAAACACTTGTTGCTCTCCGCAAAGTTATAACAGAAAAGGTGGCAGCTTCCGCTTGTCTTTTGAGAACCCTGCGGAGGATGACACTTGGCAGCATTGCGCGTTTTCTATTTCTTCAAACTTTTCCTTCGGAGAAAAAGTCCGAAGAAATTCTTTCGGACAATTTGTCCGAAGGAATTGTCTCTTTGTCACTTTTGCCAGGGGAACTTTTCCGAAGGAAATCCCTTTGCTCTTTTGGCCTTTGAATTGGTCCATTTGCTTCTTTCCTGCCCTCCGCAAGGGCTGTTTGAGCTCCAAATTAGCCTTTCAGGTTTTTGCAACGGTTCACTTCAACTTCTGAGTGTCCTTCGAAAGACCTGTTTGTCCCTTGAAAATTTGCCTTAGTCGATTTTATGTGAATCTCAACATGTGACACGTGGCAGCATCCGTTGAACTTGTGGAAGCTTTGGACGCCTTTTGAGTGTCCTGCGGAAGATGACACGTGGTGGCTTCCATCGCATTCTAGAAATACTATAGAAACATGCGGGACTCATTTGGATTCATGCGGACGATGCCACTTGGCGTGTTCTGCTTAACTTACTGTTGACGTAGTGGATTGCACCCGAGGGCAGGATGCCTAGCTCCTGCCCTTCCACACGTCAAAATGGAAACTCCCCTCTCGCCTGTGGAACCGGCGAAGCTGGAGGGGAGAGTCTCTAGATAAGGGCTAGCTCCCTCTGATGTATCTTTTAGGCCCTGGATTCCTATTGCTAACAAATAAATGCAAAAAAAGGGGGGATGAAAAGGGAAAAAGATGCTGAAACAGAACCTAAACCTAAAAGTAAAAAAAGGTGATACACCAAAATGATGACCCACCCAGCCTGAATATACACTTTTCACTAAGAAGAAGCGCCCATACACTTCATTTGATACGAGAAATCCTTCTACATCAGTGAGCTAGGGGTCCGTGGAAAAAAAGGGAGGAAAAAACTACCAGAGGCGTCCTCAGACACACTTATGGCAGCCTATTCACAGGCACCTACACTCCTCTTGGGACACTTCTGGCAAATCTACAAAAGACAAACTCACAATGCACTAGACATGCTGAAATCACCCTGCGAAAGCATAAGGAAAATGACTTAACACAGAGCAAAGGCATAGACACATCCGAAAGTGCAAGCTCAAATAGAGGTAAAAATGCTAAGTCCTGATTCAAGGTAAAATCTGGTAGAGTTCTGCCTTACAAGCCCGAGAGATTTTTAGGTAGAGTTTTGCCTTAAGGCTGAGAGAATGGATCCTTTTCAAATGAGAATTTTTACAATAGATAGAAGAGAAGAGAAGAAAACTTGGCGCTTCTTTTAAAAAGACTTTGGCGCTCTTGACAAGCTGGCCCATGTGCGCTGAGAGCATCGGGAAGAGGAAATCACTGTTGCTGATGTCATTCTTCTGGAAAAGGCCTACTGGAACCATGTTGTGTAATCGTTGATCTTGACTTTGGCGTTCAAGCATTAATGTGAAAGCACGGGCGGTGCCTCTTTTCTACAAACAGACTACTCTTTCCAGATATTCACACGGTTTGTCCCCTTATAAATGCAAACTGGAGAAGACAGGCCGCGCCGTTTATTGTTTGCGCCATTTGGTGACCATCTGGCAATAACTCGCCTCTCCTTTGCCACTCGGACTGCTTTGTCTTTTTCTGCACTTTGTCTTCTTCCTTGCTTTGCCCAAGAGTGAGATACGAAGGGCAATGAGGGCACAAAGTCGTCTCAAGGTCCTTTACACAAACAAAAAGAAAACACACTAAAGACAATTATGGGGGCACAAAGTCTCTCCACAATTGGCTTCAAGACACCTTCCTGACTACTTTCACTAATTATGCTTGTTGAATTAAAGGAACAAAAAATATATTAAGGAAAAAGACATAAGAACAGTTTTCCCAACAATAAATATATCACAGCACAAAGTCTGAAAAGTCACTTGATTTCTTATTTCAATAACAAAATATGATCAACAATCTGAGCTCAAAGTCTCAGTAATGCCTTTCAATTTGGGCAGAGTTTTTGTTTCTCATAATCAGAGAGAGAGAGATCTTTAAAATAGTAGAAGAGAATCCTTTATATAGCCTCTTCGAGAAGGACTTGGGAACAGTAACACATCATGTTGCATTGAATTTTGTTAAGAAGACATGCTGGAATTTAGGGGCATTTTACCCATTTGTTTTTCTCAATGCAGAGAAACGGGTCACGCTATTGAGTGTTTGCATACTTCAATGTCCACCTGGCGATCTGCTTCTAGAAACATATTTGATGCGTAAATGTTTCTGGGCCTTCCTCGTATTTCCTCCTTTTCTGGTTATTTGAATCGGGTCCTAGATTCAATTCGATGCTCTGTTCCTTAGTCGCTTCCTGCTGGTCTTTAGCAATTGCCGCGTGGCACATTCTGCTGCAAAATAGACGAAGACATGTGGCAACTTTCGCGGGACTCTGAGAGACGCTTATTGAAAGAGGCTTTGAAACCTATTAAAAACTCAAAAGCATGGGTGCAGACACTTGTCGCTCTCCGCGAAGTTATAACAGAAAAGGTGGCAGCTTCCGCTTGTCTTTTGAGAACCCTGCGGAGGATGACACTTGGCAGCATTGCGCGTTTTCTATTTCTTCAAACTTTTCCTTCGGAGAAAAAGTCCGAAGAAATTCTTTCGGACAATTTGTCCGAAGGAATTGTCTCTTTGTCACTTTTGCCAGGGGAACTTTTCCGAAGGAAATCCCTTTGCTCTTTTGGCCTTTGAATTGGTCCATTTGCTTCTTTCCTGCCCTCCGCAAGGGCTGTTTGAGCTCCAAATTAGCCTTTCAGGTTTTTGCAACGGTTCACTTCAACTTCTGAGTGTCCTTCGAAAGACCTGTTTGTCCCTTGAAAATTTGCCTTAGTCGATTTTATGTGAATCTCAACATGTGACACGTGGCAGCATCCGTTGAACTTGTGGAAGCTTTGGACGCCTTTTGAGTGTCCTGCGGAAGATGACACGTGGTGGCTTCCATCGCATTCTAGAAATACTATAGAAACATGCGGGACTCATTTGGATTCATGCGGACGATGCCACTTGGCGTGTTCTGCTTAACTTACTGTTGACGTAGTGGATTGCACCCGAGGGCAGGATGCCTAGCTCCTGCCCTTCCACACGTCAAAATGGAAACTCCCCTCTCGCCTGTGGAACCGGCGAAGCTGGAGGGGAGAGTCTCTAGATAAGGGCTAGCTCCCTCTGATGTATCTTTTAGGCCCTGGATTCCTATTGCTAACAAATAAATGCAAAAAAAGGGGGGATGAAAAGGGAAAAAGATGCTGAAACAGAACCTAAACCTAAAAGTAAAAAAAGGTGATACACCAAAATGATGACCCACCCAGCCCGAATATACACTTTTCACCAAGAAGAAGCGCCCATACACTTCATTTGATATGAGAAATCCTTCTACATCAGTGAGCTAGGGGTCCGTGGAAAAACAGGGAGGAAGAAACTATCAGAGGCGTCCTCAGACACACTTATGGCAGCCTATTCACAGGCACCTACACTCCTCTTGGGACACTTCTGGCAAACCTACAAAAGAGAAACTCACAATGCACTAGACATGCTGAAATCACCCTGCGAAAGCATAAGGAAAATGACTTAACACAGAGCAAAGGCATAGACACATCCGAAAGTGCAAGCTCAAATAGAGGTAAAAATGCTAAGTCCTGATTCAAGGTAAAATCTGGTAGAGTTCTGCCTTACAAGCCCGAGAGATTTTTAGGTAGAGTTTTGCCTTAAGGCTGAGAGAATGGATCCTTTTCAAATGAGAATTTTTACAATAGATAGAAGAGAAGAGAAGAAAACTTAGCGCTTCTTTTAAAAAGACTTTGGTGCTCTTGACAAGCTGGCCCATGTGCACTGAGAGCATCGGGAAGAGGAAATCACTGTTGCTGATGTCATTCTTCTGGAAAAGGCCTACTGGAACCATGTTGTGTAATCGTTGATCTTGACTTTGGCGTTCAAGCATTAATGTGAAAGCACGGGCGGTGCCTCTTTTCTACAAACAGACTACTCTTTCCAGATATTCACACGGTTTGTCCCCTTATAAATGCAAACTGGAGAAGACAGGCCGCGCCGTTTATTGTTTGCGCCATTTGGTGACCATCTGGCAATAACTCGCCTCTCCTTTGCCACTCGGACTGCTTTGTCTTTTTCTGCACTTTGTCTTCTTCCTTGCTTTGTCTCTTTCTGGCTCCTTCAACTCTCGGGAGCTATCTCTTTGGCGGGTCGCTGGCTCCTTAGGCTCTTTTCTGGTTGGCGCTCAAGCATTTTAAAATTCAAACGGCTATTTCACCGCCTTAAACTTGACGTTCGCAGGCCCATCACTACTTGAAAACCAACGGCTAGTTCGCCGTGCTTGACTTTGACGGCTTCGGAGACGTCACCGTCCTTGGCAAATTTCTTCGGCTTTCCTTCTGATTCGGCCTTTTGTTTCAGACCCTTGTTGCGCAGGCTTTTTTTTCGCGGACTTTTTTCCCGCAGACAAAAAGTGCGCAAGAATTGCCTTGTCACTTTTTCGGAGTTCCGTTTGCAGCCTTTCCAAATTCCTTCAGACTTTTTGTCCGAAGGAACAAAAAGTCCGAAGAAATTATGCCTTTGCCTTTCGACTGCCTTAAACAAAATTCTGAAAGAACTTACCTTTGCGGCTTTCTTGAAATCAACCCTTCCGAAAGGTGCTTTTGTCGACCAAGTGTCCTCCGCAAGGGCACTTGTCCTTCGGGAGGCTCTCTTGAACTTTTGCATTGAACCACTCCTCTGAACCAACCATTGAACCAAGCTTTGAACCAAGTCGATGAACCCTTTGATTGAACCAACTGAGTGAACCGAAGCATTGAACCAACTGAATTGAACCAAGCCTTTGAACCAAGCCGACAAACCATTTGATTGAACCAAAGTGATGAACTTTGCC
This sequence comes from Torreya grandis, assembly GCA_037957365.1. Taxonomy (NCBI): domain Eukaryota; kingdom Viridiplantae; phylum Streptophyta; class Pinopsida; order Cupressales; family Taxaceae; genus Torreya; species Torreya grandis. The sequence goes on along the minus strand of JARHVA010000446.1, from coordinate 3,841,160 downwards.
GATTGAACTTTGCAGTTGAACCAAGCCGTTGAACCGACTGAGTGAACCGAGTGATTGAACCATTTGATTTGAACCGAAGCATTGAACCAAAGCGTTGAACCAGTTCAATGGTTCAACGGCTCAAAGATGCTAACTCTTGAAAAGATCATGTCGTTGAACCACTTTCAGCTCTCTTTCCTTGTGAATTTATTTAGACAAGAGTCCGAAGAAGCTTTGTAAAACCTTGCACTCTTTGAACTTGTTCTTCATGCGCCGAAAGACTCGCCTGCAGAGTCCGTAGAAGTCCCTACAGAGTTCGTAAAAACGTAGAAAACTTCACTGCTGAGTCCATAGAAATCCAAGCTCTGCAGAGTCCATAGAAATGGCCTGCAAAGTCGGTAGAAAACCTGCAGAGTCCATAGAAAATCCCAGACTTGTGCAAAATCAAGAAATGAAATGGCCCAGAACAGCAGGGAAAAAAAGGGGACTCCTAAGGGAAGCATGCCTGCTATGCTTAGAGACCAGTTGCCTTTTAGTCCATTGGGCACGGAGTCAGAATGCAGCTTTGAAGAAAGGTTAGCAACAGCCCCAAAAGATCCAAGAATCAAACATGAAGCTTTTTACCCCACACACAAAGGAAAACACACACAAGGCTAAAAACACTACTTGTGCAAACTGCACTTAGGGAAAGCAGGAAAAGAAACTGAAAGCAAACTACTATGAACAGCTAACCAGGTATATTTGCTTCCCTCCTGGATCAAAGGAAAAACTTCTTAAGTCCCCTTCCTGGCAAGAAAACTTATGGTGCTAGACAAGTGGCTGAATGAAATGGAGAGTTGGTGACCCTCTCCTCTTGCCTATCACCTTGATTGGCCTACATCCGAGTGGATCAGAATCAAACATGCTTCCAACATAAATGTATTCTTCTTGTTCCTGGAAGCTTGTTGAATGCTGGTCCTTCATGTTGGTGCATTTCACCAAGAAATCTATGGCTGCTGGGTCATCACCATAAGCCCTTTGATCTGCACAGTCCCTTTGCAATGCATCATGGTTCGACCCGTTTCCTTTGCTTCATTGAAGACTCTGTCAGACTCATCCTCTGCTTCCTCTTGGCCTTCTTGAAGAAGGGTGACTGTGGTGATGTCTGAAATGGAAGCACAAATTGGTTGCTCATCCCACAGAACATTACCTCTTTGTTCACAGCTCTCTTCTTCAAGGCTTTCCTCAAGGGAGACCAGCCTCTCCTTTTCCTGCTCAAGGATCAGAGTCTCTAGTTATTCAAAGACATCTATCTGATCCTCCTCTAATTCAAGCTCCTTGGCGTAGTCATCCTCCTCATCGAAGCAACAAAGTTCATCGAACAAAGGAGAGAGCTCACCATGCTTATGTTCCTCTTCGTATTGCTAGAACATCCGCATGTATGCGTGACCTGAGTCTTCTCCATCGTTGATGATGTCTTCAAAAGGAGCATCGATGATGATTTCTTCTTTATTGTCGCTCATGATAGCCTCTTGGAGAGCTGCAAATTGGATCTTCTGTTCCTCACTCGCCTCCTGCAGAACAGGTTCCTCCTTGAGAAGGGGTGAAGTAAAAAAACCATGTGGAAGAGGATGCAATCTTTGAGCTAGAATCGAATGATTGCCCTCCTTCCATTTGGCTAGTACTTCATCAATATCAGGTGTTGCCTGATAGCTCTCTTGGAGGTGTGTAAGTGGGGTGTGTTTAGACATGGAATGTGCTGTTGGGTCTGAACTATCCATCACACATTGGCTGAGGAATCTCTCTCTGGATTCCAACTCTGCGATTCTCCTAGCTATGTCTTCTTGGAAGAGCCTTTCTTGAAGGTCACCAGCATCGTCATGAGCAGAAGCAGCCTCATCTTCTTCAAGGTTTTGAGCAAAACCTTTCTTCTCCTCCTTCCTGCCCCATGATTCTACTATTTTCTTCCAGTTCAGGATCTCGGAATTGGAATTTTGCTCCTGTGAACAGGCAGCAACTTTGTTTTCTCCAAGGTCCTGGGGCTCCTCTACAAGGTCTGAATGTTCCATCTCTCTTTCTCTAAGCAGTCTCATCTTAGCCTCTAATTCCTCAACTTGCTTAGCTAGATTATCCTAAAAGAGTCTTTCTTGGAGCTCATAGGAATCATCATAGAGATGGGTAGGAGCAGTTTCGAGAGAGATGTGCTGGTTCATAATGTTCCCCCCAAAAGAAGATTCACGATCTAAGGAATTTAGAAGGTTCATCTCCATGGGAGGTTGTTCCAGTTCCCTTTGATGCTTGAAAGCTAGGCGCACGGGGTCAAGAGCAGGGTTGATTGATGCATCAGATGAGCTGGAATGAGCAAGTGCCATCTGATAGAAAAGATTTGGTGCATAAGAGGGGGCTTTCTTTAGAATAGGAGGGGGTGTGCAAGGCTGGCTGCCTTGCATGAATGGATTCCTCCATTTTGCTACCTCCTCCTCCATGGATTGCAAGGCCTGAGCTTGCTTGAACAAACACTCCTCTTTCTACATCAGCTCCTGTTGATATCCATATTGCTCATCCAGTCTATCAATTTCCATTACCTGCTTCTCAAACTCCAACACCACCTCCCTTATCGTTGAAGGGCAACTAGGAGAGCTGCTTGAGGGGATTCCATAAAAATTGAGTTTGATCGAAGTCATATGAAGGAATACAAGTTCCATGATTTTGTGTAAAGGGATTATACATACAAAAAATGTGATTTCTTGATGGCACTAGGTTGCTTAACTAGCTGATTCAACTCGGAGTCGCTATTGGTGTTGATAAAAAGCCTCCAAAGGCTGGTTGGTTGAAGAACACACCAAAAATTCTTCAACTCTTTGGACACATGTCCTAGTTGGTCCCACCGAGCGTGCCAAAAACTATTGACGCAGTGGATTGCACTTGGGGGCAGGACGCCTAGCTCCTACTCTTCCACACATCAAAATAGAAACTCCCCTCTCGCCTGTGGGACTGACGAAGCTAGAGGGGAGAGTCTCTAGATAAGGGCTAGCTCCCTCTAATGTATCTTTAGGCCTTGGATTCCTATTGCTATCAAATAAATGCAAAAAAGGGGGGGATGAAAAGGGAGAAAGATGCTGAAACAGAACCTAAACCTAAAAGTAAAAAAAGGTGATACACCAAAATGATGACCCACCCAGTCTGAATATACACTTTTCACCAAGAAGAAGCGCCTATACACTTCATTTGATACGAGAAATCCTTCTGCATTAGTGAGCTAGGGGTCTGTGGAAATATAGGGAGGAAGAAACTACCAGAGGCGTCCTCAGACACACTTATGGCAGCCTATTCACAGGCACCTACACTCCTCTTGGGACACTTCTGGCAAACCTACAAAAGACAACTTCACAATGCACTAGACATGCTGAAATCACCCTGCAAAAGCATAAGGAAAATGACTTAACACAGAGCAAAGGCATAGACACATCCGAAAGTGCAAGCTCAAATAGAGGTAAAAATGCTAAGTCCTGATTCAAGGTAAAATCTGATAGAGTTCTACCTTACAAGCTCGATAGATTTTTGGGCAGAGTTTTGCCTTAAGGCTGAGAGAATGGATCCTTCTCAAATGAGAATTTTTACAATATATAGAAGAGAAGAGAAGAGAACTTGGCACTTCTTTTGAAAAGACTTTGGCGCTCTTGACAAGCTAGCCCATGTGCGCTGAGAGCATCGGGAAGAGAAAATCACTGTTGCTGATGTCATTCTTCTGGAAAAGCCCTGTTGGAACCATGTTGTGTAATCGCCGATCTTGACTTTGGCGTTCAAGCATTAATGTGAAAGCACGGACCGCGCCTCTTTTTTACAAACAGACTGCTCTTATTAGATATTCACGCGGTTTGTCCCCTTATAAATGCAAACTGGAGAAAACAAGTCGCACCGTTTACTGTTTGCGTCGTTTGGTGACCATTTGGCAATAACTTGCCTCTCTTTTGCCACTTGGACTGCTTTGTCTTTTCTCGCACTTTGTCTTCTTCCTTGCTTTGTCTCTTTCTGGCTCCTTCAACCCTCGGGAGCTATCTCTTTGGCAGGTCGCTGGCTCCTTGGGCTCTTTTCTGGTTGGCGCTCAAGCATTTTAAAAGTCAAACGGCTATTTCACCGCCTTAAACTTGACGTTCGCAGGCTCGTCACTGCTTGAAAACCAACGGCTAGTTCGCCGTGCTTGACTTTGACGGCTTTGGAGACGTCGCCGTCCTTGGCAAATTCCTTCGACTTTCCTTCTGATTCGGCCTTTTGTTTCAGACCCTTGCTACGCAGGCTTTTTTTTCGTGGAATTTTTTTCCGCAAACAAAAAGTCCGCAAGAATTGCCTTGTCACTTTTTCGGAGTTCCGTTTGCAACCTTTCCGAATTCCTTCGGACTTTTTGTCCGAAGGAACAAAAAGTCCGAAGGAATTATGCCTTTGCCTTTCGACTGCCTTAAACAAAATTCCGAAAGAACTTACCTTTGCGGCTTTCTTGAAATCGACCCTTCCGAAGGGTGCTTTTGTCAACCAAGTGTCCTCCGTAAGGGCACTTGTCCTTCGGGAGGCTCTCTTGAACTTTTGCATTGAACCGCTCCTTTGAACCAAGCCGATGAACCCTTTGATTGAACCGAAGCATTGAACCAACTGAATTGAACCAAGCCGACGAACCATTTGATTGAACCAAAGCGATGAACTTTGCCGATTGAACTTTGCAGTTGAACCAAGCCGTTGAACCGACTGAGTGAAACAAGTGATTAAACCATCTGATTTGAACCGAAGCATTGAACCAAAGCGTTGAATCGGTTCAATGGTTCAACGGTTCAAAGATGCTAACTCTTGGAAAGATCATGTCGTTGAGCCAATTTCAGCTCTCTTTCCTTGTGAATTTCTTCAGACAAGAGTCCGAAAAAGCTTTGTAAAACCTTGCACTCTTTGAACTGGTTCTTCATGCGCCGAAAGATTCGCCTGCAGAGTCCGTATAAGTCCCTGCAGAGTCCGTAGAAACGTAGAAAACTTCACTGCTGAGTCCGTAGAAATCCAAGCTCTGCAAAGTCCGTAGAAATGGACCTGCAGAGTCCGTAGAAAACCTGCAGAGTCTGTAGAAAATCCCAGACTTGTGTAAAATCAAAAAATGAAATGGCCCAAAACAGCAGGGGAATAAAGGGGACTGATTTTTGGCTTGTTGGGCAAAAAATGGTCAACACTTACAAAAGACACGTGGCGGCTTTCACTACTCTGAGAAACAAAGTGAAATGAGGCTCAGAAGATGACACGTGGCAGCATCCGCTGGGTTCTGTCGGGCTTTTGTTTTGGTCCGTTTGTTTCCTTAGTCACTTTTGCCTTGGAAATTCCCCTCGCAAGGGCACTTGTGTCTTTGACGCTTGGGATACTCCTTTGAACTTGTCGCTTGAACCGACCGATTGAACCAACTTTGGTTCAACGGTTCAATGGTTCATTCCGTTGTTTCTATTGACCGCTTGAACCAAGATTCTTTGAAACAAGCCTCGTTGAACCCGTTGAACCTTTTGAACCCGATTGAACACGTTGAACCTTTTGAACCCGTTTGAACCTTTTGAACCCGATTGAACTAGTCCTGAAAATGACTAAGTGTCAGAAACTTGTTCTTTTGATTGAACCTGCCTGTAGAAACCTTTGAACCTGTTGAACCATTAATCCTTTGACTGAAAAAGATTGAATAATCCCAATTTTGAAAGCTTAGAACAATTTTTTGAAATGGGAAGAGCTATTTTGGTCTTGCAAGACCAAAATAGCTTATATGTTGTCCTAAAAATGAGTGACATTTTTCGGGTACAACAGAATGTATCATCATTTGACGAAATTAGCACTATATTGTCTACCTTTGCCCCCAAACTGACATGAATTGAATGCACTCTCTATAGAATCCAAAGTTGTTGCTTTTGAATCATTTTGTCTCACCTCCTAAAAGAAAAGTGTTGACTTCTCGAAATCAAGTTTTTGAGTTTCTACGATCGAATGCAATTTATCTTGGTCAATTACTGGGTTCTCAATCGCAGTCAGTTGATTACTAAGATCCTTCAAACATAAGAGGTATTCAAAAATAAGACCTATTTCTTGCAGCGTAGTGGAAAACAAGTTCTTCAAATATAAAGCCCTCCAATCTTCTAATGCCTAATATTTAGTTTTCAAACTTTTCCATACTTAAGAAACTACAATAGTTCACAACAACTAAGAATTTTATAAGCATTAAGACACTACCTTTTATCATAATCTTCAGGTCTAGTGGCATGTCTCTGTTCTTTATCTAGGATGATTTTATCTAAATCCTTGTACTCACTTATTGTCAGAATTTATGACTCTGTATAATTTTTACTGGTAAACTTTTGAGACTCAAGGAACAACTAATGTCGTAAACTGACCATTTTGACCTTGCTACTAGACCACTAAACCCACAAGAAACAACTAAATATGGATATTTACAAATTTTTTGACAACAATTTCCCCACCACTATCTTTGGCTCACAAATGTGGACACTCAAGTAGATTTTTAAGCAAAAAAAACCCCTCTGAAAAACAGAATTAAATCGTTCCCGAGTTCATTTAAGGCAATAATTTGAAAAAATTATAAAGTTTGTAAAATCATAAACTTTAAAAATATTAAATAAAACTATTATTTTAAAAATATAACTGCTTGCCCTAAATTTGAATAGTTTTCCAACTATATCATTAAAAAAATTAAAACCTCCAACATGGTGGTGCTCAAGTACACACCCCTCCACACCTTTCAATTAAATTTCAGCAGCCTTCTCAATCACTTTAGGCATGCTTTATCAAGAATAGTAAATATGGGGCAGCACTTTTCAAGAAGTCAAGGCTATACTTCGGCAAGAATATAGAGCTACATTAAACACTATTGGGATTTGTTATTGTTGTCAACCTGGAGCTGCGCCCTGATTCGAAGACGTGTGTGAAACGGCCAGTCCTCTATCCGGCTGAAACAATGGGATCTTCTCACGAGGGTGGGTGCCTCAACGGTGAGAAGAACTTCCAGAGAAGGCTGGTTCCTGTATGATGTATCGATGAAGATCCCTACTCTACACTACGGACTACCATGGAAAAGGGAGAAGGAAACTTAAAGGGGAAATCCTACCTAAAACTGGTCATACACTAGAAGTTCGATCCACTCAACTTGGAACCTTGAACACTGAACGAACAAGGGAGAAAGAAGACCTTAGACTTCAATTAATCACTTATGCATAAGTATTTCACGCAGAGGTTCGATCCAATAACTAAAACTTGAGGGAAAACGATGGAGAGAGGTCTGATAAAAGACACTTTGCAGCCACCTAACATCCACTTACAGTTTCAGCAAAATACAATAAAGAACACTTTAACATGACCTGCACAAGGATAATTTAGCAACTAGGTATGAAACAGAATTTGGGAAGGGAGAGAAATCTACCACTTATGCAAATCGCTGAAGAAATATACACTATGCCAACGCTTGAAATCTGAAAGTACAATCCTTCTATTGATCGAAGAGGTTACACAACTCACCAATGGCAGAGTCTGGTCTAACCAAGAAAGATTGGATGATTTTAATCAAAGCTGAAAGCCATTATATAGAAAAATACAAGAGGCCAAAGATTGGCGTAGAAAACTTGAAGAGAAGATTCATTTTTTATTAACTCAAGGCTTTACTTGGCCTTTCAATAAAATATATTTTCCCTTTTGTCCTTGCATGAAACTTCTTTGCTTGATGAAGCACACTTATCTTTGTTATGAACTGCCTACCACTTTTTTTGCATGGAAATCTACGCAAATGTTAAATTTAGAACTCCATGTGAGTTGCCTGATTGCCAAGTTGTAGCATTTGAAAACTGAGTTAACAGTTATTTAAGCTGAGTTGGACGAAGAGATCATTCTCCTTCGCATGAAAGCTTCTAGTGAAGCAGCATTTTAATAAATTAGTTAACTCTAAATCTGGAATAGTCAACTCGTCGTTCGAATTCGGAACTCCTACTGAAGCTAGATTAGACCTTCGGATGCATGGGTTGAATGGAGATGAATAGGGCTTTAATAATCAGTCAACTGAAACTTTGACCGTTTAGTTGAAAATAGCTCTTGCTTGCATGTATTCTGTTCTAATTCTGATCGTGTCTATTTCTAGCAGGATTCCGTATTCAACTCCTTCGTCGGATTATCTGTTTTCTATTCTCTTTTGCACAGTCAGCGTCCATTTATTTCGGATCTCTTGCCTCCCTGATCTCAACGATTACTTCCCGCGGTCAAAAATTGACAGCTTGCGGGACGTCACCAGAAGTTGTCGTATTTCCTTTGGCGATATTTCTTCCATTTTTCCTTTACTCTTATTTGTTTGGGCTTTTTCCCGCGGTCTTTTTGTCTCTGTGGTCTTCCGAATTTCTTCAAACTTTTGTCCGAAGGAATTCCTTCGGACAAAAAGTCCAAAAGAATTCATTTCCTTTGTTTTGCCTTTGTCTTTTGTCTTAGTCTGATTTATGTCTGCTCCAAGCCTTTCCGAATTTCTTCGGATCTTTTGTCCGAAGGAATTCCTTCGGACAAAAAGTCCGAAGGTATCTTTTGTGTCTTGGCTTCACTTGTTTTTCATTGTCTTTCTTCAGACTTCTCTTTGTGCGTCTCCTTTTGTCCAAAGGATATCTTCCTTCGCTTCTCCCTTTAGCCAACGAAAAGTGCCCTTCGGCTTTTGAAATGTGTCCCTCAGGAATTTTGCCATGGTCCCTTCCGCCGACCAATTGCCCTCCGCAAGGTCTATTTAGCCTCTGCCCGTGCCCTTTGGAAAAATTGGAGGGCACTCGGGCTTTTTGCAAAGGTTCTTCTTTTTGGTCTTGTGCCTTCCCGAAGGGTAGGTGCCCTTCGGAAAAATTGGAAGTGACCCTTCCGAAGGGTAGGTGCCCTTCGGAATTCTTGAATTGGACTTTTCCTTGCCTTTTGCAACTTTTTTGAAGCTTTGGACTTTTTGTCATCGGCTCTTTTTGTCTTTTCTGCCCCCTACGTGCTTTCTTGCCCTCCGCAAGGGCTATTTGGCCTCTAAAAATTACCTTTCGGAAAAGTTGCAAAGGCCCTTTTGATTTCTTCTAAGTGTCGGGAGAGTCCGTAGAAAACCTGCAGAGTCCGTAGAAATGACCTGCAGAGTCCGTAGAAATCCTCTATTCTTCCTTCCTTGGCTAGAGACGAGAACTTTCCAAGTAGCAAGAGAAAATCTACTTGTGGAAGGTTTGTTAACAGTTATGAACCTGATGGACAGATTTCACTAATGCCTCGAGGTTAAAGTCATAGAGCAGGTGGCTATGATGACATGGCAGTGTTTGTCTAGGGCTCATACATGGGGGCATCCTGATGTACGGGCACAAATCCAATCCAGAGTCTAGGCTTTGGAAGCGTGGTGGGATGTTATGATCCTGATGGGCAGATTTCACTAATGCCTCAAGGTTTTGGTGTAACGGTTTTTTACAGGATTCCCTTCTTACCACACACTTGGTCTCAAAAGAGATGATTCCTTAATCTTCTGATTTATGGTTGTGTTCAATACTTCACGCAATGCCCCTCTTCTCTTCAAAAAATAGCTGCAATTCCTTTGAAATTTGATAAAGCTTCTCATTTTAAAACAGCAAACAAGTCTTATCTTTCTTCATTTCAGTATGAGCCACTCACTACAGCAATCAAATCCTAGAGCAAAGAGACTGTACCATAGAGGGTTGGGCTTCCCAATCAAGACTGTGCATGCTCCTCCAGGCTGTCCCCAAACCTTATCACACCTCTCCAGCAACTGGGTGCACCCTCACTCTACTCAAGCTGATTCACACTTGCAGCACACACCCACTGCATCAAGCATGTGATTAAAATGCCACAAATAGTTTTAAATAACGCCTCATTCTCCAGTCTTAAACACCCTCTTCCAGATGGGCAGTGATTTCTTCAGGGACTTCACGCCTCTATCTACCTTGTTGAGCCTATATTTCCTCAGACCTGCACTTTTTTCTCATACCAGCAATGTCTTTTCTCTCCCTCTCTGTGCATTCAATTGTTTAATGTGAAACTATGCTTCCTCAGCTACACTCTATATCTCCCTTCTCCAACACAAACATGTACAATAGTTACATAGTGCTCATGCACAGACACAATCTCTTACATCAATGGCTCTAATACCATAAAATCATTCATATGTAAGCCACTGGATTACAATGCAGAGTGGCTAATTATATAGCCAGAGACAAACCTGTAATCAAGGAATCACTCCTATCAACTTAATAAACTACATGCTATCATCAGCACAAGCTAATCTAAGCTAATATGACAACCAAACCTAAGCCATTCTTGGAATTATTACATTTATACTAACTTTATCTAATATTCATTATTAGCTTATTACTTAATTATTCTAATACTTCATTTTTGACTAATTCATTTTGTTAGGAGTATTTCATGGTGTCCTCAAGTTACATACTTCATCAATTTGACTAGTGAATTAGAACAATGACAGACGAATTTTACTAGCTTTCATGATCTGATCCGGATCATCTTTAACTTGTTCCCATACAAATAAATCAAATCAAATACCACAGATGCTACTTAGGCATTTATTATTAGTATTTTGTGGATATAAATACCTAAGATACAAGAGTATATATACCTGCAATGTAATTCCAGACTCTAAGGTAGAGATGATTGCTATCTAATATTCCTCATAGGACATAGCATTGGATGAAGTATGAACATTAAATTATAATGCTACAAAAAAAATCTGACAGCATCAAAAAAAATGGTGAATCATTCAGCCTCAAAGGTATTAGCTCTAAAAACATCTTTATTGAATGATATTTCTCACCATGCAAGTGCAAACTGATGCTAAGTTCAAGATGTAGCCCATCTATTTCTTAACCAATAGGTTATAGAACAATCCAAATAATTGATTCCATTTGTATGCACAAAGTCTAACTATTCACACAACATATGCAAATTGTATAGAGGATATGAATGATATGATGGGATTAGACCAAAATAAATCAAATAGAAATGATATTCACAAAAGTATATCCACCATTGATCAAATTGTTTCACGACAAAAGGGACAAAAGAAATGACTCAGATATAAAACCACACACAACATCTATACAACCTCTACTTTAAAACTCGCAAATAACATCAAATAGCCCGATTTTTTTGACCTGCCAAGTAATTGGCGAACTTATCACGATCCAAGTAGTAGGCTCAGAGTCGCAAGTAATTGCCAAGTAATTGCCGAGTAATTCCCTGCTACTAGGCTACAACCTGCTAATAGCCTCCTGTGGATTTTTAAATACATCATTTTTTGCATACCATCGCGATTTTCAGCTATTTTTTATTGAAAACTGGTAGAAAATATACTTATGTGTTCTCTACATTCATTTCTCATGTCATTTAAGTGTTTTATGTGTTATTTACGTTTATTTTATGAATTTATATATTTTTAAGTAGCGATAAAGTTTCTGAGTAATTGCCAAGTCCCGAGTCCGAAACAAAACTTTGGGTTGTCGAGTACAAGTTTTTGAACTATGTATACAACAATTACTTCTTTTTTTTTTTAAGAAAAAAGAAGCATGTTGAGAAGGAAGATACAATGCCACACTAGAACCAGAATAAAATGCATGTTCCAATATCAAGAGAAGTAGCTCACCTTAATAATGTTATCAATTGCCTTGTATGCAGCACCTACTGGACCAGTTCCACTAGCACATGCAAAATGCTCTTTTTCATCTGGACCTACTAGTTTTACAGACACTGTGGAAAGGCCCAATGTTCCACAAGTAACCTGCATTTCGAAACCCATCATAACCATTGCAAGCTTTGGTGCACACACATCTCTAATAATGACTAGCTACCACATTCCAATTTAACAAGAAAAAGTATTAATAAATGAAAACTTCCTTGAAACAAAGAATACCTACCTGCAAATCAATGAGTGACCAGGTAACTCTAGGTCGGAGAACTTCATCCAATACCAGTTCCTTTGGGTCATCATCAAAATGTGACTACAAAAAATAAAGAAACTAAGAATCAATTTGAGTATTATTATTCAATGAAGTCCTACCCCTCTTATAATTCTATTCTAAAAGACTAATACCCAAATCAAAGTAAGACTCAAAGATGGAACCTAATTAAAAAAAAATCAGTAAAGAGATATGACCATCAAGAATGTTAACAAGAACATTTTAATTATAAATCAATAACAGTTTAATTCTTGCCAAGAGTAACAACGGACTTAAGATAAAAACTATCTAAAACAATTAAAAGAACCTCAAAACATGCTCCAAAAGCTGAAAGATAACAACGAAGATAAGTGATATGCTTTAAAGAATAATGACCGCATAACTGAGAAATTTATGGACTAAGTTTTTAAATAAGTATGTTCTAGTTTGTGAATCTTTATATTTCATCACATAAGAAATATAAACCTAATATCCTTATATTCTAATAATTGTAAAACATCATAGAAATAACTATTAATTCTCATATGTAAGATAAAAAATCCAGTAAATTGGAATCTCGACTCTGAAAATTTGAGGAATATAGGGCAAGAGAAGCTAGAATTAGGGGGCGTCTTCATTGGATTGTGGATAAGGCGATATGCCCTCCAAATTTTACTTCCAATACCTAAAACAAAAGCTTAATGCAAAAAAGAATTATTGTGATGAGAGAATTTAATTATACTCTTTCAAAATATGAACTTCAAATCTGAGAGATTTTTCAAGGCCACTTTTAGAAGATTTCACGTCTGTAGACTGTAGGTACTGACCCTTTATGCAATATCTGCATGGATCTTGTCAAGAAAGTGGTTCCTAAAAAGGTGGAAAGCTATGAGAAGCGTTTTCTATCTAGAGAACTGGAGTTAAATGAGCTAGAGGCAACAATGAAAGACATGAAGAATGATAAATATCCAGGGCCTTATGGTCTCCCAGTGGAGTTCTATAAGAAGATGTGGCCCCATATCTGTATATCATTGCTGCTGATGCCCTTGATTAGTTACTGGAGGCAGCGAGAATTCAGGGACAAATTAGAGGTATTTTTCTACCAAACGGCAGCCAGCTATTTAATGTTCAGTTTGTCAATGACTCAGCTCTAACTCCTAAGCTTACTCATCAATTCATTGAAGGTACAATGCTTTGCTTAGAGACTTTTGTTGAGGCTGCTGGTGCAATTGTAAGTGAAAGAAAAACAGAAGTTTTGCTCATTGGACAAGATAACCCTCCACCCTAGCTGAACCAATGATAAAAACCTAAGTTGCCGATACAGGTACAGGTACGGATACAGGTACGAGAATCGGATACGGGGATACGGCAATTTTTTTTTTGGGGGGTTTGGATACGGCTGTACAAAAATATATATAAAAAATTAAAAAATATAAAAATATAGACATATTAGCAAAATTAACCACATATTATGCATAGAAGAAACATAATAAGTTAAATAACCACAAAACATACTAATAATTCAATGCCAAATATCATAATATTCAATTGTCGAAACTTAGATTAGTCTTATTTATTATTACAAGTACATAATGCAAATGTTATAACTTACTAGTATGGACAAAAATAAAGACAAAAGAAAATCCCCTCTGCGCAGTTTGGTGAAGATTACAATGAGATGACCTGGTGTTAAATCAAACTTAAGAGTATGCCCTGTTCTCTTCTTTGAGCTTATTCACGAGTTGAGCTTTTGTATTATACCTGTGCAAATGATCTCACCATATGTACTACACAGAAAGAGTCCTGGAGAACCATATTTTTGGGACATAAAGGATAAGCAAAACAGGACATAATTGATTTCAACCTCTCCCTCATCTTGATCATGTTACAGACATTTATTTACTTTGTTTTGGCAAGGCTGAAACGTGATCCAATAACTGGAAGACTTGCTGACTTGCTCTGGCAACCTTTACAGCTGCTGTATAAGTTAAATAACCACAAAACATATAAATAATTCAATGCCAAATATCATATTATTCAATTGTTGAACTTAGATTAGTCTTATTAGTTACTACAAGTACATAGTGCAAATGTTACAATCTATGGACAAAAATACAGACAAAAAAATGCACTATCTGCAGTTTGGTGAAGATTACAATGAGATGCCCTGGGATTAGATCAACTTAAGACTATGGCCTGTTCTCTTCTTTGAGCTTATTCACCAGTTGAGCTTTTGTATTATTAATTATACCTGGGCAACTGATCTTATTGTATGTACTGCAAAAAAAGAGTCCTGGAGAACCATATTTTTGGGACATAAAGGATAAGCAAAAAAAAAGACATTATTGATTTCAACCTCTCCCTCATCTTGATCATGTTACAGACATTTATTTCCTTTATTTTGGCAAGGCTGAATCATGATCCAATAACTGGAAGACTTGCTGACTTGCTCTGGCAACCTTCATAGCTGTTGTATACAGCCCTAATAAAGAAGATACAGATGAATTGATTGAGGCTCACGTTTTGAAAACACAGCCAGCCATTGAAACTGCAGATAGGTTTTCATACTTTATTTTGTTTTTAATTGTTTTTTGAAGTTCGTGTTTCACTTTTTATTAGGCGAAATTGCAAAAAAATAAAAAAAAACTGCTGGATAAGCAAGGGATACGGGCAGGATACGTCCTGCCCCCTGCGGATACGTCCCAAAACATATCCGGGCGTATCCGCAGGGGGCAGGATGTATCCTGCCCGTACCCCCCTGCGTATCATACCCGTATCCGTATCGTATCCGTATCCAGGACCCTATACAGCAGTATCCGGTAACGTAGATAAAAACTCATAAAACTAAGTGAAATTTGGGACGTATCCGCAGGGGGCAGGACGTATCCTGCCCGTATCCCCCTGCGTATCGTACCCGTATCCGTATCGGATCCGTATCCGGGACCCTATACAGCAGTATCCGGTAACGTAGATAAAAACTCATAAAACCAAGTGAAATTGTTCATTATTTGGATATTCCATTTGGTATTCATCTCTCTATAGCTGATCAATGGCGATGAATACTACATAAATTTGAAAAGAAGCTGCTAATGTGGAATAAACTTGACCTTCCTCTTGCTGGGAAAGTTACCATTGTTGACAAAATCCTAAAAGTAGGGCATATGTTCTACTATACTTGCTTGTTCCCAGCCAAGGAACATTTAAAGCACTTAGAGATGGTTCTCAAAAGTTTTTTATGTGCAAAAAAGGTGGGAGAAAAGGGCTCCCCTTTGTTGCTTGGGATGTTTGCACCCTTCCAAGGGATCAAGGGGGGTTGGGGATTCCGCACATAAGAGTACAAGGGATAGCTCTTGCAGGGAAATGGATTGTACGAGCAGTCGAAGGGGATTCCCTTGGCAGATCCTTGTCTGACATAGAATTATTCATGCACACTGTATCCATAAAATCAAGGGACCCTTCCAAATTTGTGACATAATTTGTAGCGCTAGTGCGTTTATGATTGCCGGATCAACAACGCTTAAGAGAATATGGACTGCTTGGTAGATACTCGTGGGTTTTCTCCATTGGCAGTTTGAGGGGCCACGGGATGCTTGGGATTTAAGTGCACATCCTATTTGGACCTTCAACTCGCCACGTGGATAATTTCGGCTTCAACCTTTCTTTGCAGGAAAAATATTAGCAAGGGCTTGTTTTGTTGGGGGGACCTTTGGAAAAATGGGAGGCAGCAATAAATATCTTGGAGAGACTTAAAGAGGGCTCAAGTTTTGTCACCAGCAGATGAAATTGTTTTTCAAGATCTTTATAATATGATTCTTGAACAATGTCTTTTCAAAATGCATTTACAAAGCGTAGGCCCTTATTGGAGGGATTGGAAGTTTAAAACAGGATAAACTCTCTTGTACTATAAATCAAAGGACTTGTATAATCAACTACGCCATTCCAGTTTCATTGCTCCGTGATTGAATAAACAATGGCAGATCCAAGACCCTGAAGTGAGATGGCAACGACACTGTCAAGTTATTTGGAAAACAAGAACATCCTTCAAATATCAGTGATGGGATGGTTAGTAATACATCAAGATCTAGCTGTCAAAGGAAGGTTGAGCAAGACTGGTTTTACGAAATGCATTTTGCATTGTATGAAGGAAAGAAGAAACATGTTGAGCATTTTTGGCCCTGCAGGCCAAAATTGGTCTCCTTCTTCCCCTGTTGTTTTGAGCCAGTTCAAATTTCGGGTTGCACAAGTCTTTCAGCAAAAGGATGAACCAGTTCAAAGAATGCAAGGCTCTTACAAAGTTCTTCGGACATTTTGTCCGAAGAAATTCACAAGGAAAGAGACCAAAAGTTGAAGACACTTCTCTTTAAGGTTGAAAAAATTGGTTCAACGTTGGAGTTCAACGACATGATCTTTCCAAGAGCTTTGAAATTTGAACTTTGAACTTAACAATGTTGAACCATTGAACCGTTGAACCATGGTTGGTTCAATCATTTGGTTCAATCAGCCGGTTCAACCAATTGGTTCAATTAGCCGGTTCAAGCAGTTGGTTCAAACAATTGGTTCAATCGGTTAGTTCAAGTTGTTCGGTTCCAACGGTTTGGTTCAAGCGGTTAATTGAATGAACACGACTCCATGCAAGACACAGTGATGAACCATTGAAGCGTTGAACCATTGAACTCTGAAAAAGGGTTCAAGGTCAAGTTCAATCGGGAGGTTCAAAAGGGTTTTACGAAGCCCGAAGGACAGGTACCCTTGCGGAGGGCAGTCAGGCACAAAATGGACCATTCCAGTAGGCTGCGGAGGGCAGTTTCGGGCCCAAAGGGTGCCCTTGCAGAGGGCAAAAAATAGGCAAAGTGAACAAGGCAGAAAAGGGTAAGTTCTTTCAAAGAAAGACCGAGGCAAAGAATTCCTTCGGACTTTCTGTCCGAAGGAAATTTGTAAGGAAATAGCAAATGATTTCTTCGGACAAAATGTCTGAAGAAAATCCATGAAGTGAACAAGGCAAAAGATAGGCGAATACAAAGGTTGAATTTCTTCAGGCAAAATGCCCGAAGGAATTCCTTCGGACATTTTGTCCGAAGAAATTCACAAGGCAAAGAACAAAAAGGATTATCTTTCGGAAAAAAATTTGCAGCAAAAAATTCACAAGGGAAATCCTTCAGACAAAAATTCCGAAGGAATGTTGCCCAAAGATGAAACCCGCCGAAAGAAACAAGCGCAAAAAATTGAATGGAACATTTCCTTTGGACATTTTGTCTGAAGGATGTGAGTACCAAAAGGAGCCCGAAGGACTCCGAAGGGCAAGTGCCCTTGCGGAGGACTCTCGGCGACCATGAAAGGGGCCTTTCTCAAAGCCCGAAGGGACACCTTCCCTTCGGGAGGGTTCAAGGCTAAGCCCAGTCAAAGGAATACAGAGCTAAGAAAGCCGAAGGAAAATGAAGCCAAAGGAAAATGAAGCTGAAGGAATTGCCAAGGAAGTGACGGGCCCAAAGACGTCAAAATTGAGCATCGCAAACTAGTCGTTGGAATCCAGATGTCCAATGACGTCCCCGCAGACGTCAAATTCAAGGCAAAGGAATAGCCGTTGATCTTTGAATGCTTGAGTGCGAACATGAGGAAATTCAATGGGGTTAAGGCTAAAGGGAAGAGACCGCCGAGAAAGGAGCCAGAAAAGGCCAAGAAAAGACAAAAGAGATGACAAAAGACAAAGCCAGGAGAGGACAAAACTGGGAAAAGACAAAAGTCAAGAACAAACTCAGCGACCTGCTGGTAAAGGAGCCCGAAGAGCCAAGCGCAGAAACAGACAAAATAGTTTAAGTGGCAAAAGGTGTCAACACAAGGAGTTATTCTAGCGGTTGAAACAGTCTTCGCCAAGTGGACATCAAGGAGCATGAGCAGTGAAGGTGCGGCCTTTTTTTCTTCACTTTGCATTAATGAGCAGACAATCACGTGAATGTCTTGAAGAAGAGGTCTTGTTTGTAGACAAAGGAGCGCGGCCCATGCTTTCACAATAATGTTTGAACGCTAAAGTCAAGACTGGCAACTGACACGGCATGCTCTTTCAGTGACTTACTCTTCCCAATGTTTTTAAATGCAGCATGGGCCACTTGTAAAAAGGGGGCGCCATTTGCTTCCTCTTTCTCTATATATATTGTAATCTCTCTTTTGAGAAGATCTCTCATTTTGTAAGGCGAAGCCCTACCAATTTTCACCTTGAATCAATAGAATACGCATTTTTACCTTTATTTGGTTGGATATATCTCTGAGTGTGCCTGAGTATTAACCTTGTGTTTAGTCATTTTTTCATGATGCTTTCACAAGCTTGATACCAACACACCTAGTATAGACAAGCGCCATTCCTGCAGGTAGCAAAAAGAGCCATATCTGGAGCGCAGAAATAGGAGAGGGTTACCAAACAGTGTGTTTTCCTACAGTGCCTGTGGTAAGTCCATCTTCTGTGTCTTCATTAAGCCTTTCTGTTAAGTTCCCTACAGTCTGGTCTTCCCAATAAATAAAGTGTATGTATGTCCTCTTCTGATATAAAGTGTGAGTAAATGAGTAGATGAAACTTTTTTAGTGCATCACCGTAGTAGTTTAGGTTTTGTTTCCAGTAATCCTTCTCTCTTTTCAACCCCCCCATTATATATATATATTAGCAATATTACTGGAATAACTCAGAGATGCATCAAAGGGAGTTAGCCCTTATCTAGAGATTCTCCCCTCAGTTTTGCCAGACCCACAACAATAGGGGAATCTCCATTGTGCCGCGTGGAAGACAGGAGCTCAGCCTCCTGTCAAGGGTGCAATCCACAGCATCAACAAAACAGTTGATCATATCTTCCAGAAATGTCCAACAGCAAGAGGCCTTTGGGGATGGCTACACGCTGAATTCAATTTCCTTTTTTTATAAAGCATTCCACTCTTGGAAAGGGCCTCTTTTAGGGAATTCTTGGTTAGGGACAACGACAAGGGTTTATGGTATACAACTCGGTTGTAAGCAATCAATTTTTTTTGGAGGACAGAACAAGATGCCAAGCAATCTTTTAGGAGGATACCTCCCCTCTCAATGTGGGGTAGTTGAGGCGTTTCAGACAAGAGTTAGCTTTGATTGTAAAAGCTAAGTTTAAGTGGTTTTAAAGAGATGTGAACTCTTTGCCCACTAGGGCACAGGCTCAAGTGCTTTCTTTCCTTGCCTATGTAAGGAGAAATTCTTCTTGTTAGCCGTATTCTCAGATGATGTAACTATTTGTTCTTGTTATATTTATACTCAAATGATGTAACTATTTGTTCCTTCGAGTAGTACAAGATGCATTTTTTTCCAAAACAAAAAAATATATATAAATTTTTTACTAGTGTTTTTGTAAAAATTTACCATTTGGAAAATCGAATTTTTCATCCAACAGGACATGGTCTAGCATTAAGGCGGGAGAAATTGCCATGATCATAACTTAGGTTCAAACCCCACTGGACATGCCCCTCTCCAAGATATGCAGCCAAGGGATAAACCGGGCCCCACCAATATAAGGGTTCATGCAAATTCTAGGTGACTTCTAATAGAATAAAAAATCCATTGGACTGTGACTTCTTAGGCAATAAGTTTCCCAAGTTTGACAACATGCTAGAAGGCCTCTAGGGCATGGTGTCTCCAATTTACCTAAAAACAAAAACTAATGTTTGAAAAAGTGGTAATAATTTAGCCAATTGATGAAAATTAGTTGTCTAATGGCCAACAAAAACATTGTTTCTTAGATTAACATGTCATATGCATATAAATACCTTAATAAACATGTATCTAGTGCCTGAAATATTCATGTTTATGGTACATCTAAAGAGCAAACAATGTAAGTCTATGGTGATGTGGGAAGAAACCAACTTTCAACTAGTTTTCATCACTAATAGTTTTGATCATTAAGTGATTTACTTTTAACAAATGCAATAGAATGTTGTTAAATTATTAGAATTTCCAAATTGTGTGAAAATACAACATAGAACATAGATGTCGGTGCAGGTACTACACATGATGTAAACCTGATTATCGTGCCCCCTTGGGATACTAGTTGGTAGTATTCCACAGGGAGATTGCTTTAGGACCCAATGAGTTAACGTGTTGTGGTACCCTTGAGATCCATATTGATATGGGCCTATATTGTGGTGTGTTTTGTATATGGTCCTACACTGAGGTAACAATGGCATGTAAGCCATGCGACCAACCAATCCTTTAATGATAGGGTTAGAAAGTGTCATATATACACACTTCAAGTATAGACCTCATTTCATATTCATTCAATTTATATATTAAATTATTCTCCTTTATAGCAAATAGATTTAGTACCTCTAGTACCTTCACATCATGGTGTCCTATTGTATTTACATATTGAAAAAGTGGAGCTTGTTTACTTCATTTGATCTTGTATTATGTTGTCACATGGTATAAGACATCTATACATCATTTGACTATTCCACATGAGCATGAGATTGATAATATTATAGGAATGGTTTTGAGCTCTCAATGACAAGTAAATTTTATTACATTCCATGACCACAAGATACCACACAATGATTCAAATAATGTTCCTTTATACATTCATGGTTTTGTTAATTACCATCCTTCAATCAGACTTGGCATTTACAACGGTTCTTGCAAAAATCTCATTACAGTGTCATTCCTAGCTAGTCAAGGCTATACTAGGCAAGATTTACTTGGTACAAATATGATACGTGAGTTATGAGAGTCTTATATGCACACCTTTGGATGGTATTACAATTCCAGTTGCAGTCAGTCCTAGGACCATCCTAGTTTGGTTCTACGTAGTGTTGGATATTGGTTTGTACAATCTATTACTTTGTAGTGTAGGGTACCCAACTTGGGACAAATCTGAAAATAAGGGTTTTGCAAGCAAACACTATCAATCTGAAATAAATTACTGAAAATTACAGCAAACCCTAGTTTGTTGGAAATACACTCCAAACTGAAAATTAAAATCTCAAACCCTAGATTTTCAAACCCTAGCCATAAATTATGAATGCTGATAATAAACAATTAGGGCACAATTATAAACTAAATCTCCATCAAATATCCATCAAAATACTCAGAAAAATACGGCAAGGTAAATACCTCAATATCCTGAATTTTTGGATTAATAATGGCTGTAAAATATTATGAAAAATATAAGAATGATGTTCAAGATTACCAAACTGAAAGTTAGGCTCAAATAGCCCTAACAAACTTTAAAACCAACCCCAAAGGGGGCCGCCCCACTGCAATAGGGCAGAGTGCTGCCACCAAGTGTCAAGGCAGCCCTTGAACTGCCTCCCATAGCCCTTGAAACCAATCGCTGCCCCTCTAAACTGAACCACTACACCTTAGGGTTTCCAAACCCTAGTTTTTCAACCTTGAAGAATGATGACCCTTGCTGCAACTTGTTCGGAAAGATGAAAACACTAGAAGAATCAGATTGTTGAAGCTCAATGCAACCCCTGAATGAAGATGCCCTAGTTGAACATAAGGGTTTCATCCTCAACGGCTAAGTTAAGCATTTTCGTGCTTAAGCTTACAAATTCAATTATCAAAAATAGCATGAACCTTTCAAAAGAATCGCAATCCTCCTTATATACCTTAATCCTCAAGTTGGGCGCTCCATTTAGAGGGAAAGTGCAAAATGTTATAAGGTTAACTTTATTTTAAAATCACTTAAGGGCTATGTGAGCCCCATTAACTCAACAAGCCCTCTCCTCAACTTAAAATTAGAATACTTAACCAAAAGGTACCTTTTTATAATTTGAAGAGGACTTAGTGCTTCCTTTTTTAGTCCCCTTTCCCTTAAGCCTAAGGGAAACACCAAAGAATAAGGGAGAGCTATTAACCTCTGTTTACCGGTGAAGAATGCACATTTTTTACAATTCTTAACCCATGGATACACCTCTAAAAAGATTGGGCCAATAATAGCCTGCCCTCATTATTTTTATGGCTGTAGTCCTTGGAGCAAAGTGTCCACCAGATGATCCATCATGAAATTCCTCTAGAATCCTATCAATCTGATTTGTTTCAACACATCTCAATAGAATACCATTGACATCCTTCCTAAACAGGACACCATCTATAAGAATATAATGAATTGACTACAATCTAAAATACCTTATTTTGGCCTTGTTAAATCCTTGAGGGCATTCACTAATTTGGAGGAAGTTGGCTATATCTTGGGTCCAACTAGAAAGCAACAAAGGTGCAGATGAGTGTTGGCCATCTTGGAGTACTAGGGCAACATTCTTATCATTCTACAATTCTGAACTTAGTTGTTCACACAAACCTCTGCCTCTTACCAGCTTTGTGACCTTGACGTCCACATCATATTCCATCACCTTTGTAAACCACCTTGCTCTTTTCTCATTCAAATCTTTGCTTAAGTGGAACTCTTTGACATTGGGTGAGAGACAAGTAAATGCACCATATTATTAGACAACAAATGTCTAAACTTTTTTAGACTTCTTATAACAATCAACACTTGCTTCTCTACAAAGGAATACTTTGCCTCAACCTTCCAAGCCCTGGCTAAAGAAAGCTATCGACTGCTCCATATCTTCCTCATTCTTCTATACTAGCATAGATGAGATAGTATCCATACCCCTAAATGCATAGAGAGTAAAATCCTCGGTGAAATCTGGATTTATGAGGGTGGGAGCTTGTGTTATGGCTTGTTTAATTGTTTCGAAGCTATCTTTCCCTTCCTTGGACCAATGGAAGATTTGATTCTTCTTTAACATAGCAGTTAGAGGCTTTGCAAGATTGGCAAAATTAGGAACAAACCTCCTAATTGATCCTTCCTTAGAAGCTTTGTAGCCCCTTCTTGTGATTAGGCAAGGACAATGCTAGAATGGCACTTACCCTTTCAGGATCAATTGCAAGCCATCTCTTGGAGACAACATGGCCCAGAAACTTTCCTTCATAGACTGAAAAATTGCACTTCTTGGGGTTAAGTGAGATCCCAAACTACCTACACCTTTCAAAGACCTGCCTAAGATGAGACAGGTGATCATCAACATGCTTAGAAAATACCATAATATCATCAAGATTGACAAGTACAATATTATTGATTAGTCCCTAAAATGCCATATCCATGGCTCTTTGAAAAGTTGCCCCTGCAATGGATAAAACAAAGAGCATTTTTCTGTAGGCATAAGTTCCCCATTTGGTGGTGAACCCTGTCTTGAACTAATCCTCCTCCTTCACCAAAATCTTATTGTATCCAGAATAACCATCCAAGAGAGAAAAGCACTCTGCACCTCTACGAACTTGGTCAATTCTTTTCTCATGAGGGGCTCTATCTTGGGGTTTATGGGCCTGTAATTCTGCCTAACTGGCTTGGCATCAAAATCCAACTCTAGTGTGTGTTGTACCAAACTAGGGTCAAACCCTTTGAGATCACTATACTCCCATGCAAAGATGTCCTCAAACTCTTGGCAGAGTTTAACAAATGCATGTTTTCCTCTTTATTACATACCTTACTGAGGTGGAGAAGCTTATCCTTAAAGATGACAACTCTTTCATAGTGCTCTTACTTGATCTTCATGTTCACTTTTTCTCCCCTAACCTGATCATTGGCACTGAAAAAGATTTCAAGTGTGATCAGCGCCTTTGGAAGTTTGTTTGACTTCAACTGAATGACCTGGTCATCATATTGCTGCTGCAATTTATCCTAATTTTTTGCAGAAAACTCTGCTTCTTGCAAGAAAAGAACAATCTGCCGATCACTGTCAAACACCTGCCAATTGGTGGCATTATTAGGTACAGAAGGCCTTACAACCACCTTGATATGTTGTGCTTTGTCCCTTTTGATATCATCTGGTATGTCAAACTGAGCACCAATAGCAACCAGACTATCATCTTGTTTGTTTATTTCTCTTGGGATGGACTGAATGTTGAATACTTCAAGGTTTTCTATGAGGTACCAAAATTTGTTTTTATAGGACTTCAATAACTGATTTTTGGTCACGTTCTACCCTCTTACTTGGTTCACCACTAGTTCATTGTCTCCAAAGACTTGCAGAGGTTTAATCCCTTTCTTCCTGGCCCATTGAAGACTATGGATGAGAGCTTCATACTCAGTTGAGTTATTGGTGCAATTGAATTGAAATCTCAGAGCAGAAAAACACTTCACCTTCAAGGGAGACACCAACATGACACCCCCTCCTACTCCATTTCTACTTTGACGGATGTCAGACTCCATCATGTTCATCAATCTTCACAAGATTCGGAATAACAGAATCTTCTTTGTGCAAGCACTAGTTACCCAGACCAACCTCTTCAATGAGTCTACAAGGATCAAACTCGTGATGGTTAGCCCCACATTCATCAAGTAGAAAATCACGTGTGCCTTCAAGGGGTGTAATTGGCTCTTGCTCAGTAGGATGGTCATCTTGGTCGAAGATAATACAATTGACATTTGGAACATATGGTGCAATATGGTTCCTAGCAATTGGCTCAGACCTAATAGTGACTTTAGTGCCATACTTTGTTCTAAAGATCATATGAGACCAATCAGATGACAGATATCCTCCAATCTTGGCAGTAAAGTCCCTAAAAAGGCACAAAGCAAAGTATGGAGGGAGATCGATTATTAAAACATCTTAGGGAATGGAAAAGTTGGAGCAAGCATGTAAAATGAGGTCCAAACCCTTTATGACACCAAGAGTCTTAATGGCCGTTCCATCTAGCTGAACTACGCCTTTAGAGAGTGCTTCATATTCCAAACCCAATTTGTCTACTATCTGTTTCGGCATCACCGAGCTACTAGCCCCTAAATCTATCATGCCATTATGGGATAAATGATTGCCGATTATCAAAGAGACATAGAATGGTAGAGATTTTACACCTTTATTTGACCGATCTTCCTTTGGTTGAGGAGGTTTTGTGAGTACTACTTTTGGTTGTTCCTATGATGACCCTTCTGAAAGACTAAGGTTAGACAACATTGTTTGCAATAGGTCCTTTTGTCCTAGGATGGACAAGGCTTCCCACATGGGTATATTCACATTTGTTTTCTTCATATGCTCAAGAATATGAAATGGGGAAGTACCAACCTTTTATTGTACTTTGGCAGTAGCAGTACCTTCTTGCACTTGTGTTGATTTAGAATGGCCTTTGGGTTGTTCTTGACTTCCTAAAATCTAATTCTTGTGAATTTCTTGTACCTTTGGTACTGAAGTAGGATTAGCAACCTCTTGTTACACTAGAGAAGATGATGCAGGATACTTCCCAGTTGTTGGTTCAATTTCTACAGCCCTTTTCTTAGACCTAGTATTGGATGCCACACCTTTATTTCTTGCACCTTTGGTACTAAAGTGGGATCAGCAACCTCTTGTAACATTGGAGAAGATGATGCAGGATACTTACCAGTTGTTGGTTCAATTTCTACAGCCCTTTATAGAATGGTGGAGGTTTGACACCTTTATTTAACTGACCTTCCTTTGGTTGAGGGGTATTTGTGAGTAGTACTTTTGGTCGTTCTTGTGATGACCTTTCTGAAAGACTAAGGTTAGACAAAGCTGCTTGAAATAGGTTATTTTGTACTGGGATGGACAAGGATTACCACATGGGTATATTCGCATTTGTTTTCTTCATATGCTCAAGAATATTGAATGGGAAAGTACCAACCTTTTGTTGTACTTTGGTAGTAGTGGTACCTTCTTGCACTTGCGCTGATTGAGAATGGCTTTTGGGCTGTTCTCGACTTCCTGAAGTCTGATTCTTCTGAATTTTTTGTACCTTTGGTACTAAAGTAGAATCAACAACCTCTTGTAACACTGGAGAAGATGATGCAAGATACTTACCAGTTGTTGGTTCAATTTTGCAACCCTTTTTCTTGGACCTAGTATTGGATGCCACACCTGAAGAAGAAGCCTCATTCTGACCTTGCAATTGATTCACTCCACAATACTCATCCCCTTGCCAATTTAGAAATGTAGCATCACTTTGTATTGGCACTCGAGGAGCCTGTTGTTGTGGTGATACCTCAGCTTGTCTCTCTTGTTGTGGTGATATGCTTTGTAGCATCAATGATTGGTTGAGGACGCCATTAGGACAAGTGGTTTGGTTGCAGAGAAGATTATAGGGAAAGAACCATTCATAGCCCTGTACTAAGTTGTTTTGGATAGGGACTAAGGTTTTAGATGTGCTGGCAGTACTAGAGTTGAAAGCTTGATAAGGCTTTGCAGGAATAATTTGGCCTTGGCCTTGAGGATTTGCCTAATATGGTAGTTTATTTGGTTGATAAGTTCCTTGATATGGAGGCCTGTTACTTTGATAAGGCTAATAAGGCCCTTGATAGGGTGTGTAATCCTGAGCCTATTGCCTTTCGAGAGTAACCAACTTATTCCCAAAAGTCTGAAGAAGGCTCTTAACCTCTTGCAAATCATTTGATGGGCTAGGGGTAACTTTATCTTGGCTTGGTGGTTGGCTAGTTGGCACTAGAATATGCACTAATGTGAGTGTTTGAGGCGGCAAAGTGGGTTGTATTTCTGAAAAAATTGGCATTGGAGACCTTGGTGCAATTTTTCCACCTTGTATAAGACTATTCTCAGCCCTAATGACTATATCATAAGCATCTGGTAATGTTTTACTGCCCATTGATTGGATCATCATAAAGATATCACTATTCAAGGCTCTAAGATAATAGAGAAAAACATACTCAGGTGTAGGCCTTACCAATAGTGGAATCCTATCCCATGTCCTCTAAACTCCGAGATTAAAATCTGCCATGTACTCATGTGGTGCCCTCTTAATAGTGATCAGCTATTCAACCAAGGACAGATGAGCTGACTTGTCTTCAAACTGCTTACATAGAGCTTCTCCTAGCTCATTCCATGAGTCGATAGAACTGGGTAGCAAGCTCCTATAAAATTGGAAAGCTTTGCCTTTGAATGAGGAAGCTAAAAGCCTAATAGCAATTTTCTCCTCAGTAACATGATGTACTGAACAGATATTAACAATATCTTTAATGTGCTCTGCAGGTATGGTAGTATCCCCTCTAGTGAAATAGGGAATGCTCTTGAGAGTTACAATGGGTATATATGTTGACCATTTTGGTCCTACAGGCCAAAATCGGTCTCCTTCCCCTGCTGTTCTGAGTCAGTTCAAATTTGGTTTGCACA
Organism: Torreya grandis; assembly: GCA_037957365.1. Taxonomy (NCBI): domain Eukaryota; kingdom Viridiplantae; phylum Streptophyta; class Pinopsida; order Cupressales; family Taxaceae; genus Torreya; species Torreya grandis. Next base: position 3,814,089 of record JARHVA010000446.1, on the reverse strand, counting down.
AGTCTTTCGGCAAAAAGATGAACCAGTTCAAAGAATGCAAGGCTTTTACAAAGCTTCTTCGGACATTTTGTCGGAAGAAATTCACAAGGAAAGAGAACAAAACTTGAAGGCACGTTTTCTTAAAGTTGGAAAAAGTGGTTCAACGTCGAGGTTCAATGACATGATCTTTCCAGGAGCTTTGAACCTTTGAACTTTGAACCGTTGAACCATTGTCAGTTCAGCCGTTCGGTTCAAGCGTTTGGTTCAAATTGTCGGTTCAAGGCATTTGGTTCAAGCGGTCAATTGAATAAGCACGACTCCTTGCAGAACACAGTGTTGAACCATTGAACTCCAAAAAAGTGTCAGGTTCAAAGAGGCTCCAAAGACAAAGTGCCCTTGCGGAGAGCAGAGAGCACCTTCAGAAAAGTGAACAAGGCAGAAAAGGGCAGAGTTTTCCTTCGGAAGAAAATCCACGGCAAAATGGCAAGGCAAATTCCTTCAGACATTTTGTCTGAAGGAATTTGCCCGAAGGGAAAGCCGACCGAAAGAAAGCAAGCAACAAAACATAAAGGGAACAATTCCTTCGGACAAAATGTCCGAAGGAATTAAGAAGCCAAGACAACCCAAAGGGTAGGTACCCTTGCGGGGGACTCTCGGCTGCCCCGAAGGGACACCTTCCCTTCGGGAGGGTTCAACGACAGAGGCCCGAACAAAGAAAGCCAAAGGAAAGTGAATCCGAAGGAATTCAAAGGGCTTAAGGCCAAAAGGAAGAGACTGTTGAGAAAGGAGCCCAAGGAGCCAAGCATTGACACGGACAAGACAACCCAAGTGGCAAAGGAAGCATTGGTAGAAGAGTTATTACAGCAGTTGGAGCAGTCCCTATGAAATGGTCATCAAGGAGCACAAACAGTGAATGGCGCGACCTGTTTTTTTTCATTTTGCATTGATGAGTAGACAACCGCATGAATGTCTTTAAGAAGTGGTCTTGTTGGCAAACAAAGGGGCGTGGCCCATGCTTTCACAATAACATTTGATATAACTTTGAATGGCAAAGTCAAGACTGGCAACTGACACAGCATGTTCTCTCAGCGACTTCCTCTTCCTAATGTATTCAACGCAGCACGTGTCACTTATTTTCTAGAAAGCACCAAAGTCTTTTGAAAAAGGCTATATATTGTAATCTCTCTTTTTTGTAAAAGGGATCTCTCAGCTTGTATGGCGTAGCCCTGCAGGAAATTTACCTTGAATAAAAAAAAGCATTTTTACCTCCATTTTGAGCTTGCACTTTCGTATGTCTATGGCTTTGTCCTGTGTTAAATCATTTTCCTTTATGCTTTCACAGAACGATTCCAGCATGTTTAGTGTATTGTGAGTTCTTTTGCAGGTCAGTCAGAAGTGTCCACAGTAGAGTATAGGCGCATGTGAACAGGATGCCATAGTGTGTCTTAGTACACCTCTGGTAGTTCTTCCTCCCTGTATCTCCAGAGAACCCCTAGCTCACTGATGCAGAAGAGTTTCTCGTATCAAATGAAGTGTATATCAGCTTGTTCTTGGTGTAAAGTGTATGTCAAAACTAAGTAGATCAACCATTTTGGTGTATCACTACTTTAGTTTAGGTTCTGTTTTTAGTAATCCTTCTCTCTTTTCATCCCCCCTCCATTGTAGCAATAAAAAATCCAGGACCATAGAGATGCATCAAATGGAGCTAGCCCTTATCTAGAGATTCTCCCCTCAGTTTTGCTAGACCCACAGCAAGAGGGGAGTCCATTGTACCACGTGGAAGACAGAAGCTTTGCCTTCTGTCAAGGGTACAATCCACAGCGTCAACAATTTTTGGCACGCCCGGTGGGACTAGTTATTATTCCAAAGAGTTGAAGAATCTTGGTGTGTTCTTCAACCAACCAGCGTTTGGAGGCTTTTTTATCAACACCAATGGCGACTTCGAGTTGAATCAACTGGTTAAGCAGTACTGGTGCCATCAAGAAATCACAATTTGGTATGTATAATTCCATTGCTCAGAACCACGGACCTTGTTTTCCTTCATATAACTTTGATCAAGCTCATGTTGTTCATGGCATCACCTCAAGCAGCTCTCCTAGTTGCCTTTCAACAGTAAGGGAAGTAACACTGGAATTTGAGAAGCAAGTGATGGAGATAGACAGATTGGATGAGCAGTATAGATATCAGCAAAAGCTTATTTACAAAGAGGAGTGCCTGTTTAGGCAAACTCAGGGCTTTCAATCCATGAAGGAGGTCGCAAAATGGGGAACTCCATTCATTCAAGGCAATCAGCCTTGTGTGCCTTCTCCCATTCCAACACAACCCCCTCCTATTTTCAAGAAAGCCTCCTCTTGCGCACCAAATCCTTTCTACCAGATAGCACTTGCTCGGTCTAGCTCATCTGATGCAGTAACCACTCCTGCTCTTAATCCCTTGAACCTAGCTTTTCAACACCAAAGGGCATTAGAGCAGCCCCCCACAGAGACTAACCTTCTCCATTTTTTAGATCGTGGACTCTCTTTTGATGGGAATCACCCTGTATCTTTTGGAAAGCAACACATCTCTCTTGAAGCAGCTTTTCCTATGCATCAACAATCTCTTCCTAGTCTTCCTCAACCTCCTCAGGTCTCTCAACATGATGTTAAGATTCCAAGTTGGAGGAGGGAATACCATGAACCAGCTCAGAGCCTTGAAGAAGATAAAGCTGCTCCTACTCATGGTGATCCTCATGATCTCCAAGAAAGGCTCTTCCAAGAGAATATAGCCAGGAAAATTGCAGAATTGGAGTCCAGAATGAGGTTCCTCAACCAAAGTGTGACGGACGGGTCAGATCAAGCAGAAGATCCTATATTTGAACACACCCCATCTACACTACTTCAAGGTAGCTATCAAGCCACATCTGATATAGATGAAGTGTTGGCCAAATGGAAGGAAGAGAATCATTCGATTATAGCTCGAGGATTGCCTCCTCTTCCACATAAGTTTAACCATCAACATTCCACTTCATCCCTTCTCAAGGAGGAACCTTTTTTGAAAGAGGCAAGTGAAGAAGAGAGGATCCAATTTGCAACTATCCAAGAGGCTATCATGGATGACAATGAGGAGGAAATCATCGTGGATGCTCCTTTTGAAGACATTATCAACAATGGAGAAGACGTAGGTCATGCATACATGCGGATGTTCCAGCAATATGAAGAGGAAAGTAAGCATGGCGAGCTCTCTCCTCCCTTGCTTGATGAACTTCCTTGTTGCTTTGATGAGGAGGATGATCACGCCATGGAACCCGACTTGGAAGAGGATCAGGAGCATGTCTGGGAACAACTAGAGACTCTAGTCTTTGAGCAGGAAAAGAGGCCTGTCTATCTTGAGGAAGCTTTGAAGAGAGCCTTGAACAAGAAGGTGATGTTCTCTGGGCTGAGCAACCAGTCTGTGATCTCATTTCAGATATCACAACAGTCACCCTTCTTCAAGAAAGCCATGATGATGTAGAAAATTAGTTTGACAAGGTCTTCAATGAAGCAGAAGAGAACGAGTCAAACCATGATGCATGTCAAAGGGACTATGCATATCAAAGGGCTTATGGTGATAAGCTAGCAACCATGGATTTCTTGGTGAAACACACCAGCATGAAGAACCAGCAGGAGGCAAGCTTCCAAGAACAAGAAGAATACATATATGTTGGAAGCATGTTTGCCCCCGATTCATTTGGATACGAGCCAATCAAGGTGGCAGGGAAGAAGAGCAAGTCACCAAGTCTCCATTCCATTCAACCACTTGTCTGGCATCATAAGTTTTCTTACCATGGAGACTTAAAAAGTTTTCCCTTTGATCCAGGAGGGAGGCAGATATACATGGTTAGCTGTACATAGTAGTTTGCTTTCAGTTTTTCTTTTCCTGTTTTCCCTAAGTGTTGTTTGCACAGGTAGTGTTTTTTTAGCCTTTGTTGTGTGTGTTTTCCTTTGTGTTTGGAGTGAAAGCTTCATGATTGATTCTTGGATCTCTCGAGGCTGTTGCTAACTTTTTAAAGCTACATCTTGACTCCATGCCCAATGGACTTTGAGGCTATTGGTTTCTAAGCATAGCAAGCATGCTTCCCTTGGGAATCGCCAAATTTGTTGACCATTTTGGTCCTACAGGCCAAAATCGGTCTCCTTCTTCCCCTGCTATTCTGAGCCAGTTCAAATTTGGTTTGCACAAGTCTTTCGGCAAAAAGATGAACTAGTTCAAAGAATGCAAGGCTTTTACAAAGCTTCTTCAGACATTTTGTCAGAAGAAATTCACAAGGAAAGAGAACAAAACTTGAAGGCACGTTTTCTTAAAGTTGGAAAAAGTGGTTCAACGTCGGGGTTCAACGACATGATCTTTCCAGGAGCTTTGAACCTTTGAACTTTGAACCGTTGAACCGTTGAACCATTGTCGGTTCAACCGTTCGGTTCAAGCATTTGATGCAAATTGTCGGTTCAAGGCGTTTGGTTCAAGCAGTCAATTGAATGAGCGCGACTCCTTGCGGAACACAATGTTGAACCATTGAACTCCGAAAAAGTGTCAGGTTCAATCGGAAGGTTCAAAGAGGCTCCAAAGACAAAGTGCCCTTGCGGAGGGCAAAAAGCACCTTCGGGAAAGTGAACAAGGTAGAAAAGGGCAGAGTTTTCCTTCGAAAGGAAATCCGTGGCAAAATGGCAAGGCAAATTCCTTCGAACAAAAAGTCCGAAGGAATTCCTTCAGACATTTTGTCTGAAGAAATTTGCCCAAAGGGAAAGCCGACCGAAAGAAAGCAAGCGGCAAAACATAAAGAGAACAATTCCTTCAGAAAAAATGTCCGAAGGAATTAAGAAGCCAAGACAGCCCGAAGGAGCCCGAAAGGCAAGTACCCTTGTGGGGGGCTCTCAGCTACCCCGAAGGGACACCTTCCCTTCGGGAGGGTTCAACGACAGAGGCCCGAACAAAGAAAGCCGAAGGAAAGTGAATTTGAAAGAATTCAAAGGGCTTAAGGCCAAAAGGAAGAGACCGCTGAGAAAGGAGCCCGAGGAGCCAAGCACCGACACGGACAACCTAGGTGGCAAAGGAAGCGTCGGCAGAAGAGTTATTACAGCGGTTGGGGCAGTCCCTATGAAATGGTCATCAAGGGGTGCAAACAGTGAATGGCGCGACCTGTTTTTCCTCATTTTGCATTGATGAGCAGACAACCGCGTGAATGTCTTTAAGAAGTGGTCTTGTTGGCAGACAAAGGGGCGCGGCCCATGCTTTCACAATAACATTTGATATAACTTTGAACACCAAAGTTAAGACTGGCAACTGACACAACATGTTCTCTTAGCGACTTCCTCTTCCCAATGTATTCAGCGCAGCACGGGTCACTTATTTTCTAGAAAGCGCCAAAGTCTTTTGAAAAAGGCTATATATTGTAATCTCTCTTTTTTGTAAAAGGGATCTCCCAGCTTGTATGGCGTAGCCCTGCAGAAAATTTACCTTGAATCAAAAAGAAGCATTTTTAGCTTGCACTTTTGTATATGTCTATGGCTTTGTCCTGTGTTAAGTCATTTTCCTTTATGCTTTCACATAACGATTCCAGCATGTCTAGTGTATTGTGAGTTCTTCTTTTGCAGGTGAGCCAGAAGTGTCCAAAGCAGAGTATAGGTGCATGTGAACAGGCTGCCATGGTGTGTCTTAGAACACCTCTGGTAGTTCTTCCTCCCTGTATCTCTAGAGGACCCCTAGCTCACTGATGCAGAAGAGTTTCTCCTATCAAATGAAGTGTATATCAGCTTGTTCTTGGTGTAAAGTGTATGTCAAAGCTAAGTAGATCAACCATTTTGGTGTATCACTGCTTTAGTTTAGGTTCTATTTTCAGTAATCCTCTCTTTTCATCCCCCCCCATTGTTAGCAGTAGAAAATCCAGGACCACAGAGATGCATCAAAGGGAGCTAGCCCTTATCTACAAATTCTCCCCTCAGTTTTGCCAGACTCACAGCAAGAGGGGAGTCTCCATTGTGCCGTGTGGAAGACAGAAGCTTTGCCTTCTGTCAAGGGTGCAATCCACAGCGTCAACAATATCATCATATTGAGCAAGGTTTAGTGGGATTCCATTGAAAGGAACAAAGCACTGATTTCTAAGGACAGCCATGTAAAGGACTAGAAGGAATCCTGCTCTTGGGCGAGGGAATATACCAAAAGGAGGCGTAGACTGAGCTCTTGAGGAAGATTGTCGAAGCTCTCTAGATCCTCTTAAAAGAGACAAGGGTGCTTTAGTTACTCTTATTCTGGAAGGTGTAGACAATTCAACGAACTGGAAATTACCTTTTGAAGAAGCTCTTAATGCTCTTGGCATGACATACTTAGGAACTGGTCTGTTGGAGATCAGAAATGTTCAGAGTTGCCAAGTGTTGATGTCTTCAACACTGAAGCTTGCTAAGAGTAGCACCAAATTCTCAGTCGAAACCTTTTAACTCAATGGAATTGAGCAGAGGTCCCATCGAACGTGCTAGAAACTTTTGTTGCGTTGAGTTGCACCCTTTGAGGAGGTGTTTCACGTCTCCTCACCCAATCGACACAATAGGAACACCCCAACGCTGTGGGTCACCTATGGTTGGAGTGAACCTCCAAAGAGGGTTAGTTCCCCTGATGGACCACCTAAACTAACACTAAACTACCGCACTTACAAAGAAAAGAGAGGAGAACAAAATTGAACCTAGGATCTAAGAAAGGTCATGCACCAAATGTGTTATGCTCCCTACACCAGCGTCTCGACAAAAATATGACTCAATATGGACTGAAACTCTCTTACACTCTCTTCAAACTAGGATCTTCCTACATCAGCGTTTCACATTGGGGGTTGTGATTATATGCATAGGACTTAATGGAACGACTGAAAAGTTGTGTCAAACACAATCAAGGAGTTTTCACAACAATTCACTAGCCTAGACAATTTCAACATAACACATAACCTGTATGAACTTAGCCTATTGATAGCAAGGTGAAAACAAAGGACATACAAAAGAACGAACAACTTCTATCACAAATGTAGATCACCTAAGCATCAAACTCACACAAACATATCAACTTGAAGAAGGTAAATTTCAGTTTCTATTGATTCAAAAGGCTTGAATCTAGAGATACAAAAGGACAAAGTTTAGCCATACCCAAAACAAGGATAAAAAATGGGCCGTAGTATTTATGTGCTAAAAAGGGTCCCCTTAAAATGACAATCCTGCCTATTTAAATAGACAAAATATTCAGAGCTCGAGTTTGAATCGGTCTTGCCCACTATCGAGGTGGTTTGCAAATTTCAATGATGATCAGGGAAGGGGGGTCAGGGAAGTGGGAATCTCCTCGAGATCGCCCAAGTCACACCTACGTAATTCCCTGCCATGTACCCTCAAGCCTATGGCCTGTCTTCTGCGTGTGTATTCTCCACTCGCCTCTATGATGAATAGATCCAAATTCCATTTCCCTCTCATCATTTTGCCAACATTTTTGTTGAGTTGCGCCATGATTTTCATGTCGGGCCACTCTGCCATTGATTTTGTGAATAAAATGCAATTACATAACCTACTCATGAATTTGATGTCTGAACAAGCGAAACAAGCTGTCAACTTTGCTTCAATCGGTGCCAATGTGGATGCCAACAAACTCAGTGGAAGAATCCAACGACGTGTCAACATTGGGCTCATTATGGGCCTTTCTTACTTCTGCGAGTATATTCTCCCCTTATGGCCCCCTTATCAACACTGAGTCGATTATTCTGACCTAGAAACTTGACTTGGGTTCATCTCTGGATGCCATGTGGCATTCTCTTATTTGTCGTGGGATTCATGTCACTACTCATAACATCCCCTTCAGCCTACTTTATCGTGCTCTTGGCTCGGCTTCTGTTGCATGTCACTTCCTCGACGCTCCGCACTCTAGGCTATGGCTTCATCTTCTAGATCAAGGGCTCTGACATGTCCACGTGGCAACATCTTATTTGTCTATTCCTTCCCTGAGGTCTCTTGGCTGGACTCTGTTGAGTGCCAGCTGGTGTTCTATTTGTTGGGCACTCCTGTCATTGTGTGCTTGGGGCCTACCACCTCCACGTGGATCCTTCTCGCTCTTTCATTACTCGGCTAAGGCTTCAAATGCAATACTAAGTGTTATCTATATGGTGAAATGATATTTTTCCACATGGCATCATCCCCCTCACCTACTACTCTAACACATTGCTTTGTTGCACGGACTACCCCAAGGCTGCAGAGTAATTGGATTGAAATATGTGGTGCCATCTCACTCACCCGCTAGCCTAGGGCTTTGATATCATGTATGGCATGTATGAAAATCTTTGGGGGAGCAGAGCAACAGGATTGTGCCACGTGGCATCATCCCGCTAGCCCAGACGGTTTTGAACTGTATAGATGGTTTTGGGAGATCCGAGTCGCCAAGATTGCGACACGTGGAAACATCCCGCTAACCCACTTGCCGCTACTTTGTTGACATGGAGATTGCCGAGAAACTTCATGAAAATCGACAAAGTGTCGAAAAGCATTTTGAAAGGACTCCAGACCACTGGGAGATCAACATGTGGCACCGGGCAATTTTTTACAAATTTGGCTAAGTGTTGAAAGTCTTTTGAAAGAGGCACAGGCCGTCGGGAGATGCGAATGATTGTTGCGTGGCACCGTTTGATTGGACCAGAGTCTTGCTATGACTGACAAAATGGAAATCCATCAGGAAGTCATTGGAGGCCCATCAAATTTGAGCTCGTTTCCTCCTGAATCCTGTTGGAAGCTAAATGACTAAGAGGAGGTGAATCAGTCTTCAAAACTTTTCATTCAATTCTGCTTAAACATATATGAACCATTCTAACAAGCATGTACATTTTAGCAAGCATAAGCATCAATCATAAGAGCATGAAGACAACATATACGTGGAAAACCCTCAAGGGGAAGAAAACCCACTGATGAAGCAAATGGACTACAGTCCTATAAGACAAACATCAATCTTTAGTGAAGCATCAACTCTACATGGAGCACCAACTCGACTAAGCTTTAGCAAGCACCCACTTGCAAGGAGGCACCAACCCTCTAGATGACTCAGCACCAACTCAACCACTTGATACACTTGATCACCTTCAAAAACCCTTGTTGGTTATACAATAGATGATGATCTTCATCTTTAGCTCTTCGCTCACTTCTATCCATCTCAAACTTGCCTCTCGCTTTCTTCACTCAACTAGACCTCTTCATGGCTTGATTAGGTTTTTTGACCTTGATCCTCATATGCAGAACCTCTGTAGATATTCAAGATACTTCTTTAATGGTCTGCATGACCTGCTTCTACTCACCAATATTCTATATCATTCACTTATTCTCTTCACTCTCTAAGCACACCCAAATAAGCCTAAACTGCCTTGCTTTTATACAAGTCACTTGATCATATCCTTTGTCGACCACAAACTTATCTTCTTAGGTCAGCCATATAATAAATCTTAGAATATTAAAATAACATGCCTTAATCATGAATCAACCTGTTGACGCTGTGGATTGTATCCTTTAAAAGAAGGCTTGGCTTCTTTCTTCCACGCTGCACAATGGAGTCATTCCTCTTGCTGTGGGCTTGGCAAATTTGAGGAATGACTCTCTAGATTAAGGGCTAGCTCCCGTTGATGCACCTTTGAGGTCCTTAACTGCTACTACTAATAATGGAGGGGGGTGAAAAGAGAAAAAGATGATACAAAAGCAAAACCTAACTAAAATGGTGATGCACCAAATTATTCGATCTGCTCATCTTTTATCAACACTTTACATCAAAAGGAGCGAACAAACACTTCATTTGAACAAAATACTAGTCTGCATGAGTATTTTAACAAGGGGGATTAATGGAGATACAATGAAGAACCTACCATAGGTGCTTTAGAAGCACACTGTTAGATGGTTGCTCCTCTGCCTCTATGCTCTAACGTAGGCACTTCCTGTTGACCTGCAGAAGATGGTCTTAGATATACTAGATATGCTGGCGTCGACCTATGAAAACATTAAGATAAAATGACTAAACATAACGACAATACACAGGTATATTCAAAAGTATAAAAAATCAGATGGAGGTAAAACACGCTTCTTTTGATTAAAAGGTAAAATTGTCAGGGCTTCGCCATACACAAGTGAAAGATATCTTTTTCCTGCTGAGAGGTTACAATATATAGAATTTAGAGAAAGACCCTTAGTCTTTTCAAGGAACCGGCGGCCCATACTGCATTAAACACCTTGGTAAGAGAAATCCACTCATGCTGCTGTCATCTTTCCATAAATATGCCTGGAAGAACCACGCTGTATATGTCACAGACATTGACTTTGCTGCTCAAACTACGTTTAATGTTCCTGCTAAAGCATGGGTCGCTTTATTCTTTGAACGACAAGGCCACCTCCCTTGAAAACTCACGCAACTCTTTGCTTATTAATGCTAAACAAAGAAAAATAGGCCACTCTATTGAATGCTCGTGCTCCCTTTGATGGCTGTTTGGTGAAGACTATTCCATCTGCAAGCAATTACTTCCCCTGTCGACGCCTCTTTTGCCACCTGGGTTGATCTGGTTCGTGCCTGCGCTTGGCTGGATGTGTCTTCTGAAACGTTCCAAGCATTGTCCTATGTGTGCGTAGCCGCGTTCTGGATTTACTGTTCCGCTCTCTCTTTCCTTGCTACTTGTCTTTTCCTGGCAATTCGAGCTCTCGGGCTAATCTTTGCCTCCTCTTGGCTCCTTCCTTGGCGGGTAGCTCAGCGTTCGAATTCCTTCGGGCAAAATCTCCGAAGGAATTCCTTCGGACATTTTGTCCAAAGGTAATGTCCTTTAGTTTTTTTCCGACGATTAACCCATCTTCTCGAATTTGACGTTCACAGGCCCGTCATCATCTGAAAATCAGCGTCTCTTTTACTACCATGAATTTGACGTTCGTGGGCCTGTCACCAAACGTTTGAACCTTCAACGGCTAGTTCACCATGTTGAAGTTGACGTTCTCGGGTCCGTCATTATCCTCTAGCAACTTCCTCGGCTTTTGCAAATGAACTTTTCCAAAGGTAAAGTGACCCTTCGGAAAAAGGAAAAGGTCCTTTTTGATGGCCAAGAGTCCTCTGCAAAGACACTTACCCTTCGGGTTTCTTTGCCTTTCGAATTTCTTTGGACAAAATGTCCGAAAGAATTCGTGCCTTCAGTGTCTCGGCTTTCCTTTCGTAATTTTCTTCGGACAAAATGTTCGAAGGAATTCCTTCGGGCATTTTGTCTGAAGAAATTTGCCCCTTGGTTTCCTTATGGATTTTTTTCAGACAAAATGTCCGAAGGAATTCATTGTTTGACTTGTCACTTTCTCCGAAGGAAACTTTCCTTTCACGCTTTTTACTTTGATCTCTTGCAAATGCACCTTCTGCCCTCCGCAAGGGCACTTTGGGTCCAAAGTTGTCCTTTGGAGCTTGCTTGAACGGTCCCATTTGTTATTTTCCTACCCTCCGCAAGGGCATTGTTGTCAACCTGGAGCTGCGCCCTGATTCGAAGACGTGCGCGAAACGGCCAATCTTCTATCCGACTGAAACAATGGGATCTTCTCACGAGGGTGGGTGCCTCAATAGTGAGAAGAACCTCCAGAGAAGGTTGGTTCCTATATGATGTATCAATTTGGACTTCTACTCTATGCTGCAGACTACCGTGGAAAAAGGAGAAAGGAAACTTAAAGGGGAAATCCTACCTAAAGGGGGTGATACACTAGAATTTTGATCCTACTCAACTTGGAACTGTGAACACTGAACGAACAAGAGAGAAGGAAAACCTTAGATTTCAGTTAATCACTTATGCATAAGTATTTCATGCAGAGGTTCGATCCAATAACTAAAACCTGAGGGAAAACGATGGAGAGAGGTCTGATAAAAGACACTTTGCTGCCACCTAACATCCACTTACAATTTCAGTAAAAGACAATAAAGAAAACTGAACATGACCTGCACAAGGATAATATAACAACTAGGTATGAAACAGAACTTGGGAAGGGAGAGAACTTTACCACTTATGCAAATTGCTGAAGAAATATACACTATGCCAAAGCTTGAAATCTGAAAGTATAGTCCTTATTGATCGAAGAGGTTACACAACTCACCAATGGCAGAGTCTGGTCTAACCAAGAGAGATTGGATTCTTATTAATCAACGCTGAAAGCCATTATATAGAGATAATTACAAAAAGCCAAAGATTGGTGTAGAACTTGAAAAGAAAGATTTACTTTTGTTAACTCCAAGCTTTACTTGGCCTTTCAATAAAATGTATTTTCCTTTTTGTCCTTGCATGAAGCTTCTTCGTTTGATGAAACGAAGTTATCTTTGTCATGAACCGCCCACCTCTTTTTGCATGAAAATCCACGCAGATGTCAATTTTAAAACTCCACGTGAGCTGCTTGATGCCGAGTTGTAGTGTTTGAAAGCTGAGTTAAACGTTATTTAAGCTGAGTTGGACGAAGAGATCATTCTCCTTTGCATGGAAAGCTTCTAGTGGATGCGCGTTTGATCAATTAGTCAACTCTAAATCTGGAACAGTCAACTTGTCATTCGAATTTGGAACACCTGCTGAAGCTGAGTTAGACTTTCGAATGCATGAGCTGGCTGGAGATGAACACGACTTTAATAATCAGTCAATTGAAGCTTTAACTGATTGTTCGAAAATAGCTCCGATGTTCAAAAATAGCTCCAATGTTATCAAGAGGGGAATTTTCATTTTGACGCATGGAAGACAGGAGCTCAGCCTCCTGTCAAGGGTGCAATCCACTGCATCAACAGTTTTTGGCACGCCTAGTGGGATCATGTTTTAACACTCAGAAAAGTTCCAAGATTGGTGATGGACCTGTTACAGCAGAACGAACCATTAATACAGCATCTGACCTTTAATCAGGCGATTGTGGGACAAGTTTTGTCCTAAAAGTTGAAGAATTTTGGTGTGTTCTTCAACCAACTAGCGTTTGGAGGCTTTTTCATCAACACCAATGGCGACTCCGAGTTAAATCAGCTGGTTAAGCAGTCCTGGTGCCATCAAGAAATCACATTTTTTGTATGTATAATCCTATTGCTAAGCATAATGGGCCTTTTATTCCTTCATTTAACTATGATCAAGCTCAGGGTGTTCATGGAATCACCTCAAGCAGCTCTCCTAGTTGCCCTTTAACAACAAGGGAAGTAACGTTGGAGTTTGAGAAGCAAGTGGTGGAGATAGATAGATAGGATGACCAGTATAGATATCAGCAAGAGCTTATGTACAAGGAGTGTTTGTTTAGGAAAGCTCAGGCCTTGCAATCCATGGAGGAGGAGGTAGCAAATTGGAAGAGTCCATTCATTCAAGGCAGTCAGCCTTGTGTGCCCCCTCCTATTCTAAAGAAATCCCCCTCTTGTGCACCAAATCCTTTCTACCAGATAGCACTTGCTCACTCTAGCTCATCTGATGCATTGATCACTCCTGCTCTTAACCCCTTGCGCCTAGCTTTCAAACATCAAAGGGCATTAGAGCAACCTCTCATGGAAATGAACCTTCTTAATTCCTTAGATTGTGAATCCTCCTTTGAAGGAAATACCATGAACCAGCACATCTCTCTTCAAGAATTTCTTCCTGTACATGAGCAGACCCTTCCTAGTCTTCCTCAACTTCCTCAGGGCTCTCGACATGATGTCAAGATTCCAAGTTGGAAGAAGGAATATCATGAACCAGCTCAGGGCCTTGAAGAGGATAAAGTTGCTGCCTGTTCGCAAGGAGAAAGTTCCAATCTCAAGGTCATGAGTTGGAAGCAAACAATGGAATCATGGGGCAGGAAGGAGGAGAAAGGTTTTGCTCAAAACCTTGAAGAAGACGACGCTGCTCCTACTCATCATGATGATGCTTGCGACCTCCAAGAAAGGCTCTTCCAAGAAAATCTAGCCAAGCAAATTGCAGAGTTGGAGTCCAGAACGAGATTCCTCAGCCAATGTGTGATGGACGGTTCAGACCAAACAACAGATTTTATGCCTGAACACACCCCATCTACACACCTCCAAGAAAGCCATCAGACCACATCTGATATAGATGAAGTGCTGGCCAAATGGAAGGAGAATCATTCGATTCTAGCTCAGGGACTGCCTCCTCTTCCACACGGGTTTAATCTTCAGCGTTCCACTTCATCCCTTCTCAGAGAGGAACCTATTTTGAAAGAGGCAATTGAAGAAGAGAAGATCCAAAGTGCAGTTGCCCAGGAGGCTATCATGAGCAACAATGAAGATGAAATCATCATGGATGCTCCTTTTGAAGACATCATCGACAATGGAGAAGACACAGGTCATGCATACATGCAGATGTTCTAGCAATATGAAGAGGAAATTAAGCATGGTGACCTCTCTCCTCCCTTGTTTGATGAACTTCCTTGTTGCTTTGATGAGGATGACTATGCCGTAGAGCCCGAGTTGGAGGAGGATCAGGAGGATGTCTTTGAACGACTAAAGACTCTGATCCTTGAGTAGGAAAAGGAGAGGCTTGTCCATCTTGAGGAAAGCCTTGAAGAAGAGAACTTTGAACAAAAAGGTGATATTTTGTGGGATGAGCAATCAGTTTGTGATTCCATTTCAGACATCACAACAGACACCCTTCTTCAAGAAAGCCATGAGGAAGCAGAGGATGAGTTTGACAGGGTTTTCAATGAAGCAGAAGGGAACAAGTCAAACCATGATGCATGTCAAAGGAGCTATGCATATCAAAGGGCTTATGGTGATGAGCCAACAACCATTGATTTCTTGATGAAACACACCAGCATGAAGAGCCAGCATTCGACAAGCTTCCAAGAACAAGAAGAGTACATATATGTTGGGAGCATGTTTGACTCTGATCCACTCGGATGCAAGCCAATCGAGATGGCAGGCAAGAGGAGCAGGTCACCGAATCTCCATTCCATTCAGCCACTTGTCTGGCACCATAAGTTTCCTTGTCATGAAGGAGACTTAAGAAGTTTTTCCTTTGATCCAGGAGAGAGGCAAATATACCTGGTTAGCTGTATATAGTAATTTGCTTTCAGCTTTCTTTTCTTGTTTTCCCTAAGTGTTGTCTGCACAAGTAGTGTTTTAGCCTTGTGTGTGTTTTCCTTTGTGTTTGGGGTGAAAGCTTCATGATTGATTCTTGGATCTATCGGGGTTGTTGCTAACTTTTTTCAAGTTGCATTCTAACTCCGTGCCCAATGAACTTTAAGGCAGCTGGTTTCTAAGCATAGCAGGCATGCTTCCCCTGAGAGTCGCCAATTTGTTGACCATTTTTGGTCCTGCAGGCCAAAATCGGTCTCCTTTCCCTGTTGTTCTGAGCCAATTCAATTTTGGTTGCACAAGTCTTTCGGTAGAAGATGAATCAATTCAAAGAATGCAAGGGCTTTTACAAAGCTTCTTTGGACTTTCGTTCGAAGAAATTCACAAGAGAGCTAAAATGATTCAAGACACTTTATCTTAAGGTTGGAAAAGTGGTTCAACGTCGAGGTTCAATGACATGATCTTTCCAAGAGTTAAGAATTTTGAACTTTGAACCATCGAACCATTCAATCAGTTGGTTCAATCGGTTGGTTCAAACAGCTTCGTTTAAAGAATTGGTTCAGTTGGTTGGTTCAAGCAGTCGGTTCAAAGGTTTGGTTCAATCAGTTGGTTCAATCTTTGGTTCAATCAGTTGGTTCAATCAAATGGTTCAAACAGCGTGGTTCAATCAAACGGTTCAATCAGAAGGTTCAAAGGAGTCTCCCACAACCTGAAGGACAAGTGCCCTTGCGAAGGGCAGTCAGGCAAAAGGACCTTTGTAACTTTTCCAAAAGGCAATTTTGGAGACCAAGTGCCCTTGCGGAGGGCAGGGAACACTTGCAAAGGGATCAAAGAGAAGGCCAAAAGGGTAAGTTTTTTCTTCGAAAAAGTGAACAAGGCAGAAAAGTTGGAATTACTTCGGATTTGTTCAAGGCAAGAGATGAAGAATTTCTTCAGACAAAATGCCCAAAGGAATTTGCGGAGGGCAGGGAACACTTGCAAAGGGATCAAAGAGAAGGCCAAAAGGGTAAGTTTTTTCTTCGAAAAAGTGAACAAGGCAGAAAAGTTGGAATTACTTCGGATTTGTTCAAGGCAAGAGATGAAGAATTTCTTCAGACAAAATGCCCGAAGGAATTCCTTCGGACATTTTGTCTGAAGAAATTCACAAGGTAAAGAAAAGGGAATTCTTTCAGAAAAGTTCCTGCGGCAAAGTGAATGAAGCAAATCCTTCGGACAAAAAGTCCTAAGGAATTCGCCCGAAGAAGAAAGCCTGACCAAAGGGAAAGCCTGAGGAAATAAGCGGGAAAGACAAAGGAAGAAATCCTTTGAACATTTTGTCCGAAGGATTTCAGGACCAAGGAGCCCGAAGGACCCCGAAGGGTAGGTACCCTTGCGGGGGAATCTCGGCCAAAAATGAAGGGACACTTCTCCAAAGCCGAAGGGACACCTCTCCTTTGGGAAGGATCAAACAAGAAAGCCGAAGGAATTGCCAAGGAGGGCGACGGGCCCGAAGACATCAAGATTAAGCATCGCGAACTAGCCGTTGGGATCCAGACGTCCGGTGACGGGTTCGAAGCCATCAAATTCAAGGCAATGGAATAGCCATTGGCTTTCATATAACGACGAGTGCGCGAATGTCAACTTTACGGCAATAAAATAGCTGTTGATCTTTAAAGGCTTGAGCGCGGACCCGAATGCATTCAAAGGCCTTAAGGCCAAAAGGAAGAGCCCAAGGAGCCAGCAAGGCTGGAAAGATAGCCCCCAAAGGCCGAAGGACCCAGAAAAGACAAAGTCAGGAAGAGACAAAGTGCAGAAACGAACAAAACAGTCCAAGTGGCAAAGGAAAGTGTCGACTCAAGGAGTTACTCTAGCGGTTGACACAATATATGCCAAGTGGTCATCAAGGGGCGCAAACAGTGAACGGTGCAACCCATTTTCTTCACTTTACATTAATGAGCAGACAAACCGCATGAATATCTTGAAGGAGCAGTCTTGTTTGCAGAAAAAGAGGTACGGCCCATGCTTTCACATTAATGTTTGAACGCCAAAGTCGAGAATGACAGCCAACACAGCATCCTTTTTCAGCGGCTTCCTCTTCCCAACGCTCTCAACGCACATGGGCCAACTTGTAAAAAGGCGCCAAAGTCTTTTTCAAAGGGGCGTCTTTACTTCCCTCTCTCTATATATTGTAAATCTCTCATTTGAGAACCAATCTCTTGGCTTGTAAGGCGGAGCTCTGCCGAAATTTACCTTGAATCAAATACATCATTTTTTACCTCCATTTGAGCTTGCACTTTCGTATATGTCTATGTTCTCATTTTGTGTTAAGTCATTTTTCTTTATGCTTTCACAGAATGATTCCAACATGTCTAGTGTATTGTGAAGTTTCTTCTTTTGCAGGTCTGCCAGAAGTGTCTACAGCAGATTATAGGTGTATGTGAACAGGCCGCCATAGTGTGTCTTTGAACACCTCTGGTAGTCCTTCCTCCCTGTATCTCCACGGACCCCTAGCTCACTAATGTCGAAGAGTTCCTCATATCAAATGAAGTGTATGCTAGCTTGTTCTTGGTGGAAAGTGCAAGTTCAAGCTAAGTAGATCAAACTTTTTTGGTGTATCACCATTTAGTTTAGGTTCTGTTTTAGCATCTTTCTCTCTTTTCACCCCCCCCCCATTGTTAGCAATAGGAAATCTAGGACCTCAGAGATACATCAAAGGGAGCTAGCCCTTATCTAAAGACTCTCCCCCCAGTTTTGCCTGACCCACAGGCAAGAGGGGAGTTTCCATTTTGACACGTGGAAGACAGGAGCTCAGCCTCCTATCAAGAGTGCAATCCATTGCGTCAATAGGTATATTTTATGACATGTCTGGAAAATTAATTCGTTGTATAAGGATGAGTCTTTGCAAACCTTAGCCGCTTTGCTAAGTTTAAAGGCAGCTCAACGAATTCGAAAGGAACACCCTTGGAAGAAGATCTTGTGGTGACTTTAGGCATGGGATGCCAGACTGATCTCTAACCAGAGACTGAGTTCTTAAAAATGGAGTCGCCATATGCTGGGTTAGTTTGCTCACTCTTGCAGTAGCAGGTCCAGCACCAATCCTAAAACTTCTTAGAGCATAAAAAATGGTCCCACCGAACGTGCCAAAAACTGTTGACGTTGTGGATTGCACCCTTTAAAAGAAGGTTCGGCTTCTTTCTTCCATGCGGCACAATGAAGACATTCCTCTTGCTATGGGCTTGGCAAATTTGAGGAATGAATCTCTAGATTAAGGGCTAGCTCCCCTTGATGCACATTTGAGGTCCTTAACTGCTACTGCTAATAATGGGAGAGGGTGAAAAGAGAAAGGATGTTACAAAAACAGAACCTAACTAAAATGGTGATGCACCAAATGATTCGATCTACTCATCTTTTATCAACACTTTACATCAAAAAGAGCGAACAAACACTTCATTTGAACAAAAGACCAGACTGCATGAGTGTTTTAACAAGGGGGCTTAATGAAGCTACAATGAAAAACCTACCATAGGTGCTCTAAAAGCACACTGTCAGATAGTTGCTTCTCTGCCTCTATGCTCCAACCTGGGCACTTGTTAATTTGCAAAAGGCCCTGGATATACCAGACATGTTGGTGTCGACCTATGAAAGCATTAAGATAAAATGACTAAACATAATGACAATACACAAGCATATTCATAAGTATAACAAATTAGACGGAGGTAAAACATGCTTCTTTTGATTAAAAGGTAGGGCTTCGCCATACACAAGTGAGATATCTTTTTCCCGCTGAGAGGTTACAATATATATAATTTAGACAAAGACCCTTAAGTCTTTTCAAAGAACCGATGGCCCATACTGCATTAAACACCTCGGTAAGAGGAATCCACTCATGATGCTATCATCTTTCCATAAATACGCCTGGAAGAACCACGTTGTATATGTCATAGACATTGACTTTGCTGCTCAAACTGTGTTTAATGTTCCTGCTAAAGCATGGGTCACTCTATTCTTTGAACAAGGTTGCCTCCCTTGAAAACTCGTGCAACTCTCTGCTTATTAATGCTAACAAAGAAAAATGGGCCGCTCTATTGAATGCTCACACTCCCTTTGATGGTTGTTTGGTGGATACTATTCCATCTGCAAGAAATTACTTCTCCTGCCGATGCCTCTTTTTCCACCTAGGCTGATCTGGTCTATGCCTAAGCTTGGCTGGATGTGTCTTCTGGAACGTTCCAAGCGTTGTCTTATGTGTGCGTAGCCGTGTTTTGGATTTACTGTTCCGCTCTCTCTTTCCTTGCTATGTGTCTTTTCCTGGCAATTCGAGCTCTCGGGCTATTCTTTGCCTCCTCTTGGTTCCTTCCTTAGCAGGTCGTTCAGCCTTCGAATTCCTTCGGGCATTTTGTCCAAAGGAAATGTCCTTTAGCTTTTTTTCGATGATTAACCCATCTCGAATTTGACGTTCGCGGGCCCATCATCATTTGAAAATCGACGTCTTTTTTACTACCTTGAATTTGATATTCGTGGGCCCATCACCAGACGTTTGAACCTTCAATGGCTAGTTCACCATGTTGAAGTTGACGTTCTCGGGCCCGTCAATATCTTTTAGCAACTTCATCAGCTTTTGCAAATGAACTTTTTCGAAGGGAAAGTGACCCTTCGGAAAAAGGAAAAGGTCCTTTTTGATGGTCAAGAGTCCTCTGTAGAGGCACTTACCCTTCGGGTTTCCTTGCTTTCCAAATTTCTTCGGACAAAATGTCCGAAGGAATTCGTGCCTTCAGTTTCTCAGCTTTCCTTTAGTAATTTTCTTCGGACAAAATGTCCAAAGGAATTCCTTCAGGCATTTTGTCCGAAGAAATTTTCCCCTTGGTTTCTTCATGGATTTCTTTCGTGTTGTCCCCCAAAAAATATCAGCTCATTTTTGGGACAACATTTGAACTATTTTGGTCTTATAGACCAAAATTATCTCCTCTTTTCAAAATTTGTCTTGGCCATTCAAATTCTTCAGTTTTCAAGCTTTTCATGAATCTACGAACTCTGCAGGCAGGTCATTTCTACAGGTTCAAAGGCTTCTGCAGATGGTTTCAGTCAAAAGAATCAGTTTTTCAACACAGTCATTTTTCAGGACTGTTTCAGTGCCTTGGTTCAAACAGAAATCTCCATCGGCAAACATCAGCAACAGGTTCAATGTTTGGTTCATCCTCTAGTTCAACGTCTTTTGGTTCAAAGCACTGTTTCAAAGCCTAAGTTCAATCAGAAATGTCTATCGGCAAGCATTCAAGCAAAAAGGACTTGAACCATTGAACCACTTTGGTTCAAAGGTTCAACGGGTTCAAGGTTCAACAAATTCAACGTCTTTGGCAAGAGTTAAGCGCTTCATCAAGGTTCAAAGTTCAATCGCTTCAATTGGTTCATCGGCTTCAAAACACTTGGCCAAATCAAGGCGGCTTGAACCATTGAACCGTTGAACCATTGAACCACTTTGGTTCAAAGGTTCAACGGGTTCAAGGTTCGACGGCGGGTTCAATCAAAGGAACAGTTCAATGGCTCGGTTCAACCAAGCAGTTCAACGCTTTATTTCACTCGGGCGGTTCATTCCCTTTGTTTTAGCGTCTTTTGGTTCAATCGAATGGTTCGTCAGTCGGTTCAAAGCTTTGTTTGAACCATTGAACCAAAACTTGGTTCAACGTCTTGGTTCAACGAAAAGGTTCAATGCATGGTTCAACCAAGCGGTTCACTCACTTGGTTCACTCGGTTCATCTGCTTGGTTCATTCTGTCAGTTCATTCACTTGAACCATCGACTTGAACCATTTTGGTTCAAAGCCTTGGTTCAACCGTTTGGTTCAACGTAACGGTTCAATTGTTGGTTCAAAGGCAAGTTCATAATGTTTGGTTCAATGCTTAGTTCATTGGCTTGTTTCATCCAATTGAACCATTGGCTTGAACAATTTTTGGTTCAACCGATTGGTTCAACATCTTGGTTCAACAGAATGGTTCATCGTCAAAGTTCAAAGGGGCGGTTCAATGCAAAAGGAAGCTTCCTGAAGGACAAGTGCCCTTGCGGAGGACAATTAACAAACGCACCATTCGGAAGGGTCATTTTCAAGGAAGCCGAAAGGTAATTCTTTCAGATTTGTTTAAGGCAGATTGAAAAAGGAATAAGGCAAAAAAGCAATTCTTTCGGACTTTTTGTCCGAAGGAATTCGAAGAAACTTGCAGGCAAAAAATCCGAAGACATTTTCAAAGGAACAAGTTGGCAAAATTTTCCCCAAACTTTTTGTCTGCGTGAATTTTCCCCGGGGAAAATGTCCACGGGAGAGCGCGGGAGAAAACTTGGGAAAATGCCACGGGATTTGTCCTCAGGAACTACCAAGGCGAAGGCCGCCGAAGGACCCCGAAGGGTAGGTGCCCTTGCGGGGGACTCTCGGCTGCCAAAATGAAGGACATTTTCATGAAGTCCAAAGGAAGAATTTAGCGACTTGTCATTCGAAGACCGCCCGAAAGGGCAAGTCCAATCCGACAAAGACCAAGCAAGAAGCCCGAAGGACCAAGGGGTGATGCGCCCGAAGACGTCAAATTCAACACAGCCGACTAGCCGTTGGAAACATAGTGACAGGCGCACAAACGTCAAATTGAAGACAACAAAATAACTATTGATCCTTTGAACTTACAAACCAGAATGCATTCCCAGAATTCAAGGCCAAGACCAGCAGAAAGCGAGGAAGAAATAGAACAACAAACTGAATCCAGGACTCTATTCAATTAACCAGGAAAGGAGGAACGATGAAGGTAAGATCAGATCGCCAGGTGGACATTGAAAGTTGCACACTTTCAATAAGCGTGACTTGTTTCCTTACATTGATAAAATCAAATGGGTAAAATGCCCCCAAGTTCTAGCTTGTCTTCTTAACAGATTCCAACACAACATGATGTGTTACTATTCCCGAGTTCTTCTTGAAATGGCTATACAAGGGACTTTCTTCTATTGTAAATGGATCTCTTTTTTGACAATTAGAATGAACCTCTGTCGAAATTGAAAGGCACTTCTGAGACTTTGAGCTCAGTTTGTTTATCATATTTTGTTATTGGAATAAGAAAGCAAATGGTTTTTCAGACTTTGTGCTGTGATATCTTTGTTGTTAAGGAAACTGTTCTTATGTCTTTTTGCTTGATGTATTATCTGTTCCTTTAATTCAACAAGCAAGATTAGTGAAATTAATCAGAAAGTTGCCCTGAAGAGTTAACTGTGGAGAGACTTTGTGCCCCCATAATTGCCTTTCAGTGTGTTTTCTTTTCATTTATGTGTAAAGGACTTTGAGAAGACTTTGTGCTCTCATTGTTCTTTGTATCTTACTCTTGAGCAATCCAGGTGAAGACTTTGTGCTGCATCTCGTTTTGCTGGTTACTGCATCCTTTGTTACTTTTTATTGTTACTACCTGGAGTATTCTTGTGGCTTGCTGTATAGTACTTCTGAAAGAAGAGTGTTTTCTGTCATTTTCCTTGAGTTTCACCTGTGATCCGCACGCATCATCTCTGAAGAAAGAGAGATGGATGGTTTGTCCTACCCTTGAGTACTATTTTATGTTTACATATATATATATATATATATAGCATACCTATAGGGAACCTCCCTTTAATGAGAGGAGAGATCAGTCCCCTTTTGATGTGGTAAAACTACACATTTGGACGACTAATCTTCCTACTTTGGCTGATAAGACCTATTTTGTTTATCAGTACGCTGATCGACAAAATATTCAACCAACATTTTGGACAAAATGTTTGAAGGAATTCATTGTTTGACTTGTCACTTTCTCCGAAGGAAACTTCCCTTTCGGGCTTCTGCCTTGATCTCTTGCAAATGCACCTTCTGCCCTCGGCAAGGGCACTTTGGGTCCAAAGTTGTCCTTTGGAGCTTGCTTGAATGGTCCCATTTGTTATTTTCTTGCCCTCCGCAAGGGCACTTGTCTTTCGGAGTTTTGTAAAAGACTTGTGCTTCTTTGAAATTGGCCCATCATTTTGTCGATAAAAGGCTTGTCTGAGGTAATTTGCTTGAAACGAAATGAGCCCCAAATCAACTCGAAATACTTGCAAGACTCAAATCACTTGTTTCTTTATAGAAACGGGCCTGTCACAAAGGAACAAGCCCACAATTGCAGTAAGGTGAATTCATCAGAGACTGGCTAACAGGCTTAACAAGGAAAGAAAGAAGGGAACCAGATTTTTGGCCTGCAGGACCAAAATTGGTCAACATATTTGGCGATTCACAGAGAAAGCATGTCTGCTATGCTTAAAAAAACTGGTGGCCTATAGGTCCATTGGGCATGGAGTCAGGATACAACTTGAAAGGCTGGCAATAACCTTGAGAAACTTAAGAATCAACATGAAGATTTTACCCCAAAAGGTAAAGAAAACACACACAAGGCTAAAAAACTACAAGCATGCACAAAAGCACTTAGGGAAAACGAAAGAAAAAACAGAGAAAATATGTACATAACAAGAGAAGGCTTAGTGATAATGTTTAAGATATATCCCATTAATTGGGATATGTAGTTCTCCACCATCCAACCTGGAGAGTTGGAATGCATTATGTTGCTTGCATTGAGTGATGACATATGGACCACTCCACAAGGCATCGAACTCCATGTGCTTTCCAAGTTTAGTTCGGTCTTCATCCCATTGTAAGACAATGTCATCTTCAGAGAAGTCTTTTGATGAGAATTTTTTGTCAAAATGTTTTTTTGTTTGCTGCTGACCACTGGTCATGGAAACCATGGCATGGTCTCTTGCCTCTTGAAGCTCCATTAATTCAAAAAATCTGACTTTCATGATGTCGCTTTCCTCCAATTGCAGCTAGTGGGCAAGATCCAAGGCTGGTAATTCAAGTGAAATAGTAACTCTAGCTTCCCTTCCATACACAAGTGTGTATGGTAAATTACTAACTGCTCTTTTTGGAGTGACCTTGTCTACCCAAAGGGTTGTTTTCAACTTGGCATGCCAAGTCCTTTGATTCTCTTTCATTGTCCTTCCAATGATCCTGATCAGATTCTTATTTTTGGACTCAGCCAGCCCATTTCATTGTGGGTAGTAGTTGGAAGAAGTACTAAGATAGATGCCTTATCCTAACGCCCACTCGCTTGTTTTGGTTCTCAAAAAAACCAATGCGTTATCCGAAATGATGGTAGTTGGGACTCCAAATCTTGTCACCAGGCCTTCATAAAAGTCTAGGACTACACTCTCGTTGGCTTCCTTCAAAGCAACAGATTCTACCCATCTCGTGAAATAAGCTGTAGCAGTCAAGACCCACTTGTGGCCAACACTAGGAGGATTGATCATCCCTATGAAGTCTAGACCCCATTGCATAAACAGTTGTTCCACTTGAATAGGTTGCAGAGGCATTGCAGTGAGTCGTTTTCCATCAAGGAGAGCACATTTTTGTCACTTCCTTACCCAGGCATGAGTCTCTGAACAAAGTGGGCCAAAAGTAACCAGCCCTCATAATCCTTGCAGCTGTGGCCTTAGGAGCAAAGTGACCACCAGCTAGTCCGTCATGAAATTCGGATAGTACGTTGTTAACCTGATTTGAGTCTATGCATCTCAAGAGTACCCCTGAAAAATCTTTTCTAAACAACACTCCATCAACCAGGACATAAGGAAGAGATTGGACCCTGAAATACCTCCTCTTAGTCCTATCAAGGCCCTGTGGGCACTCGCCAGTTAGAAGAAAATGAACCATGTCTTGTGCCCAGTTCTTTATGACTGCAAATTCTTCTGCTGCAGCTTCATCATGGAGTAGCAAAATGCCCTGCTTCTGTTGTTTAAGGTCTGTAGCGAGGTGTTTGCACAACCCTCTTCCCCTTACCACCTTGATGGTTTTGATCTCCACATCGTATTCCATTACCTTGGTGATCCACCTTGCCCTCTTTTCATTTAAGTCACGGCTCAACAAGAAATCTTTGACAGTAGGATGTGGTACCATGATATGAATTTTGTTGTTTGACAACATATGTCTGAATTTCTTCAGGCTTCATATAACTGCAAGTACTTACTTATTAACATACGTGTACCTAACTTCAAAACCTTCTAAACCTTGGCTAAAGAATGTGAGAGGTTGTTCAAGGTTTTCATCATTTGCTTGAGTGAGCATAGCAGAGATTACCTCTTCATTTCCAAAGGTGTAAAGCTTGAAATCCTTGGAGATATCAACACTGATCAAGGTGGGCGCCTGGGCGATAGCTTGCTTAATCCCTTCAAAACTATCTTTCCTTTGTGTTGTCCATGTAAACATCTCATCCTTCTTCAGCATGGAAGTTCGCAGCTTGACTTTTTCAGCAAAATTAGGGATAAATCTCCTAATAAAATTTATTTTGCCAAAGAAGCTTTGCAAACCTTTCTTGTGTTTAGGTAAGGACAGCGCTAAGATGGCCTGTACTCTTTTTGAATCAATGGTCAAGCCCTTTTTTTGAAACAACATGACCCAGGAGTTTGTCTTCATGGACAGCGAACACACATTTCTTTGGGTTGAGAGAGATGCCAAACTCTCTACACCTCTCAAAGATTTGCCTCAGGTGTTTCAGATGTTGTCCTGCATCCTTGGAGAAGACTGTCGCGTCGTCAAGATAGACCAATACAATACTATTTATCAGACCTTGGAAAGCCATATCCATGGCTTGCTGGAAGGTAGCTCAAGTATTTGACAGTCCGAATGGGATCTTCCTATAGGCAAAAGTTCCTCACTTGGTGGTGAAGTTTGTCTTGTACTGATCGCAGTCTTGCACCAGAATTTGATTGTACCCAGAATACCCATCTAGGAGGGAGAAACGTTCACTCCCTGTCACCATCTGGGGGATCTACTCCATACTTGGGAGGGGATAGTGATCTCTTAACGAGACTCTATTGAGGTCTCTAAAATCAACACATAGTCTGATCTCTCCATTCTTCTTCTTAACAACGACCAGATTGGCCAGCGAAGAAGAGTGTTTGATAGGAAAAACGATCTTGGACTCAATCAACTTGGTGAGTTCCTTCCGCATGAGAGGCTCAATATTTGGATTGATGGGCCTTTGTTTTTGTTTGATGGGTTTGGCATCTTCTTCCAGCTCAATGGTGTGTTGGGCCAAGCTTGGGTCAAAAGCCTTCAAGTCGCTATACTCCCAAGCAAAGACATCGGCAAACTCTTGGCATAACAAAATGAAAGAATGTCTTTCATCATTTGTACATACCTTCCCAAGTGCAAGCAGCGTATCCTTGAATATTTCCACTCTTTCATAATTTTCCTTCTTGGTTGTAATGCTTGCTTTGTCATTTTTGAGTTGGTCATCCTCATTGAAGATGCTTTCGAGAGTGACTAAACCTTTAGGAAGTTTGTTGTTCTTCAGCCGAACAATCTAGTCGTCTTACTGTTGTTGCAGCTTGGATTGATTCCTAGAAGCAAACTCAGCCTCCTCTTGTAAGAAGATTGCTATCTGCTGGTCACAGTCAAACACCTGCCAATTGGTGACATTGTCAGGTGTGGAGGGTCTTATTGTCACTTTTAAATGGTGTTGACTGCTGTCCTAACTTATTCCCTTGGAAGTTTAATGACTTATTCCCTTGGAAATTTTAAACTGAGCACCAACCGCTGCTAGTCTGTCTGCTTACTTATTTTGCTCTCTTGGAATGGAAATAATGTTGAAAGCAAGGAAACTTTCTATTAGGTCCCACACCCTGTGTTTATAAGACTTAAGCAAGGAATTCTTGGTTGAGTTTCGACCTCTCACCTGGTTTACAATTAACTCACTGTCTCCAAAAACTTGCAATTCTTTTATTCCTCTTTTTCTTGCCCACTTTAAACCATGAACGAAAGACTCATATGCTACAACGTTGCAAGTGCAGGAGAATTGGAACCTGAAAGTTGAAAAGTATCTTTCATTTGAGGGTGAAACTAGCATTGCTCCACCACCAGCTCCCAACTTGCTTCTTGATCCATCGAAGAAAAGTTGCCACAAACCACAGCTCTCGTGGCTTGCCTTCATCAAATTTGGCATAAATATACCTTTTTCATGCATGCAATAAACTCCAAGACCTGCCTCTTCGATGAACTTGTATGGGTCATGTTCAAAATTGTCATTTTCCCATTCATCTAAAAGCAGGTCAGCAACTCCTTCAAAGGAAGAGGGTGGGGATTGGTCTATTTGGAATTCTTCTTCGTCAATGATGGCGTAGCTAACGTTTGTCGCCTTGAGTATGGCTCCGAATGATCTTTGTGGATGGGCTCCAACTCAATCTTCACTTTAGTTCCATATTTGGTCCTAAAAACCATGTAAGACCAATTTGATACTAAGTACCCACCTATCTTGGACGTGAAATCCACAGATAAACAGAGAGTGAAGTAAGGGGGAACATCCGCCACTACCACATCATGGGAAACGAAAAAGATTGGACGAACATGAAGCCTTAGATTCAAGCCTCTTCCCACTCCTAATGTTTTGGCTAGTGATCCATCCAATTACAGACCTCCCTTGGTCATTTCTTCATATTTGAGTCCTAGCTTTTCAGCTATGCATTTGGGCATTACCGAAGTACTTGCTCCACTATCAATAATGCAATTGTGAACCAAGAAATCTTCAATGACCAATAATAGATAGAAAGGAGGAACCTTTTCATCTTTCTTTGCTTGACCTCCCATGGAAGGAGCCCCATTCATAATCAACACATTATCAGCCTTTGTTGAGATAGCTTGTTCACTCAACCCGTGCAATTCCTTTTGGAGTATATCCTTTTGTCTTGGCATTGCTAAGGAATCCCACAATGAGATATTCATGTGCAGCGTCTTCATTTGGTCCACCACAAGGATTGGAGGGTTGCCCCCTTTTGAATTTTCTTTGATGGCATTTACAGCTTGAGGTGCAACCCAAGGAGTTGAGGTTACAACCGGCTGCCTATAATTAGGAAACTTTTGGTTCACTTGTGATGAAAAAGATGTTGCGGATGCTTGAATAGCTGCTTGAGCTTCCGTCATAGCTCTCTTTTTAGACCTGGTATTGGCTGCAACACAATCATCCTGGTTATTCTTACTCCCCACATAATTAACTGCATAGAATTCTCCTTTTAGGTGGTTCATAAGAGTGGAATCAAACTAAGCTTGCCTGTTGTCCATCCCAGGGTGTGCTGACGCCTCAAAACTTTGAAATTGGACTGTTTGATTGCCTTGCGTATTCATACATTGATTTGGCAACTCATTAGAATAAGCAACCTGTTCTTGACAATACCTCAGGGGTGGGCAATTAGGTTGTCCCTGTACCAAATTATTGAGTGGGAACAAGCGTTGTGGTCGATGAAGAGGCACTTGGATTATAACCTTGATAAGGTCTGACCTGGATAATTTGACTCTGGCCTTGGATATAATTTTGGAAAGGAGGTCTATTCGTTTGTCCGAACTGTTGGTATCCTTGATTTGGCCGATAGCTTTGAGCTTGTTGCCTCTTGAGAGCCACTAATTCATTGGTAACACTTTGTAACAAACTCTTAACTTCATGGAGGTCATTTGGCGAGGTAACAATCGGCTTTTCTACACTAGGCAGAGGAGCTAAAGTGGGTGCAGCAGTCTGAATTGAGGGTTGCAATTCAGGAAAGAGCGGCATATGAGGTCTAGGTTCTATCTTTCCTGCTTACACCAAACAATTTTTGGCGACTATGGCTATTTCATAGGTAACGGGTAACACTTGTCCTCCCATGGACTGTATCATGACAACAATGTCGTTCAAAGCCTATAAATAGTAAAGGAAAGCATAGCTTGGGGTCGGCCTCACTAAAATGGGGATTCTATCCTAAGTCTTTTGGAACCTAGTATTAAAATCCTACATAAATTCATACAAAGCTCTTTTCATAGTGGTCAATTGCTCAGCTAGAGAGAGATAGTCACTCTTCTCTTCAAATCTATTTGTCAAGAGGGTGCCTAATTCGATCCATGAGCCAACTGAATTCATAGGCAAGTCCCATACCAATCCAAAACTTTACTTTTAAAAGACAATGCCAGTGACCTGATGGCTATGTTCTCTTCAGTGACATTTTGTCCGAAGAAATTGAGAAGGAAAAGAAACCCAAAGGGTAAGTGCCTTTGCGGAGGACTCTTGGCCATCGCATTTTGTCCGAAGAAATTCACCCCTTGGTTTCTTCATGGATTTTCTTCGGACAAAATGTCTGAAGGAATTCATTGTTTGACTTGTCACTTTCTCCAAAGGAAACTTCCCTGTCGGGCTTTCTGCCTTGATCTCTTGCAAATGCACCTTCTGCCCTCCGCAAGGGCACTTTGGGTCCAAAGTTGTCCTGCGGAGCTTGCTTGAATGGTCCCATTTTTTATTTTCCTGCCCTCTGCAAAGGTACTTGTCCT
This sequence comes from Torreya grandis, assembly GCA_037957365.1. Taxonomy (NCBI): domain Eukaryota; kingdom Viridiplantae; phylum Streptophyta; class Pinopsida; order Cupressales; family Taxaceae; genus Torreya; species Torreya grandis. The sequence continues at coordinate 3,784,734 of JARHVA010000446.1, read as the reverse complement.
TCGGAGTATTGTAAAAGACTTGTGCTTCTTTGAAACTGGCCCATCTTTTTGCCGATAAAAGGCTTGTTTGAGGTAATTTGCTTGAAACAAAATGAGCCCCAGATCAACTCGAAATACCTGCAAGACTCAAATCACTTGGTTTTTTATAGAAATGGGCCTGTCACAAAGGAAAAAACCCAAAATTGCAGTAAGGTGAATTCATCAGAGACTGGCTAACAGGATTAGCAAGGAAAGAAAGAGGGGAGCCCGATTTTTGGCCTGCAGGACCAAAATTGGTCAACACAACAAATACATTAGGTCGGCCATAGCTCAGTTATCCCTTACTCTTCTTTTAGGCTTTAAGGAGACCTGATAGGCCTTCTTAGCAACACGTTACCCTTTGATCTTCTTGAAGCATATTCAAACACCTCACACGGCAAAAACACATCATATGCCACTCCAATAGATGTTAGCCAACTTTACTTTAGGTCTATAACACCTTTTAGGTCCAAATACCATTTGAACCCTTTCTCAAAACATTGTTTATAAAAAACCTGTGCATACACAAAAAATCTGTCTTTGAACAACTGAGGCATAAACTCAATTTTGCCAAACAACCATGGCAACAAATTACATATTCAAAAACCTCATCACCTTAGGGTCATCACAAACTTCATTAGATGCTTCAACTCAAGGTATACAGGCTCAAACTCTTCTCTGCAAGATGCTTACTCAAAACTGCTAATTGTCTTACAAAACACAGTCAAGAAAACATGAACTTCTAACACCTGTTTGAACAAACTCAAAGGCATTCAATGCATGAATATGATCTTATACCATCCTTAGAGCAAACTCCAAAACAAGGATTGCAAGTACTAATGCAATTATTGGTTTTGTAGACCAATCTGTTGATCTTCTCTCACAGACACCACTCAGCGAAATAAGCCATTTTGGCTTCAATGTTCCAACTTCTTACACTGACTTCCAAGCTCCTACAAAGCATGGATAGATCATTTAAGTCCCAAACAACATCAAATACTTCAATCCATCACTCTTGCATGAAAACACATCAAGAATCATCTTTTCACTTCTCCCCGATTTTCTTACTGTCTACACCATTAGATATGTTAGCTACTGGCCAACTTAGATCACCAACTGTGCACACCTAAAATCTAGAACCTATCCAAAAACCTTCAGGAACAACAAGTACAAGTCTCATACTTTGATCTTTATCAAACTTAGCAACTTTGACTTGGTCAACTTTGCCTATTACAGTAGATCTCCCAAAAACAAGCACTTTCCTGTAGGGTCTACTCACTCCCTTGAGAAAACAATCATACCTGGAGATGCTTCGGAGAGTTGAATACAACCTCCAATCACTTAACTAGCCATACACAAATCTTTGGAGCTGACCTAATTATTTTCAAGGCCCTCAACACCTCATGTACAAGCTCAGACAACCTCTCTCATGCTTAAACACTGTCAAGCATTCTTCAGAGCATTCATATCTTCGTAGCTCATTAGAAGTATCTTTGGAACTACTTACACAGATCTTCGGAGCATACAACTTCTTCTTCAAAGCTCATTCATTTCATCATGCTCCCTGACATACCATCTCACAAGGTCTAGACAAATGTTTGCAAATTACTTGATACTTGACATACTAACCTGTACTCACTCATGCTGATCTCAATGATATAACTAACACTCATCAAACAACACTCTCACATCACTATTTTCATACAGCAACACTTACGATATTTGACAAAAGAACTCATCATACACATACCTCAGAGAGTACTTAACCATGCATCTTCACAAGAACCTTTTGACATCAATGACAACATTAATACCAAAACTCAACAATCAATGACAATGCTCAACAAAGGCGTCATCGGAAAAGCCTCGAAATGGTTAAGTCTTTTTGTTGTTCGACTCCTACAAGTTCCGGGAGGGAACTGTGTTGGCCAAGAATGCTTGGGAAGCTGAGAATTCACAAATTATTTTAAAGTATGGAACTTTCCTCTTTGGCCTCCTTTTATGCCGAGCTTCGACTGAGCCTTGAAAACCCTTATGACTGTTGAACCCTGAACTAAGATTTGGATGTTGCTCTTCCATGGTGACCAAAAATGGTCAATAGTTACATAAAATAATTTGGACAAAAAAAACATAAAACGAGAAGGGTAAGGCAAAAAAAAGAGTTCCAGACTTCACACTCAAATAACTTTGCTAGAGCAAACACTATGAGATTCGCTGAAATTTAAGCCAATGTTTATCAAACCTAGTATTCACTCAAATTGTTACAAACACACCAAAGAGTCTAAGGAATAATAAATTGCAAATAAATCCCCACAACATTACTTTTCAGTTTGCAAAATAATTTTATCACAATGAATTGCAAAAAAAAACACATTCATCCATAGTAATTGAATTTACACAGAGCTTAGCTATAGAAAGGATCAAATTAGTTGATTGCTCAACCTAACCACTTTACATGAAAGCAATTCTCACATAGTGATCACAAAAAGCTAAAGCATCTACAATATTAATTATGGGTTTTGAGAAGGCATAAACATAGTAAAATCACTAAACATCCTCAAAGATTTCACAAGCGTACAAAGCCTCCAAATTATTCACCTTTTACAAAGAGTCTTACAAATGTATTTATAACAAAGGGATGGCACCGCCATATCCTAAAAATTAGTTTTCATGAAATTCTATATCTAAATTAAAACTAAAGGCATCTAAAAACAAAGCTAAAAGCTATACATAGCAGAGGCCAAAAAATAGCCTCAAAATCTCAAGATCACTTTTACTTATCACCAGCTGATTGTTTCTCATTGACTCCTTGTTTTCCTTTGAAGGCTCAAGGAATCAACCTATAGTATTCATCTATTTAGGACACATTAACAACAGGCTTTCAAAATGGAAGTTCTCTTCGGGCTAGCAATGTTGCATGATTGTCCAGAGGGATCCCTAAATAGGCTCTAAATGCTTTGACTTTCTCAAGCCTCTCAGTGGCATTTGTTATCAAATCATTAACTTGCTATCCTTCGTCTCTATTGGCTTTGGCCACCTTGCCTTTGAATGAAGTCATGAAATTTCTCGTATATACCCCAAATTCAACAGCAGATACAAGTACATTTGGTTATTGATATAATGAAGGCATATTTAATTCCTTGAAATAATTCATAATCTTTTCAATGAAGTCATCTATAGTGTTAAGATCCTGGTGGGTGGATTCACTAACCGTCCAGGCTTTTGGTGTAATGGTTCGTTACGTGTGGTATCAGAGCACCCACCCATGTTCGAGTCTTGGGTCTCAAGTGGTAATGTCGGCATGGCAGTGTTCGTCCGGGGCCCTCGCGTGCACGTGGAGGCGCACACCTATCCCGAGGACGGGATTGTCGGAAGCATGGAGGGGTGTTAAGATCTTGGTGGGTGGATTCACTAACAGTCCGGACTTTTGTTGTAATGGTTCATTACATATAGGCCTCACGACAATCTTCATGTGTCAAGACCATTCTTCCAATGCAATCCTCAAATGAATTACAAAGCTTTGGCACATGTTAATGTCAAACATTGTTATGACCTTGGGCCATAGAAAGAGGCCTCTCTTAACAACTGAAGCTATATTCCTCGACTTATTTTCCATGCGAGTGATCTCTTTCAAATAATGCTGAATGTTTTAGTGCAACGGATCACTCTTATACTTAACTTCATGAATCTCCATAAGCAACTTAAACAATGAATGCATCAACACTATCAACAATAATTTCTTGAAATACAGTTTTGGCTTGTGTTTCAAGCCTTCTGTCGTGTCCCCTTTTCGAAATATTTTAATTGGGGAAATAATTACTAAAAATATTTTTTTTAAGTTGTCATAGTCTATTCATAATCGAAAGGGACACTTAATTGTATTATTATTAATAAAGCAAGTCAAAATTAAAATAGAAAGGGGGTGTTGCTTTTCTAAAAGCTTATTGGACGCCTTCTTCGGCAAAAATGAAAATAATACTATAAAGAGAGGGGTGTTGGGTTCACGGGAGATAATCTTTTGCCTATTATCAATTAAACTTTTGCAAGTTTGAGCATCTGCTTCAGCTTTCAACCTCCGAGGATGAAAACCCTCCAGTGGTTAAGGAGACTTGAGGACGAAAACCCTCTGGTCTTGTGATGTGGTTCCATTCAAGAACTGCAATTGTGCTTTCAAATCAAGATACCCTCAGAATTCAGCAATGGGAGAATCATCAAGGAATTAATAATATTTCTAGCTCCTTCCAAGGTTCATGCTAGGGTTTTTGACAAGCTAGAGCAGCAACCATACATCCCTCCATTGCTGACGTGATCATTTTCAGCCCTAAATCAATTCGCTACAGTGATATCGGCCATAAATAAGATTGCTATAGTGATGCTACAACCGTACTGGCGTTTCAAACTTATTGTTTCGGACTTATAGACATTGTTGGTAGCTAGGGCATCATTTTTCAGCCATCTGTATATCATCTCCAGGCAATCGTACCTCCCATATAGTCATTTTCAGCTTGTGGCATCATCATCATCCAGCTTGGATGCCATTTCCAGCCAACCAATTCATCTGTATAGTCAGTCATACAAGCACAAGTTCTACCCTTAGGGTTTGCTATTTGTAAATGCCAAGTGGACATAAAAATCTACAATTACAATTATGAATTTTGCATGCATAGGTTTGGCTAGGGTTTCAGACTATATATTTTGTTTTGTACTTTGCATTGCAATCTGATTTCAATAAAAATTCTGCTCTTTGTGGGCATTCAGCAACTTTAATTATATCTATAAAATTCCAAGTTAAAAGGGATTTATCCTTAATTTTCAGAATTTAAGATTTATTTAGAATCTAATGTTTATTCTTAAAAAGGGTTTGGTGATAAATCTCATAATTCGGTATTTCACCCAGAAGGGGACATTACACCTCATTTTTTTTCAACTCTTTGACAACTTTCTCAATAAGAAAATGAGATGTCTTGACTATGGATTCTGGATCTTCTGCAATTCCTCTTCATTGCTAGAGTATCCAAAGGTTCTATACACGCCTTTGTTGCTTCTCTTTATTTTCCTGTAAATGTTAAGAGTTCCTCCTCTGTTTCACAGAGTGTAAGTGTGCCATATTGAGTAAACTTCTTCGTAGTTATCCTTCCCTCTAAAACTTTCAAATTTTAATTTGATCTCTAGCTCGGCATGCAGAATCATCTCTAGCCTTTGAGCCTTTGCAAGTTGCAAACTATTAATCCAATCATCCAAGGAATCTTCTCCTTGTTCAAACATTGTTAGGGGTGTAGACGATGCAGGGGACGCTGGGGAAATGGATAGTGTGGGAGATAGAGAACCAGTTGGTAACATGGCTGAAATGGAAGGGATTAATGGTGAGCAAGAGGCTAGGGCAAATTGAATATGTGGAGTGGAAACAAGTGGTTAGGAAATGGAAAATGAAGTTGGAGTATCCATAGTTCCTCCAATTTTGGTGAAGTGAGAGTAGGGGAAGTGGTAGGAGCTGAGCTGAAGGAGCTCAGTTTTACCTTATCTGATATCATAATAGGAATATTATCCAACAAGTTCTGGCCAAGGGATTTCCTCAAAATTAAAATAGAGGGACTGATAATACTAGAAAGGACAAGTATCACAGTCACCATTGCACATGAATGAATATTAAGTGTATCGATTGATGGCAATGAAGCAAGTGGAGAAAATGTATTAGGAATTTGAGGTTGTGGGTGTGCTATTTTGATTATTGAGGACATATGGCTTACTTGTTCAGCATTAGTAGTAGACACAATTATGGTCTTAGTGTTTTGTGCCAATGTCTTAAGAATAGCCTTTAGGGTTTGAGTCTTTAGTTTGGTTTCGGACATTTCAGACTACCTGGTGTAACTTGAGTGAACCCTAGTGAAGAGATGGACCAAGCGAAACAGGGGAGCTAACTTGACTTCTTGCAATTGCCATAGGAGCAGTGTAGAGAGAATGTGTCCAATTCAATAACAATAAAAGTAGCCAAAGATGTAACCATAGTAGAATAAGGTCTTGTTACCCGAGCACCTGAAGTTCCTCAAGAAGATGTTTGGGCCACAGATGGAGAAGTTAGAGGTAGACCCTGCAATAATTTCCTCTTAAGATTAGGGTATGTTCCCTTTGGTTCATCCAAGGGTAACTAGGCATCTTGCCTCTTTTGTACTTGTCAACCTTGTGGCATGAATAGCCCTGTAGTCTTCAATTGTGATATCACTTCATTGTCATCCTCAGGGTTCACGTAATTGTAAATGCTAAAATTTAATCAATAAATGCTTGACAATGCTTATCCTTGACATCTTTACCTTGCTTGGCCAATTCGCCATTCCGATAACCTTTAATCTCTATGAAAGCCTTCAAAGTCTCACAATTATTGTGAATATCTCCTAGACTTCCCTCTTTTATCTCTACTCCAGACAAAGGCACACTATGGCCTTGTCCACTAGTGCGGCCTTGTCCACAATGCTCTAACGGTCATCTTTTCAAAGTGACACGCTTCCTAACAGATTTCCTACACAAACCAATAGGTCAGTTACTGAAAATATTTGAAAGACTTGTCTATAAAAGCACATTAAGGATCACACTTGAAAGGACCTATAAATCATCTGACAAAGCATCTCCTTTATGATTTCAAAAGCATCTATCTTCTAAGATGAGACCTCTATTGCAATTTTGCTACAATATATCAGTCCTTGGCCAAGTCTAACATTGTTTGGTTGTAGGTTAAGGGCATCATTTGTCAAGCATTCTAATCAAACTTGTTAATTGTATTCATATGATCTTTCCTAAAGGGATAGCTACATCGACATGAGGCCTTTCGGCTATGTAGACAACACTCAGTCAACAATGAATTTTCTGAGGATAACTTTGCCATTCCTATTTCTCCCTATTTTTCCTCTCTTTTTATTTAATCTCTTTTGTGTGCTTATGCAGGACTAGGGTTTTGATTTTACAAGTCTTGAGCGTGTCTAATCGAGCTCCACACAGAAACAAGGCACCTTCAGACAGAAGGGAACAAGCCCAAATTTCAGATCTTGCACACAGTCTGCAAGGATAAAGCCACAGTGTCAAACAATGCACTCTCTTTATCCTCCTACGGCCTTGTCCTAGTATACAGCGAGCTATTGTTTTTTAATTCATCTATGTTTGCAGGTCTTCCTAAATAGTCACAGTTCACAGAAATTCAACATAATCTGATATAAACAATTTGCAAAGACAATTCTCTAACCCTAGCCCTAGTTTCTATTTTTAGTAATTTACAACTTCTGTAAATTTTGTAGATCTTTGTATTTATTGTATTATGTCTTATATAACATCCTAGATCAGATTCCAATAGTTTACATTTCCACTTTAGAGTTGGTTTCAATTCTAATTAATTCTAGTGTAGACAAAAATATTTCTCATCAAGATGAGGATTGTGATTATAAACCAAACTAAGTCATCCCCTCAAAGAATACAAATGCTTCTTGACATAGCCAATAGGATCCCATTGTCTTGACATATGATCATCCAAATTAAAAGAGAACATATGTGTAGATAATTGTTGGATAAATGGTCAAGACTTGAATATGTTCTTTCCTATTTTAAGAGGCGGCAGTTTCCAAGGTTTCTAATTTTTTAGTTTACACAAACCCCCTGCTTGAAAAAATTGAATGCAATCTCTTGTTCGGCCAATCTATCTAGGACATAGTATGGGAGCCTGAGAAGAGAAACCAATATGCCCTCTATTCTAATCACTATTAAATCATAGTAGTACCAGTAGGCTCTGATCTCTTTGATAGATTTATTCATTTGATCAAAAAGTCAAAGCATTTTTTTCTTGTTGATGTCCATATACACTAGAGGATAGACGAAATTGCATATGTCTCTTATGTGTTTCTGATATTTGAACCTATGTTGTTTGGAAACAGAAACGGGTACGGAAACAAAAATGTTTCGAACATGTGGAAACGCCATTTTTCAAAAAACCTTTATTTGGAAATGCCATGGAAACGTCCGTACATTTTATTATTAATATATATATATATATTTATATATAAACAATGCATATTACTCATTTTTTTAGTAAACAATTCATAATACTCATTTTTAGTCTATAAAAGATAAACCACTTAAAAATATATAGCATTCATTAATTCATTACTTCAAAGGCAAAATGTACATTCAAATCTAGAATAAATCATCTAGATTGTCCTTAAAATCATGAATGCCACTCCCACTAATTTTCAACTTTATCATTTAATGACTATAAATCATCTAGTTTGTAGGGGCTCCTTAGTGCATCAAAGCTTCCTAAGTGCACGCCTTAAAGGGTGCACCAAGAACGAGGTGGGATCAGCTCGTGGCACTTTACGAGAGATGTTCTCATACCATTCTATCATACCGACATCCCTTCATGCAACCTTCATACCTCCTATGATGTCTCCTTGAAATCTTGAAACTCTGAAATATGGCAAGTATGAAATTTTGAAACCCTTAAATCTAAGTCTGAAATATGATATGATCCTCCAAAACCTAGAATTTGCATTATAGCTCCTAGAGGTCCGAAACCACTCAAACATTATGAAAGTATATAAATAAAATATAACTTAAAGTATAAGAAACGAGATGCCCCTATCCAAATGAAACTTATACTTTATTTAATTAACTTAATGTTTATTTTATTTATATATTGTCTGGTTCATCTTTTTTTTTAAATGTTGACTTTGACTTTTTTTCCCCTGCCAGGAAACGTGACAAAAATGCCCGGACGTTTCCAGGGCATTTCCATCACTAGACAGTAGGAGGCGTTTCTTGCAACACAAATTTGAACATATATAGCTTCCTATTGTGAATGAATTGGTGCCAAAAAGGAATTGGGCCATCTAAGAAAGTCCAGATGATTGAATTTCATAGTGGTGCAACAGGGACCTACCAAATAGGCATCATGTAAAAACTTTGACCCTGTCTGACTCCTTGAAGTTGTTTCTTTAGATTATAGGAGTTTATCTCCTAGGGTTGGCTTCTTCCAATCATTGATTATCAAGTCAAGAACAGGAACCCACAATTTATTCACATGAATAATATCAGGGGCTTTGTATAATCGATTCACCAAGAGCATTTTGGCTCTCATTTCCCATCTAAAAGTCCTAAAAGTGTATGTGTCTATGTCTTGTTTAAGTACCCATCTATCAGTGTCTTCAGCCCAGTCCTTCAAAACTTCCATTAGGTCATTATTCTCAAGTCAATCAAAGGCAACCTCTTAATCTTGATTATAAACAAAATTGGGTTCTAACAATTTGTAATATTTTTCGAAGGCAACACCGGCTATGAAAGCTACTTTTTTCTCAATGTTTGGAGAGTAAAGCACATCATCTCTCATTGCACATCTAATGAATAGATTATAGAAGATATTGATCAAAGGGAATACGTTTTGTTTTGCAATCGCTAGATGTAGACTAGAGCTCTTGAGGGCAACCATACCATCCATGTATTCAATTTGATCTGAAGTGGCACCTTCATCATCTTTCAATGTGTGGGCTTCTTCTATTTCTCCAAACAAACCATTGTGATATTTGTTTGTCACAAAATCACAAGAGAAAAAGGTAGCTCTAAATTCATGTTGAGGGCTAGAAGAAGATGTGGCCATCTTTGTTGTCTCGTGTTCTCTATGATATTTTAATACTCTTTAAAAACTTGGAATACTCTTGGCTTTATGAAAGTTTGCTATCAATGGAGGTCGTTTAGAGTCAGTTGTACTCGTTATTAACTTCAAATGGCTTTTCATAGCATTTCAAATCTTCAAAAGACAACCTTATCACATCACCACCTTCAAATATCCATGAATTAGCAGCAAACGGTGGCTCTTATTAATTATCCATTTTTGTAGCCCTGTTATGACTTGATTCTAATGTCTTTGTGACTTTATTAGAAAATGAGACAGATTCACTATCCACATGTCATGATCTTGGAATCATGGAGTTCATGGAGTGTCCTCGAGGTTGCTTTGTTTATTGTGCATCCCATGGATATGTAGGATTTATAAATTTACACTTTATTTGGATTGAAGTTCGGTTGCCTACAAAGCATACACCTGTCAAGATCATGTGGCCTAAGCTAGCAATGTACTCTCGACGTGCAGTAGTTATCCATTATCCCTGCCTTTATTATGATCAATAGGAGATTTCCACGTGAAATCTTCCGATTGAATCGGAATCACAGAACTCACAAAATGTCAGATTTAGTACGAATGAAGTATACTGAATTCATGAAATTCCTTTACTTGGTTACAAGGCCCACATGTCAATTCCTCAACTTCAATGTATATACTTTGGAGTCCACACGTTCGCCTAGGCACAAGCAAAACATAGCATAAGTTACTTGATAATTTAATCAAAATGTAAAATCTAAAGCGAAAACTGAGAAGACAAGCCCTGTGATAATTTGAAGAAGACACGTGGCATTTGTTAGGTGGTTATGGAGTCAAGGAGTCACGGGATCACAGAATTTGCATTAGGCTTAATTGATCTCCATGAAGTTTACGAGTCCATGGATTTTGAAATCCAAATAAATACCGCTTTTTTCTACAAAACTCATATAAACTTGTGATCACATACTTAGATAAAACAAGAGATGTGAATTGTAAAAGATCATACAATTTTCCCATAAAATTACCAATTCACGAAATTCATACTACGAAAACTCAAAGGAAAGTAACTCCATGGATCCATGGAAGTTGTGAAACTTGGAATCTTAAAAGCTCAATGTGATCACTTAGTATTAGAATGAGACATCGTGAGGGTACATCAAGACTTAGGGGTAATGAACTTTTGGGACTAAACTAAGTTTTGGAAACACCTTGAAAACCTCAGAGATTAACCAAGAAAGAGGAATTGAATGCGTGTCTCTTTTCAATCAGCTGAGGGTCTCGATTTCTTGTAAAGGAATGGAACGTGTTGGTCACAACACTCTCTAATAATGACCTCGACCAAAAACTTCTAGTATTGCAAGGTTCATAAAATTGAGCAAAAGGAAAAATCCAAATACTTGTGGTTGTCATTTCATGAATCTTGCATAGCAAGTTATATCACATCAAAGATAATAAACAATGCAATAGACATCTGGATTGGCATCGCCCAAATGTCATGAATTCTTATGATCATCTTTGTTATTGAATATACATCAAAAAAATATATAGTTTACAACTTTTCTATTTCATGCTTTGCCTAGTAGAGTGTGAGGAAACAAACACTTTTTGATTGACTACGGTTACCAATAATGACCTCAAAAGAAAGCTATATTAGCAACAAATAAAGTTATGTTGAAGAATCAATAACCACTTCAAATAACTTTGCTAGAAACATTAAAGATGCTAGTGTAACTCCACTGTACTGCAAAGCTTCTTTCTTTTATTTCTAATGGAATGCTTTACTGGAAGGGAACCCACATACATAACAAATAATTTTAAAGGGCCAAAATATAAATTAAGTTTAATTGCTGCTACAAAGCTTTGAACCATGTCAATCCATTTAAAATTGGGGTTTTTTACGTCCCATAGTCAAGTATACATGTATACAAAAGAAACGACACGAGAAATGTTGTCTCATAAATATGTTTCTATAACTATAAGAATTACTTACTTGATGAATAACCCTATTGTCTATAAAAGTATTAGCTCCAACAACAGCCTTATGTGGTTGTACATACATTCGAGTACGCTCTGATACCTGTTCTCAAAAGTTTTATATATGTTAAGAATGTAAATAAGAATAAACCAACCAAATCACTCGTACATAAAATTGCTATATAACAATGACTATGAAAGTAAATCCTAGGAATACCATTTTGCTTGCCATGGCAATATGTTTTGTATTGATTCCCGTGTAAAGCCCCCCTAATTGTTCTTCACCACGACATTTTATGGCCATGACCACCTACAAAATACCAATATAAAAATAAGAAAATGTATTGTTATATGAAAGGATAATGAATGTGAGACATAATATAAATCCTTCAACAATGACCATTAATATCCAGTATATAACTAGAGGAAAATATTTTGCACAATTTTATGGCATTTCAAACATAAATTTCTAAAGGGATCAATAACAGCGTGGCTTATTTGGCTTAACTTGGAATTATTGACTAATTTTAGAGGTAGAACAAAAATATGAAAGATTCCTTTTGATGCAAGAGCATCCAGGTAAGGTTGGCAATCTTGCATCACCAAAAACAGTGATCAATTCTAATGTATGGACTATGTCTTCAAACACCAAGAAAATCACCATACGGGGAATGAGGTATTACACCATTGGTTGTTTCATTGTTTTCCATTGTTTCCATAATAATTACTTGCAGTTGTTAAGCACCATGGAGTCTTCAAGGACATCATGTCACTATGGTTATCGCTCCTTGAGGTTGGACAAGTGGAAACAGTTCCAAAAAGGCATCCTATGCTTGTTTGTCCTTACATGGCTCATAGTGGTCAAGTCAATGATACGAAGAGCTAGATCTTGCCAACAAAAACTGAGCACAGATTCGTTATAGATTTTTGTTCTTGAAGGTGCATGCATCATCATAGATTGATATTAAATAATGTTTTCTCCAAATTTTAGTGTGTTTTTGCCTCCATGAAGCCCAAAACAAGGGGTCGTTAAAGAAAATAGAAGGAGAACTAATCTTGGCAGCATATATGGCCGATTTCTCTAATGATATTTGTTGGTATAAATGTGCTTCGTGAAGAAAAACCCATACCCATTCAAGATAAACTATTTTTTTGCTGTTTTCCCCATTTAAAGCCATGTTTAGAGAATTTGTTAAATAAAACATGGAGAAAACAATGCAGAGATGATATGAAAGTATGGATAGCTCAATTGCATCATCTGACATTTGGAAAAACACTCTAAAAAGAAAATAAAAAAGGGTTGCATCAAGAAAAACAGGTTTTACATGCTTGGGAGCTGTTTTTGGAAGAAAAGATAGAAAATTATGGAAAAGATGGGAGGGCAAGAGACAGATGTCAAAACCTCCCTTAGGGACCCAAGAAGACACAACAAAGTTAATCCATGTTGTAGATACCAAAAGAAACAGCATAAAATAAAAGGAAAAAAAACTCTTTTTTTAAGCCTTTTTTGGTTTTAGGGCATGGGTGTGAAGGTTGGAGAATCTGGAAAAGTATCAAAAGGCGCATGTACCAAAAGAAAGGTCTCAGCATGGAGAACTTGACAGTATTTAATAAATCATTTTGGGTGATCCTCCTGTGTGCAGGCCTGTTTTAGAAAAACAAGGGCATTTTGGTGACTTGAAGGATAAAAAGTTTGGAGAGCTTCTGAGAAAAACAGAGGGAAAAATCCATCTAAGTTTTTCATTTTATTGTGAAATCCACTTTCAAAAATAGAACAACAATTTGTTTAATGGTGAATTTTGATTTTTCAATTGTAAAATTTCAAATTCATGTTTCTGTCTGGTCTTGTGAGAGGGCTGAAAGGAACTGTTTGTAGATTGTTTTGATGGTTACAAGCATGGAGAATGCCAAGGAATTAGTTTAGAACTTGTTCAACATGTTTTTGCTCATTTTAAGCCTCTTTTTATGCATTGGAATGTGGCTAAAACAATCCTAACTTGCCATTAAAGACAAATTTCTTTCAAGTGAAGGGCGTAGCAGCTGAACATGATTGTTCATGAGTGATTGATAGGCTGTGATTGATTAGACGTTAAGTCTTCTCATGGGTAGAGATAGCTGTAGTGTGAAGATGGTGAAGGAGCATTCATGCTCATCTTCATAATTGTTATTCTGCTGATTAATGAAAGAGGAAAGTCTGTAATCAACTGTGTCTATGTGTTTAAGCTTCTCTTGTTGCTGCACACCATGATCCCTTGCTATGAGAATTAGGCGGTTGTTCATTTGACCCCCTGTCCTCAATTGAATCATTTTATATCAGAGCAGGTTAAGATATTGTGCGTGTGTGTGTGAAGGTAGGTCAATGAAAAAAGACAGATTTCCGTGAGAGACTGCAGAGCAACCTGCAGATTGTTACAAGATTTTGACATGGGTAAGATTGCAACCAGGGAGAGTTGCAGTTGTGGGTTGGGGTTGAGTAAGAGGTTGTTAAAAACGTGAGTGTGTGAGAAAGTTGAAAGGAGTCCACCAGGAATCAGAGTGTGTGAGAGAGATGGCTCAGAAAAAGTGAAGATAGAGAGAAGTGGTGAAAAGAGACGAGAAGGGGGAAAAGAAAGTGAAGGCTTGGATTGGTGGTGTCTAAGATGATGGGTGTTGTTGGACACCCAAGAGAGCAGGAGGCTGAGGAGGAAGCTAAAGATTGTTGTGGTAGATTTGACATGTGGGCAACAAGAATCTGCTCAAGGAAGCATAAGATAGTACATGGAAAGTTCAAGCAGCCAATAATAGAAGCAAAAATCCTCATGGAGGAGAATATGGAAGTTATATTTACTATGCCTAAAGAAGGGGAGACTCTACCACTTCCTATACTTATCTACCACTTCCTATACTTATCTGGGAGTGCAATTTTCTGGTCCATGTTTCAGCTTGAGGTAGGCCATTCAGCCCAGGATAAACAAAGGTTATGGTTATGTTGACCATTTTGATCCTACAGGCCAAAAGTCGGTCTCCTTTCCCTACTATTCTGAACTGTCAGTCTAGTCATGTATCCACTTTTCTGCGAATTCCCTTTTCTTTGCAATAAGTCATGTTCTTATAAAAACATTGAAAGATCTAAAGCCCTGCAGGTTTCGGTTTGGTATAAGACCTTTATCTCTTTGGGTAGTCAATCACACAAGCCTTTTTTGGCAAAGGAAATCGCTCATTTTCAAAGGGATATAAGTCTTTCAACAAGCCCTGAAGGTCAAGTGCCCTTGCGGAGGGCAGGCAAATGACCAATTGGGCCTTTCAGTAGGGTCCAAAGGGTAACTTGGGGCCTAAATGCCCTTGCGGAGGGTAGGGAACACTTGCAGAGGGACCAAAGAAGAGGGCCGAAAGGTAAGGTTTTCTTTGGAAAAAAGACTAAGGCAAAGGAAGGATTTCCTTCGGACTTTTGTCTAAAGAATAAATCCGAAGAAATTCACAAGGCAAGTAGCCAAATGGAAGATTACACTTCGGAAAGAAATCCGCGGCAAAATGGCAAAGGCAAATTCCTTCGGACAAAAGACCAAAGGAATTCCTTCAGATATTTTGTCCAAAGGAATTTGTCCGAAGAAAAAGACCAACCAAAAGAAAGAAGCGCTGAAACATGAAGGAAACATTTCCTTCAGGCAAAATGTCCAAAGGAATTCCTTCAGACATTTTGTCCAAAGGAATTGAGAAGCCAAGGCAGCTCGAAGGAGCCCGAAGGGCAAGTGCCCTTGCGGGGGACTCTCGGCTGCCAAAAGGGGGACCTTTTCCAACCTCTGAAAGGACACCTTCCCTTCAGGGGGGTTCAACGACAAAAGGCTGATGGAATCGCGAAAAAGCCGAAGGAATTACCAAAGGAGTGACGGACCTGAAGACGTCAAATTCAGCATCGCAAACTAGCCGTTGGAATTCAAACGTCCGATGACGTCCCCACAGACGTCAAATTCAAGACAATGAAATAGCTGTTGGCTTTCAAATGGCGACAGACGTGCGAACATCAACTTTATGGCAATGAAATAACCGTTGATCTTTAAATGCTTGAGCATGAACCCAAAGGAATTCAAAGGCCTTAAGGCCAAAAAGAAGAGACTACTGAGAAAGGAGCCCGAAGAGCCAAGGATTGATAGAAGATAGCCCCGAGGGCCGAAAGAGCCAAGAAAAGACAAAAGCCAAGAGTGAACTCAGCGACCCGCCGAGAAAGGAGCAGCCCAGGTGGCAAAAGAAGCGTCGGCAGAAGAGTTATTACAGGGGTTGGAACAATCCTTAAGAAATGGTAATCAAAGAGCGCGAACAGTGAAGGAGCAGCCTATTTTTTTCGTTTAGGCATTAATGAGCAGACAATCGCGTGAACTTTTTTAAGAAGCGGTCTTGTTTTCAAACAGAAAGGCGCGACCTATGCTTTTACATGACATTTAATATGATTTAAATGCCAAAGTCAAGACTTGGACTGTCGCAGCATGGCTTCCTTCACCAGACTTCCTCTTCCCAATGAATTAAATGCAGCATGGGCCACTTGTGGAAAGAGACGCCATTGCTTTCTCTTTCTCTATATATTGTAAACTCTCATTTGAGAAAGATCTCTCAGCTTGTATGGCGAAGCCCTGCAGGATTTTACCTTGAATCAAGACAGCATTTTAACCTCCATTTTGAGTTTGCACTTTTGCATATGTCTATGGTTTTGTCTTGGGTTAAGTCATTATCTTTCATGCTTTCACAAAATGATTCCAGCATGTCTAGTGTATTGTGAGTTCTTTTGCAGGGCAGCCATAAGTGTCCACAACAGAGTATAGGCGCATGTGAACAGGGTGTCATAGTGTGTCTTAGAACACCTCTAGTAGTTCTTCCTCCCCGTATCTCTAGAGGACCCCTAGCTCACTGATGCAGAAGAGTTTTTCGTATCAAATGAAGTGTATATCAGCTTGTTCTTGGTGTAAAGTGTATGTCAAAGCTAAGTAGATCAACCATTTTGGTGTATCACTGCTTTAATTTAGGTTTTATTTTCAGTAATCCTTCTCTCTTTTCATCCCCCCCATTGTTAGCAGTAGAAAATCCAGGACCACAGAGATGCATCAAAGGGAGCTAGCCCTTATCTAAAGATTTTCTCCTCAGTTTTGCCAAACCCACAACAAGAGGGGAGTCTCCATTGTGCTGCGTGGAAGACAGAAGCTCAGTGTTTCTGTCAAGGGTGCAATCCACAGCGTCAACAGTTTTTGGCACGCCCAGTGGGACTCGTTTTAATGCTCAACAGTTTTTGGCACGCCCGATGGGACTCGTTTTAATGCTCAGAAAAGTTTCAAGATTGGTGATGGTCCTGTTACAGCAAGAATGAACCACTAATCTAGCATCTGACTTTTAATCAGGGGATTGTGGGATAGTTTGTGCAAGGAGTTGAAGGATTTTTTGATGTGTTCTTCAACCAATCAGCCTTTAGAGGCATTTCAACCAACACCAATGGCAACTCTGAGTTGAATCAGTTGGTTAAGCAGCCCTGGTGCCATCAAGAAATCACATTTTTGGTATGTATAATTCCTTTGCTCAGCAGCATGGACCTTGTTTTCCTTCATATAACTTTGATCAAGCTCAGGTTGTTCATGGCATCACCTCAAGCAGCTCTCCTGGTTGCCCTTCACCTAGTGTAAAGGAAGTAACACTGGAATTTGAGAAGCAAGTGATGGAGATAAACAAATTGGAGGAGCAAAATAGATATCAGCAAGAGCTTATGTACAAAGAGGAGTGCTTGTCGAGGCAAGCTCAGGGCTTGCAATTCATGAAAGAGAAAGTAGCAAAATGGAAGAGTCCATCCATTCAAGGCAATCAGCCGTGTGCGACTTCTCCCATTCCAAAGCAGCCCTCTCCTATTCTAAAGAAAGCCCCCTCTGGTGCACCAAATCCTTTCTACCAAATAGCACTTGCTCACTATAGCTCATCTGATGCAATAACCACTCCTGCTGTTAATCCCTTGCACCTAGCTTTCCAACATCAAAGGGCATTATAACAACCTTTCATGGAGACTAACCTTCTCAATTCTTTAGAATGTGGACTCTCCTTTGATGGGAATCACCCTATATCTTTTGGAAAGCAACACATCTCTCTTGAAGCAGCGCTTCCTGTGCATCAACAGTCCCTTCCTAGTCTTCTTCAATCTCCTCAAGTCTTTGAACATGATGTCAAGATTCCAAGTTGGAGGAGAGAATACCATGGACCAGCTCAGAGCCTTGGAAATGATGAAGCTGCCCCTGCTCATGGTGATCCTCATGATCTCCAAGAAAGGCTCTCCCAAGAGAATATAGCCAGGCAAATTACAGAATTGGAGTCCAGAATGAGGTTCCTCAACCAAAGTGTGATGGATGGTTCAGGCCAAGCAGAAGATCCTACGTTTGAACACCCCATCTACACTCCTCCAAGAGAGCTATCAATCCACATCTGATATAGATAAAGTACTGGCCAAATGGAAGGAAGAGAATCATTCGATTCTAGCTCAAGGACTGCCTTCTCTTCCACATGAGTTTAACCATCAGCCTTCCACTTCATCCCTTCTCAAGGAGGAACCTATTTTGCAGGTGGCAAGTGAAGAAGAGAGGATCCAATTTGCAGCTGCCCAAGAGGCTATCATGAGCGACAATGAAGATGAAATCATCATGGATGCTCCCTTTGAAGACATCATCAACAATGGAGAAGACACAGGTCATGCATACATGCGGATGTTCCAGCATTATGAAGAAGAGGTTGACAAACTTTATCTGTCAACAATGGATGTTGAGGAAAGTAAGCATGGTGAGCTCTCCTCTCCCTTGTTTGATGAACTTCCTTGTTGCTTTGATGAGAAATATGACCATGCCATGGAACCCGAGTTAGAGGAGAATCAGGAGGATGTCTTTGAACAACTAGAGACTCTGGTTTTTGAGCAAAAAAAAGAGAGGCCTGTCCATCTTGAGGAAAGCTTTGAAGAAGAGGGCCTTGAACAAGAAGGTGATGTTTTGTAGGATGAGCAATCAGTTTGTGATCTCATTTCAGACATCACAACAATCACCATTCTTCACAAAGCGATGATGAAGTAGAGGATCAGTTTGACCGGGTTTTCAATGAAGCAGTAGGGGACAAGTCAGTCCATGATGCATATCAAGGGGGTTATGAGCTAGATGACCCTATGGTGATAAGCTAACAGCTATTGATTTCTTGATGTAACACACCAGCATGAAGGACCAGCATTGGGTAAGCTTCCAAGAGCAAGGCGAATACATATATGTTGGAAGCATGTTTGACCCTGATCCACTCGGATATAAGCCAATCAAGGTGGCAGGCAAGAAGAGCAAGTCACCAAATCTCCATTCCATTCAGCCACTTGTCTGGCACCATAAGTTTTCTTGCCGTGAAGGAGACTTAAGAAGTTTTTCCCTTTGATCCAGGAGGGAGGCAAATGTATCTTGTTAGCTGTACATAGTAGTTTGCTTTCAATTGTGTGTTTTTCGTTTTCCCTAAGTGTTGTTGCACACGTGTGTGTAGTTTCTTAGCCTTTGTTGTGTGTGTTTTCCTTTGTGTTTGAGGTAAAATCTTTGTTGGTCCATAGGTCTTTAGAAGGCTGTTGCTAACCTTTTCAAGTTGCATCCTGACTCCATGCCCAATGGACTTGTAAGCCACTAGTTTTCTTAAGCATAGCAGGCATGCTTCCCCTGAGAATCGCCAAATTTGTTGACCATTTTGGTTCTGTAGGCCAAAAGTCGGTCTCCTTTCCTTACTGTTTTGAACCATCAGTCTAGTCATGTACCCACTTTTCTGCGAATGCCCTTTTCTTTGCAATAAGTCATATTCTTATAAAAACATTGAAAGATCTAAAAACCTGCAGGTTTCGGTTAGGTATAAGACCTTTATCTCTTTGGGCAGTCAATCGCACAAGCCTTTTTCAGCAAAGAAAATCGCTCATTTTCAAAGGGATATAAGTCTTTCAACAGGCCTCGAAGGTCAAGTGCCTTTGCGGAGGGCAGGCAAATGACCAATTGGGCCTTTCAGCAGGGTCCGAAGGGTAACTTGGGGCCTAAATGCCCTTGCGGAGGGCAGGGAACACTTGCAGAGGGACCAAAGAAGAGGGCCGAAAGGTAAGTTTTTCTTCGGAAAAAAGACTAAGGCAAAGGAAGGATTTCCTTCGGACTTTTGTCCGAAGATTAAATCCGAAGAAATTCATAAGGCAAGGAGCCAAATGGAAGATTACCCTTCGAAAAGAAATCCGCGGCAAAATGGCAAAGGCAAATTCCTTCGGACATTTTGTCCGAAGAAAAAGACCGACCAAAAGAAAGAAGCGCTGAAACATGAAGGAAACATTTCCTTCAGGCAAAATGTCCGAAGGAATTCCTTCGGACATTTTGTCCAAAGGAATTGAGAAGCCAAGGCAGCCCAAAGGGCAAGTGCTCTTGTGGGGGACTCTCGGCTGCCAAAAGGGGGACCTTTTCCAAGCTCCAAAGGGACACCTTCCCTTCAAGAGGGTTCAACGACAAAAGGCCAATGGAATCATGAAAAAGCCAAGGAATTACCAAAGGGGTGATGGGCCCGAAGACGTCAAATTCAGCATCACGAACTAGCCATTGGAATTCAAACGTCCGATGACGTCCCCGCAGACGTCAAATTCAAGACAATGGAATAGCTGTTGGCTTTCAAATGGCGACGGGTGCGCGAACGTCAACTTTACGGAAATGAAATAACCGTTGATCTTTAAATTCTTGAGCACGAACTTGAAGGAATTCAAAGGCCTTAAGGCCAAAAGGAAGATATTGTCGAGAAAGGAGCCTAAAGAGCCAAGGATTGACAGAAGATAGCCCTGAGGGCCGAAAGAGTTAGGAAAAGACAAAAGCCAAGAGTGAACTCAGCGACCCGCCAAGAAAGGAGCCCGAAGAGCCAAGCACAAACACGGACAAAACAGCCCAGGTGGCAAAAGAAGCATCGACAGAAGAGTTATTACAGCGGTTGGAACAGTTCTTAAAAAATGGTCATCAAAGAGTGCAAACAGTGAAGGTGCGGCTTGTTTTTCTTTGTTTAGGCATTAATGAGCAGACAACCGCGTGAAACTTTTTAAGAAGCGGTCTTGTTTTCAAACAGAAAGACACGACCCATGCTTTTACATGACATTTAATATGATTTAAACGCCAAATTCAAGACTTGGACTGCTGCAGCATGGCTTCTTTCACCGGACTTCTTCCCAATGAATTAAATGCAGCATGGGCCACTTGTGGAAAGAGGCGCCATTGCTTTCTCTTTCTCTATATATTATAAACTCTCATTTGAGAAAGATATCTCTCAGCTTGTATGGCGAAGCCCTGCAGGATTTTACCTTGAATCAAGACAGCATTTTTACCTCCATTTTGAGTTTGCACTTTTGCATATGTTTATGGTTTTGTCTTGTGTTAAGTCATTTTCTTTCATGCTTTCATAGAATGATTCCAGCATGTCTAGTGTATTGTGAGTTCTTTTGCAGGTCAGCCAGAAGTGTCCACAACAGAGTATAGGCGCATGTGAACAAGCTGCCATAGTGTGTCTTAGAACACCTCTGGTAGTTCTTCCTCCCTGTATCTCCAGAGGACCCCTAGCTCACTGATGCAGAAAAGTTTCTCGTATCAAATGAAGTGTATATCAGCTTGTTCTTGGTGTAAAGTGTATATCAAAGCTAAGTAGATCAACCATTTTGGTGTATCACTGCTTTAATTTAGGTTCTATTTTCAGTAATCCTTCTCTCTTTTCATCCCCTCCCATTGTTAGCAGTAGAAAATTCAGGACCACAGAGATGCATCAAAGGGAGCTAGCCCTTATCTAGAGATTCTCCCCTCAATTTTGCTAGACCCACAGCAAGAGGGGAGTCTCCATTGTGCCGTGTGGAAGACAGAAGCTCAGCGTTTCTGTCAAGGGTGCAATCCACAGCATCAACAGGTTCTTTAGCCCTTTTTGAACGACAATGTTTTCGACACCACTTTCAGGATATCTCATCCAAGATGTCCCTCATGGATACACTTATTAGACCCACAGTTCTTTATGGATCTGTAGTTTGGGGGCCCTCTTTGTTTGAGGGTGATTGGGCTATTGTTGAGAGGGTCCAAACACTTCTCCACCGCATTATCAGATGTAAGCAAACACTTTCCCAACACATTATCCTTGAAGAGTTTGGAGCCCAGCACTTCCGACTAGAGACTATATTTGATCTGATCTCTTTCATACATCGCATCCGAAGCTTTGTTGATTCCGCGGGCGGGCGTGACAGATATCCATACTTAGCCTATTGTTCTTCTTGCCCTCTCGACTCCCTCGAACCGTGGCCGTTGTTGGTATACAGGGGTTTCTGGTCTATTAGAGTCTGTGAGAATTAGATGGACCGCCTTCCTCCATTCAAGTACTCCTTGGATGCACCGACTCATCTTCTATCCACTAGACAGGAGCGGAACCAGATTATTAGGGATGATATTTACAAATAGTTTATTCATACTACTTGGGTAAACCCTCTTGGGGGGCTACACCCAAAGATGGCATTTTATGCAGAACACTTTTTGGATCTGAGTAACGAGCCTATCATTTGTCCACAGTATACATTCTGCCAATGGATGCACTCTCTTCACATCCCATTAAGACAATTTCGAGTGGGTTCTCACAGGCTTAGGATTGAGACAGACCACCAGATAGATCGGACAGATAGGATTTGTCAATTATGCAGCATCCAGGGGATGAAGTCTGAGGAGCACTTCATCTTCCATTGTCCCATATACTATGAGATCAGGGGGAGAATTCATTGCCTATTTAGGAGGACACAGACTCTTTCTAACTTCTTCAGATATAAGGACCAGAGATGTTTGGCTTTATATATATAGGAAGCTCTTAAGCTTCATGATCATTCTATTCTGAGACCCACTAGACCAGCTTCCACCCAGCGAATCACTTCCTTCTTCATCGTGCTACCTTCGGGGAGAGGCACTAAGCGACATATTGACATTAGGACAGCCCCGCATTCCAGATCAATGCAACCCAAAGACACTTTCCACAGTTCCCCGAGTTTTTATCAACATATCCATTTCAAGCCTGGCATCAGGAGACAGACTAAATCCACCAGATCTTCGTAGAGGACTTTTCCCTCTAGGCAAAGGATTGGAGGACAGATCCAACCTCTTCTTATTCGGGTCATACTTCTATTCGGAGCTTCTTCTCGTCGGCCTTGGATGCTAGGAGAGTTGGATCAAACTCTTGATGGACCCCCTCCTGGTTCTTCCTTCTCAGGGTTCATTCTCGCGGTCTTGATGTTTAGAGATTCTCGTGGGCTACTCATTTTTTCTATTTCTTTCTTTGGCTCTGAGCATTGTTGCTCTTTGTCCTGTTTTGTACTATTTCTTTTAGCATTGTTTTTCTCATTTTTGGAGACCTTTTTGGTTTCCCGCTTGTTCTTGACACATTTTTGTAATCTGCAGTCCCTTTGACCTACCTTTGTGGTCATCCGTTGGACATTAATATATTTATCTTATCTTATCTAGAAGAATTTTTTCCCAGGCATAGCTTCCATGGAGGGAGAGGGAGAATTGTGTAGAGGAGTACTAGTGTATGTGGAGGTACTTGAAAACCGTTTCAAGGCAAGAGAGATAAAGAAGTAGTGCAAATATGACCTTTAGGGGACATGGAAGTGAAGGTGGAGGAAATGTAAGTGAACACACATGATGAGGATTTTGAGGGACTTGAGAAGGAAAAGATTCTCGTGAGTCTTAGGATGAAGAATCGTGAAAAGAGAGGGAGTGCAAGATTATTTGCGCATGGCATGCACATAATGCCGAGGATGAAATAAAGAGAAGTGGCAGTCATCTTGAAGATGATGAAAGAAAGAAGAAATAAGAGTGGAAGGAGAAATAATAAGAGAGTTGATGGAGCTGATATGAATATCATCACAAAATTGTTTGACAAAGAAAGTCGGAGCCTTAGAGGCTCAAGAGAAGTTAAATGAAGAGATAAAGAATGGAAAAGTTTAAGTTCATCATGTATCTGATGATGCTATAAGAGAAGACTGAAAAAATAAAAGAGGTGTTCAGCTTAGGCGGATGTCATCAGTTCACAGCTAGTGAAGGTTGGAAGAGGGAGATGAGACAAAGTGAGGCAGAGAAGAAAAAGATGATGGGAAGCATGTGGAGCTTTGAAGGAGGCGGTTGGTATAGAAGTCCAGCAGTAGATTGGCAAAGAAAAGAGAAATGGAGGAGAGTGAAGGAGGAAGAGGTAGTAGCATCTAGGTGGAGGTCAAAAGACTATGGCCCAGCAGTTGGATGAAAAAGATGAAATAAGTTGAAACAAATCTTGCTGAGGTACCTAACATGGTGGAAGGACACGTTGTGGCTTTACTCTCTGAGTCAAAATGGTGGTTCTATCACTCAGTCTTCTTTGTGAGCACTATGCTCACAAACCAATTCACCTGGCCAGTCTGATGCAGGAGCATCCGTGTAAGGTTGGCAAACTTGTATCATCAAAAACAAGTTTGTGTTTGTAAATAAAATGGTGATCAATTCTAGTGTATGGACTTTGCCTTCGAACTCTAAGGAAATATCCGTGTGGGGAATGAGTTATGAGACCATTGACTGTTTTTGTCAATTTTTTTGTTTCCATGATAATTACTTGCAGTTGCGGAAGTCAAGTTGTTGAGCGCCACAAAGTCTTCAAGGACATCATGTCACTATGTTCATCCCTCCTTGAGATTGGGCAAGCAAAAACAGTTCTAGAAAGGCATCCTACACTATGTTCATCCCTCCTTGAGGTTAGACAAGCAAAAACAGTTCCAGAAAGGGATCCTACATTTTTATTTCCTTGCATGGCTCATAGTGGCCAAGTCAAGGATCGAAGATCCAGAGCTCACTAACATAAACCAAGCATACCTTTGTGATAGGTTTTTGTTCCTCAAGGTGTATGCATCATCGTAATTTGAAATTAAACAATATTTTCTCCAAATTTTAGATTTTTTTTGCCTCCATGAAGCCCAAAACAAGGGGCAGTAGCGGTTGAATAAAATGGAAGGAGAATCAGTCTTGGCAGCATCTGAAGCGGATTTCTCTAATAATATTTGTTGGTATAAATGTGCTCCATGAAGGAAACCCCATACTCATTTAAGATAGTGTTTTTTATCCAGTTTTGCCCATTTAGAGACATTTTCTGGGGGAGTTGTTAAATGAAACGTGGAGCAACAATGTAGATATGTTACAAACTAATGGATAGCTCAGTTACAAGGTCTAACACTCGAAAAAAAAACTCAAAAAAAAGGAATAATAGAGCTGCATCAAGAAAAACAAATTTTACATGATTGGGAGTGATTTTTTGAAGAAAAGACAGAAAAAAACATGGAAAAGGCATGGGAGGGCAAGAGATGGATGGAAAAC
The DNA here is from genome assembly GCA_037957365.1 of Torreya grandis. Taxonomy (NCBI): domain Eukaryota; kingdom Viridiplantae; phylum Streptophyta; class Pinopsida; order Cupressales; family Taxaceae; genus Torreya; species Torreya grandis. The sequence continues at coordinate 3,759,738 of JARHVA010000446.1, read as the reverse complement.
ATCTCTTAGGAACCCAAGAAGACATGTTATTTTGGCTTTGGGGTAGGTGTGAAAGTTGGAGAGTTTGTAAAGTATCTGAGGGCACCCAAGGTACCAAAAGAAAGGTCTCAGCACAGAGAACATGACAAAACAAAAAATCAGTTTGGGTCATCCTCCTATGTGTGTGGGCCAGTTTTAAAAAAATAGGTGTGTCTTGGTGAGTTGAAGGATGCAGAGTTTGGGGAGGTTCTGAGAGAAACAGAGGGCATATTCCATTTGGAATTTTCATTTTATGGAAGAATCCACCTTTTAAACTAGAACAACAATTTGATTCATAGTGAATTTTGATTGTTCAATTTGAGGCTAAGAGTTTGTGAACATGTCAAACTCATGTTTCTTGATGTCTGGTCTTGTGAGAGGAATGAAAGGAACTTTTGATAGATTTTTTTAATGGTTGCAACTTGCAAGCCTGGAGAATTTCAAGGAATTAGTTATGAACTTGTTCAACAAGTTTTTGCTTCATTTTAAGCCTCTTTGTATGCATTGGAATGGATAAAACAATCCAAACTTGCCATTGAAGACAAATTTCTTTCAAGTGAAGGTTGTAGGAGCTGAACATGATCATTCATGAGTGGTTGACAGTCTGTGATTGATTAGATGTTGGCTCTTCTCATTGATAGAGATAGCTGTAGTGTGTAAGATGGTGAAGGAGCATTCATGCTCATCTTTGTAATTGTCATTCTACTGATTAATGAAAGAAGAAATTCTAGAATCGGTTGTGTCTGTGTTTAAGCTTCCATTGCTGCTGCACACTCTGATCCTTTGCTGCAAGGATTAGGTGGTTGTTCATATGACCCAATCCTCACCTACATCACCTTTATGAGTCTAACATGCTTAGTGAAAAATACAAATCGAAGACTTCATTCAGATGTAACATTCATTACTTAAAGTGGAAAACACAAATCGAAGACTTCACTCAAATGTAATATCCATTATTTGACGTTAATCAACAAAATGTGATATGCAAGAAATCAAATACAATGTTGATTTTAACAATTTAAAGAAAATGAAAATACACGAAAGATTTCTAGAATTGTTTTTTAAACTGCCAGAATTAGTGATCATTAGTGCTGATAGAAAAGGCAAGGTCTAATGATAAATGATGCTCTTGCTTTTCTGTCAGAAGTGTGAGCAACAAACGTATCTCATGAGATTAGCAGCATCTTTTCTCATTACTTTCTAAACTGGCCTAATATGCAAAAGTGGATCCAACCCTTTATGGTAGTATCCAGATTCTAACATTCCCATTTGCACTTTGTAAACAGAGTTAGTGAATATGGCATTAAGATCGAATTCCTCCACAAGGTAAACACGCTGATATAAAGTTTAATCGACAAAAATCTTTAAAATAGCTTACTAAATGAAACTCCACTAGAACTAGTTATATGTTTGTGAGTGAAAGTGAATTGGAAACAGCATGGCCTAGAACTACCTGCCACATGCAGTCTGAAAAAGGGTTAGCTCTTGTTTCAGTTTGAGGTCTTATCTCGGAGCACCTCAATGATCACTTAAGCATTTGCATGTACTCATAACTCTGACATACCTACATGGCTACTCATTTGTACTCATTTTTGCTACTAGGTCATCTAACATACCAATGTTACCAGTTCGTGGCGCCAGGGATGCGTTTGGGAGCCAGGGGAAAACTTGGTGCTGGTGTGGGGTCCGGTGCATTGCCCCAATGCCCAGGGTTCCCCTGTAATATCCCCATTGATAGGATATTTAATTTTTGGATTTTGCCTATGTATTTTTATTTGTTTTTGGTTTTCTGATTTTTTGGCAATGTTTGATACAATAATATAATGCATCAAAATAGAAGATATTGCAATAATAATTTTCAACTCAAACTAAACATTACATAGGGAATACACAGCTGAAAATTCCATATTTTTATATCACCTTAGATATTCAGTATTTTCACAAAATATTGACAACCCAGTTCATAAAAGATCCCCTATTATCTAAAACATCAATACCCAGAAAAATATATAGCCAAAATAATGAAGTATCTTACATACCCATTTCGTTGTTAATACAAAATGAAGGCTGAGATGACAGTACAGCAAGCTGGAAATGATCATTCAATCCTCTTGTAATATCCCACCCCTTTCTGCCCTTGAATTTCAGTTCCCATAGTTTGACATTTCATCAAACAATTGGCATGCAAACTGTCAGTCGACTGATTTCTGCTTTTCTTTTGTTGTTTAATGTTTGTTATGATTGAGTTTCAACATAAAACGCATATACCAAATGATAGTACCAAGGACCAAACACTTTGCAACAATAAACAAACACTTTGCTAACAATTTCAATGCCAAATATAATACTGTTATAACACAGTGAAAGTCTGATATAACTCAGAACAGCAAGATAATTTCATTCAATTTAAATATTTGAATCATTTCATTCCAATGCAACATAACCGATGTATTCTTCAAGAAAGTACTGCTGTCACAAACCAAGATATGTGAGTTCTTCACAAACCCCACTTCGTTGTGTACAATATGTAAGTCTGAAAATGATGGTACAGCAGCAACCAAAGTCACAAACCCTTTCTAAACACCCTTAGAATTTCTGCACTCACTATCATGTTGGGCGCCAAGATGACAAGAAGAAGAATTGCCAAAAACTTCACAAAATGCAGATTTCTCCCTCAAAAAAATGTACAGCAAGGCTGCAAATGGTATGGCCAGCCAGTGCAATACACAGCAGTCACAAATCTCCCCCAACTCGCCTCAAATCTGCCTTGGTACCTTTGTCATTCAGCTGATCAATATTAATCTGCAATAGATGTAGAAATATGCCCATAAATCACAACAAACAACTCCATTGTAGCACAGTACTGAACACCGAATGCATCCACCTCTAATGGCACCTTTGGGTGATCTTGCACACTTGTAGAATGCCGATACTCAAGGAGGTTTTCATCTCCAAGAGCCTCTAGTTTGAGTCCATTCAAACCCTAGAGCCAAAGCTCCAAAACCCTCGCAAGGAAATCTCAAAAGAGAGAAGAAAAATAATAAACCAAGCATATCCAAATGAGAGCTCTTTTCCTCTTTTATACTTCTTCAACTGGGAGTTTGTAAAATCCTCTTGCATATGGGATAAAACATGAGAGGGAAAATAAATTATAATTCTCTTTAATTGTTTTCTCAACATCACCCTTAAAGTCCCCTCTTTTAAAACAACATTAAGTTGTTGTGCCTAGGCACCAGGGTCCAATATTAAATAATAATGTTTAATTTCGGATTTTAAAATAAAGGCCAAGATGATGTCGGAAACCAATGATCTATAGCTCGTCAAAAATCCCTCGACGAGACAAATCCAACCCCACTCTGAAAATCCCAAACCGACACTGTTCCTGAACTTACTAAAATAGTAACGGCCAAGAGAAAACAGAGCCAACTCTGAAGGTGCCAATTGAATCCACTGAACTCGAACCACACCATTGCCGAACTAACCACAGTTCCCTAACCAAACTGCTAGTCCAAAGGAACCCAATGATGGACTAACCATGTATCTAGAAGGGGACATTATAGTCTGCCCTCCCTAAGATTGCTTGCCTCAAGCAATCTCAAATCAGGTTGCTCCATAATTTGCTCATTTTCCCAAGTAGAATCCTCCACCGACAGGTTCTTCCATTTTACCAGGTACTCTTTGATAGTCCTCCTCAAGGTGCGTTCCTTGGTATCAATTATTGCCTCGGGTTCCAAAATCAATTTCCCCTCTTCATCAAGAGGAGGTAATCTACTGATGGTGTCACATTATGTCCCAAAGCCTTCTTAAGGCGTGACACATGAAATACATTATGTACCCTGCGACCTGCTAGCAATTCCAACTCATAAGCCACCTCTCCAATTTTCTTGGAGATCCTAAAAGGTCCATAGTACCGTGGCGTAAGCTTCTCTGCCCCACTCGTCTTAAGAGTGGACTGCCTATAGGGTTGCAGCATTAAGTGTACCATGTCACCGACCTCAAATTATCGCTCAGTCCTCTGTTGATCTGCATACTGCTTCTGTTGATTTTGAGCCATCAGTATGTTCTCTTTCAAAGACCTCATGATATCCTGACTCTCCTGAAGGTCTTTGGCCTTAAGCACTCTGCTATCACCAAACAACAAATCAACAAAGCTCGGTGCCTCATACCCATAGAAAGCCATGAAGGGTGACATCTGAATGGACATGTGATAAGTGGAATTATAACAGTACTCTCCCATATGAAGCCACTTAATCCATGCCTTTTGCTGCCCTGACACATAATTCTGAAGGTATCCTTCCACCCATAGTCACAAGGTTCGGATTCGAGTTCGAGTTCGACAAGGATAAAATTCGATTCAAGTTCGCCAGTAGATAAAGTTCGAAAAAAAATTCGCCATTAAGTTCGACTTATATAAAAACATAAAAAATATTTAAAAAAAAAGTCAAAAAGAAATCCAATAAAAATTAAAAATAATTGTAAATAAATAAATAAAATAAAAAATAAAATTAATTTAATAAATAAAATAAAAATAAACATAAGAATTTCAAACTTGAATTACATTAAAAGATATCAAAATATTCATAGTTTAGAGCCTAAGCTCAAAATTGATATAGAACTTAAGTTTTAAACATTTGCAACATCAAACCCAACTTCAAAATCAAAACTAGCACTAGCACTAGCACCATCAACGAATCCTCCATCCAGCTCATCAACACTATCTATATTTTTCTCAACTCCTTCAAAGGATGGTTCTCCAAGATGAAGATTGTCATCTTCTTTTGCAAGATTGTGCTCAAGCAATCTTAAATTGATATGAACAAACACAAGATCTGACAACTTTTTGGCCCCTAGTCGGTTTCTCTTATTAGTATGGATCAAATCATGCGTTCTCCAATTTCTTTCGCATGCAGAAGCACTGGCACATTGACTGTGGACACACACGGCAAGCTTTTGTAACTCTGGAGTAGAAGAACCATACGTCTGCCGCCATAAATGGGGATCCATGCTAACAATGTCTTCTTGTGCCGCTTTAAACCACTCGGCTACTTTCCCCCAGTGTTGAGACCACTAGCAGGCACAATCTCATTTACTGACACTTTCTCTCACAAGGGCTCATTGGTGCATTGAATCTCACAGAGTGCATGCCTTAAGGGGTGCACTGGGAATGGGGTGGGATCGGCTTGTGGCACTTTGCGAGAGATATTCTCATACTATTCTATCACGCATACATCCCTTCATGCAGCCTTCATACCTCCTATGATGTCTCCTTGAAATCTTGAAACCCTGAAATATGGCTAAGTTTGAAACCTTGAAACCCTGGAATCTGACTAACTCTGAAATATGATAGGATCTTCCAAAACCTAGAATTTGCATTATAGCTCCTAGCGGTCCGAAACCCCTCTCAAACACCCTGAAAGTATATAAATAAAATATAACTTAAAGTATAAGAAACTAGATGTCCACTAAATGTAAACTTATACTTAAATGTTTATTTTATTTATATACTGTTGGGTCCGAACATGAAATTCGCCGAACAGGGCGAACTTAAGCGAATTTTTAGTGAAGGGCATTAAGTTCGCCGAATTTCGAATTTTTAGGTAAAAATTCGGCAAACCTTGTGACTATGTCCACCCATTTATTGACAATCTTTGTCTGACCATCTGTTTGTGGGTGGTAGCTCGTACTGGGGGTGAGCTCTATTCCTATCAACCTGAAGAGCTCCTGCCAAAAATTGCTATGGAACTTTTGTCCCTATACTGACAATGTTCTATGACAACCCGTGTAGGCAGAATACCTCTTTGAAAAATAGTTCTACAATCTGAGTTGCAGTATAGGTGGTAGGAATGGCAAAGAAGTGCGCATACTTCATCAATCTATCCACCACCACATAAACACAATCCCTACCTTGGACTTTAGGTAGGCCTATGATAAAGTCCATAGAAATGCCATCCCACTTCCTCACAAGAATGGGCAGGGGTTGCAATAATCCTCCTGGGAAAGAGTGCTCTTGTTTGTTTTGTTGGCATATCGGACACTCTCTCACATACTGCATAACTTCTGTTTTGAGGCCCTTCCAATTGAACCTCTCTCTAACCTGCGCGTATGTTTTGAAGTACCCTAGATGCCCTACCATGGGCAAGTCATGGAATGCCCTCAAAAACTTCTGCTTCATCTCTGATCCTGACACTAAGAAAATCCTTTCCTTGTAAATGATGGGATCATTTACCATCGTGTACCAGTTGTCCTAGAGAGGGCCATCTATTATCCCAATAGCCCATTTGTCCTTATCATATTTTGTTGATATCACATCTCTCCAATCATCTGAAATAGCACCTAGTGCACACAAATGGGGTCTCCTGGACAAAGCGTCAACAACTACGTTATTCTTGCCTTTGACATACACAATGTCAAAGTCATAGGCCTGTAGTTTGCTGACCCACTTTTGTTGCCTCTCGTTCAAGTCCTGCCCAAGGAAATGTTTTAGACTGTTATGATCTATCTTTACCACGAATCTGCTGCCCACAAGATACTGTCTGTATTTAGCCAACACATGCATGATGGCTAACATCTCCTCGTCATATATGTTGTAACTCCGTTCCACACCCCTCAATTTCCTGCTCTCAAATGCTATGGGGTGTTTATGCTACATGATTACCGCACCAATGCCTTCTCTTGATGCATCACGTTGCAACTCGAAGGGTTTGTTGAAATCTGGTATTGCCAACACAGGACGTGTACTCGTAATCTGCTTGAATCTGTCAAAACACTCCTATGCACTACCTGACCAACTGAAAGCGTCCTTTTGAGTTAAATCTATAAGGGGAGCAGCTGATTGTGAAAACCCCTTCACATAACGACGGTAATACCCACAAAGGCCAAGGAATCCCTTGAGATGCGAGAGACTCTTTGGCAGTGACCAATCCACAATTGCTCGAATCTTTTCTAGGTCTACCTTCACGCTACCAGCACTGATAATATGACCCAAGTACAACAACTTGGTCATCCCAAACTCACAATTTGACATTTTTGCATATAGTGACTCCCATTCTAAAATGCTCAACACAATGTCAATGTGTTGACCATTTTGGTCCTGCAGGCCAAAATCGGTCTCCTTCCCCTGCTGTTCTAACCCAGTTCAAATTTGCTTTGCACAAGTCTTTAAGCAGAAGATGAACCAGTTCAAAAAGCGCAAGGGCTTTTACAAAGCTTCTTCGGACATTTTGTCCGAAGAAATTCACAAGGAAAGAGAGCGAAAATGATTCAAGACACTTTTTTTAAGGTTGGAAAAGTGGTTCAACATCGAGGTTCAACGACATGATCTTTCCAAGAGCTTTGAAATTTGAACTTTGAACCGTTGAACCGTTGAACCATGAACCGTTCAATCGGTCGGTTCAATCAGTTGGTTCAATCAATCAATTCAAGTGATCGGTTCAATCAGTCAGTTCAAGTGATCGGTTCAATCGGCAAGTTCAAGCAGTTGGTTCAATCTTTTAGTTCAATTGTTGGTTCAATCGGTTGGTTCAAGCGGTTTGGTTCAAACGGTCAATCGAATGAGCGCGATTCCTAGCAGAATACAATGTTGAACCATTGAACCGTTGAACCATTGAACTCCGAAAAAGGGTTCAGGTTCAATGGTTCAATCAGAAAGTTCAAAGGAGTCTTCTAAAGCCCAAAGGACAAGTGCCCTTGCGAAGGGCAGTCAGGCACAAAAAAGGACCATTCTAGCAGACTGTGGAGGGCAGTTCCGGATCCAAAAGTGCCCTTTGAGGAGTGCAGGGAACCTTTGCGGAGAAATCAAAAGGGTGATTTTCCTTCGGAAATGCTAAGGCAAAGGTTGAATTTCTTCGGGCAAAATGTCCGAAGGAATTCCTTCGGACATTTTGTCCGAAGAAATTCACAAGGCAAGTCGCCGAACAAAGAATTTCCTTCGGAAGAAAATCCCGCGGAAAATGATAAAGCGAACAAGACAAATTCTTTCGGACAAAAAGTCCAAAGGAATTCCTTCGGACTTTTTGTCCAAAGGAATTCGCCCGAAAGAAAGGGCCGAGCATTCAAAGGAAGATATCCTTCGGAATTCCTTTGGACATTTTGTCCGAAGGATTCGAAGACCAAGGCTGTCGAAGGATCCCGAAGGGCAGGTGCCCTTGCGGGGGACTGTCAGCTGACCAAAAAGAGGGACCTTTCCAGGACCCGAAGGGGATGTCTCTCAGAGAAACGGTCCACTTGCAAGTTTTCGAAGGGCTTTTTTCCTTGACCAAGTGCTCCACACAAGTCTCGAAGGATTGTTCAAATGTAGAAAGTTATAAAGGCCAAATTCTATTGCAGAAAGTGCCCTAAACAATTTCCCCGAAGGGTACGTTTCTTGGGAAAGTGTCCTCTACATCTCCTTCAAAGGATCTTTCAACAGTGAGGTGGACCAAATGAAAGGCCCGAAAGGTCAATTGTATTGGAAGGTGTCCCAAACAAAATCCCACATACAGGGTCAGAAGGAAAAGCCGAAGGAATTGACCAAGGGGTGACGTCCCCGCAGACGTCAAATTCATGACAATAGACTAGCCATTGCCTTTCAAATGGCGACGTCTGCGCAGACGTCAACTTTGCAGAAATGAAATAACCATTGGTTTTTTAATGAAAGGCGCGAACTCGAAGGAATTCAAAGGGCTTAAGGCCAAAAGGAAGGAACCGCCGAGAAGGGAGCCAAAAGAACCAAAGAATTAGTAGAAGATAAGCCCCGAGGGCCGAATGAGCCAGAAAAGACAAAGCCAGGAAGAGACAAAAGAGCCAAGTGCAAAAGCGGACAAAACAGCCCAAGTGGCAAAAGAAAGTGTCGGCACAAGGAGTTATTCCAGCGGTTGACACAGTCTCTGCCAAGTGGTCATCAAGGAGCGCAAACAGTAAGCAGCGCGGCCTATTTTTTCTTCACTTTGCATTGATGAGCAGACAAACCACGTGAATGTCTTGAGGGAGAGGTCTTGTTTGCAGACAAATGGCGCGGCCCATGCTTTCACACATGACGTTTAATATATTTTAAACGCTGAAAGTCAAGACTAACAGCTGACACAGCACGATCTTTCAAGCGGCTTCCTCTCCCAATGCTCTCAACGCACATGGGCCACTTGTAAAAGGGCGCCAAAACCTTTTCCAGAAGGCGCCAAAGCCTCTTTCTTTCTCTATATATTGTAAAATTCTCATTTGAGAAAAGATATCTCTCATATTGTAAGGCGAAGCCCTGCCAATTTTAACCTAGAATCAATAGAATATGCATTTTTTACCTCTATTTTGGTTGGATATATCTCTGAGTGTGTCTGAATGTTAGCCTTGTGTTTAGTCATTTCTTCCTAATGCTTTCACAGGCTTGATACCAACACATCTGGTATAGACAAAGCGCCATTCCTGCAAGTGGCAAGAAGAGATGTATCTGGAGCGCAGAAGCAAAAGAAGGCTACCAGATAGTGTGTTTTTCCTACAGCGCCTATGGTAGGTTCTTTTCTGTGTGTTTTCATTAAAGCCTCCCTGTTAAGTTTCCTGCAATCTGGGCCTTTTACCAGTTAAAGTGTACGTATGTGTTCTTATGGTTCAAAGTGTGAGTATGAGTAGATCAAACTTTTTTGGTGCATCACCAGCATAGGTTAGGTTCTGTTTTTCAATAATCCTTCTCCCTTTTCAACCCCCACATTATATATATATATATATATATATATATATATAAGCCACATTACTGGAATAACTTAGATGCATCAAAGGGAGCTAGCCCTTATCTAGAGACTCTCCCCTCAGTTTTGCCAGACCCACAGGCAAGAGAGGAGTTTCCATTGTGATGTGTGGAGGACAGGAGCTCAGCCTCTTGTCAAGGGTGCAATCCACTGCGTCAACAAAAAGTTCCTCCCATGTCCTGCTGTAAATCAAGATATCATCAAAGAATATCAATACAAACCTCCTCAACTGCTCTCGAAATACTCTATTCATGCGGGATTGGAAGGTGGCTGGTGCATTGGTCAAGCCAAATGGCATGACCAAGAACTCAAAGTGCCCATAGTGACACCTGAACGCTGTCTTCTCCACATCCTCATTCCGGACCTGTATCTGGTGGTAACCGGATCTCAAATCTATTTTGGAGAAGTAACAGGGCCCGTGCAGCTCATTAATCAGCTCATCAATGCGGGGTATAGGGTACCTATTTTTTATGGTCTTCTTGTTGAGCTCCCTGTAGTCAATACACATTCTAAGAGTCCCATCCTTTTTCTTCACTAGAACCACATATGATGCAAATGGACTCTTGTTAGGCCGGATGTGACCCATCTCGAGAAGCTCTTTGATAGCCTTCTCAATTTCATCTTTGTATCTCTTCAGGTGCCTATATGGTGTAGTAATCATTGGCTTAAGACCCTCCTCCAACTTAATCACGTGCTCAATACCCCTATCAGGAGGTTTACTTGGTGGTATATCACTAAACACTTTGGTGTGTTTAGTCAAGAGAGCTTGTGTGTCAGGTGGATACTCCCATTTTTGTTGTTCTGTCACTGCAGGGATCACCATCATCTCTGTTGCCCATTGCACCTGACCATGACAAATCAATCTCTCCATTCGCTTGAGAGAAACCACTCTCAACCCACTATCTAAAATACCCCTGAGCACATGCCAAACTCCGTTCACATCAAACTTCATCGCCAAGGTTCTCAAGTTGAGTGTGAACTCTCCAATATCATGCAACCATTTCATACCCAACACAACATCCATATCACCCATGCTGACTACATAAAATTCTGACCAGCAAGTATAGTTATTCAGCTAGATGGCTAAATTTGGTAACCTCCTAGTGCAGGTGAGTACAAATCCGTCAGCTACCTTCACCTTAAATCCTTCAAATTATTCAGTCTTCAACCCTCTCTTTGCAACCAAGCCCTCATCTATGAAGTTATGAGTAACACCTGTGTCCAGTAGTGTAATACATCGTTGTCCACCCAGTGCTCCTCTTATCCTGAATGACCCTTCTCTCTGAATACTCAAGATATGAGTTGTAGGTAGGGCGGTCTCTTCATCTTTATTCGATGCCTCAGATGCAACATCTGTAACTGAACCATTATCTTCTGAATGCTGCTCTGAATGTGTCTCTGACTCTACAGATTCATCTGCTGAGAAGTACTCCAACTGTTTTGCCTTTCCTTGGGCAGCATATTTGTGCGTAGGATCCCAAGGCTCTCTGCAGTGAAAACAGAACTTCTTCCTCTTGAGGTCATTCAACTGGTCATTCTCTAATCTGGATGGACTCTTGTGTTGCTGTTCGGAATCTCTATGAAAATGTCTTCTGTCCTTCTCCTTATCTCTCCTATGCTAAAATCCTTTTGACTGAAAGTTGTTCCTCCAAACAGAAGATTCCATGTCATGGGCCTTCTTCATGGCCTCCTGTAAAGATGCAGGGTCTAATTCCTTAATCCATCCTCGTAGGGGGTCGGACAATCCATCAACAAAGAGCATGATCAACCTACACTCTAAGATATCTGAGACCATAACTAAAAGTTCCTGGAACTCTGAAATGTATGAATCCACTGATCCACTATGTCTCAATTGTGCCAGCTCCTTGAACTGCATCTCTGGGTCCTTGTCAAACCTGTTTATGAGTTTGGTTGTGAACTCCATATAAGATGTAATCTGGTCATGTCCCAGAGTTACCTTTCCGTTGCTCCACCACTTGTGTGCACTGCCCTCCAAGTGGAAGGCTGCATAAGTGATAGCATCAACCTCTGGCATGGGGCTGATCTGGAGATAACTGTCCAATTTTTGGACCCAAGCTCTTGCAAAAGTTTTACCTGAACCATTGAAGTAGGGTAAAGTCATTTTACTGACTTTCTTCTGAAGCTCGTGATTCTGCTGCCTATTACCCCCTCTAGGTCTATGTCTCATCCTGAGATCAAAGTAATCCCTAAAAGTCATCTCAGCCCTAAACTCTGCACTCGAACCTTGCCAATCTCTCCAAATCTCATCCTGAAACTCCCCCTGTGTAGCATCCCGTTCAAGGTTCTCATCTCTTGGTACAAAGATAGGAATGCCTGGTCTATCTGCGGCTGTGAGCTGTGTAGCACCTCAGTTATTCACCGAAGTCTCTCCATCAGGATCCCTATGTCTGTTTCTGTCCCCATTGTTCATATCACCAGTCCGTTCTCCATTACCTCGGTCTCGATATCTATCTCTATCAATCTGATCTCTGTTCATGTCTCTGTTATTCCTATCTTCATCCAAATCAGGAAACAAATGGGTAAAAAGCCGTGTCAGTGTTATTTGTGACCTGTCCATTCCATCAATCAACTGTTGTTGTCCTCTCACCAAATCATTTAAAATATCATGCGTGCTGGGTTATCTGATTTCCGTCTCCCATTTCTTCAAGCTGTACTAAAATCTCACCGTAAAAGGGATCTGTCTGCAGAACTTCGAGATCTTACTCGCTGTAAATGACTACTGGTTGTTCCTCTGCGGCTACAACCTCTATATTTGTATCAAAAGAATATGTCTGTGGAACCTATAAATCTCGCCTTGACCTGTTCCTTCTGAGATAATACCTGCTAGTACCCTGTTGCATGTCTCATTTTAACCTCACATGATGGCAAGATCTTCTACTCTGATACCACTGTAATATCCCACCCCTTTCTGCCCTTGAATTTCAATTCCCATAGTTTGACATTTCGTCAAACAATTGGCATGCAAACTATTGGTCGACTGATTTCTGTGTAATGTCCCCCGCTTAGGCGCTGGGCCCCACGAGGGTTGTTCCCTCTGAGCAGAGGCGTCGCCTCGACGGTCCTTCGGTGGCTGGCCATATAAGGGTCTAGAAAAGGACCCAAATCATCCCGGGACTTTTGGTGTGACAGCCAGTCCTTAGTGTGTATCAGAGCCAAGGTCTCGAGGTCGAACCCTGTGGAGGGCGGGGTGACTGTAATGTCCCCCGCTTAGGGGCTAGGCCCCACGAGGGTTGTTCCCTCTGAGCAAGTGCGTCACCTCGACGGTCCTTCGGTGGCTGGCCATATAGGGGTCTAGAAGAGGACCCAAATCATCCCGAGACTTTTGGTGTGACGACCAGTCCTTAAAGACTGTAGTGTCCCCCGCTTAGGGGCTGGGCCCCACAAGGGTTATTCCCTCTGAGCAGTTGCGTCGCCTCGACGGTCCTTCGATGGTTGGCCATATAGGGGTCTGAAAGAGGACCCAAATCATCCCGAGACTTTTGGTGTGACGGCCAGTCCTTAGTGGTATCAGAGCCAAGGTCCCGAGTTCAAGCCCTGTGGAGGGCGGTGGGGATGTTCCCCCCACTTAGGGGCTGGGCCCCACGAGGGTTGTTCCCTCTGAGCAGGTGCATCGCCTCGAGGGTCCTTTGGTGGCTTTCCATATAGGGGTTTGGAAGAGGACCCAAATCATCCTGGGACTTTTGGTGTGATGGCCAATCGTTAGTGGTATCAGAGCCAAGGTCTCGAGTTCGAGCCTTGTGGAGGGCGGTGGGGATGTTCCCCCCGCTTAGGGGCTGGGCCCCACGAGGATTGTTCCCTCTGAGCAGTTGTGTCGTCTCGACGGTCCTTCGGTGGCTGGCCATATAGGGGTCTAGAAGAGGACCCAAATCATCCCAGGACTTTTGGTGTGATGGCCAATCCTTAGTGGTATCAGAGCCAAGGTCTCGAGGTCGAACCCTGTGGAGGGCGGGGTGACTGTAATGTCCCCCGCTTAAGGGCTAGGCCCCACAAGGGTTGTTCCCTCTGAGACTGTAATATCTTCTTAGCCTGAGGGTTGTTCCCTCTGATGAGATCATTTACCACCGTGTAGCTGTCGTCCCGGATAGTGCCATCTATTATCCTAGTAGCCCATTTGTCCTTAGCATATTCTGCTGATATCACATCTCTCCAATCATTTGAAATAGCACCTAGTGCACACAAATAGGGTCTCCTAGACAAAGCGTCAGCAACTACGTTTTTATTGCCTTTGACATAAACAATGTCAAAGTCGTAAGTCTGAAGTTTGCTGACCCACTTCTGCTGCCTCTCATTCAGGGACTTCTGACTAAGGAAATGTTTCAAACTGTTGTGATCTGTCTTCACCACAAACTTGCTGCCCACTAGATAGTGTCTGAATTTAGCCAACGCATGCATGATGGTTAACATCTCCTTGTCATATATACTGTAACTCCATTCCACACCCCTCAATTTCCTGCTCTCAAATGCTATGGGGTGTTTGTCCTACATGATTATCGCACCAATGCCTTGCCCTGAGGCATCACACTGTAATTCAAAAGGTTTGTTGAAATCTGGAATAGCCAACACAGGACATGTACTCATAATCACCTTGAACCTGTCAAAGCACTCCTGTGCACTACCTAACCAACTAAAAGTATCCTTTCGAGTCAAATCTATGAGGGGAGCAGTCGACTGTGAAAATCCCTTCACGAAACGGCGGTAATACCCACAAAGACCAAGGAATCCCTTAAGGTGAGAGATTATTTGGTGGTGGCCAGTCCACAATTGCCTGAATTTTCTCCGAGTCTACCTTCACACTACCAACACTGATGATATGACCCAAGTACAACAACTCGGTCATCCCAAACTCACACTTTCGACATTTTCGCATACAATGACTCCCGCTCTAAAATACTCAAGACAATGTCAATGTGTTTAAAATGCTCCTCCCAAGTCCTGCTATAGATCAATATGTCATCAAAGAATATCAGCATGACTCTCCTCAACTGCTCTCTAAACACCATGTTCATACAGGATTGGAAGGTCGCTGGTGCATTGGTCAATCCGAATGGCATGACCAAGAACTCAAAGTGCCCATAGTGGCACCTGAAAGCTGTCTTCTCCACATCCTCATCCCTGACCCAGATCTAATGGTAAACCGATCTCAAATCTATCTTGGAGAAGTAATAGGCCCCGTACAACTCATCAATGCGTGGTATAGGGTATCTGTTTTTAATGGTTTTTTTATTGAGCTCTCCATACTCAATACACATTCTTAGAGTCCCATCCTTTTTCTTCACTAAGACCACTGACGATGCGAAAGGGCTTTTGCTAGGCCTTATGTGACCCATCTCGAGAAGCTCTTTGATAGCCTTCTCTATTTCATCCTTGTATCTCTTCGAGTGCCTGTAAGGTTTAGTAATTACTGGTTTCGCACCCTCCTCCAACTCAATCACATGCTCAATACCCCTATCAAGGGGTTTGCCTGGTGGTATGTCACTAAACACTTTGGTGTGTTTAGTCAAGAGAGCCTGTATGTCAGGTGGATACTCCCGCTTCTACTGTTATGAAACTGTAGGCATAGCCATTACCTCTACTGCCCACTGCACCTGATCATGGTGAATCAATCTCTCCATTTGCTTGAGAGAAACCACTCTCAACCCACCATCTGAAATACCTCTGAGCACATGCCGAACTCCGTTCACCTCAAACTTCATCTCCATGGTCCTCAAGTTGAGTGTGAACTCTCCAATCTCATGCAACCATTTCATACCCAACACAACATCCATTTCCCCCATGATAACTACATAAAATTCTGACTGGCAAGTATAGTTATTCAGCTGGATGGCTAAATTGGGTATCTATTGACCATTTTGGTCCTGCAGGCCAAAATCGGTCCCCCCTTTTTCCCCTACTGTTCTGAGCTAGTACAAATTTGATTTTTTGCACAAGTCTTGTTTTTACGGACTCTGCAGGCATTTCTACGGACTCTGTAGGCTGAGAACTACGGACTCTGCACGCTGGGAACTACGGACTCTGCAGGCAAGTCTTTCGATAGAAGATGAACCAGGGCAAAAGAAAGTCCAAAGGCACTTTTCAAAAGGGAGCCTATAAGCAAAAGGAAGTAATTCTTTTGGACTTTTGTCCGAAGGAATACTTCGGAGAATCCAAAAGACCATTTAAACAAGCAAGGCAAAGGAAGTACCCTTCGGAAGGGTCGTTTTCAACATTCCCGAAAGGCAACTACCCTTTGGGAAGGTATAGGAACGAATTCGGGACATTTTCGTAGCACTCGGGTGCCCTCCAATTTTCCCGAAGGGCACTTTTTGAAGGCAGTCGAAGGAAAAGACAAGGACATAATTCCTTCGGACTTTTGTCCGAAGGAATTCCTTCGGACAAAAAGTCCAAAGAAATTCGGAAAGGCTACGAGCAAAAAAGTCCGAAGGAAAACAAGTAAAAAGAGACTAAGGCAAAAGGCATAAAATGATTTCTTTCGGACTTTTGTCCGAAGGAATTCCTTCGGACAAAAAGACCGAAGAAATTCGGGAAAAGCCACGAGAAAAAAGCCTGAGAAAAAACTCCGAAGGAAAGGAAGCGAGCGAGACAATTCTTGCGGACATTTTGTCCGCAGAAAAAATGGCCGAAACAAAAGCCCGACCGAAGAGAAGAAAGTCGAAGGAAAGGAAAAGGCAGAAGAAATTTCAAGGGGTGACAGGCCCAAAGATGTCAAAATCGAGCACGGCGAACTAGCCATTGGAAGTTCAAACGCCCAGTGACGGGTGCACAGACGTCAAATTTAAGGCGGTAAAATAGCCGTTGATTTTGAAGAAGCTTAAGGACATGGCGCGAGTGAACTCAGAGACCCGCCAAGAAGATAGCCCGAGGGCCGAAAGAGCCAAAAAGAGACAAAGCCAGGAAGAGACAAAGTGCAGAAACAGACAAAAAGGCCCAGGTGGCAAAGGGGAGGCGAGTTATTCCTGCAGTTGGAACAGTGCTTGCCAATTGGTCATCAAGGGGCGCAAACAATGAACGGTGCGCCCTATTTTCTCCACTTCGCATTTAAAAGCAGACAAACCGCGTGAATATTTGAAAAGCGCAGTCTTGTTTGCAGAAAAAGAGGCACGGCCCATGTTTTCACCTTAATTTTGAACGCCAAAGTCAAGATCGGCGATTACACAGCATGTTTTTAGCAGGCTCTTCTAGAAGAATAATATCAGCAACAGTGACTTTCTCTTCCCAATGCTCTCAACGCACATGGGCCAACTTGTAAAAAAGCGCCAAAGTCTTTTTCAGAAAGTGCCAAAGTCTTCTTCTCTCTATATATATTGTAAACTTCTCATTTTGAAAAGGATATCTTCTTAGCCCGTAAGGCAAAACTCTGTCCAAAAAATCTCTTGGTTTGTAAGGCAGAACTCTACCGGATTTTACCTTGAATCAAGACTTAGCAATTTTTTACCTCCATTTGAACTTGCACTCACGCATATGTCTATGTTTTCGTTTTGTGTTAGGTCATTTTCTTTTATGCTTTCACAGAACGATTCCAGCATGTCTAGTGCATTGTGAAGTTTCTTCTTTTGCAGGTCTGTCAGAAGTGTCTCCAGCAGGAATATAAGCGCATGTGAACACGCTGTCATAGTGTGTCTCCGAACACCTTTGATAAGTTCTTCCTCCCTCTACCTCCAAAAGACCCCTAGCTCACTGATGCAAAAGAGTTTTCCATATCAAATGAAGTGTATGCCAGCTTCTTTTTGGTGAAAAGCGTATGTTTGAGCTAAGTAGATCAACTTTTTTGGTGTATCACCTTTTAGTTTAGGTTTAGGTTCTGTTTTCAGCATCCTTCTCCCTTTTCAACCCCTTTTTTTCATTTATTTGTTAGCAGTAAGAAATTCAGGACCTAAAAGATACATCAAAGGAGCTAGCCCTTATCTAGAGACTCTCCCCCCAGTTTTGCCAGGCCCACAGGCAAAAGGGGAGTTTCCATTTGACGCGTGGAAGGCAGGAGCTCAGCTCCCTGTCAAGGGTGCAATCCACTGCGTCAACAGTTTTTGGCATGCTCGGTGGGACCAAGTTTTTACACTCAGTAAAGTTCCATGATTGGTGATGGACCTGTTACAGCAGAAAGAACCACTATACAGCACCTGACCTTTAATTAGGCGATTGTGGGACAAGTTTTGTCCAAAGAGTTGAAGATTTTTTGGTGTCCTTCAACCGACCAGCCTTTGGAGGCTTTTTTCATCAACACCAATGGCGACTCCGAGTTGAATCAGCTGGTTAAGCAATCCAGGTGCCATCAAGAAATCTCATTTTTTGTATGTATAATCCCTTTACCCAAAATCATGGGCCTTGTATTCCTTCGTATAACTTTGATCAAGCTCAAAATGTTCATGGAATCACCCCAAGCAGCTCTCCTAGTTGCCCTTCAACCATAAGGGAAGTAGTGCTGGAGTTTGAGAAGCAGGGGATGGAGATAGACAAATTAGATGAGCAGTATAGATATCAGCAGGAGCTTATATACAAAGAGGAGTGTTTGTTTAAACAAGCTCAGGCCTTGCAATCCATGGAGGAAGTAGCAAAATGGAAGAGTCCATTCATGCAAGACAGTCAGCCTTGTGCGCCCCCTCCTATTCTAAAGAAAGCCCCCTCTTATGCACCAAATCCTTTCTATCAGATAGCACTTGCTCACTCTAGCTCATCTGATGCATTAATCACTCCTGCTCCTAACCCCTTGCATTTAGGTTTCAAACATCAAAGGGCATTAAAGCAACCTCTCATGGAGATGGACCTTCTCAATTCCTTAGATTGTGAATCCTCCTTTGAAGGTAATACCATGAACCAACACATCTCTCTTGAAGCAGCTCTTCTTGTGCATGAGCAGACCCTTCCTAACCTTCCCCAACTCCCTCAGGTCTCTCAGTATGATCTCCAGATCCCAAGTTGGAAGAGGGAAAATCATGAATCAGCTCAGGAATTTGAAGAGAATAAAGTTGTTCCCTGTTCACAGGGGCAACATTCCAATCTTAAGGTCATGAGTTGAAAAGAAACAATGGAATTATGGGACAGGAAGGAGGAGGAGAAAGGTTTTGCTCAAAACCTTGAAGAAGACAAACCTGCTCCTACTCATCATTATGATGCTTGTGACCTCCAAGAAAGGCTCTTCCAAGAAGATCTAGCCAAGAAAATTGCAGAGTTGGAGTCCAGAGCGAGATTCCTCAGCCAACGTGTGATGGACACAACAGTTTCTATGTCTGAATACATCCCATCTACACACCTCCAAGAGAGCTATCAGGCCACACCTGATATAGATGAAGTGCTGGCCAAATGGAAAGAGGAGAATCATTCGATTCTAGCTCAAGGACTGCCTCCTCTTCCAAATGGTTTTAATCATCAGCCTTCCACTTCCCTTCTCAAGGAGGAACCTGTTTTGCAGGAGGCGAGTGAAGAACAAAAGATCCAATTTGCAGCTTCCCAATTGGTTACCATGAGCGACAATGAAGATGAAATCATCATGAAGGCTCCTTTTGAAGACATCATCAACAATGGAGACGATGCAGGTCATGCATACATGCGGATGTTTCAACAAAATGAGGAACGTAAGCATGGTGAGTTCTCTCTTCCCTTGTTTGATGAACTTCCTTGTTGCTTTGATGAGGAGGACGACTATGCCGAGGAGCCTGAGTTGGAGGAGGATCAGATGGATGTCTTTGAACAACTACAGACTCTGATCCTTGAGCGGGAAAAGAAGAGGCTTGCTCATCTTGAGGAAAGCCTTGAAGAAGAGAGCTTTGAACAAAAAGGTGATGTTCTGTGGAATGAGCAATCAGTTTGTGATTCCATTTCAGACATCACAACAGTCACCCTTCTTCAAGAAAGCCATGAGGGAGCAGAGGATGAGTTTGACAAGGTCTTCAATGAAGCAGAAGGGAACGGGTCAAACCATGATGCACTGTAAAGGGACTACACATATCAAAGGGCTTATGGTGATGAGCCAGCAGCCATTGATTTCTTGATGAGACGCACCAGCATGAAGGACCAGCATTCGTCAAGCTTCCAAAAACAAGAAGATTACATATATGTTGGAAGCATGTTTGACTCTGATCTACTCGGATGCAAGCCAATCAAGGTGGCAGGGAAGAGGAGCAGGTCACCAAGTCTCCATCCTATTTACCCACTTGTCAGGCAGCATAAGTTTTCTTGCCAGAAAGGAGACTTAAAAAAATTTCCCTTTGATCCAGGAGGGAGGCAAATATACCTGGTTAGCTGTATATAGTAGTTTGCTTTCAGTTTTCTTTCCTGTTTTCCCTAAGTGTTGTTTGCACAGGTAGTGTTTTTAGCCTTGTGTGTGTTTTCCTTTGTGTTTGGGGTAAAAGGCTTCATGATTGATTCTTGGATCTATCGGGGCTGTTGCTAACCTTTTCAAGTTGCGTTCTGACTCCGTGCTCAATGGATTTTAAGGCAATTGGTTTCTAAGCATAGCAGGCATGCTTCCCCTGGGAGTCGCCAATTTGTTGACCATTTTGGTCCTGCAGGCCAAAATCGATCCCCCTTTTTTCCCCTACTGATCTGAGCTAGTACAAATTTGATTTTTTGCACAAGTCTTGTTTGTACAGACTCTGCAGGCATTTCTACGGACTCTGCAAGCTGAGAACTACGGACTTTGCAGGCAAGTCTTTCGACAGAAGATGAACCAGGGCAAAAGAAAGTCCAAAGGCACTTTTCAAAGAGGAGCCTATAAGCAAAAGGAAGTAATTCTTTCGAACTTTTGTCCGAAGGAATACTTCGGAGAATCCAAAAGACCATTTAAACAAGCAAGGCAAAGGAAGTTCCCTTCGAAAGGGTCGTTTTCAACATTCCCGAAGGGCACCTACCCTTTGGGAAGGTACAGGAACAAATTCGGGACATTTTCGTAGCACCTGGGTGCCCTCCAATTTTCCCGAAGGGCACTTTTCGAAGGCAGTCGAAGGAAAAGACAAGGACATAATTCCTTCGGACAAAAAATCTGAAGAAATTTGAAAAGGCTATGAGCAAAAAAGTCCGAAGGAAAACAAGTAAAAAGAGACTAAGGCAAAAGGCATAAAATAATTTCTTTCAGACTTTTGTCCGAAGGAATTCCTTCGGACAAAAAGACCGAAGAAATTCGGGAAAAGCCGCGGGAAAAAAGCCCGAAAAAAAACTCCGAAGGAAAGGAAGCGAGTGAGACAATTCTTGCGAACATTTTGTCCGTGGGAAAAATGGCCGAAACAAAAGCCCGACCGAAGAGAAGAAAGCCGAAGGAAAGGAAAAGGCCGAAGAAATTCCAAGGGGTGACGGGCCCAAAGACGTCAAAATCAAACACGGCGAGCACAGATGTCAAATTTAAGGTAGTGAAATAGCCGTTGATTTTGAAGAAGCTTAAAGACAGGCCACGAGTGAACTCAGCGACCCGCCAAGAAGATAGCCCCGAGTGCTGAAAGAGCCAGAAAGAGACAAAGCCAGGAAGAAACAAAGTGCAAAAACGGACAAAAAGGCCCAAGTGGCAAAGGGGAGGCGAGTTATTTCTGCAGTTGGAACAGTGCTTGCCAAGTGGTCATCAAGGGGCGCAAACAATGAACGACGCGCCTTGTTTTCTCCACTTCGCATTTAAAAGCAAACAAACCGCGTGAATATCTGAAAAGAGCAGTCTTGTTTGCAGAAAAAGAGGTGCGGCCCATGTTTTCACATTAATTTTGAACACCAAAGTCAAGATCGGTGATTACACAGCATGGTTTTAGCATGCCTCTTCTAAAAGAATGATATCAGCAACAATGACTTCCTCTTCCCGATGCTCTCAACGCACATGGGCCAACCTGTAAAAAAATGCCAAAATCTTTTCCATAAAGCGCCAAAGTCTTTTCCAGAAAGTGCCAAAGTCTTCTCTCTCTATATATTGTAAACTTCTCATTTTGAAAAGGATATCTTCTTAGCCCGTAAGGCAAAACTCTGCCCCAACAATCTCTTGGTTTGTAAGGTGGAACTCTGCCGGATTTTACATTGAATTAAGACTTAGCAATTTTTTACCTCTATTTGAACTTGCACTCACGCATATGTCTATGTTTTCGTTTTGTGTTAAGTTATTTTTCTTTATGCTTTCACAGAACGAGTCCAGCATGTCTAGTGAATTGTGAAGTTTCTTCTTTTGCAAGTCTGTCATAAGTGTCTCCATCAGGAATATAGGCGCATTGAACTTCGTGTGCTTTCCAGGCTTAGCTCGGTCCTCATCCCATTTTAAGACAATGTCTCCTTCAGAGAAACCTTTTGACGAGGATCTCTTGTCAAAGTGCTTCTTCATTTGCTGTTGACGGCTAGTCATAGAAGCCATAGCTTGGTCTCTTGTCTCTTGAAGTTCCATCAATTCACACAGCCTGACCTCCATGCTGTCGCCTTCTAATTGCAGCTAGTGAGCAAGATCCAAAGCTGGCAATTCAAGTGAAATAAGAAGTCTAGCTTCCCTTCCATACACAAGCATGTATGATGAATTGCCAACTGCCCTTTTTGGAGTAACCCGGTCTGTCCACAGGGCTATTTTCAACTCGACATGCCCAGTCCTCTGATTCTCCTCCATTGTTCTTTTGATAATCCTGATCAGATTCTTGTTGGTGGACTCAGCCAGCCCATTCTCTTGTGGGTAATAGTTGGAAGAAGTGTTGAGATAGATGTCGTATCTCAATGCCCACTCGCTCATTCTAGCTGCCAAGAAAGCCAATGCATTGTCTGATATGATGGTAGCTGGGACTCCAAACCTTGTCACCAGGGTTCGTAAAAATATAGGACTGCACTTTGTTGGCCTCCTTCAAAGCGACAGCATCTACCTATCTCGTGAAGTAGTTTGTGGCGGTCAAGACCCATTTGTGGCTAGCACTGGAGAGAGGATTGATCATCCCTATGAAGTCTAGGCCCCATTGCATGAATGGTTGTTCCACCTAAATAGGCTGTAGAGGCATTGCAGCCAGCCGTTGTTTCCCATCAAAGAGTGCACACTTTTGACACTTTCGTACCCATGCATGGGTGTCTCTAAATAGAGTGGGCCAGAAGTAACCAGCTCGCATAATCCTCGCAGCTGTAGGCTTAGAAGCAAAATGACCACTAGCAGGTCCATCATGGAACCCAGACAGCACCTTGTCGACCTGACCTAAGTCTATGCACCTTAAAAGTACTCCTAAGAAATCTTTTTTGAACAGCACTCCATCAATCAAGACGTAAGAGAGAGATTGGAGTCTAAAATATCTCCTCTTGGTCCTATCAAGGCCCTGCAGGCATTCACCAATGAGAAAGAAACGTCTCATGTCTGGTGTCCAATCCTTTATGACTGCTGGTTCTTCTGCTACGGCTTCATCATAAATTAGCAAATTGTACCCTTTCTGCGATTTAAGGTCTGCAGCAAGGTGTTCACACAGGGCTTTTCCCCTTACCAACTTGGTGGTTTTGATGTCCACGTCATATTCCATTACTTTAATGATCCATCCTGCTCTCTTTTCATTCAGATCACAACTGATCAAAAAATCTGACGCTGGGATGTGGCACCATGAGGTGAACCCTATTGTTGGACAGCATATGTCTAAATTTCTTGACTCCCTAGGACCGCAAGGACTTGCTTCTCCATAATTGTATACCTGACCTCAAAACCTTTTAGACTCTGGCTAAAAAAACAAGCGGTTGTTCAAGGTTCTTACCATTTTCTTGGGTAAGCATAACGAAGATTACCTCTTCATTTTCGAAGGTGTAGAGGTTGAAATCCTTGGTGAAGTCAGGACTGATCAAGGTAGGAGCTTGGGCAATAACCTACTTGATCCCTTCAAAACTATCCTTCCTTAGCACTGTCCATGCGAATTTCTCGTCTTTTTTCAACATAGAGGTCAATGGCTTGACTACCTCCGCAAAATTTGGAATAAATCTCTTGATAAAATTTATTTTGCCAAGGAAGCTTTGCAGACCCTTATTATGTTTAGGCAAGGACAGCTCTAGGATGGAGCAAACTCTTTCTAGATCAATGGTCAAGCCTTCTTTTGAAACCACATGGCCAAAGAGTTTACCTTCATAGACAACGAACATGCATTTCTTTGGGTTGAGAGAGATACCGAACTCTCTACACCTATCAACGATTTCCCTGAGGTTCTTCATGTGTTGGCCCACTTCTTTGGAAAACACTGTTACATCATCAAGATATATCAGTACCATATTATTTATCAGGCCTTGAAAAGCCATGTCCATGGCTCATTGAAAAGTGGCACCGACATTGGACAGTCCAAATGGCATTTTTCGATAAACAAACGTCCCCCATTTGGTAGTGAAGGTTGTCTTGTGTTGGTCACAGTGTTGCACTAAGACTGATTGTACCCTGAATACCCATCTAAAAGGGAGAAATGTTCACTACCTGTCACCATTTGGAGGATCTGCTCCATACTTGGGAGAGGATAATGGTCTTTCAAAGAGACTCTATTGAGGTCTCTGAAATCTACACATAATCTGATCTCCCCATTCTTTTTTCGGATAGGAATAAGATTGGCCAGCCAAGAAGAGTGTTTGATCGGAAATATGATTCTGGACTCAATCAGCTTGGTGAGTTCATTCTGCATGAGAAGCTCAATCTTCGAGTTGACAGGGCTTTGTTTCTGTTTGATGGGCTTGGCGCCTTCCTCCAGCTCAATGGTATGTTGGGCCAAACTTGGGTTAAAACCCTTCAAGTCACTATACTCTCAAGCGAAGACATCAACAAACTCCTGGCACAACAAGATGAAGGCCTGCCTTTCATGATATGTACACACTTTCCCAAGTGCAAGTAGCTTATTCTTGAATATCTCAACATTTTCATAGTTCTTCGTTGTGATGCTTGTTTTATCATTTTTCAATTGGTCATCCTAATTGAAGATACTTTCGAGAGTGGCCAAGCCTTTAGAAAGTTTATTGTTCTTCAGCTAAACAATCTGGCCGCCATACTGCTGTTGTAGCTTACCTAGTTTTTAGCGGCAAACTCAGCTTCCTCTTGCAAGAAGAGTGCTATCTGTTGATCACTGTCAAACACCTGCCAATTGGTGATGTTATCAGGGACGGAGGGTCTGATTACCACTTTCAAATGGTGTAGACTGCTGTCTCGGCCTATCTCCTTGAGGATGTTGTACTGAGCACCAACTGCTGCTAGTCTATCAGCTTGCTTATTCTGCTCTCTTGGGATGGAAGTAACATTCAAAGCAAGAAAACTCTCTACTAAGTCCCACACCCTATGCTTGTACGACTTTAGCAAGGAATTCTTGGTCAAACTTCGGCTTCTCACTTGATTTACGATCAACTCGTTGTCCCCAAAAACATGCAGCTCCTTTATCCCTCTTTTTCTTGCCCACTCCAAACCGTGGATGAGAGATTCATACTCTACAACATTGCACGTGCAAGAAAACTTGAACCTGAAAGTCGAAAAGTATTTCTCTTGTGAGGGGGAAACTAACACCACTCCCCCACCAGCCCCCAGCTTGTTTCTTGAGCCATCAAAGAAAAGCTACCATAAACCCGAGCTCTCTTGGTTTGCTTTCATCAAATTTGGTACAAAAGTACCCTCTTCATGCATGCAATAAATCCCAAGGCCTGCCTCTTCTATGAACTTATAAGGGTCATGTTCAAAGTTGTCACTTCCCCATTCGTCTAAGAGCAGGTCAACTCCTTCAAGGGTAGAGGGCAGAGATTGATCCACTTGGAATTCTTCTTGATCAATAATGGCGTAGCTGACATTTATTGCCTTCAGTGAATACGGCTCCAGATGATCTCTGTGTATTGGCTCCGACTCAATCTTGACCTTAGTCCCATATTTGGTTCTAAAAATCAGGTAGAACCAATTTGCTACTAGGTACCTGCCTATTTTGGATGTGAAATCCCTAAACAAGCAAATGGCAAAGTAGGGAGGAACATCCGCTACCACCACGTCGTGAGGAACTGAGAAAGTTGAACAAACATAGAGCGTCAAGTTCAAGCCTCTCACCACCCCTGTCTTTGTTGGTATTCCATCTAGCTGCAGGACTCCCTTAGTCATTTCTTCGTATTTGAGCCCCAATTTATCCGCTATACATTTGGGCATTACTGAGGTGTTTGCCCCACTGTCAATAATGCAATTGTGCACCAGGAAATCTCCTATGACTAAAGACAGATAGAAAGTGAACCTTTTCTTTTTTCTTTACTTGGCCTATTGCGGAAGGGTGTCCATTCATGATCAGAACATTATAGGCTTTTGTTGGGACAGCTTGTTCATTTAGCCCGTGCAATTCCTTTTGGAGCATGTCCTTTTGTCCCAACATTGTCAATGAATCCCACAAGGAGATATTCATGTGTAGCTTCTTCATCTGGTCTACCACATTGATCTGAGGGTTGCTCCCTTTCAAATTTTCTTTGGGATTGCTTGCAGCCTGAGGCGCAGGCTGAGGAGCTGAGGGTGTAATCGGTGGCCTGAAATTTGAAAATTTCTAGTTCACATGTGATGAAGAAGATGCTACGGACATTTGAGCAGTTGTCTGAGCTTCCTCCATAGCTCTCCTTTTGGACTTTGTATTGGCTGCAACATAATCACTTTGGTTGTCTGCATTGCCCACGTAGTTAACTGTATAGAATTCACCTTCCAAGTGATTCATGAGTGGAATTAGACTGAGCTGGCCTGATGTCCATGCCAGATTGTACTGACGCTTCAAAGCTTAGGAATTGGGCAGCTGCCTAATTGCCTTGTGCATTCATGTATTGAATCGGCATCTCATTTGTATAAACAGCCTGATCTTGACCATATCCCATGGGTGAGCAATTTGGCTGTTCTTGTACCAGGTTATTTTGAGCGGGCACCAGAGCCTTGGATGATGGAGTGCCCGGATTATAGCCTTGATAAGGTCTGGCTTGTGCAAACTAACCCTGTCCTTGATTGTAATTCTGAAATGGGGGTCTATTTGCTTGTTCGAACTGCTAATATCCCTGATTTGGCCGATAGCTTTGAGCTTGCTGCGTTTTGAGAGCCATCAGTTCATTGGTCACACTTTGCAACAAGCTCTTGACTTCATGAAGGTCATTGGACGAAATAGCAGCCGGCTTTTCTATGCCAGGCAGAAGAGCTAAAGTGGGTGCAGCAGTCTGGACTGGAGGTGGTAATTCAAAGAAAAGCAGCATATGAGGTCTAGAGGCTATCTTTCCCGCTTGTACCAGGGAATTCTGAGTTGCTATGGCTATTTCATAGGCAATGGGCAGCACATGTCCTCCCATGGACTGTATCATGACAGCAATGTCGTTGTTCAACGCTTTCAAATAATGGAGAAAAGCATAGCTTGGGGTCAACGTTACCAAAATGGGGATGTCCCATGTCTTCTGAAACTGAGTATTGAAATCCTGCATAAATTCGTGGAGCTCTCTGCATGGTGGTTCGCTGCTCAACAAGCAAGAGGTGGTCACTCTTCTCCCCAAATCTGTTTGTTAAGAGGGTGCCCAATTCGTTCCATGTGCTGACTGAATTCATAGGCAGAGTCCCATACCAATCCAAGACCTTGCCTTTAAAAGACAACGCCAACAATCTGATAAC
Source organism: Torreya grandis (assembly GCA_037957365.1). Classification (NCBI taxonomy): domain Eukaryota; kingdom Viridiplantae; phylum Streptophyta; class Pinopsida; order Cupressales; family Taxaceae; genus Torreya; species Torreya grandis. The sequence goes on along the minus strand of JARHVA010000446.1, from coordinate 3,732,462 downwards.
AATGTTTTTTCAGTGACATTGTGAATATTGCAGAGGTTGGCATTATTTCTGATGTGCTCAATAGCAGTAATAGGCCCTTCTCCATTAAAGGAAGGCACACTCTTAAGGGTTGTACCTGGGATTGGGTCATAATGCAAAAGATTCAAAGGACTTGTTGACAATTCTTCCACAAGTCGGATTGTCTTTTGCCATTTAGAAAGTTCACGTCTCTAGCCAAGGGAAGAAGAATACATTGTTTTTGGTAAGGGCCTTCGCTACAAAATGATGAATTCCTTTAGACTTTTGTCCGAAGAAATGGTTCAAAGCCAAGGAAGTAACAAATCAACAAAAGAGCCTTCAACAAATGAAACCTCCAGACTTTTTGTCCGAAGGAATTCCTTCGGACAAAAAGTCCAAAGAAATTGCGAGACCACAGAGACAGAAAAGTCCAAAGTTCATTTGTTGAAGGGTCTTTTTATCGGCCAAAAGACCAATTGCAATTTTTCGAAAGAAAAACAGAAGTAAGAGGCCGAAAGAAAGAGTTCATTACAAAAATCCCGAAGGGCAGGATACCCTTCGGAAGGGTCACTTTCAACAATCTCGAAGGGCACCTACCCTTCGGGAAGGCACATGACCAAATTCAGAACCTTAGCAAAAAGCCCGGGTGCCCTACAATTTTTTCGAATGGCACAAAGGGAGAGCTAAATGCCCTTGCGGAGGGCACTTGGTCGGCGGAAGGGACCATGGCGAATTTCCCGAAGGGCACTTTTCAAAGGCCGAAGGGCACAATCGGAGGAAAAGGCAAGGGAAGATATCCTTCGGACTTTTTGTCCGAAGGAATTCGGAAGACACAAGGAGGGACCAAAAGAGGAAAAAGAACAAAGACAATGAATTTCTTCGGACTTTTGTCCGAAGGAATTCGGAAGACACAAGGAGGGACCAAAAGAGGAAAAAGAACAAAGACAATGAATTCTTTCGGACTTTTGTCCAAAGGAATTCCTTAGGACAAATAGTCCGAAGAAATTCAAAAAAAAAGCCGATGGAAGAAATCCCGAAGAAATTCGAAAAAGTTGCAAAGCAAAGCAAAGGCAGAAAAAAGGGACCTTCGGACTTTTGTCCGAAGGAATTCCTTCGGACAAATAGTCCGAAGAAATTCGGAGAAAGGGCTGCGAAAAAACCCCGAAGAAATGCGAAGCCAATAAAGCCGAAGGAAAGAAAGCCACAGGAAATATAGCCGAAGGAAATAAGAAAACTTTTCGGTGACGTCCCGCAAGCTATCAAATTTTGACAGTGGGAAGTAACAGTTGAAACCAAGGAGACAACAAGAAATCTGAAATAAATGGAGGCTGACTGCGCAAAAAAGGATAGAAAATAGATAATCCGACGAAGAGTTGAATACGGAATCCGGCCAGAAATAGACACGAACAGGAAGACCAGAATACATGCAAGCAGGGGCTATTTTCGAACACCAGTCAAAGCTTCAGTCAACTGGTTATGGAAGTCCCGCTCGTCTCCAGATCATCTCCCGCATCCGAGAGTCCAACTGAAGTTCCAAGTTCAAATGTCGAGTTGACTGTTCCAGATTTAGAGTTGACTAATTGTTAAATGTCGCATTCACTAGGAGCTTTCCATGCGAAAGAGAATGATCTCTTCGTCCAACTTAGCGTACCAAACAATCCAACTCAGCGTGATCTCTTCATCCAACTCAACATAATCTCTTCGTTTAACTCAACTTTCAAATGCTACAACTCGGCATCAAGCAGCTCACGAAGAAGTTCTAAAATTGACATTTGCATGGATTTCCATGCAAAGAGAGGTGGGTGGTTCATGACAAAGACAAGTTCACTTCCTCAAGCGCAAGAAGCTTCATGCAAAGATAAAAGAAAACATATTTTATTGAAAGGCCAAGTAAAGCCTTGAATTAACCAAAGTGAATCTTTCTCTTCAAATTTTCAGCGCCAATCTTTGGCCTCTTGTAATTCTCTATATAATGGCTTTCAGCCTTGATTAAAAATCATCCAATCTCTCTTGGTTAGACGAGACCCTGCCATTGGTGAGTTATGTAACCTCTTCGATCAATAGGACTGTACTTTTAGATTTCAAGCGTTGGCATAGTGTATATTTCATTCAGCAATTTGCATAAGTGGTAGATTTCTCTCCCTTCTCAAATTCTAGTTCATACCTAGTTGCTAGATTGTCCTTATCCGGGTTTGTTAAGTGTTCTTTATTGTCTTTTGTTGAAGCTGTAAGTGGACGTTAGGTGGCTGCAAAGTGTCTTTTATCAGACCTCTCTCCATCGTTTTCCCTCAGGTTTTAGTCATTGATCGAACCTCTTCATGAAATATTTATGCATAAGTGATTGATTGAAGTCTAAGGTCTTCCTTTTCCCTCGATTGTTCAGTGTTCAAAGTTCCAAGTTGAGTGGATCGAACTTCTGGTGTATCACCATTTTTAGGTAGGATTTCCCCTTTAAGTTTCCTTCTCCCTTTTTCATGGTAGTCTGCAACGTAGAGTAGGGATCTACATTGATACATCATACAGGAAATAGCCTTCTCTGGAGGTTCTCACTGTTGAGGCACCCACCCTCGTGAGAAGATCCCATTGTTTCAGCCGGATAGAAGACTGGCCATTTTGTGCACGTCTTCGAATCAGGGCGCAGCTCCAGGGTGACAACAGTTTTTGGCACGCCCGGTGGGACCATTCAAGAGTTCTTTACAGAAAATCTTCATGGCAAAGAAAGATATTCACTTACAGCTAGCGGAAGAGTTCATGGCATCATTCAGACAGTTCGTTCATGCCAAAAGTTACCACAAGATCAGCACGCAAAGGTATTTCTTTTGAATTTGTAACTTATAAAAGAGCAAAATCTAGGAGGGCAAATCCATATCCTCAAAGGGAATATTTAGCTCCCCCTCATCCTATTGTTAGACACTGAAATCCCCACCATGCAGATGGCCAATAGAAATCAAGTATTTGCTCCATTTAATGGAGGGAGCCCACTAAATCTAGCACAGTTAAATGATATACATGTATCTGCCCTCAAAAGTATTCCATTTTTTTCAAGAGAAAATCAAACAACCCCTATTGAGCATATACAGGATGTGGCTAATCTTTGTTCAGTTCATAATGTAACTGAGAATAATGTTGCTATCAGATTACTAGCTGCTTCTTTCAAAGGAAAAGCATTACAATGGTATAGAACCCTCCCACTTAAGTCTATCTCTACTTGGGACGAATTGGGTACTGCCTTAGTCAAACAGTTTGAGGACAGGTCTGACCACTTATCTTTGGTTGAGCAATTAATTGCCATACAGAGAGCTCCTCATGAGTTCATGTTTGATTTTAATCTCAGCTTCTAAAAGACATGGCACAGGATCCGGTTCTAATTAGGCCATCACTTGAATACGCATTTTTATATTTTTTGAAAGCTCTCAATTATGATATTAGTGTGATGATACAGTCAATGGGCGGCACTACTTTTCCTGATGCCTATGAAGTTGCAATAAGGGCAGAAAATAGTCTGATTCAAGCAGGGAAGCTTGCTCCAAGACCTCCAATGCCCATTTTTTCGGAGATAAGTTCAGTACCATCCCTTCAAGTTCCTCAAGTTCCATCTTTGGCTCCAATTCCAGCACCTCAACGTCCTATTGCAGCGTCTACTAGTCAATCTAGTGAGATAGGAGAGCTAAAAAGTCTGTTACAATCTTTTAGAAATGAAATAGTACAGCTTAAAAGGCAGCAATTTCAGTCAAATAGGCCTTATCAACAGCAAAATCAGAACAACTATCAGCGCTTCAAAGATCAAAGATCTCTTTATCAAGGTTTCAGAGAAAATAGACCACCCTATCAAGCACAAGGGGCCATAACTCCAGCGAAGCCATATGCTACTCTTGATCCAAATGCTCCTACTTCAAAAGCCATTGTTCCAACTCCACCACAAAACAATTTAATGCAGAATTCAGGTTGGTCGCCTTTGAACCTCAATGATTTTCAAAATCGGAATTCAGTATCATCAAACAACACCATGCCACAAATGACACAAGAGGAGTTCTCTTTCCAGGAGAGTCAATATCAAGATACAAGATTGGCACCACAAGGAGCAACCCAAGGGCAGCGTGATGCTATTAATGTAAATTGGCAGGTAGATGATCATATTGCTTTTACTCAAGATGTTAAAACTAACACTTCGAATAATCAAGTTGCAACTCTAACCTATCAGAGAAATAAAAGAAGAGTTGTTGGAGAAGCTCAAGCAGTGGCAAATACATCAAATACTCCTAGTACTATTGCTCAAGGTATGAAAGAACAGCTTGCTGCCCCCACAGTCACAAAAAATCAGAATGTAGAGGTTGGCAAAGTGCAACAAATACCTCTAATTCGTGAGCAGCAAGTAACACAAAAAGTGCAATCAAAGGTTAGTCCATCCCAGTTCAATATTGTAGATCAGATGAAAAAGTCTAACGTCAATATTAGCATGTGGGATACTCTTTCAATTCCAGGCCAGAAGGACACTCATTCAAGAACTTTCAGCTCTTGAATTGTCCCCAAAATTAGTAGACAAAGGTGTTGTCTTGACAAATTCAGATCCGCCAACTAAGCAGCAGGTACAGCAAGGAGATAAGATATCAAAGGTGGACAAAACTTAGGTAAAAGCAAAGAAAACTCACTCTTTTTAACTTTCTTTGATAGTGGAAAATACTTTAGTTCATAATTGTATGGTGGATAGTGGAGCCAGCAGTACAGTGATGCCTAAACAGATTGCAGACAAGCTCGGCCTCGTTTATGAGCCAAATCTAAAGGGGTACTATAGTTGGATGGTTCACCCGCAAAGACGGTAGGGATTATCAAAGATTTGAAATTAACATTACATGCCTGTCCTAGCATAACTATTCAGCAGGACGTTGTAGTAGTGGATCTACCTCCTTATTTCGCCATGTGCCTTTCAAGAGATTTCACCTCAAAGATTGGGGGATATCTATCAGCTGATTGGACTTGTTTAGAACCAGATATGGCACAAAGATAACAATTCATTCAGAACCTATTGCACGTTTTCACATGGAACCTATACGCCAAGTGTGGTTAATACAAATTGTATCATTTCAGATGAAGTAGTGCAAACTAGTGATGTAGAAAAGGACTCACCTATGGATGGAGTTCCAAATTTATTTCTTAATGAGTGGACTTCCACCTTGCATGAGCATGATCCCTACAAGCTAATTGAAGAAGGTCTTGGTGTGTATTGTCTTCATGAGAACGATGCGCCAATCCCAGCTATGGTCAAAGAAGGCGAATCTAATAAAGGCTTGTGGCAATTATACTTCGATGGATCAAGAAATAAGCATGGGACGGGAGCTGGAATGATGTTAGTTTCTCCTACGAAACAAAGGTATTTCTCATCTATTAAATTTCAATTTCGCTGTTCAAATAACGTTGCTGAATATGAAGCACTAGTCCACGATTTGCAATGGGCAAGGAAGATGAAAGCAAGTTGTCTACAAGTGTTTGGAGATAGTGAACTTGTAGTTCACCAAGTAAGAGGCTTAAATGTATGCAATAATATGTTGCTTAAATCTTATAGACAGGGTATGGGATTTACTTGAAGATTTTCAGGGTTTTAATATTCAGGGAATACCAAGAGAGAAATAAACACGTTGATAGGTTGGCTGCTGTTGGGGCACAATTTGATATCCTAGCTGACGTTAAAAGTGACATTTCTCAGTCACATATAAAGATAGTCGTAAGGCCTTTTGTCTCAGATAACCAAAAAAATTGGCAGGTATTTGAAAGTGACAATCAAATTGTGAGATTTTTACAAAAAGACGCTGAGTTTTCTCCAAAAAATCAGGCAAAACGCTTACAGTGGTATGGTGATCAGATTGTGCAACTGAAAACCAATAAACTACCCAAGGGATTGGTTACCCTTGAAAATATTTTCAGTGAAAACGATGAACTAAGGAAAGAGAAACCAGCCTTGTCAACAAAGGAAGAGCACCATGCCAATGTAGAGATTGCAGCTGGTAAGATTTTGAAATTGGGCAAGGTAAGGACTCCACTACAAAAGAAAGCTTTCGTTGAAGTATGCCAAAATTTTGCTGATATATTCGCATGGCAGTATAGTGATCTCAAAGGGTTTGATCCAAGTTTGACTCAACACACTATTGAGCTAGAGGACGAAACTAAACCAGTACGACAAAGACAAAGGCCAATCAATCCAAAGCTTGAGCCTTTGATGAACGCTGAGCTTCACAAGCTTATAGAATCGGCTATTATATTTCCAATCAAGCACTCAACTTGGGTGGCAAACCTCATTCCAGTATAAAAAAAGAACGGTGAGATTCGTTTATGTGTTGATTTTTGTGACTTAAACAGGGCCCCGCTTAAAGACCACTATCCATTGCCATCAATGGAACAAATTTTACAGCTTGTTTCAGGTTCAGAGAGGTTCTCCTTATTGGATGGGTACAGTGGCTACAATCAGATTTTGGTCAAAGAAGAGGACCAATTCAATACAGCTTTCACAACCAAGTGGGGAACATTCGCATACAGAAAGATGCTGTTCAGTTTGTCAAACGCTGGAGCAACCTTTCAGAGAGCCATGGATATGGCCTTCCAAGGCCTTCTTAACAAATTTGTGCTTGTCTATTTAGATGATATAACAGTATTCTCAAAGGATGCAGAAGATCACATGGTGCACCTCCAGCATGTTTTTGAAAAGTGTAGGCAATTTGGGATATCCTTAAATCCCAAAAAATGTGTATTTTCAATTCATGAAGGTAAGCTTCTTGAACATGTCGTTTCAAAGCATGGTTTAAACATAGATTCTGAAAGGATTCAATCCATTCTTGCACTCTCCTTGCCTAAAAGCAAAAAAGCTTTGCAAAGTTTCTTTGGAAAGATCAATTTTATAAGGAGATACATTTCAGATTTTGCTATTGTAGCTAAACCACTTACAACCATGTTAAAGAAAAACCAGGACTTCAGTTGGTCCAAGGAGGGAATAACAGGGTTTGAAGATGTTAAGAAAGCCATAGAAAGTGCCCCTACGCTCTTGAATCCAGATTTCAAGAAAGATTTCATTCTATATACATATGCGAATGTGGACTCATTTCAGGCATTCTTATGCAGCAGAACCGTGAGGACTTGGAACAGCCAATAGCCTTCTATAGCCAAGGCCTGCAGGAGTATGAGGCAAGGTACTCTTTTGTTGAAAAACACGTCCTTTCAGTTATAAGATCTCTGAAGAAATTTAGGCACTTGTCTAATAATAAAATACTTCTAATGGTTGCTCATCCAAGCATCAAAGAATTTCTTCTGAACAAAGACATAAATGAGAAAAGGGCGGGTTGGATAACCAAAGTGATGGAATATGATATAGAAATTAGGATCACGAAACTGGTTAGAGGCAAAGGACTTTGTGAGCATCTAGCTCAAGACTTACAAGAAACTAACGACGTTGTTCTAGTGTCAAATGATGTAGAAATTACTGTTGTTCAGACCTCACCTTCCAGCTGGTTTCATAATCTGGTAAGCTATCTTCAGGAAGGTCATTACCCTTCCCACCTAAGTGCTTCAAAAAGAAGGTATTTCAGACTGCAATCAATTCTATTTTTGCTCGTTGACGATGTCTTGTTCAAAAAGGATATCAATGGAATGTTACTAAGGTGTGTGGAGCCAAGCCATACTCAAAGATTACTTGAAGAATCCATGATGGACTTCGTGGAAAACATTTTTCTGCCAGAACTACAGCAGTCAAAATCAGGTGAGGTGGGTACTATTGGCCTATTATATTTGGTGACTACCATACATGGGTTAGGAAGTGCAAACAATGCACTATGTTTGTAGGAAAAATTAAACTAGCAGCCCTGCCCCTATAGCCAATTACAGTGGATCAGCCATTTGTCCAGTGGGGATTAGACTTTATTGGTCTCATTAACCCTCCTTCCAATTCAGGGCATAAGTGGATTTTAACAACTACGGACTACTTCACATGTTAGACAGAAGCAGTTGCATTAAAGGAAGCAAACGAAACTAGCGTCCTTGATTTGTATGAAGGTTTGGTCACTAGGTTTGGAGTCCCTTCAACCATTATTTCTGACAATGCAATGGCTTTTGTGGGATCTGGGATCAACCAATGGGCCGTCCAACATGGAATCTATCTCAGCACTTCATCAAATTATTATCCACAAGGAAATGGCCTTGCTAAATCTACAAACACGAACCTCTTGAGGATCATACGAAGGACTATTGAAGACAATCAGAGATCATGGTACCTCAAGTTGAAGTCAACACTATGGGCTGATAGGATCACCTACAAGAGGTCAATAGCCAACTCTCCCTACAAGCTGGTCTATGGTAGGGAAGCAAGGTTACCTATCTCTCTCGAGTTTCTAGCTTTAGAATTAATGCATCAACTTGAATTGTTAGAAAACAAGCCTAAGGAGATCAGGTATGCAGAACTTATGGCGCTGGAAGAGACAAGAAATCAAGCCATACTAGCCATGGAAAGTCATCAGGCACAAGTGAAAAGGACATTTGACAAAGGGGCTTCCTCACGAAGCTTCAATGAAGGAGATTTGGTCCTCAAGTGGAATGAGGATCGGGCCAAACCAAGAAGGCACACAAAGTTTGATTCACTCTGGAGTGGCCCATATACGATCTCCAGCTGCAAATCCCACAACACCTTCCAACTTGCTAAGATGGACGGCAAAGAGCTTCCAATCCCAGTCAATGGGATACATTTGAAACATTGCTATTAAAGAGCAAAATTCTATGTACATATTTAGTTATTTTTTTGCTTTCCTCCAAGTGTTGTTCAAGCATAGGAGTTTGCTTCAGTTTTATTTCAATAAGTGCTTGTTTGCACATTTGCTTCTTAGTTTTTTGCTTTCATGTGTTTCCCTTCTTATTTTGAAAGAGGAGGTTACTACAGCCATGATCAGAGCAAATTTTTAGTCAGAAATCAGGTTCACCATTTGGGAAGTCAAATAAGCATCTATACATGGTATGAGTTCTCAAGCATAGCAAGTATGCTGAACCAGCTGAGTTGCCATAAATGTTGACAATTCTTCCACAAGTCAGATTGTCTTTTGCCATTTAGAAAGTTCACGTCTCTAGCCAAGGGAAGAAGAATACATTGTTTTTGGTAAGGGCCTTTGCTACAAAAGGATGAATTCCTTCGGACTTTTGTCCGAAGGAATGGTTCAAAGCCAAGGAAGTAACAAATCAACAAAAGAGCCTTCAACAAATGAAACCTTCGGACTTTTGTCTGAAGGAATTCCTTCGGACAAAAAGTCCGAAGAAATTGCGAGACCATAGAGACAGAAAAGTCCAAAGTTCATTTGCCGAAGGGTCTTTTTATCGGCCAAAAGACCAATTGCAATTTTTCGGAAGAAAAACAGAAGAGGCTGAAAGAAAGAGTTCATTACAAGAATCCCGAAGGGCAGGATACCCTTCGGAAGGGTCACTTTCAACAATCTTGAAGGGCACCTACCCTTCGAGAAGGCACAAGACCAATTTCAGAACCTTAGCAAAAAGCCCGGGTGCCCTACAATTTTTCTGAAGGGCACAAATGAAGAGCTAAATGCCCTTGCGGAGGGCACTTGGTCGGCAGAAGGGACCATGGCAAATTTCCCGAAGGGCACTTTTCAAAGGTCGAAGGGCACATTCAAAGGAAAAGGCAAGGGAAGATATCCTTCGGACTTTTTGTCCGAAGGAATTCGGAAGACACAAGGAGGGACCAAAAGAGGAAAAAGAACAAAGACAATGAATTCTTTCGGACTTTTGTCCGAAGGAATTCCTTCGAACAAATAGTCTGAAGAAATTCGAAAAAAAAAGCCGATGGAAGAAACCCTGAAGAAATTCGAAAAAGTTGCAAAGCATAGGCAAAGGCAGAAAAAGGGACCTTCAGACTTTTGTTCGAAGGAATTCCTTCCGACAAAAGTCCAAAGGTCCCTTTTTCTGCCTTTGCCTTTGCTTTGCAACTTTTCCGAATTCGGACAAAAGTCCGAAGGTCCCTTTTTCTACCTTTGCCTTTCCTTTGCAACTTTTCCGAATTCCTTCGGACAAAAGTCCAAAGGTCCCTTTTTCTGCCTTTGCCTTTGCTTTGCAACTTTTCCAAATTTCTTCGGGATTTCTTCCGTCGCTTTTTTTTCGAATTTCGGACAAATAGTCCAACGAAATTTGGAGAAAGGGCCGCGAAAAAAACCCGAAGAAATGCGAAGCCAATAAAGCTGAAAGAAAGAAAGCCGCAGGAAATATAGCCGAAGGAAATAAGAAAACTTCCGGTGACGTCCCGCAAGCCATCAAATTTTGATCACAGGAAGTAACCGTTGAAACCAAGGAGACTACAAGAAATCCGAAATAAATGGAGGCTGACTGTGCAAAAGAGGATAGAAAATAGATAATCCGACGAAGAGTTGAATACGGAATCCCGCCAGAAATAGACACGAACAGGAAGACCAGAATAGGACAAAATACATGCAAGCAGGGGCTATTTTCGAACACTGGTCAAAGCTTCAGTCAACTGGTTATGGAAGTCCCGCTCATCTCCAAATCATCTCAGGCATCCGAGAGTCCAACTGAAGTTCCAAATTCAAATGTCGAGTTGACTGTTCCAGATTTAGAGTTGACTAATTGTTAAATGCCACATTCACTAGGAGCTTTCCATGCGAAGGAGAATGATCTCTTCGTCCAACTCAGCGTACCAAACAGTCCAACTTAGCTTGATCTCTTCGTCCAACTCAATATAATCTCTTCGTTTAACTCAGCTTTCAAACGCTACAACTCGGCATCAAGCAGCTCACAAAGTTCTAAAATTGACATTTGCGTGGATTTCCATGCAAAGAGAGGTGGACGGTTCATCACCAAGAAAAGTCCACTTCCTCAAGCGCAAGAAGCTTCATGCAAAGATAAAAGAAAACATATTTTATTGAAAGGCCAAGTAAAGCCTTGAGTTAACCAAAGTGAATCCTTCTCTTCAAATTTTCATCGCCAATCTTTGGCCTCTTGTAATTCTCTATATAATGGCTTTCAGCCTTGATTAAAAATCATCCAATCTCTCATGGTTAGACCAGACTCTACCATTGGTGAGTTGTGTAACCTCTTCGATCAATAGAAGGACTGTACTTTCAGATTTCAAGCGTTGGCATAGTGTATATTTCATTCAGCAATTTGCATAAGTGGTAGATTTCTCTCCTTTCCCAAATTCTGGTTCATACCTAGTTGCTAGATTGTCCTTATGCGGGTTATGTTAAGTGTTCTTTATTGTCTTTTGCTGAAGTTGTAAGTGGACGTTAGGTGGCCGCAAAGTGTCTTTTATCAGACCTCTCTCCATTGTTTTCCCTTAGGTTTTAGTCATTGATTGAACCTCTTCATGAAATATTTATGCATAAGTGATCGATTGAAGTCTAAGGTCTTCCTTTTCCCTCGATTGTTCAATGTTCAAGGTTCCAGGTTGAGTGGATCGAACTTCTGGTGTATCACCATTTTTAGGTAGGATTTCCCCTTTAAGTTTTCTTCTCCCTTTTTCATGGTAGTCTGCAGCGTAGAGTAGGGATCTGCATTGATACATCATACAAGAACCAGCCTTCTCTGAAGGTTCTTCTCACTGTTGAGGCACCCACCCTCGTAAGAAGATCCCATTGTTTCAGCCAAATAGAAGACTGGCCATTTCGTGCACGTCTTCGAATCAAGGCACAGCTTCAGATTGACAACAAGACTCTAACCATGAAAGGCCACAAAAGGTAAAGCCATAGCTATGACAGGATTCAACCGGGGCCTTCTTGCGTAAGTGTATCTTATAGCAGGTCTGGGAAAATGACTTGCTAAATAAAGATGAGTCCTTGCAAACCTCAGTCGCCTTGCTGAGTTTAATGGTAGTTCAACGAATTCAAAAGGGACACCCTTAGCAGCATATCGTGTGGTGACCTTAAGCATAGGATGTCAGACTGATCTTTGACCAGAGACTAATGCTCTTGATAATGGAGTCGCCAGATGCTGGATTAATGATTGATTTTTTGCTGTAACAAAACCAGCATCAATCCTGAAACTTTTTTGAGTGTTAAAAATTGGTCCCATCGGGCATGCCAAAAAACTATTGACGCTATGGATTGCACCCTTGACAGAAGGCTGAGTTTCTGTCTTCCACGCAGCACAATGAAGACTCCTCTCTTGCCTGTGGGTCTGGCAAAACTGAGGGGAGAATCTCTAAATAAGGGTTAGCTCCCTTGGATGCATCTCTGAGTTATTTCACTACTACTGCTAATATATAAAAAGGGGGGGTTGAAAAGAGAGAAGGATTACTGAAAAGAGAACCTAAACTAATACGGTGATGCACCAAAAAAGTTTGATCTACTCATTTACTCACACTTCAGACCAGAAGAGGACATACATACACTTTATCTGATGAAAAGACCAGACTGTAGGGAGCTTTAACAGGGAGGCTTAATGAAGACAAAAAATGAACTTACCACAGGCGCTGTAGAAAAACACACTGTCTGATAACCCTATTCTGTCTTTGCGCTCCATTTACAACATTTCTTATTACCTGCAGAAATGGTGCTTTGTCTATACCAGGTATGTTGGTGTCAAACTTATGAAAGCATCATGCAAAATGACTAAACACAAGGTTAATACTCAGACACACTCAGAGATATAACCAGTCAAATAGAGGTAAAACACATTCTATTGATTCAAGGTGAAATTTTGGTAGGGCTTCGCCTTACAAAATGAGAGATCCCTCTTTCTCAAATGCGAGTTTACAATATATAGAGGAGAGAGTTTAAGCAATAACACCCTTTTTTCACAAGTAACCCATTCTGCGTTGAATACATTGGGAAGAGGAAGTCGCTGAAAGAAACATGATGTGGCAATTGTCAGTCTTGACTTTGGTGTTTTAATTACATTAAACATCATTGTGAAAGCATGGGCCGCGCCCTTTTGTCTACAAACAAGACCGCTTCATAAAGAGATTCACGTGGTTGTCTGCTCATTAATTCAAAATGAGGAAAAATAGGCCACGCCTTCACTGTTTGCACTCTTTGATGAGCATTTCATAGGCACTGTTCCAACCGCTGTAATAACTCTTCTGCCGACGCTTCCTTTGCCACCTAGGTTGTTTTGTCCGTGTCTGTGCTTGGCTCTTCGAGCTCCTTTCTCGACAGGTCGTTGAGTTCACTCTTGGCCTTTGTCTTTTCCTAGCTTTTGTCTTTTCCTAGCTCTTTCGGCCCTCAGGGATATCTTCTGTCAATCCTTGGCTCTTCAAACTCCTTTCTCGGCGATTTCTTCCTTTTGGCCTTAAGGCCTTTGAATCCCTTCAAGTTTGTGCTCGAGCATTTAAAGATCAACGGTTATTTCATTGCCGTAAAGTTGACATTCACGCGCCCGTTGCCATTTGAAAGGCAACGGCTATTCCATTGTCCTGAATTTGACGTTAGTGGTGACGTCGCTAGACGTTTGAATTTCAATGGCTATTTTGCGATGCTGAATTTGACGTCTTCGGGCCTGTCACTCCTTTGGTAATTCCTTCGGCCTTTTGTCATTGAACCCTCCCGAAGGAAAGGTGTCCCTTCGGAGCTTGGAAAAGGTCCCCCTTTTGGCAGCTGAGAGTCCCCCGCAAGGGCACTTGCCCTTCGGGCTGCCTTGACTTAATTCTTTTGGACAAAATGTCTGAAGGAATTCCTTCGGACATTTTGCCCGAAGGAAACCTTCATGCTTTGGCGCCTTTCCTTCTTTTGGTCGGTCTTTTCCTTCGAACAAAATGTCCGAATGAATTTGCCTTTGCCATTTTGCCGTGGATTTCTTTTCGAAGGTTAATCTTCCATTCGACCCCTTGCCTTGTGAATTTCTTCGGACAAAATGTCCAAAGGAATTCCTTCGGGCATTTTGTCCGAAGGAATTCAACCTTTATTTTCTCCTTGGATTTCCTTCGGACAAAAGTCCGAAGGAGTCTTTTATCCTTTGCCTTGTCTTTCTCCGAAGGAAAACTCTGCCCCTTTTCTGCCTTGTCCACTTTCCCGAAGTTGTTCACTACCTTCCGCAAGGGCACTTTGGGTCAAAATTACCCTTCAGACCCTGCTGAACGGTCCTGTTTGCACCTGACTACCCTCCGCAAGGGCACTTGACCTTCGGGGTTTTGTAAGAGACTTTCATTCTTGCTAGCCCATTCCCTTGTCTAAGGCATTTGTTCAAAGCGAAATAAGCTCCATATTGAACTAAAACCTAAAGGTCTTAGATCTATCAATTCTTTATAAGAACAGGACTTATTTCAAAGGGAAATTGAGCATTTGCAGAATGTGGATACATCCAAGACTGACGGCTCAAAACAGTAGGGAAAGAAGGAGACCCATTTTTGGCCTGCAGGACCAAAATGGTCAACACCTCCAATGTGGTATGGCTGGGCAGAATAGTACGACCAGCCAAGGTAGACTATCACAACAGCAATAACTCTCTTCTAACACATCAAAATCTGCTTTAACTCCTTTGCAATCAGCTGCTCATAAACAAACCTGCAAATGATAGGATCAATATGCCCCAAAATCTCATCCGACAAACTCCATTGAAGCACAAACGTGAACATTGAGTGTATTCACCACAAAGCACCTTTGGGTGGTATTGCACACTTGTAGAATGCTTTTGAAGGCAATATGCCCTAAAGGGGCAATGTTTTTGAAGGCCATTGATTGTGAGGGGTGTGTGAAGGATGTGGAGTTCATTGCCAACATCCTCATTGAATCCATTGAGGCAGTTGGACCTGAAAATGTTATCCAAGTTATAACAGATAATGCCAAAAATTGCAAGGCCGCGGGGATGTTAGTGGAGGCGAGATATGGACACATTTTTTGGACACTTTGGGTTGTCTGCTCAATCAACCTCATGTTGCAAAAGATCGGGAAGCAAATTGATTGGATCAAACAAGTGTATGATAAAGCTAAGCAAATTCAAATATTTGTTACCAACCATCAACACTCTCAAGCCATTTTCAGATCCTTTTCGCTATTGGACTTGTTGAAGGTATTTTTATTTTTGTTTTAAAATTATAATTTTTTAATTTTTTAAAGTAGTACTTCATACTTGTATAACTATATTTATTATTTTTAATAATTTATTTTTGTAATAGGTTGCTCCGACTAGATTTGCTTCTCATGCAATCGTCTTGAGACGACTTGTACTCGTTCGACAAGCACTTAGCAATATGGTCATCATCAACTTGTGGGGTGTATGGAGGGAGGTGAGCAAAGAGCGGGCCCAAAGAGTGAAAAACTTGATCCTAGATGATGATTGTTGGGCCCATGTAGATTATTTATTGAGTTTCACTGAGCCCATCATGAGTATGATCCGTTTTGCTGACATGGATCAGCCATGTTTGGAAGAAATATATGATGGCATAGACTCAATGATTGAGAAAATAAAATTCATCATTAATGAAAAAGATCAAGATCCTAAGGAGAAATTTTTCAAACGAGTGCATTCTATCCTTGTTGAGCAGTGGAACAAAATGACCACCCTGCTACATCTCCTTACTTTTGCAATGACTCCTCGTTTCTATAGCATGGAGATCCTTTCTTTGCCAAGGAGGGTGCCACCATATAGGGATGTCGAAGTGGCTGAAGGGTACAAATTCGCAAAGTCTAGGATATTTCCTGATCTTGAAATAGAAGACTTGGTTACAAGTGAGTTTGGGGCTTTCATTACCTCCCGAGGTCATAGTCTTGGTGCTCTTCGGGACAAATACAAGAGGGATGGTCCTATGTCGTGGTACCTTCATGGCCAAGGATCACTGAACCTCCAACCTCTTGCAATCAAGATCTTGTCACAGGTAAGTTTTGTATTTTTTAAGTTTTTAAGTTTTTCTTTTTCTTTTAAAAAGTTTAAATTTATGTTTAAATTTGAATATAGGTTGCAAGTTCATCTTCTTGTGAGCGGAATGGGAGCACATATAACTTCATTCACTCACAAAAGTGCAACAAGCTCACAACTAAAAAGGCCAAGGAGTTCGTCTACATACACTCTAATTTGCGTCTTCTATCACACAAGAACCCAGATTACAAGTAGGGGATCTCAAAGCATTGGGATATAGATCCAAAGGTTGTTGACTTGGATGCTTGCATATCCCGCTTCTCATTAGATGACACAGGCAGCCCTTTGGGTTCGAGGACACAAAACATAGCTAGTGGGAGTGGCAGTGCAGATAGTCCAAGTGGTTCTACTTCTAATGAACCACAACATCATGATGATCTTGATGCTTTCGATGAAGAGCAATATCTATATGACTATGAAAATTGACTTTTATAGTTTGAACTTTGAACTTTGATGTAT
This sequence comes from Torreya grandis, assembly GCA_037957365.1. Taxonomy (NCBI): domain Eukaryota; kingdom Viridiplantae; phylum Streptophyta; class Pinopsida; order Cupressales; family Taxaceae; genus Torreya; species Torreya grandis. The sequence goes on along the minus strand of JARHVA010000446.1, from coordinate 3,716,169 downwards.
CTTGTAATTAATTACAGCCACAGGATAATTTTTGATATTTGAATCTTGATATTTGATAATAGATATTCATATTTTATATGATTTTCATTTATCATTTTATCATTTTTGTTTAATTATTATTCATTAATGGCTGTACTTATAGTTATAGTTATCATTTATCATTATCAACTTATAATGATTCATTTATGATTTGACTTATTTATCTCGATTTGTTTAGTGGTTAATGACAATGACACTAATTTCCTATGTATCAGGGTAGAATTTTTGTATTTTTTTTTTTATATATTTTTTGTACGGACGAACCTAATAACAAACCTAGGGGAAAAAAAAATCGCCGTACCTGCAAACTGGGTTCTTCGAACCCACACCAGAACCAAAAATGAACCGGTAACCTGTAACATACCTATATGGCTACTAGGTCATCTAGCATACCTATTTGTGCTACTAGGTGAACATGTGGTTAAAGTTTTTAGCTGCATTTACACGAGTTGATGTGCATTAAGCACAAGGGTTTCTTCATGGCTCAACATGGAGTTGGCCTGCTCCTCGATATGACCTACACATGAGAGGCCAATTTCACTGGAGAAAGTTCACCACCTACTATTTATAGGTGGGGACATATAGAGCTTCCATTACCTAGACAAAAGATAGAAAATAAGGAATAAGGAAAACGAGCCTTCTCCAACAGTCATGTTTTCCTTTGCAACCAAGTCCTCCCCACTAGTGAAGTATTCCATCAAGGCCAAGTCCTCTCCCTCACCCAAGCCAAAGGGCCAAGTGCAGAAGAAGAAGAAGATGGTTATCGATATATTGGACAACAATGAGTGCCATAGTATTTTACAGTAATACTAGGAGAAGGATAGCTTGAATTATGAAAAGCTTCAGACGAGCATGGCGTCAGCAACCACCACACCAATACACATGTAACCCTTGAGGAATCTATTTCCTCAAGGGGCATCCCCTCCTATTGTTCATGTTAATAGTTCAAATGACACATGTACTTATGTCTACATTACTAAAAAACCACCCATCACCATACTAACTAGTACATAAGTCATTGCATCCTTGTCATGCAGTTTCCATTGCCTAGACAAAAAGACAGTAAACAAGTCTTCTGCATTGCCCACATTTTCCTTTGCAGCTAAGTCATCCCCATCAGTAAATTATTCAACTTTGGCAAAGTTCTCTCCCTCACCCAAGCCAAAGGGCCAAGTGCAGAAAAAGAATAAGTATTATAGTATTTCACACTACGAGTAGAACAAGGAGGAAGATAGCTTCAATTCTAAAAAGCATCAGATAAGCATGGCTTTGGCGATCACCACACCAATACAGGGGTACCTCTTAATCAATCTCTTTCTTCAAAGGACATCCTCACCCATTGACCATGTTAATAGTTCAACCAACGCATGTACTTGTCTTTGCATTACTATAAAACCACCCATCACTATACCATTTAGTACACAAGTCATTATATGCTCCTTGTCTATAGATCTACCAATTAGTACTCATTTTCATATTCCTTGTCAATAGACCTACCAATTACTAAATGTGTCATTCTCTTTGTCTATTTGGTCACCCTTATCCTCAACCCCTATGTCATTGGAGTTAGTCAAGGTCACCAGAAAGTCCCCCTACTAAGATGACATACACTCACTAAGGGAGATAGTGGGTGAAGTTGCTAGTGAGGATGTCTAAATGTCGGTTGTAGATACTTTTCAAATTGTATGTCCCAAAGTTTATACCTCCCACCCAAGAATTGAGGGGCTTGAGGACGCACGCACGGAAACTTAGGCAGACCAATTAGAGGCCCTTCACGAGGATATTGGGACTAACTAGCCTAAGAGTAATGATGACTCAGAGGCATTGTATGAGTCTTGCAAGGAGGATGTTGGCAGCAAGAATGAGTGATATGAGGAGCAAGGCCAGGAAACAAAAAGTTGGCAACATGCAGAAATGGATGAGGACAATATCCATATTCATATTCCACCATCTCATAGACACAAATCTAATGATACTTTGCACAAGTTTATTGCACATATATTACCACTTGGTTGAGATATGCAAGAGGGTTTGGTCTAGATTGATTGGGCGAACTTGATTGCACTAATGGTGCATGGGATTGATAGACTCTATGATTTTGTTGGGCTTGGTCTAAATTGGTTGAAACATTAGATTTGTAATATCGATGCAAGTGATCAACAAACTCTATGAGTTTGTTACTCAATGGAGAGACCCATTTTTGTGACATGCTCAAAGGGACTAATTGGGCACCCAGATTGGCTCAAAGGCCCAAGAACATTGGGTTCCCCCACCTCATCAAGTTGCATTCCATCCATCCATTCAACAAACGATGGACAAGATTCACCTATTGGATACAAATTGTAGACATACGTATGTCAAGTCTAGATGCATGGAGGAGAGGATAGATCAGGCCAACATTGACTCAACAAATGCCAAGGAAGACTTGGCAGATCCCCAAACATAGTTTGCCACCCAGCAAGAACAATTCCTTACTGAGAGAGGGAATAGGTTGAAGAAGAGGAATGCATTACTGGCAAAGAGACAACGATTACAGTAGGAATTACAGCAACAAAGAGAAGAAACCCAATATTGTGACCTTGTTGGAGGCAAGCCGGACTAATTGTCAATGGTATCAAGGAGAGTTGGAGCAACTCCAGGGGCAGATTGTTGCAAAGAAATAGAGCTCAGATGTGCAAATTCAAGAGCTCTGCCATAGGCTACTAAGAGTCGCAAAATCAGCATTGTGGTTTGATGCAGCAGGATCAAGGTTGGAAGAGGATTTGAAAATTCCAATAGGCTGGATAGCAGGTTTTACTTTGATCAAAAGACTACCAAGATGAATTATATTTTTATCTTTCTCCTTTGCCTCTAACTCTAACATGTGATCTTACTCCACATAGTGGTCCCTAACATGGGTAAAAGTATAAGAATTAGTCATCAGTAATAATCATTTACAAGAAAGATCAGAGCCTTTGCCTGTTCATTGATCTATGTGATCATTTTCTCCTCCATATCGAAACATCGACTACTAGTTAGCACATTCCTCACCAAAAAATTACTGCTACTAAGACCATTTCCCACCAAGGAAAACTAACACTACAAATCACTAACACAATGTGGACTAATGTTGCCAGTTCACACTCCTAGTCTACCAATCCTTAATATTGTGCTAGAAGTTCCTTAGTTTGTGCACCAATGTCTTTGAGGGGCAATGGGAAACTTGCCAACTATTTTCAAAACCATTTCTAATTCTCCATTGAAACCCTATTCTTGATTCCTTGTATGAAGAATCTAGTGTTATATTTAGCCTATTTCCAGGATTTTATAGTGGTAGATATTTTATCCAGGCTTTTGCTTTCATCCAAGAGCTTGGGACACCAACTATCTATCATATCCCCTCAGTTAAAGTGCTGTGTGAGGCCTAACTGCCCAATTTGACACCTGATTTGGGAGGTCAAATCAAAATGGGACCCGCACCAGCTGACCCCTCATGGCATGCTATGGTAAATTGTACAAACATAAAGAATATCGTTATATTTATTTCTGAGAATATAATGGGACACTGCCAGTTAAAATGACCTTTGGAAGACACTGAACCTACTTTCTAGGCAGCTTTCATGGAGGTAAGATGAACCAGCAGTAGCATGCAGGTAATCTATGGATTTGAATGTAAATCTAGCTTTAATGCTAGTTCTTTTGAAGATTGGATTTTTCTACACCATGTCATGATTGATTCCATGGACGGAGGTCCTGTTTTCAACGAGATAAGTGGTTATTTAGTGTATTTTAACTTCGTGATATGTTTCGCATTAAGTTAATCATGGTCCTTAAAGTGAAATTTTAAATCATGAAGGAATAAAAACCACTCAACTCACATAAGGAAGGTTAAACATGAGCTTACTCCTGCATTTTTTAATTATAGACCAAATTTGAATATTAGGATTTTGCACGCTTTTAAGAGAGTGTTGGCTACATAAGAAGTGTATTCTAAATCTTTCATTTTTCAACACAACATTTTGGAGCAACAGCTTTGGCAGCTACTTTCATTTAAATTCTTGGGCGTTCAGCCCAGACATTTGGCATCAGACACTTTGTATCTTGTTTAAGTAGACAAAGGGGTTGTTTTGGTGAGGTGAAATTGTAGGAGAACATTCCCTAATCAACTTCCTTTTATATTGGAGGCCAGCAACAGATTGATTGGTGGAAAATACATTTTTCAGCAGGGTTTACCTTAGTTTTTCCTTGGACATCAGTTGGCTGTACTTGGGCCTATGTGTTGGAGTTGTTTGAACAGAATTGACTTGTTCAATAGGGTCTGTTCTGAATTTTCTCAAGCTTCCATTCTTCTGTCCACTTGTGAAGATGTTCTATAAATCCATAAGCTAGGTGGATATTCCACTCTAAGCTTCACCAATACGGATGCTAAAAAGTTAATGGATTAACAATTGGCTTTATGACTGTTATATCATGTTAAACATGTCAAAACAGAAATGTATAAGTACAGAAAATTAGATGTACAACTAGTTAAACATGAACATGAAATAAAGGAATGAGTAAAGCACACAATAGACACAAATTTATCCTGGAGAACCCAAGGTGAGAAAAACTCCAGCGGGTGAGGCAAATTGCACTCCCCTTCCACTATGTTCTGTAACAAGTATACTAGCTTACTGCCAACAATGGCCTGTACAGACAGAATATTTACTACTCTATCCAACACTTATATACAAATTCACTGCACTTTCAAGACACTTCTCTGCACTCAACCCCTGAGTCAATCATCTACAGCGAATAAAAATAAGAAACTGAGAACCAAGACTCAAACTTGCCAAAAAAAAAACAATTTGAATCCAACTTCCTTTTATCTCCCTTCTTTATGTTTCTTCCCCCTTCTTTTCTGATTGTTAGGGCCTGTATTTATGCTCTTCCATCCTTAGAAACCCTCAACAAATAGAAACGAACCATCAGGAAGTCAAAACATCAAAAAAACGCTTCAACTCCCATGTTTTCGGCTAGCTCTGGAGTTCAACAGTCCAAAGCTTTCGCCCAACTTAAAACGGCTATAACTTTTGCATACGAGCTCGAAATTGAGTGCCGTTTTTTTTTTTTTAATTGTCTATTTTTTCGAGAGGAATTCAAAGATGGAATTAAAACATAATTTTGATACAAATAAAATACTGTTTTAACCCCTGCAACAGAAACAGTCTTTTCCCAAGAGCATGCAACTTACCGACTCGTCACCATGAAGATGTCTAGATCACCCTCATATTGATTTGCCTCACAGGCATGTCTAATATTGATATCTTGAGTACATTAAATGTCTTGAAACATTGTAATAAGAACATAACTTAAATATAATTGGGTATGGTAGAAACTTAGTACACATGACTTTGTCTACTAGGATCCAAATTTGGATCATCTATCATTGAAACCATATTTTTATTTGAAGCTACAACCAGGTGTACTTGTTTTGATTTATTTTTCTGTACCTAGAAGTTTGATTGTAACTAGCATAAAAAGGTATAAATTTAAAAAGTTGTCGTTAATTATCTTTCTCCAACTAGATGGTTTATTTAAAAGAAGTATTAGCATTAACTATTATATTATAGGTTTATGTGCCTTCAAACGAAGTATAGTGTCATATTATAGGTTTATGTGCTTTCATGGTCTTCGAAGTTTTTACTCCCTTTTCAGTGTCAATCGTGTTCCTCAGATTTGGAACATAATTTTGAAGTTTTCTAATAACCTTTTTTTCTGATATGTAAAAAAGATATTTTTTATGAAAAAAAGGTTACATGAAGATCTAAGAGATTGGTGCAACAGGATAAGTGGACTTCTCTTAAATGAACAACCTGGGTTCAAATCCACAGACATGCTAAAAGGGGCTTTCCCTGGCTACATTCAAGTGTGTTTGTCCCTTCCCCAAGTAGTGTTAAAAAAAAAACACTAAATGAATAAATCCATGGGTTTGTTGTGTAATAGTAAGAGAAGTGCTACCCAATTCAAATTTCCCTCACTGTCATACGGCGGCTCATAACACCACATTTATCAACAAGGTTGGTGCGTAATGAACATGGATACGTTTGAGTGGGACTGGGGTTTAAATCTTAAAAATGTGGACCAGTATTAGGTGGCTTTTAGCCCACATGGGCTAGAAGCCATCTTTAACGACACCTAAGTTTTTCCCAGGGAAAAAAAATGTTTAAATAAAAAAACAATTCTCAAATGTAGATATCTAATGATTACTTATCTGCGAGTTGATAGAATTTAAACAACCAAATGAAGTTCAAATTGCAAATACAATATATGCATGGGCTACTAACATTAGAATTACCTCTTCTAGGGAAGCATTCCCTGCTCTTTCCCCAATGCCATTAACAGTCATCTCTACCTGAGTTACTCCTGCCTGTGCAGCCTGTAATTCATATAATATGAAATCATAAATTTAACACCCAATACCACAAATTTTAAAAAGATGAAAGCAGTGAGTAAGAGTAGAAGAGTTGTTTTTTACAGCTAAGGTGTTGGCAGTTGCAAGACCAAGGTCATTGTGGCAATGTATTGAAATAACGGCATTGTCAATGCCTGGAGTGTTGAGTTTGATGCCTTCAATTAATTTGTAGCATTCGGAAGGGAATAGGTATCCCACCGTATCCCCAATGCCTACAGTGGTTGCGCCTGCCTTAATCACCTCTCCCAGTATTTCGTACAGAAATTCGGGATCAGACCTGACAGCTATAAATGCGTCAAATTGTGGATAATTTCTTTGCTATTTTCAAGCCTAATGCTTTCCCTTTTATGCATCACAGATTCACAAGGGACGCCGATCCGTCATTAAAGTTGGTTCTCTTTCGTAACAATGTTCAATAAAGATAGGAAAAGATAATTAACCGACCTTAACCTTAAATATCCACTCTACACGTCTAAAAATACTCCAGCGCCCTTGTGGCAGTGTTTTGGGCCATGGTGCCCACATTATGCAAAATTTGAACTGTGTTTTTGGTACCGGGACCAACAATTTGAAGGAAGCAGTGTTTTTAAGTACAGCTAAATAAATTTTAAAAACACACTTTTTATAACCAGCACTACAAACTGGACTAACAAACATTTTAGTGAACCTGAAGATATACGGATAAGCTTTAACAAACATAATAGCGAACATGAATATTTATGGAATCATGCGGTGGATTGCATCGTCCCGAAAACGCTGTTATCTATTTGATATGTTAAACCAGAGTCGTGCAGCAGCTTTAGTACCTGTTGGCAGTTAGGAAAATAAGATTTGATTGTTGTTTTCTGCGGGTATATGTCATTTGTCATTGGGATAATTATATTTGTAGGATTTTTGTTTGTATTGGCATAATATATAATTTGGTTAAGTTACATATATGTTGTTGTTTCTATTTTTATATTGGTAAGCTCATTAAAATGAACTTTGTGTGTATTGAGTTCTTAAATCACATATAAAAATTGTTAATTTTTATATGAATTAGAGAGTTCAATGTTTTGCAAGTTTTGGTCCCAAGGTCAAATACTAGTTAATTTGTTTATAAGTAATAATTTATTATAAATTTTTTTTGCTAACATAATTTTAATATTTATATAGTTTTAATATTAAATATTTCATGATAAAACAATTCAAAAAATTTAATATCAAAAAAATAATAATTTGATTTTTTAATATAAATTATAATGAAAAATAAAATAATATATTTATATTTTATATATTAAAAATATATATATAATATTAATATAGAATATGATATAAAAAATTATATTAGATATTAATTATATATTATTATAAATTATAATAAGTTATATTTAATATATTATATGTAGTATAATAATATCATAAATTATATTATATATATGTGTAATGTTATTATGTTATATTAAATATTATAAATATAGATTATTTATTAAATAAGATAATTAGCATAATTTGAAGTTGTTATGTGGTTAATAGATTAATGAGTGTTTTTAATCTATGAAGATATTTGTTTAGATTACTAAGTAAAATCTGGAAGTATATATGAGAAGTAATGGGTTTATCAAAAGTTGCTTTTAGTTTGGAAAAAAAAATCAATTTGATAGGGTTTAAAGTATTTGGTGTCCTTTTAATAAGTTGTGATGAAAATGTCAAAAAAGCAGAAGAAAAAAGTTTGAAACCCTAGAATGGATGAAAATGTCATCGAATCAGAAGCAAAAATATTTGAAACCCTAACAAAATGGCTATTGTAGGACTTGTGCAAATGCAATGTGTAGAAGTGGTTCCATACAATGTTATGGTTATAAGTCTAATGCATTTTTAACAAAAGTATTTCTGAGTTTTGCAAATTAGCAAGGGACAGGTGGTGGTTATACAATTGTGTTTCTCCTTTTTTATTATAGCAACTAACACGTCATGAAGCTACAACTTCAATGGTTTTTTGTTTTGATATGGTTTGTTGTTGAATAGCCAGAATATAATACAATAGTTAATGTGTTGATTATTTTGAAAAATTTGTTTTATATGGGATATGTTATGAGTATCTGATTTGAGCTTTGTTATATAAATTTCTAAAATTTTCTATTTTTTCTCTATGTTGATGCATAAAGTAGTACTCGGAAGGTGTCATGCTAATTATTTTTAAATACTTTGTTTTTCTAATGGTTATTTGTGATAAGGTCAACCATTATGTCAGTTAACTCCTAAAAGAGTTTTGTAGCTTTATTTGACGCACTCAAATAGATCATATGCGACGCTTCAGATTTATTGTGTTTTGAAGTCTCTTCATCTGCACAAAGATGCTTGTGAGCATTTTGATAAAAGGACTCGCCAAATACTCATTGACATGGAGAATCCAAGTGCGACAGGATCTCAAAAAGCTGGAGGTTTGAGGGCCTACCGCAGGGGAGTCAAGCTCCCGAGGACCCCGAGTCCCTAGGATCATGCCACATGGCACAATCTCTAAACTCGGGGGACCACCAAAAAGCTCGATGCTTTAAATAAATTGATTATTATAGTAGGTTTTTCATATTATATTAAATAGATAAATGTATGCTCCCAATAAAAGATCGTATCTTTTTTTACATTTCTTCCCCGACATAACATACACTTGTACAAAGAAATCTTGAGTCTATTTTTGTAAATTTTATAATTTCTAATGCTATAGTTCACTATTAAGTCCTTTTAACATGTAAATACAGTTAATTTTAAATACAGTTTTATGCTTGTTTTTTCTATAGGAATTAACTTTTATGAAATTGAACATGGTGCAGTTTAATTGCCATGTATGCCCACTAATTTACAAACACTAAATGAATGATGGAGTTCAATTCAGGGCACCGGTCATTTCAACATCCCATCACTAACCACTGATCATGAAAATAGACTATAATCCATGTTCATTTTTTTTGAATTACTGCAATTTTATTGGATAGTGCAAGTATTTTCTCAAATTTTAATATGAAAATAAAACATTTCCCTAGAAAAATAGTCCTTTTGTTCTACTTTAACGAATAGGAAAGTAATAAATTATTTTATTCCGAATTTATCAAATTACAAATATTCCAAACCTAATGTTAAAGTAAAAAAGTGCTTGAATTTTATTTGCTACATGTTTCTTTATGCAAAATAAATAGCCCTATTGCATAGGTACTAATAATTAAATTTATGTTAGTGTTTATATATTGAACCCATGCTTGTCATTGCATTTTTATTGAAAATGATTTATGGTTGAATTAATGTATAAATTTCAAAAAGGAAATTTAACGTAACAATGAATGATACTTAGGTATTAAGTATGATTAGTTAGACTAATAATATTATTGGTTAGGATGAAAGTTATACCATCCCAACTAAGAAGATGTTTGTAAATTTTTATAGTTTATCAATTTGTTCAAAATTAAATTGGAATAAAATCTGCATCTTATTTAAAATTAAAAAAATAAGACATAAAGAAACTACATTTAAAAATCTCGGATACTAAGAGCTTCACATATAATTTAAAATTTATAAAATGATTAGAATATAATTATCAAAATAAAATAAGTTGTATAATAAATATCAATGATGATTTATTAGGCACTATATTCATCAAAAGTTTTGTCAATGGAGAAAAAGACTAGAGAATGAGAAGGCGAAAGTGGTGAATTTTCACCATTCCTTTTGTGTTTTGATTATCACTAAAAAATAAATACTAATAAAAACATCATTTCACAAAAAATAAATACGAATTAAAATAATATCATTTAAAATAAATTTTTTGTTGTTTCATATATAAGCTTTGATTATATAACTAAATTTATTAAGATGATACTTTTATAATGTTTAAAATATATTATGAAATTTTAATATTGTTATCTATATTTTAAATAATAGACTTTATATTATAATTATTATATTAATGGTAAGAATATATATCTAGACTATGGTATTTAATGGTGGAAATTCAACTTATTGAGAATTAATTAAAAAAATTGACTGAAAGAATTAATAATTTAGTTTGGTAGAGCACTCAACACTAGTATTTTAGAGGAGTTAATGTTCGATTTTGTAAATAATGAAAATATATTTATAAAAAAAATTACTTTAAAATAAATGTTAAAATATATATTTAAATGATAGTGTATTTTTAATTAAGATTTAGGTTTTTTTAATTAAGAGAATAAAAAATTAAATTAATTGTATAAAAAATTATTTATATTTATTTTTTTTAAATAATTTTTTTTAATATTATAAGTTGTAGAAGCTTGAGATTATTATATTTTTATATTTAAATTTGTGAAAATAAAAAATATTAAATTTTATAAATATTAAAAAAAATAATAATAATATTTAATTTTGATTATTTTATTAATATTTATTATTTATTTTACTTAAAAAAATTAAAATTCTAAATTTTAATATTTAAAAAATAATAATAATAAGGAGGCATGAGAGGATTTTCTGAGACTTCAAACACAGCCTTTAAAAGATGTTTTTGTACTTATCTCCTGTCTTCAAAATATGTCTTTATCCCGAAAGCACCTTCTAAAATTATAACCAGAAAGTACCTTCTAAAATGTAAATTTAAATGGGTTAAATCTTATTCAATTTTTTATTAACAACTTACGTGCATCTCTTCGACTATAATTTAAGGTTCTAGACATAAAGTTAATCTTTAAGTAAAGACTATGGTATCTATGGTATTGTATATGCTTAATATTAAATTAAGATATTTAAGGTTTTTAAAATTCAAAATTTCACATTTAAATTTGGTATTTTGGGTTTTGTATATAGTTTTTAAATTTGAAATTAGTAGAGGTCAAAATGTATTATCTAAGGTTTTAATCTAGATTTTTAGAATTAAAATTTTTATTTAAAATTTGATTTTTCTGTTAAAGTGATTTATTTTACATTTTAAATTGGAAATAAAGTTTTGTAAAAAGAAGATAAAAGTGAAATTTTAAATTTTGAAAATATAATATGATGTTAATTGGCTTTATAAAATGGAATCACAATTCATAATTACAAATTTAAATTTATGGATAAAATGATATTTAAAAGTTATATTTTTAGTTTCAAATTAAATTATTTTTCAACATAAATTTAAAAATTCAAATTATATTTTTTTTGGTTTAAAATTTTAATTTTTATAATTTTTTCTATTAATATTTATTTATATTTTTATAATATTTTATTTTATTAAATTAAATAAAAAATATATTTTTACAAATACTAATAATGAATTATTTTTAGGTGGTTACTTAATTAATCGTAGAACAATGTAGAAAGATGTTAATTTTTTGCAATGACTTCAATAATCGTTGATATGTCATGCACCCTCGTCAACTTATTTATTTAAACATAGGTTTGATTTGCTATGCTCTCAAAGTCTTATAATAATTTGAAAACAAAATTATTTATAAGTTTCTCCTTAACATGGGTTACAATAGGCTTTGATATATATTTTCTTTTGACAAAAATAAACTTAAGAATGAGTATGGTTGCATTTTATTTTTGCACAACAATTTGAATGTCAAATTTTGACTTGCCATTACTGAGAGTAGTGATTTTTTTCAAAAAGTTGGAAATATCTTCAACATTCGACTATGTGATCAAATTATTTTTAATTTATTTTTAATATATAAAAACAGAACATTGTATGCATAGAAATTAGAACCAATGATACAAAACAAACTCAAAAATAACTATTGAAGCAATGAATTCGAATAATGCTCAAATGTTGAAATAAATAAATTTTACAACCTTTATTTCATCTTCAAAGTTTTACAAAATAACTATTTATGACTCCCACAAACAAAGCTACTTGTGATGGAAACCAAAATTATATATATATATATATATATATATATATATATATATAGAAACCTTTTTGTTTATAACAATAATTTCGTTTAATTGAAGAGATGTTAGTGGGTTACTTAAGTGGATTGTTTGTGTCCAGCGTCACCCAAGTTCAAATCTTACTAGGTGGAGACCATTAAATTGTATATTTGGTAATTAAGAGGGATTTTGAGCCCACGTCTATATCCAATTTTGATTCATAACTCCGATTGAAAACATTGATATTTTTTTTTTTTAATTTTATTAAAATGATATTCATGTAGAGATTTGAACTTAAACCCACTAAATTTTACTCCCAAGTCTCAAACATATCCCATATACTTAGAAACATGAACTTCCAACTTTTAACAAGGGTCGTGTAGTGGCTAGTCGATGCCTTTGTATTAAAAATTATTTATAGTTGAATTGCATATAAATTTGTAATGTAAGCTCGACACAACAATGAATGATACCTAGAGATTAATTATGAATAGTTAGATTGAAGATATTATTCGTTGGGGTAAAAACTATACTATCCATGCTTTGGTGAGGACTAACAAGATGTTTGTAAGCTTTTTTAGTTTATCAACTTGTTCAAAACTAAATATGAATGTAACCTACATCTAGTTTAAAATCAAAAAATGGGAAAATATTAACTTGAAATAGGGTAGATAAAATTATACATGTATTGGACTAAATGTGGTAATAATAATTATATTTGAAAGTGATGGCAACAATTATTGGAATATAGAGAAGCTACAATCAAAGGTATTAGACACTCGTTGGGTGATGGATATGTAAGCCCCTACATATGATTATTCTAGAATAGCTTTGTATTAGTTATATGTAAATTTTATAAATATTTAACAATAAGGAAGGATAAAAGATTATATGATAACTAATTAAGAAGTTATATAGTGGTTAGACTATAATTATCAAAATAGTATGAGTTGTATCATAAATGTCACTTTTTTATAAGACATATGTCATATTTAAATATTTAAAATGAAAAAAATATTAACCAATAAAATTTTAAATGTTGAATATTTTCTCGTCAATAAATATAATTAAGTATAATTAGTATAATAAATGTAAATTTTTTGAGTTAGGTAAGTGTCTTGCCTAATAATTTTTAAATATTAAAAATGTAAAAAAAAGAGAGAGAGATAGATAATAATAATATCATATGTCAAATCAATGTTATTTTCACTCATAATTAGTATTTTAATGAATAAATAAATATTGTCATAAGTTTTTAATTAATACATTGATATAAATGAAATATTCCATAAGAACATGTAGAAGAATATTCTTTAATATTTAGATATTAAATTTTATAATTACTCCATCAACAATGAAAATTTTGAAAGGATTAAACTCAAATCTTCACACTTCTCTACTTCCACTTCTAGCACTTCTATTTAGACTTCGTATCTACACTACTCGAATTCCAAGATTTGTTTTATCTCAATATTTTCTTTACTAGACTTCAATATAAAGATATTGATCTTCACGTTGTGACATGTCACCTTCTTTTACTACAACAATGAAGGTGGCTCGATATTACTCTGGGATTATCATCACTTTCCTCTTGGTTTGATGGTGTTTGCCCTAGTTATTTTATTTAGTGCATCTTTTATTTTTTTTGCCCAATTGTTGGCTTAATTCTACAGATTCTTCCATGCCATGTCATATCTCACTTGGACTCCACGCAGTCAAAGATGAACAGCCACAAAGTATCCAGATGTTGTTACTTTGCATTGAGCTTCAACAAAGTAAAATACACAAAGATGAGTATGAGGGAGACATTAGCATTAACATAGACAGTGACATAGGTCATCAAATAGCTTCTCTTATTGGTTATGTTTAATTATTAGATGTGTTACTTCTTATAATTACAATTATCATGCCTTGAGCCCCTATTTATGATTTGGAAGGATTCTTCAAAAGTGGCTCAATGATGCTATCATGACCATTCTCACAGCATACAGTAATTGTGGATCTTGTGTTGTTGTTTGTAATACTTAAAAATGACATTTAAAGGTTTACAATACCTCCAAGATCACTAATCTATCTCCATCAAATGTTACACATATTTCTACAGTGACACAAGATAATTCAAACATATCCAACCTGATGTCATCACATGTGCCAAACTTTATGCGCTTTCTGTGAATACCTTCCTAGAGCGGAGACACCTACATGCCACACTGCTAAGTGAGTCAACTTACACCATGTAGTACCCCAAGGTTTTGACAAGATTGTTGTCTTCAATCTAATAAGGATGAAGTCTCCAAAATGAGTTAAGAGGATAGTCCTTATGGTGTTGAGGGGTAACACCCTATTTTGTGGGACAACATTTCGTGACAAATTTTTTGATCTTAAAATTTTAATGTCAATCGATGTAATCGATAGAAGGTAAAGAGTCACACATGAAAAATCAATTTTAACTTTCATAATAATTCTTTATGCTTATACTATTTTATAACATATATACACATTTAATATTAAAAAACAAAACAATTAATTTTTTAATTTATTATAACCTCTTTCAATTGCAATTTTAAACTTATTATGTCAAGAGGCATTCTACAATAAAAAAGATGGAGAAGAGTCCGATGTCATGACCGTGTTAGAAAAATGACTGATATTTATTTTTAATTTAATATAAATAAATAAATTTGATGAAGACCGACATAATATAAATTAAAATACTTATCTTAGATAAATTTATGTAAAAAATGTTGAGAAATATCATTTTTGATGTGTTATATTAAATTTATAATATAAATAAAAAAAATACTTCGAAAGTGATATCTCTCGATATTTTTCACATAAATTTATTTAAAATAAATATATTAATTTACTGTAAAACATATCAATTATGTATTAATAAGCTTTGAACTAGATCTTAAACTTAAAATTGAACATTTGCAGTCAGCGACATTAATATAAGTCCACACCAAGCCAGCCTGGCAAAGAAAGTGGAATAGATGTTTTGAAATGGATGGTCGTTTTGGCCTTTTCGACCTTTGTGACAGTTTACTTATGAGTTATTTAATTGGATGGTTTAACTCATAATTGGAAGGTATTGAAAACTTTAATTGTTACTCTTAAATATAATAAAGATAATTTATTTATTTATTCCTCCTCATTTTTTTAATTCTACACTTAACTGGTCAATCAAAATATAGGGCATTGGCTTCAATCTCCTATTTTAAAGATGATTCTTATACCGAGACCGCAAAAGCAGGAAAATATCAATTTAACATAATTAAACTCAGAGAGCCTTGCTCATTTTTATACTGCAAAGAGATTAATCGTAAAACTTACAAAAATAATGCCCACATACCTGGCAGCATCCTCTGCCCCGAAATGCACATCTGGAAATCCGAGGCTGCGAGCATATGTCACCATATCTCTGTGGTATTCGCAGCGCCTCCTGTCTGGACTTATGCAGCGTATGCTCCAGGTGAATATCGCTCATTTCATTGCTTCCATGTCACCGGCAGAGGCGAAGGGGTAACCTGCGTCGATGACGTCGGATCGCAATAAGCGAAGCTGCCGCGCTATTTCCAGCTTTTGTGTGGAGGTCATCGACGCGCCGGGCGACTGCTCGCCGTCGCGCAGCTTGGTGTCCAGAACGCGGACAGTAGCTGCCCTCCTCGATTCTATTTGGCACGGACTCGGCTCTCCGTTTTGCATTTGAACAGACGATTAACAGGTTCCGCCCACAATTTTTTGATGAAACTGAAGAGTAGCACAAGCGTCGTTGCCGAAGTGCTGAAAAACGGGAGACAGGCACAATCGCTGCGCCATTGACTGTAAACTGACAGCTTTTGCATTCATCCTGCTTGTAATGTTTCCGTAGCATTGCAGACCAATGCGTGGTCGCCCGTCGTCCATCACAAATTACAGAATGATAAAACGATAATGACATTGACGACTCGTCCGTCCTCTACTCTAAACGTCCAAAATCTGGAATATACGATGGTACCCTACTTAGGGGTTTGACTTCTGGAAGCCCTTCAATGTTGCATAAGATTCAAACTATAAACGATGATTTTAAGTTTTCGCGACACGTAAATTCAAACATGATATGAGAGGAATGTACGATGGTAGCTAATCAAGGTTCCTATTTAAATTCAGTGTACTTTTATAGATATATTAAAAAAAATTAAGAGATATTAATATTTATTATATTAATTAATATTTTTATTGTATTTTTTTAATTGGTGATATATGCTTTTAATTTAGTTGTATTGTTATTTTAAGGTTGAAAATTTTTGTTTTTTGAGAAAAAATGAATTCTAAATTTTATTATCTGTTTAATATTTTTTCGAAGCAAGAAGAAAAACTCATACATAATGGTCAAATACATATCAATTTTAGGTCGAAATTACTCTATTGATCAAATAGATATCAAATTAAAAATTATCCATTTTTATTGACATCTCACACTTATACAATCTAGCGTCTCTTACAATTATCATTAT
Source organism: Torreya grandis (assembly GCA_037957365.1). NCBI lineage: Eukaryota > Viridiplantae > Streptophyta > Pinopsida > Cupressales > Taxaceae > Torreya > Torreya grandis. The sequence continues at coordinate 3,699,342 of JARHVA010000446.1, read as the reverse complement.
AAATCATTCTTATCGACATCATTAATATTATTAATTACCACTTCCCTTTATTTTAGTGTGCTACAAAAAAATAAAGATACAAATATGTTACCTTCTTATACTTACTATTTTATATTATTACATCCTAATCGATCTAGTCTTCTAGAAATTTCAAACAAACACAAAGCATTCAATTAATGCTACTTTACAACAAGCCTCTTCAAATTGAAAGCCTCATATCTAAACACACAAAGATGAGAATGAGAGTGGTATTGGCATTAACATAGACCACGACATAAGTTGTCAAATAGCTTCCTCTATTGGTTGTGTTAATTCCTTATCATGTTACTTGTCGTAATTACAAATACCATTCCTTGAACCCTTAATTGTAATTCAAAAGGATTCATCTAAAGTGGTTCCAGTGATACCAACATGACCATTTTCACAGCATGTAGTAATTGTGGTTCTTGTGTTATGGTTTGCAATATTCTAGAACCAAATCTAAAAGTTTACAATACCTCCAAGATCACTAATCTATTTCCATCAGATGTCACACATACTTTTACAATGGCACAATGTAATCCAAACATATATAACATGGCATTATTATGTATGCTAAACTTTATGTGGTTTCCACCAATAACTCCCTCAAAATCCAAATACTTATATACGACACTGCTAAGTGAGTCAACTCATAGCGTATAATACTACAAAGTTCCAACAAAATTGTTGCCTTTGATCCAATAAAAGTGAAGTCCCCAAAATGAGTTAGGGGCATAGACCTTATAGTGTTGAAGAATAACGCCCTATTTTGTAGGACAACACTCGACTATGCATTTTTTGATCCTAAAATTCTGATGTCAATTAGTGTAACTATAGAAAGTAAAAAATCACACTCGAAACTCTCCCATTTCAATTTTCATAATAATTCATATAATCACACTTACAATTTTTTTAATTTATATAACCTCTTTTAAATTTTAAACTTACTTAACATAAAACATATCATTTATTTGAACTCAGATCTTACGCTTTCTTCAATGCCATTTTACCATCATTGAAATTAATGTAAGTGCACACCAACCTGATAAAGAAATCAGAACAGCTATTTTAAAATGGACGGCCGTTTGTCTTTTTGACAGTTCACTTATGAGTTGCTTAAGTGGATGGTCTTGCAAACTTTTAAGTATTACTCCTAAATATAGTAAATTATACTATTGAAATAACACATTAAACAAAAAAGAATTAATTAAGCCAGAGTTTATGGTGAAAATATAAAGTTAATTATAGAGAATTGGCTTCAATCTCTTCTTTTCTGGAGACGGATCCTGCACTGAGATCTGAAAAGTAGGAAAATAACAATTTTACATAGTTTTAAAAAAAAAAACACACCTTACTCGTTTTTATACTGCAAAGAAACTAATCGTAAAACTTTTAAAAAAATAAAAATGCTCAGATACAGATACCTGGTGGCATCCTCTGCGCCGAATTGCACATCTGGACATCCGAGGCTGCGCGCATATGCCACCATCTCTGTGGCAATTCGCAGCGCCTCCTGTCTCGACTTTTGGAGTTTATACTTCAGGTGAATATCACTGGTGGCCAAAAACGGAAGGATCCTCGGCCGCCGCGCATACCGAACGGCCTCCCACGCAGCATCAATGTCTGCCTTGTTACACCTCGCCAGCGCACATATCACGGGCACGTACCCTTCCTCGTCCACCTCTTTACCCACTTCCTGCGCAATCATTTTCACAGCTTCCATGTCACCGGCAGAGGCGAAGGGGTAGCCTGCGTCGATGACGTCGACTCGCAATAAGCGCAGCTGGCGCGCTATTTCCAGCTTTTGTGTGGCGGTCATGGACGCACCGGGCGACTGTTCGCCGTCGCGCAGCGTGGTGTCCAAAACGCGCAAGTATCCTGCCTCCTCGATTCTATTCGGCACGTAATCGGCTCTCCGTTTTGCAGTTGAACAGAAGATTAACCCACATTTATTTGATGAAACAGAAGAGCAGAACGAGCGTCGTTGCGGAAATGCTGGTAATTTCAGGTGGAACACAGGACACACAGAAAATCGCTGGGCCATTGACTGTAAACTAACAGCTTCTGTTTTCTTTATGCTCGTAATGTTTCCGTAGTAATGTATGTCATGTCAGATCCGTGCGCTTGAACAGGCCAAGGTTGTGGTAATTTAGAAGAAAACAAAGTCCAGAGTCCAGAATGCGTGGTTGTCCGTCCGCGTCGTCTTATCACAAATGGGTGGGAGCTCTGATATCGTACAATGTAATAAATATATATAAATAATAATGAGAGCATTGATGACTCGTCCGTTCTCTACCGTAGCTTTTGACATCGTACAACGTACAGAGAGATCTCGATTGTGGCTTTAACGACTCGTCCGTCGTCTACTCTACAAATGTCAGAAGGCTGGAATGGGGTCTCCCCTTCGCATTTACCAGTAGGTAAGGGTTTGATTTCTGGGCACCCTTCAATGTTGCGTAAGTTTATAACTGTAAACGATGATTTTAACGTGTCACGACACTAAATTGGAAAGAGCCAAACGACCAGTCCTTTTCAAAAATAGATATCGACCTCTCCGAATGCTACCTATGTAAGGTAATTTCACACATGTTATAAGAGAAATATATACAATGATAGCTAATTACGATTCGTACTTAAATTCAATGTACTTAAAACTTAATGTACTTTTACAGATATCTTAAAATTATATTTACTAAATATTAAAAGATATTAAATTTGAGATATTAATTTTTTATATATTGATTTAAAATATAAGTTGGGATTTCATTTCTCGAATTTTAATTTTAATAATTTGTTAAGTATAAGTCATTTGGATATAAATAAATTTGTTTTTGGAGATTTATTATATATCACATTAATTAACGATTTTTAATTTATATATAAATTTTCAACTGATTTGTGATATATGATCTTAATTTAATTGCACTACAATATCAAATTCGAAAATAATTATTCATAAAAAAAACAAATTCCAAATTCTAATATATGCTCAATATTTCACAATCTTTTGATCACCTTCTCCAAACAATAATAAAAACTTATATATAATGATCAAATAAATATCAAAATTTAAATTAAAAATACTTTTTAAATAGATATTTAAAAATTATCCATTTTTATTAACATCTTATACTTTTACAATATATCACCACCTATAACTTTCCTTATAAATTATACCTATTTAAATAATTAAATCTATTAATTAGAACTTCCCTTTATTTTAATGTGTACTTCAATAAAATGAAGGTTCCTTTACTTTAGTGCACACTTCCAAAAAAAATAAAAAATGAAAGTACAAATATGTTTCCTTCTTATCTTTATTATATTACAAATTATATATTTGTCAATATAGTCTTTATATTTATAAAGCCTTTAAAAGTAATTGGCATATCATTGGATATAACATTTTAACCTAACTAATGTAATATTTTACACTAAACTTAATTTGAATGTAATTGAATATGAAAAAGGTCATTTGAGATTATAAAGGAAGAGCCCTAAAAGTTATTTAACCAAACTATTAAAATTTTCTTTAATACCATTCTAAAAGTATTAGACCATTAAACAAAGAATTATTCAAGTTAATAATTATTTATTATACTCAGAAATAGTTATAAATAAAATAAAATCATAACATGTTGGATATAATTATATCTCTATTTTAGATTATATATAATTCAAGATATAAAGTAAATAGTGTTAGATTTTTTAAAATTTGATTTTTATTATATATTCTTAGATCAAACAATTTGATGATTGGTTTCATTACTAATATCATCATTGATATGTTGACATTAAAATATGGATACAAGAAATTTTGAAACTCGTATCATATTTTATCATAATTTGTAATTAATTTGTCAAATAAATCTAATTAAGATAAAATGATTTGAAAGATAGTAAATATTTTAAAATAGCTTGAAATTAATAGAATGAAAGTAAAGAACTGAAATTGAAAAAGCTTGAACTAATGAAAAAAGGTTAACTATGAAAAAAATAACAAATAACAAATAAGACTTAGTTATTTTCGATCTGCAATCTAAATGTGCATGATTGACTAACGGTTTCAAGTGATCAACTTTAACACTGATTCTGTAAGTGCCACAAAAACTATGACTATCACTATTTAAGGTCAGGATCATTGAGAAGGGAACAAGATCGACTAACACTATTGTCCTCTATTGGTTAATTATGTTTTCTATTAAAAACATGAAAATTAGGGCATAATCACCTATGTCTGCTTAAAACACGCATGTGTGTTAGAATTTGACCTTTGGATGCACGTGAATGACCTGCAAATAACTTCTTCAAAGTTGAAACCCTAATAAGACTTATAATAACTAAAAACTTGAAAAGAGAAATGTGGTTAACCCCAATCACCCCCAAAATGATTGATCACTAACTACGTATCTTATACTCTGAAAATAGAAATCAAACCCATGTACTTCTCCCACTTAGAGTGTTTTATATCTGTAATCTAACTTTGCATGACTAACTGATGGTTGGGTGTGATCAACTATAATTGATTCTGTAAGTGCCACAAAAACTATTCAAGGTTAGAATCGCCAAGAAGGGAACATGATCGACTACCAATATTGTCTTCTATTGGTCAATTTTGCTCTCTACTAAAAATTAGAAAAATTAGAACACAATACATGTGCATATTTGAAACACACGTGTGTGCTGAAATTTAACCTTTGGATGTATGTGAACGACTTATTCAAAGTTTAAACCCTAATAGGACTTACAATAACATGAAACATGCAAAGAGAAATGGGAGGGTGTAATGGGTTGAGCTAACCCCAATCATCCCATGATGATTTATTATTGCCTATGTATCTAGTACTACAAAGAGTGAAATCAAACTCAAGTTCTCCCACTTAGAGTGATTTGTGCAATTGTATCCATTTTGCTACATGTATACATCTAGAGATGGTTTGAATGCTTTGATTTGACTTGGGGTGAGTGCAGGAAGTTGGGGGGCAAAAGGGGGTCTTAAGTGGACATTTTTCCTTCTTTTAAAAAACAAGAACTATCAACTTCTATAGATTATTAGAGATGGCTACACTCAAAATTTGAAAATGATATGGGATATGAATTGTAGAATTTTGAGTCTAGTTTATAAACTATTAAAAAAATTTAAAAGGTCAAGTCTAAGTAAGTCAAACATCTAATATTCAAAGAGGAACTCTTATTTCTTAGGAAAATAGAGTAGATAGTCGGCCATGTGACCCCTCATTTTTTATGTGTCATTTAGTATTGTTTGAAACTCTTTGGTAAGAATTTAGACAAGATCATATAGTTTGGAACCTATAATTTTTTTTCAAAAATAATGAATATATATATATATATATATAGACCCTGAAAATTAAAAAGATGGACAATCGATCATGCGACATCCTATCTACCTTAAAAACATTTAAAAATGTATATATTTTAATCTGTATAGAATTAGGTCTAGTTTATAATATATATTATTTACATGTCGATCAATGAAAAAAATGCATAAACATATGTAGACATGTATAGTTGCGATATATAGTGGCCTAAAGAAGACGTACTTCGAAATCAACATGGATGGAAACTTTAAAATAATAAAAAAAAATCATATATTTGGAAAGAGGAGAGTGTGATCAACGTCATATTAATAATTTTAGTAAATTTATCGATGGAATTCATCGTGTTTATGATGGGCATAAGTTGTATTTTTTATTTTCAATTAAAAACATGGATTCAAGGGTGTGTTTGCATGTCCAAGCCTTAGGTTCATGAATCTAGGCCATTTCATAACTAGAAGGCATGTTTTTTAAATTACACATAATAAAATTAAGTACATGCTATAACACATATAAGCTATAATGCATACACGTTATAGCACATACACACTCCCGAGAGATGCAAGTATAAAACACTAACATGGAAAAAAGGTGGGGGTGGGGGTGGCTTACTAAAATAAATTCAAAGTAAGATTTGACATTTACATTGCTACATTTATAAGGAATATAAATGTAACAATGTAAATGTCAATTTATATTTTAGATTTATTTTAGTAAATATAAGAAATTAGCGTCACTATGCATTTTATAAAATTGGTCTCATAGTTGTACGACTTACTATTTAGAAAATATTTTAAAAAAATCTAATTTGGTCAGTACTTAGTCATTTTTCAAGATTTTAGTATTAAACTTAGGGAATTCAGGGAGTAAATTTTGTATATGATGTCCATTTTAGATAAACATTAGTTATTTTTTAGGGTTTGGGACCTTTCAAATTATTTGTTGGTATTTTTAGGAATTCTTGATTTGTCAAAATTAAAGTTTACAAACGCACACTTGACCACTCCTTTATACTGATTTTACTTATGATTAGGTCCCTTATAGGCCAAAAAGAGACACATCAACACTATAATCATTTACAACTAGGGTGAATAGGGATAATTTTGGGTATATTTAGGCATGGTCACCCTAATTGAATTTGAATTCATGCCAAAGTGGTGTGCATGTGGAAACATAGGTTATATTGGTGACACATGCACATCCAACCACCCCTTCATGTTTATTTTTCTTACGATTAAGTCCTTTATAGGCCAAAAGTGACATAAAAACACCATATCCACTTATGATTAAGGTAAATGTAAACATTTTTAGACAATTTTTTACATGACCACTCCATTTCTCTTCAAATTCAAGAAAAAATAGGTGATTATGGTAAATTGAGTCACATTGTGACCCTTGCATAATCCACACCACGAGGCCCAGGACTAGGTGTGTGGGGGACAATTGAGTTTGGTTGTGCATAGTGAATGCATAAATATGTATTCAAATAAAATGATCAAACATACATTTAATGGATTCAAATTATTACTTGCAAGAAATGCAACTTATATTCATAAATAACAGAATAGGGAATATAGAGTATAATGTCTATAATGCATGTATACAGAATAGATGCATAGATAAAGCTATCTATGTTATGACTATGTGAATGGAATTTATCTGGCTATGTTTTTAGTTATCTTGGTTGAATGTGTATATTACATCTTTATCATGCATAATAAAAAATAAGTATTAACTATTATGCAATTACCAAGGAGGATGTTGATAGGTGTTCTGATCTCTTGTTAGATGTGGTAGCTAGTAATAGTGTATATAGTTAATGCATAAGCTATCTTCAATGACCTCTAATCTTAGGATCTTCTATTGGTGACTAACAGTTAATTGGGCCACATTTTGAATAATGCAATTAGGGCTGGTCAACACATGGTTTTACTAAGGTAGGGCCCAAAAGAGCCATAAAGTCCATGAACGGAAACCCATGAAGTGCACAAGGTTGTGCAGTGTGGAGTATACAAACTACAATCTATGTTAAACATAACACAAAAGACTAGGATCAAGCTCTATGTAGTAGAACAAATGAGGAGTGTGTTAAACTACACAATAATCATACATAGATCATTTGCCCTTTTTTGAAGAGTAATGGTCTCCATTACGTCAATGTGAAGCTGAGTAAAATACACTTAAAGTTGTTGAGAACCGTAACACTTAGCTTGATCAACATATTATCCAACCTTAACCACTCAAAAAATTTGATGTGTGCCATGATAGGTGCATGTTTCTGTCAATTCGATGATCTCATCCTTCTCTATGGGGCACAAGTGTTCAAGATCCAAATCAAAAAGTTGTTGTGACACTGTTGGCTCAAGAAGTGATAGAGTGTAAGGCTTGAGAAGTTTCATGTTGAAGGATAGGTATATTCTTAAGTACTAAGGTAGATCAAGAATAAAGGAATTATCACTAGTTGTGCATAGAATGGAGCAAGGACCATAGCATAGATGCTTAATATTTTGGTGTGGACCTTTGAAGTGTTCCTTCTGAAGGCACAACCAAACTTTATTGCCAACTCATAATGCATGAGGTATACGATGTGTGTTGTGGCATTCCTTGTACTTTGCTTGTGTGTGAGATAATTTATTGAACCTATTAATGAACAAATTTTATGTGTTTCAAAAACTTCTCAACTTTATCCACTTCTCATTCCTATATGCATGACTCAATGTTGGTTAGTGTGTAGTAGGAGATGTCTACAGTTGTCAAAGGTTGAAATCCAAGACATGCATGGAATGGAAAGGCTCCTCTTTGAATCCTTTTCTTAGAGTGTGCAATGAGAGGCTCCTCTCCCTTAGGTTCATTTTGTTGGTGTGGTTCATAGATAACAAAATATTAAAGATGAGCTTCAAAAATGTTGACATAACAAACATGTTAGGTCATAATAACTTGAACTCAGGGTTTGTTTTATTTTTAACCTTCACATGCAAAAAATGGGGTAAATTGTCCTTTAACCTTACAATTTCTTACCTGTGAAGCATGTTTCTTTATTTTTTAAACATAACCTTCATGAGATGAAAATGGGTTAAATTACCCTCTAACCTTATAAATTCTTACCTGTGAAGCGTGTTTCTTTCTTTTTTTAACATAACCTTGATGAGATGAAAATGGGTTTGATTACCCTTTGACCTTACAAATTCTTACCTGTAAAACATGCTTTTCATTTTTTACATATTTACAACCTAATAGTTTACAAGCCATAACCTTTTCATACATTACTAATAACACATTTAAGAAAAATAGTTAATTAACAGGCTAAAATTTATGGTGAAATATAGAGTTAATTATAGATAATTGGCTTCAATATCTTCTTTTATGGAGATGGATACTACACTATAATCTAAAAATTAGGAAAATGACAATTTTACATAGTTAAACCAAAAAAAACTTTACTCATTTTTATACTACAAAGAAACTAATCGTTAAACTTTTTAAAAAATAATGTTTAGATATCTAGTGGCATCCCCTATGTTGAAATGCAAATATAGACATATGAGGTTGTGTACATATGCTACCATCTCTATAGTAATTCATAATTTTTCTTGTATGGTCTTGTGCAACTTATGTTTTAGGTGAAAATCGTTTGTGGCCAAAAATAGAAGGATCCTTGGGTGTTGCACATAATGAATGGATTCTTACATAACCTCAATTACCACCTTGTTATACCTCACCAATTAGGGTTAATTTTAGTGGGCTATACTAAAAAATTCTTGGAGCTTCCTACGTGAATTGGATTCATAATGGTGATGAATCAGTTTGGAAGGTGATTAATTGTATAGGTGAATCAAGTGATGAAGCGAGAAAATCAAGATTTTATGAATATAAAATTGCTTTAAACATAAATATTATTACATATTTGGATTTCTCTTGAAAAATTATGTAATTTCTAAAAAATAATCACCATAATCTGATTCCATATGTAGAAGTTATAGCCTCTAAAAGTTGGCTAGGTTACAGTGCACTCGTTGGTAGACTCTACATGATACCGATGGACATCCACATGATGCCAACGAACATCCACATGGGTCCATCAGCATCATGTGTATGTCTGTCAGCATCATGTGGATGTCCATTGATAAGTGCACTATAACCTATCTAACTTTTAGAGGTCATAACTTTTGCATGCAGACTCAAATTGCAATGATTTTTTTGAAATTACATAATTTTTCAAGAGGAATCCAAATATGTAATAATATTTATGTTTTGAGTACTTTTTATGTCATTTTAGGTTGTGGATGACCGTCAACATATGCGGACAGTCGTTGGCATATGCAGATGACCGTCAGCATAAAGTGAACAACTGTGGTATATGTGAATGACCATCAACATATGTGAATGACCGTCGACATATGCAGATGACTATCAACATATGCAGATGATCATCTACATGTTTGATGTGAGGCAAATGTACCTAGATTTCCTTTCGATGTATGGGCAAAAAATATTTATATGAATGAAATTATTTTAAATAGTAGGCGATCTGACCCTAAAAATGAACTTGCATCCAAAAAAATTAGGCGATTCCAAGCTCTTGAATACCCCAAAAAGTTGTCAAATTCATATTTATAAAACTATAATATTCATGAATTAACAAAGATTTGCCATTAAAATTTTCTTTGTCACCAATGCATATATCACCAACACATACCCTTCTTCACCCACTTCTTACGTAATCATTTTCATTACTTCCATGCCACTAACAGAGGTGAAAGGGTAGCTTGCATTGATGAGATCGACTCGAAATAAGTGTAATTATCATGTTATTTCTAAATTTTGTGTGGAGGTCATGGATGTGTTGGGTGACTGTTCACCATCATTTAACATGGTGTCTAAAATGTGCAATTACCTACCCTCCTTTATTTTATTTGACACATACTTGGCTCTTGATTTTTCATTTGAATAAATTCTTAACATGTTACACCCATAATTTTTTGATGAAACATAAAAGTACCATAAACATCATTACATAAGTGCTAAAAATTGGGACACATGCACAATCATTGTGTCATTGGCTGTAACTAATATCTTTTGAATTTATTCTTCTTGTAATGTTTCTAAAACATTGCAAAACAAATTTTTCATAGGTGCACCATGTGCTTCAAGAAACAAGGTTCTAGGAACTTGGAAAAAAAACTTTAGAAAAAAACTCCCCAATGCAGGGTCATCCATCATCCATCACAAATACATGGCATCTTTGGCATCATACAACATACAAAAAGAGAAATTATAATGGCATTGATGACTTGTCTATTGTCTACTCTAAATTTTAAAATTTTGGAATGGGGCTCTCTATTTACCATTTACCAATAGGGGTTTGATTTATGGGCACCCTTAAAATTTACATTATAATGTCCCTCTTTTTGGCATAGCTTGTTTTTGGAGTCTGTAGCTTGGTTATTCCCATAAAGTTAAGGGAATGAAGAAAAGGGAATATGGAGGGAGGCTAATATATGAATAATAAAGGTAAAAATTACTAAATGTTCTAATTTTTAGTTGAGTTTGCAAAAAGGTACTTTTTATCTTATATTCACTTAAGTTTCGGTCATGAAAGCCTAAACCCTCAATAAAGTGAGTTTTAAAAAGATAAAGTGCTTATGTTTGAAAGGATACAACCCTTTAACTTAGGTGTCACCCTTAGAGGTTTGGTATAAAATAAAAAAATGAATATTGTGAATGTTATGTTGAATGTTGATTTGGAAAATTGAATCAAGTATGTCAAGCTTGATTTCCACCTCTTGAGGATGAAAACCTTCAAGAAGTGTCATAGGTTTGGGGACAAAAACCTTCAATATTTATACTTGGGAAAATATATTCAAGGGTTGTAAGTGAACTTAAAATTTCATGTATTTGTGCAAGTAGATCTACAAGGGTTTTTTAGAACACCACTTACTTTTGGAAATTTGAGTAAACCTAGGGTTTGAGGAAGAAATTTTTGGAAACTAGGGTTTTCAAAATTTACGAGAAAGTTTTGGTGGCCTTTGTTAGAGAATTATAAATGATGCCATGGAGGTGTCCTGGTGAGTATATGAAGTGCCTTGATAGTCTAAGTGATAATGATAAAGTGTGCAATGCGCTTGTCATAGTATGCTTGAAGGAGGCTTGGTTGATCTTTAGTTTTGGCATGGATAAAGATGTTCAAAAATGAGTATGGAGTATTGAGAATGTTCAAGGGGTCCTATAAGAGGTTTTATATATTTCAAGTACTTGTTTTCATTATTGGTTTTCATGTGCTTGATCATTATTTTCATCTAGACATTCTGGGTCTATTGGCATAAATTTTGAGTAGGCAGTTTGTTGACGTCTCCATTGCCACATGTGGATGAGTCAATGGGAGTTGGTCATATGGTTGTGATAACATTAGTCCCTAGTTTTATATTCAAAAAATCTTGAGTCATGTGATGAAGTGAAACATGAAAGTGTAAATTTGGGCTCCTAGACAATTTGATTGTGTTTTCCCATTGTAGACACCAAAATAGTGTCAACCCCCCTTGGTCCCTTTTCTAACTTCAACATGCCTAACCTATGTTTTATTAATTTAAAATACTTATTTTAAATTAATAATTCCCCCATGACACCTCACCTTGCCCTTGGATACCCTCATTTATCACCCCATGACTAATCATAATTACCTAAGACCTATTTCAACTCCCCCACTAATCCTCGTGCCTATTAAACCCACCATTTGGACCGTTTAACAATGACAATTAACCCTGGCAGTTGGAAGAATGGGCAAAAGGATAAGAATAGCCTTTTTTCCCATTCTTTAGCCACCGACGTCGGTCAATAGTCAACCGATGCCGACGGTATCGTCGACGTCGATTTCTTTAAAACTAAATTTTGACCTCGACTGCAGCTAGAATGCGAATTCTCTTACTCCTAATATCAGAATTCTCTTGCTCCTCGACTCTTTGCAGGGATCAACATTCCATCAGCACTCTCCAAGATAAGAAGCTCTGCATCTGATTGAAACACTGTATGAGGTCTTCAACATCAGCCATAACGGAAACAAGTCTTCTGCACTTCTGGTTCTCCACCTAGAGCTAAGTATTCTTTCAATTTATATTTTAGTATTTTCATAATGCATTGGTAGTTTGTCCATTGGCTATCTCTGAGTATTGCTAAGATCACAACCAGACTTCCTTCTCAAAGACGCTGAAAAGCCTTCCTCTCATCCTTATTCTCCTTCCACCCCTATCCTCTACCTGGCCCCTTTTTCAGACCATATTCACTACCCTGCAAATCTTGCACAAACCATTAAACTCCCATAGACATCCCAGACCATTATATTGATCACAGACAGACTTGAAACTCGTCCAAAGCCCATTTCCCCCACTGACATCGGCATCCAAGCCCATTGCCCCTATCGACGTCGGCAGTATAACCGACATCGGCAACCTTGACAAATTGACGCTGGTAGTGACACCGACGTTGGTGAATGTGGAAGATTGATTGTAGAATTTAGGTACGCATTATCTATTTCTCTTTCTTTAAGTCTTTCATTATCTCTCTTCATTACGACATTCTCTTTATCAACTAGTGGACTGTCATCCCTCAAGGAAGTCTTTGCACTTCTAGGACCGAGCTTTGCTTGGTAGTCCACCATATATCTATCTAACATTTTCCTTGTTTGAGCCTTTATTATCTATAGGTGTCGTCCTCTATAGCCAAAGAGGAGCTTCTTCAATCATCTAGATACGGTGCACAAACTTCATCCGGGTATCATCAAACCCCTGACCATTATCATAGTTTCTTTCATCTTTTGAATGTGAACAAACAAAAAAAATAGTTAGAAACATTCTGGCACGCTCGGTGGGACCATGGAGTTTTCCTTGGGTTCATTTCTTCTAAAAGCAAACATTCATATAGGTGCATTAGATATCTTCTTGCATCCTTTCCTTCTATCTCTTTATTTTGAAACGAAACCATAAGCACCAGTTAAAAACAACTTCTTTCTTTTTTCTTCTTCTCGCCTTTCTCTTGCATTTTAGAGTAGTAAAATTCATACTCTTAACCTCTTCTCACTTGTCTACATCCAAACACACATTTCCATTTGGGTTAAAAATATATTGCATTTCATTCTTGCCTGAATGCATTTTTAGCTCATCTAGTAATTAAAAGCGCATTATGAATAAATCGTAGTGCACTTATGTTATACGACTAGACCACTATCACAATCAAACATTTAAACATACCTGAGACAAGGTCCGACTAGGATTTCATCACCTAACGGATACCTTACCCTTCCTGGTAATCCTACTTGGACTTCACTATTAAGGGGAGAACCCACTCTATTCTCTCGTAGAGTATAAACTCTAGGGGAAGTATATACTGGCTAAGCGACCCAGCTTGTCTCTGGGCTCGTGAAGTGAGGGGAGCTAGCTCCTAGCACCAGGCCACGTACAGAACCTAATACAGATCTTGAGCACCAAAACTAACCTGAAACCAACCTTAGACTACTTCTTCTAGGACCCGTTTTAAAAGCCAACTTCCCAAACACACTCTTCTAAGGCATAAGCCAACACGACTCTAAAATCTATTCTTAGTAATTTAACGTTTAGGGTCTGCTTGCCTTCATCTACTTTTTTGTTTTTATCTATTTTTTTGAGCTGGTGAGGACACATTATTTTGAGCTCCAAGAACAACTCAGAACTTTCTTCTTTCTTCCAAAAACTTTTAATTCTCTGAGTTTTTGGAAATACACAGTAACTGACATCGGTTTTTCCACCGACGTCGGCAACAATCTTCACTGACATCGGTTATCTGACCGACATCGGCAACTTATTTCACCGACATCAATTTTTCTACCGACGTCGGTCACTGTCCAAACAATTTTCTTCTCAAACAGCAAGCTTAAAACCCGACCTTTTTGCTGTCAAAAACAAATTCTGGTTTTTTGAGGTTGAAACATATAGTTTTAGAACCAGAATCTATTTTGCCTTGGATGGTTTTGACACGTAGACAAACCAAAACTCTTGTTGACCACGCAAGACAACAACCACTTTCGCCTTTGCCCTCCATAACAAGTCCTCTAATGGAGTATCATTCAGACACTGAGCGTACTCCTGTCCAACCAACCCCAACTCAACCCCCTATTATTCCCAAAGGGGACCAAGACTTTGAAAGGTTCCTTGACCTCAATGTCAAGGCCCTTCAGCACTATCTCACAAGAAGTCAAATGCGAGACTCTTCAGGCAACCCAGTTTATGGGATGCCAACTTCCTTAGTTGACACGACAATTGTATCAACAGCCTCCGTAATTTAACCCATAGACACCCAGGCCATTGCCTCAACTAACAACCCGACCATGACTAATCTTCAAAGTGTGGCCTCTCCTTCTATTTTTAGACCTACCTCCATTGGGGTTTCGGTACCCCCTCAACCACAAACTATTCAACAAAGTTCTACACCATTCCAGAACCTAATTGTCTCCCTCCCACCTACTCTTGCACCCATCAACACAAGGGTGGCTACTCATCCTTTGGCTAGTGTTGCCACCATCCAACCACCTCTAGCGACATCAAGTCAAGTTGTGCCTTCTAGCTTCATGACACAACCACCCTTGGCTTCAACATTAGTCCCTATGACTAGTTACCAATTGTTGCGCCTATACAAGCGCAACCAACTACATCATACGCCCCTCCTAACACCTTCCAAATACCTTACAACCTAGGGGGCACCCCACCTACAAATCCATCAACTGATCTAATCAAGATGTTGATGGACAAGATGTCTAATCTTGAGACATCCGTTTTGGGTTCAAGAAATGTTCTCTCATATGAACAAATCTATAATGAACCTATTCATCCTTCAGTCCCAATTCGACCATATCTTAGGCAGTGGGAACTTCCCAAGTTTACTCGCTTCCAGAATAAGGAGGACCCATAGCAACAGCTACGAGCGTTTAGACACGCTTGTTATCTTATAGCACATGATGATGCGTTATTACTACGCACATTTCCCATGTCGCTTTCTGGTGATGCCCTCGATTGGTATAGCTCTATTACCAGTCACTCTCTTTTCACATTCACTCAACTGGCTCAGCTTTTCCTTGACCACTTTTCGATCAACATCACCAAAAAGGTCTCCATCACAGACCTATACTCTATCAGACAATTTGATGATGAATCAATAGCTGATTTCGTTGCCCGTTGGAGAGGCTTAATCAACCAACTCTCCTTTTCTTTACCTCAACTTGAGCTCATTGAGCTCTTTTCACAAGCGTGTGCCAAACACATCTCATCTACTTTGCGGGTCCAAACATTTTGCACATTTGATGAAGCTTTCACCATGGCTAAGAAGCTTGAACTCCATGCTGTCGAAGAGAATAAAGTCAAATTGCGAAGTAAAAACCCCAACGCAAAGTCAAATGACCCTTCCTCCAAATCTTCTTCCTCCAATTCCAAATCTAAGGGATCAGCAAATGCTGTGGTACTTAGATCATCATCATCGACCAGAACTAACCAATCCGAACCTTCCACATCTCAAAGCATTACACGACAATTTCAACAATGATAGGTACAACGTCAATATACTCCAATAGGAGAATCATACGGGTCCGTGTTGGATAAAATTGTCAAATAGGGAGTCCTCAACCTCCCCCAAATTTGACCACCACCTCAATTTGATCCCCCGCGTGTCGTCCCTGCATGGCATAGGGAGAATGACTTCTATAATTATCACCGTGTCAAAGGCCATGACACAGACAATTGTAAAACCCTCAAGAATATCATTCAGGACATGTTAGATAAAGGTGATCTTGTCTTGGATAACCCAAACCAAAACATAGACATCTTTAGACAACCTTTTCCTCACCATCCCCTAGCCAAAATAACATGCAGACCATGGTCGATGACTCCCAAGAGCATAATATATGCACGGTCAACACGGTCTCTCCTTTTATGCCTAACCAACCTCTCTCACAGTCTGAAGAGGTTACCCAACCTATTTGTCCATCATAGGTGGAAGAGTCTTCTTCTCCTATTCATCCACCACAGGTAGAAGAGCCTTCTTCTCTTATTTTTCCATCACAAGTGGAAGAACCTTCTTCTCCTATTAGTTCTCCATCGACCTCTCTTATATTGGAAGATGCTTTGACCATACCAGCACCGCTAGCCCCACCTTCATCCTTCCTACTACCGATGGAGGACCCTACCCTTCCTAATCCTCAACCATAAGTAGAAGGCACAATCATCCCTGCCCTCTATCCTCTTGAGGAGTCACATTCCCCAATTCCTTCTCCACCAAGAGAAGAGCTTGTCTCTTCACCTACTTCGACTGAAGACGATCCAGTGATGGCTCTCTCTCACCTTTGGCCTAAGATTGCTGCATCTAACACATTCCCACTCTCACAACCACCCACATCTTCTACAAAACCAAAGCCTCATCCAACGTCTTCCAAACCATTTTCTCGATTGGTGGAGAACTTAGAATTTCTCCATTCGAGGAACTTAAAACATGAGGCATTATGGGAGCGACTTAAAGCTCCTCACCTTGCACATCCCATCTCATCTCATGCTATCGACCCTCCTGTGATAGAATCTCCAAAAGTCTCCAACGAGGACCAGGGTTCTACTTCCAGACCTTCAGAAGCTCAACCATCCACATCTGAACCTAAACCCTCACAAACTTTCACCATACCAAAACCGGTTAAGTCCCTCGAAGTTTGCCCCATATCTAACCTCACTCACCCGCAAGTGAAGGTAGACTTGAACCTTGCCTCGCACAATAGTGGCCCTCAAACCAAACTAAATAAGGCTACTAAAACACGTCGGCAAACTCCTCCTCCACCATCATTATTGCCCTCCATTTGGGCCCACATCCTTCTACCTTAATAGGAGTGCTCCCTATTCCAACTCCTAACAAAAACAAGTTGCCTACATTACTCCCTTTACCCACCACAAACCTACCTCCTCTGAAAAATTTGGCACCCCTCACAAAGAAAGTGTCGTCTACATGAGTGGCCACACCACCAACCCAAAAGGTGGTACGAAAGTCACCCTCAACAACTCCCAAACAAAAGTCATCAACACCTAGTACATCAACAAGCACGGACCCCTTTGTGGGTTCATATGCTTTGATACTACGCCAACTTTTACAAACTTCTATCATCACTCTTCCACCTATTAAACCATTTCAATCTCTCAAACCAAAATCATCCTGGTTCGATGACACTAAAATCTGCCTATATCATCGCTCACCGGGACATGATATCGAGAATTGTTGTGCCCTCAAAGTTGTCATTCACCAATACTTTGAGAAAGACACCCTTCTTGTTGAGGATACTGTCAACAAATCTCCAACATCATCTCATGTCTCTCAAACCTCTTTACCTTCATCAGAACCCCATCATCAGACTATGGTCCCTTTACCTCCTTCACCCCCTTTATTCGAGATTAACACCATCAATGTGGCCACTAGGTCACAAACTTTAAAGGATAAAGCAAAAGAAAAAGTTGCTATTCCTTGGACCTACCCATTTGTCAAACCTCCTCAACCACCAAAACCCAAGATTTTTATCTTGGGTACATCCCAACCCACTTCTTCAGAGGCAATCCATGATTCTATGGTGAAACAGCTTCACCAAACTCCCATGAAGATGACTTTATATGACCTCATTCAAAGTTCTCCACAACATCGTCAAGCTTTAATCAAAGCTTTACAGGCAGTGGAGGTCCAACCCAAGGACCCCCAACCACTAGCTGCCTTAGTCCAATCATTACCTACTGTCGCCTCTATTACCTTTAGTGATTATGAAATTCCTACCTCCAACTCGAAAGATCAGGACACTGCCCTTTTCATCATAGCCTACATTAATCAAACTCGCGTTAAGCGAGTTATGATTGATGGGGGCACCAACATCAATATCATTTCCACCCATGCCTATGACTAATTAGCCCTCCCAAAGAATTGTATGTCAAAAACTGACACAATTCTTTGATCTTTTAATGACACCACTGCCACTACCATTGGCACCGTTGTCTTACATATTCATGTTGGTCCATGAACAGCCCCAGAGCTCTTCTACATCATCGAGGGAGAGTTCTAATACAACATGTTATTAGGACGACCGTGGATCCGTGCCATGGCCTGTGTCCCTTTTACATTACACCGTTGTGTCAAATTTGAACACGATGGTCAAGTCCATGTCATTCCCACAGACCCCTCCCCTTTCAAGACATGCAACACAACTTATCGACCCAACGATGTTCTCATTCCTTTCAAGACATCGACCCAAGCACCGCCTCCATCTGTGAAAGCTTCAATAAGTATGCAAACAACGATTACACCTACACCACCTCCTCAAGTGACAACAAAAGACCCTATGGAAGATATCTTCCAACGTATTTCACTTGGGGAGTATCGTTTAATCACCTTAGACATGTTCCAGACTCCTCAAGAGTATGGAAAACTTCATCACAGTCCTAACTATGACCATCGTATCGAAATGATCATCCCTTATGGTCCTCCTAATATTCAAACAAATCTCATCTATGGGGGGCTAGATCGAGCTTCCACTAATGGGAATCCTCTCTCCTCACCCCAACTATTCACATCTGACTTCTCTTTTCTTGCCAACCCAAAATTTGCTCATACCTATCTTTATAAGTGTGCATGGAAAGGTTTTGGCTTTGGGCGCTACAAACAAGGCTCCCACCAGCCCATCGAACCACCAAATGATGAAGCCATAAAGAATGCCAAGAAGCGACATGGCCTGGGTTTTGAAGAACCTACTAAAACTTCTAAAAACCCTCACCCTGAACCTATCATAGAACAATCACCTCCAAACTCACCTATTCCCCCATCTTCACCTACGGAGTCGATGGTTTCCATCCCTCCTAGTTTTTTTTCCATAAACACCATTCATTTGGAACCCCTAACCTATCAACTAGGTAGGGTATCCAAGTCTCTCCCTCTCATTTATCCAAACATGATAGACGATGAATCTGTGACCATCAACACTGTCCAATGCGTAGACGATGATGCCATTCTCACCTACATGAGTGCCGACGACTCTTTCATTCAACGATCACTTCCTTTCGAAATGCAGGTTATGTTAAATGAATCGACCATTGACATTAACCTCCCATCTTCTGATGTTCCTCACATTTTAAAGATTGGTCAATCTTTGGACGCCCAAGAACAAATCGACTATACCAAATTCCTTTCAGACCATAGCAAAGCCTTTGCTTGGATCTATAGCGATATGCCTGACATCGAACCTAACATCATCATTCATAACATCATCACAAACCCAGAGGCTAAGCCTGTCAGGCAAAATCTTTGCAAGATGCATCCTTGAATTGCACTCCTTGTCAAAGAGGAGCTTCAACACCTTCTCTCCGTCTCCTTTATCCAACCCATTGATTATCCGCAATGGGTGTCAAACATCATCCCTGTCACCAAAGCAATTGGGGGAATCTGAATCTGTACTGACTATCGTGACCTTAAACTGGCTTGCCCAAAAGACGATTTTCCTCTACCTAACATCAACCAACTTATTGATCTCAGGGCCGGTCATGAGATGCTATCACTCATGGACAGATTTTCAGGATATAACCAAATCCTGATTGCGCCAGAAGATCAAAACAAAACTACCTTCATCAACCCATGGGGGACTTTTTGTTATAGGGTCATGCCTTTTGGCCTAAAGAACACAGGCCCACATATCAATGTGCCATGACTTACATCTTTCACGATCTCCTCCACAAAATCATGGAGGACTATGTGGATGACCTACTAGGCAAATCTAAACTTTGTCGTGACCATTTAACCATCCTTAAAATAATCTTCACTCACCTTCTTCAATACAATGTTCGCCTTAACCCCAAGAAATGCGTCTTTGGGGTTCTCTCAGGGAAGCTTTTGGGGTTCATCATTTCTCTTCGTGGCATTGAGATTGATCCTGCTAAGATTCGAGCTATACTTGAGATGCCACCACCTACCAATCTAAAGCAACTTCACAGCCTGCAAAGGAAACTTCAATCTATTCGTCACTTCATCTCACAGCTTTCTGACTGATGTCAACCCTTTCATCATCTCCTCAAGAAGGACGTCTCCTTTAATTGGGATAAGGATTTCCAAGAGGCTTTTAAAGCCCTTAAATGATATCTTGTCTCTCCACCAGTCCTTATTCCACCTAAAGATGACCAACCCTTCTACCTCTACATTTCAGCAACAAATCATTCTTTAGGTGCCATGATCACGCACCGAGACAAACAACACTGTGAGCAAGTAGTTTATTATATAAGAAGAACACTCGTTGACTATGAAACTCGGTATACTCATAAAGAAAAACTCTGTTTGGCATTAGTCTTTGCCGCTACCAAACTCTGTCATTATCTTCTCAATCACAAAACTTATGTCATCACCCACACTGACCCCCTCAAATACATGCATTCCAAACCATACCAAAACCAACATATGGCTCATTGGCTCATGCTCCTTGCTGAGTTTGACTTGGAATTCATCCAAAAAAAATCTATAAAGGGGTAAACAATCCCTAACCAACTAGCGAACGCCCCTCTACCTGACAACCAACCTTCTCATTGCGAATTCCCTGATGAATCCATCGCCACACTTTCCACTGATGACATATTCTATCAAATGACAATGTTCTTTGACGGGTCTAAATGTCAACACGGTGGAGGTGCGGGGGTCATTCTCATCCTGCACGAGGGTGAATCCATGCCCCTATCTTTCAAACTTGACTTTGAATGTACCAATAATATGGTTAAATATGAAGCCTTAATTTTGAGACTTCAAACTGCACTTTCTTTAGGCATCAAGACCATCAACATCTTTAGCGACTCACAACTAGTCATCATTCAAATCAATGGTTCATATCTTTGTAAAAACAAAGTTTTGCAAAGGTACAAACATTGTGTTGATACCCTGCTAGAATCTTTCGACCATTACCTCTTGCAAACTGTTCTTCGATCTACGAATAAGTTTGTTGATACCATGGCTTCTCTCGCCTCACATATTTCATCTTCATCATCTTCATCAAAAATTTATGTCACAATACTTTATGTGGCGTTGCCTTCATATATTTCCACTAACGTCAACCTCGTCAACACCATTGACTCTAGTCCACAGGATGTTTGGTATAAACAACTTGTGGACTACTTAACTTTTTCTATTATCCCTCTTGATCTCTCTAGCAATGTGTGACGCACTTTTATCAAAATCACGACTTGATATACTATGCTAGGGGTCTTCTCTATAAAAGAGGTTTCGATGGCCTCCTTCTTCGATGTCTAACTTCCACTGAAACATCTCATGCCATTAAATAAGTTCACGACGAGATTTGTGGCAGATATTTCAGTGGTAACTCGGTTACAAAATGCATCCTTCACTTGGGCTATTATTGGCCCACTCTTCACCAAGACTGCAGCGACTATGTTTGACGTTGTATCAAATGCCAACAACACGCTAACTTACTTAACATCCCTAGCCACGCTCTACAAGTTGCTAAATATTTTTGGCCCTTTTCACAATGGGGCTTAGATCTAATCGGTGAGATTAACCCTCATTCATCTCTCTGACATTAATCCATTATCATCGCAACCAAAGACTTCACTAAATGGGTGGAAGCTATTCCTTTCGTCTCCACTAAAGATAACAAAATTGTCGACTTCATCAACCAACACATCTCTGTCATTTCAGTGTACCCCACAAGATCATCACAGATAATGGCAAATCATTCAAAAACAAAACTGTCCAGAAACTTTGTGACTCATTTGGCATCAAACTCAGCTTCTCCTCACCTTATTATCCACAAGCAAATGGGTAAGCTGAGGCTTCCAACAAAATCTTAACTAAAATGGTCACCTGTCCTGTCAGATCTGTGAGTTGTGCTATCAAAATTGTGACTTACCCCTGAAACCCTATCACCTATCCCTACAAAATGATGACCTATGCTTGTGCTGCATCCCTCTCCTGGATGGTAGCATCTCTCTCCTACACCGCTACATCCCTCTCTCTACACATTGCCTACAGATCAGGTTGTGGTCCTCTCTGAACCCCAGCATACTACCCTGCCCACCATGCCGAATAGGTCTCTGTACATCCTGGATCAACTACACCAGGACCTGCAAGTAGCTTCTCAAGATTTGGTCCCTCTGTCTCCTCTAGTTGTGGGAGTGGCACCTCAATATCATCTCATTTGTATAGAGGGAAGGTGGGTGGCACATCCTGTAATAGCCCATACTACCATCGTACTCTCTCTACTGGCACTCTCTCGAGCTTGCTAGCTCATCTACCCCTCACCCATCTGAGACTCTACACCCCAACCAGCTGCTCTGCCTAGTCTCTAAATGATAGGTACACTAGGTATGGTCTCCAAATGATATCTGCAGGAATCAGGGCCTCCAGTACCTCCCTATAGTAGTTGATGTCCCTGACTACACCATCCACCTGAGTCTGTGCCATAACCTCTCGCCATCACCTAAACTCAACTCTGAATCCAAACTGAATAGCTACTCGCAGGCCAAGAGGATGGGTGACCACGATGTGCTCATATGCCCAATAGTGTAAGAGGTGGCCCACACATAAACGGTACCACCATCACCGACTGATACCCCATAGCTCTCTGTATAGCTGAGCCAAAAATGTGGGTGCCCATGTAAACACCATCTGCTGCTCTAGCATGTTCATCAAAACTCCAGTCATCACGATCGAGAATCTCCCTCCCTTTACATTTGGGAGTGCATACACAGTGATTCCAATCATCATCAGAATGGCTAAACGATCTGCATCCTCATCCGCAGCATATAATGGCTCATATGCAAAACTGTCTGAGTGGTAACTCGCCTCAGCCACATGCTCACTAAACAATGTCACCATGTGAATATCATGTGCCTCTCTCAAGCACGCATATAAGTCTACTCTGTGTACCGATAGCTGCAAAATTTGGTACACATCCTCGATGGTCACAGTCAGCTCTTCAGTGGGCAAGTGGAAGGTGTTGGTGGAGTGATCCCATTGCTCGATCAACGCCACCATCAGGCTCACATCTCTCACCACTCGACAATAGCGCCATAGCCCACCTAGTCCCACTACAGTCATGTGGGTCCACTCCTCGCCAGTGATATCCTAACGCATCTGCATTAATAATGCCAAGAGATGATCTCGTAGCATTAGTGTCTGCCTTGCCTGCATCCAATCAAAATCACAACCACGTTAACAATTCGACTACCAACCTCTATGACCACTCTTCCCTTTTGGGAGAACTACATTGGCCTGAGGCCCTTCAAATAGGGGCTATGTAGGTAGCACTCAGTTTACATGGGGTCTCTTGAGGTTAGCTCAGCCATTCACCCTTTCATCTACCTAATGGACCACCTAACCAACCTTGTATGCCTATCCTTACACCCGAGAAGCTCTCAACATAAGTTTGGCCCTTTGACTTATCAATTTTTCAAACTTTTTAAAATCTAACAGCAACCGACATCGGTTATATGACCGACATCGGCCACTACTTCACCGATGTCAGCAAAAATCAGACCGATGTCAGTGGCTGGTCGACCAACATCGATAGAACCGCCAATGTCGGTGACTGGTTCGGTGCTAAGTTTGAATGGGGTGAGCCCTAAAATTAGGGCTTCCCCCATTTCTTACCCAAAACCCCCCAAAACCCTCCTAAACCTACCTAAAATGACCTATCTATCCTACCCACCCTTCTAACCACCCCTGCCCCTCAATTTCTAGCTAAAAACACAAAAAATTCAAAAAAATAAAATAATCCAAGAAACTCCACTTACACCTCCTACCTCATCCCGTCGCCACCACCGTGGTGGTATGATAGGTGCCATTGGTGGTGGTCCTCCCATATGGCCCCCTCCACCTTTTGCCATCTCCCCTATCTCGTCTACTCCATGAATCCTTGGTGGCCCACAACCAACTCTTTAACCTCCAATCACGCTCAACTTCACTCACTCTTTCCACCAATTTCAATCTATCACCTCACGCTGCTGCACCAATCACCTAGAGGTCACTTTCACTCAATCACCTTAGAGTTCACTTTTTCAATTCTTCACCAGTCACAAATGACTTTTGGTGGGCTGCTAATCCAATTTTGTCAGGTTTGGCAGGCCATCGATGTCAACAGAAATGTGCCCTAATCCACTGACATCGGCCGATTGCCACTGATGTCAGTAGCTTATTGTGACCGACATCAGTGTTTCCACTGACGTCGGCACCTTTAACATCAGTCTTCTTTTCAAATGACCAAAATCATGCCCAAAACAACCAACCCTTATAGTAGAAGTCATCTTAGACTCTTCCTGAGGCACACTTGAGATGACTTATATCTCAGCCTGACTTGACTAATGACCTTGGAGATCGTGACTATCTCCTCAGACCACGACCACTTTTGAGACAACTCTACCTTGGTTGTTTTGATTGCATATGCTACCTCACACATAGTTAACAACTTGTCCACGACCCCCACAAGTATCGGATCACGCTCCAGCTGATTCCCCCTACTTGTGCCTTTTTCATGTTTTCCAAGAGCACTTCTTGAGTCTGGGATACTTGGAACACGATGACCATTGAAGCTACAAATTGGATCGTTTAACCCAATAAACTACGACTAAATGCTGGGGACTAGTTATTTTGATTTTAGCACTCCTCAACCTTTGACTGTGACAATTTGACCTATCTATCATGTGAAGTGGTATACGTGCAATCCCAACTTTTGTAGCATTCACACTCAAACTTCACCCTCACCATCCACATCCACTCTCTATCAAATCAACACCCGATATTAGGTTACCTTCCCTTGACTCCTGCTTTGAGGGGGAATACCTCATCCCTTACTTCGAGCAACCAATACCTCATCCCATACCTGGGGCAACTTACTCCTGTTTTTGTCTTGCAGTTCGTCAAGAACAACCAACAAGACAAAAAAGGGCAAATGTAGACACCAAAATAGTGTCAACCCCCCCTTGGTCCCTTTTCTAACTTCAACATGCCTAACCTATGTTTTATTAATTTAAAATACTTATTTTGAATTAATAATTCCCCCATGACACTTCACCTTGCCCTTGGATACCCTCATTTATCACCCCATGACTAATCATAATTACCTAAGACCTATTTCAACTCCCCCACTAATCCTTGCGCCAATTAAACCCGCCATTTGGACTGTTTAACAATGACAATTAACCCTGGCAATTGGAAGAATGGGTAAAAGGCTAAAAATAGCCTTTTTTCCCATTCTTTAGCCACCGACGTCGGTCAACAGTTGACTGATGCTGGCGGTATTGCCGACGTTGGTTTTTTTAAAACTAAATTCCAACTTCTACTGCAGTCAGAATGCGAATTCTCTTGCTCCCAATATCGGAATTCTCTTGCTCTTCGACTCTTTGCAGGGATCAACATTCCATCAGCACTCTCCAGGATAAGAAGCTCTGTATCAGTCACTCCACATCTAATTAAAACACTATATGAGGTCTTCAGCATCAGCCATAACGGAAACAAGTCTTCTACACTTCTGGTTCTCCACCTAGAGCTAAGTATTCTTTCAATTTATATTTCAGTATTTTCATAATGCATTGGTAGTTTGTCCATTGGCTATCTCTGAGTACTAGTAAGATCACAACTAGACTTCCTTCTCGAAGAGGCTAAAAAGCCTTCCTCTCATCCTTATTCTCCTTCCACCCCTGTCCTCTACCTGGCCCCTTTTTCAAACCATATTCACTGCCCTGCAAATCTTGTACAAACCATTAAACTCCCACAGACATCCCAAACCATTATGTTGATCACAGACAGACCTAAAACTCGTCCAAAGCCCATTTCCCCACCGACATCGGCATCTAAGCCCATTACCCCTATCGATGTCGACAATATAACCAATGTTGGCAACCTTGACAAATTGATGCTGACAATGACACCAACGTCGGTGACTGTGGAAGACTGATTGCAGAATTCAGGTATGCATTATCTATTTCTCTTTCTTTAAGTCTTTCATTATCTGTTTTCATTACGACATTCTCTTTATCAACTAGTGGACTGTCATCCCTCAAGGAATTCTTTGCACTTCTGGGACCGAGCTTTGCTTGGTAGTCCACCATATATCTATCTAACATTTTCCTTGTTTGAGCCTTTCTTATCTACAGGTGTCGTCCTCCACAGCCAAAGAGGAGCTCCTTCAATCGTCTGGATACGGTGCGTAAAATTCATCTAGGTATCATAAAACCCCTGACCATTATCATAGTTTTTTTCATCTTTTGAATGTGAACAAACAAAAAAAATAGTTAGAAACACCCATACTTAGCCAATTTTGTAATGTGACAAGAAGAGTCGAGTAAGCATATTGATGTAGTCATATTTCGCACATGTGATAGTTTAAAAAATAGGTGATCATATGGGTTTGTTTAATTTTATGCCTATTTAATTTACACTAAATTTTAGTTCAAGTGATGAATTACATCAAAAATCTATGCATGTGCAAATTTGGCCTTTCCAGATAGGCATAAGTTGGCTCTATGATAGATGAATCTGAGGAGGCATTTTAATGTCATTATATCTCACGTGTTAGGATTCCATGAGTATTTTGAAACATGGTTGGATTATCCTATATTAGGATATCATATGTTTTAAATTTGATAACATGTGAGTGATCAAGGTAAAAAATATGACTGTGCAAAGTTGGCCTTTTAGGCAATAACAATGGTCCTCATACTTAGTCTTTTTTTTACAATATTAAAGACCAGGACCAAATAAAGATATAATGGATCATGGGTGATTGTATAGTTAATGTATATGATACATATCAAGTTAAATGTGTCAAATTTTTTGTTGGTTAACAAAGTTAAATACTAGGACCAAATGAAGATTCAATGGTACGCAGGCTATCATACAAGATTGATCTAATGGTACATGTTGAGCGAGATGGTAAGAAGTGCATGACGTTTAAAAGTATAAGTTATAAAAAGGCATAAAAGGGTGAAAATTTTCATGATCATGGGGTTTTTTTTCAAGATATAATGGTTGTCACTATAAGATAAAGACCTAGCTGATCCACATAGATCAACGGTGTGCATTGAGTCAATATTGCAAGATTACATGATATGAGGTAAACTATTCAAGGTTTAACATTTGGTAATGGTGAACTATGATTTAAAGGTCAATATTAGCACAATAT
This sequence comes from Torreya grandis, assembly GCA_037957365.1. NCBI lineage: Eukaryota > Viridiplantae > Streptophyta > Pinopsida > Cupressales > Taxaceae > Torreya > Torreya grandis. The sequence continues at coordinate 3,671,790 of JARHVA010000446.1, read as the reverse complement.
TATTAATTCCATATGATTTAGATAAATCAGATAGGACATGAGATGCAAGCATAGTGTTCAATGTTTAACTGTGACCATTTGAATTCAAATATTTTAATTTAACAAAGGAAAGACCAATGCCTGGTTTTTGAGCCATAATTTTTAATCTATGCATAATTGGACCATGAAGTAAAAATATAATTTGTAGAGGAATCCAAGGTGAATATTTCAATATTAATATTAAGGTCTAATTATGTGTATAGTAAAACATATTGAGGTTCAAAGTTGACTGTGTGTTTGTGCATATTCTATAAGTAACCCGAGAAGGATATTTGAGCTCATTTTGATGATATTTTTATTTCTCTTGATGAATTATCTATTTGGGAGTGTTTTATAATCCATGAGGATGATTTTTGTGTATTATTAAGGTTTAACCAATCCATAATCAATATGTACAATTGATAAGAAGGTGACTGTGTGTTTGTTTATTAGAATTGTGTGCATATAATGTTGTTTGAGCAAATTGTACTTTAACAAAAGAGTGTTTTGGTGATTGTGATCATTTTAGGATGTCAAAAGGTTCATTTATATTGGGTCCATTCATTTTTAAGTGTTCCTATGTTCTTAGTTTAGTTGTATAAATGTCAAAGAGGTGAATGGGTCTTCATAGGACCTAAAAGGTGACTTAGGCCTATTTGAAAGTGTGTTTTGCTTAAGTGTGATCTATGTAAAGTTCATAATTTGCCCCTTTTATAATCATGAACTTTGGAACAATTTCCTATTGGTAATACTTATATCATGGGTAATACTACCTAGTTCTATATTTACATTGGATTGCTTAGACTATGATGAGCCTTATTACATCAATGCTGGCTTGATAATTTACACACTCATCATTTCACCTATCCTCTCTCACATGTATAAACATATAATATTATTAATCTCATCATCAAGATGATCATTAATCCATTCATCTAATATACAATCATTGCTCTAAGACATTTATCATCTCATATATATCTTCTTGTTACTCATCTATCATCTCTCTAATTATCAACATATAACATCTCATCTCCCATCATTTATCCTAGTCTAACAATTGAGTCACACCTTATATCTAAAAAATAACATGTCTAACAGTCATTATCATCATCCTCTAATATATATTATCATCCATCCTCTATTCTAAATTACATTGGCCTAAGGTCTTTTGAGACTATGTAGGCAATACTCAATCACATGGTGTGCCTAAGGTTAACCTTGACCACTCTCTCCTCTTTCCCCACCATTCATCATCACATATATCTTGTCTTGCATCAATAAAATCCTTGAGCTATAATATCAATCATTAATCAAATAGTATATTGATCAATCACCATCCCCACAATCATCTCCCTAATCTTTTTGTCAATCACCCACACATGTCGATTGGGCTCAATAAATCAAAACATTCATATTTTCTTCCATCAATCATCCATTATCACTGATTGGTTAATTCATCATTTAAATTTTATGGTTTGTTCCTTCGATCAGGGCATAACCAAAATTGTAACTTTATTATCATCAATCACTCCCTTGCATGTGTCCTTGCTAAGGGTATCATCACTATCAATCACATTGTGGCTCATTGATTTAATGCATTGCAGTCCAATTCTTTCCCTTAATCTTTGTTCACTTGATCATATTGATTCTTCTCTCTCATATCTATCATATTATCACTTAAATTTATGTTTGAGTTACACCCATCGCTAATCTTATCAAATCATTGTCTTATTTTGACTTGATGCTATCCTAACATTTGTCCTTGCTTGGGATATATCAAAATATTATGGCCTTTGTCATCTTCATTTTCATCTCTCCTTAGCATATGTCCTTGCCTGGGGATACATTAAAAACTTATATAATTTTATCTGATCAACATCATGATATGGTTGATTCCCCCTTGGGATGTGTCGACAACCATGACAATCATTTCCACTCCCTGTGTATATGTCTTTACTAGGGGCATCATCAATTTGTATCTCACTACTTCATCATCAGTCCCCCATCTAACATCTTGACCCCTTATCTCTTTGCACATCCCACCCTCATTTCCTCTTTCGAGTGGAGATCTACCTCCTTCCTCTCTGCATGTTCCCTTGATGGGGCATTATGTGTCCACTAACATCATTTACTAACATTCATCCATGAGTGTATTTCTTATTTAAAATACCATTATTCATTCCACTTCATCCACTTGTAATAACACCATCATTATTTTCATTTCTATTTTTAGTTTTTAGAAGCATTTGGGTCCCTGTTAAAGGGTATTAAAGCTAGTTTATGTATAAGGAAATATTGATGTTTAGCTTTGTCGAGGGATTCTTCTAAATATTTTGGAGAAAGATTCATAACATGATATTTTAATTTGGAGTGAAGATCATTAGGGAATAAATGAAATACATAATCATCAAACATGTCATGCTCAACTTTGTTAGACAAGTATTTCCATAGTTTGATGAATCTTTGCATTGATTCCCCTTGGCCTCCAAGGTCCTTTCTATCTATTTGGGCTATGAGCCTCCAAGATAGATAGAGATCTCTTTCTATATAGATAATTATATGTTATCTATTTATATATATAGACATTTATCTAGATGATATTTAGCATATATAGAGTCCCTTATATTTGACCAGTTATTCTCAGTTGTAATACCAAGTGCTCATTTGAGACATGACCAACTATGAGCATCTAGGATTGGTTGAGCATATAGATAGGCCCTTCAATTTGACTAGTTATTCTTGATTGGGTCCTCTACATCCCCCTTTATTTCATTTATCTAGTTGGGGATGGGGATGGGGATCCTACCAATTTGGATTGATAAATATTAACTTGATCGGATATGAGGATATATATAGTCAACTGAGCCTACTAATTGATCATGATATATATATATATATATAGATATGTTGAATTAGGATTGAGAGAGATAGATTGTATATTATAGATTCGGATTGACTGACTATGAGACTATACATAGTGGACTATGAAACACAATAGATGAGATGAGATAATAGAATTCTAGAGTGGGATAAGATAGAGTGAAATTGAACCAATATGAGGGTGATACTATATGGAATACCAAGGTGAGGAATTGACAACTGGGATATCTATATCCCTATACTAATATTGATCTAATCCTCCATATAGAATCTCATATTCTATTATATATATGATATGTCTATCTCTAATTTAATTATAGTCTAATTTAATTTTCTAGTTCCCCATCCAATCCATATATAGTATTTGTTTTTGTAACCCAACCATGCCCATCTATCCAACCATGCCTATCTGTTTGACCCTTCCTACATTACTAGTCCTAGTTGGGTCAACTTAAACTACATTAGTAGGGTAGTGATTTGGTCTATTAACTATAATATTGTATAGGAGATAGTGCCTACAAAACCTATATATAGATGGTTGGGCCATGTATATAGATAGGTGGTGACTAGGGTTTTATATTAGCGGAGGGGTAGGTAGATATTAGGCCCTCCTCTCCCAATATAGAGCCAATTAAAATCAAATTTGCATGGCCCTTCTTCCCCAAAAAGCAGAGGTGGGCATGTCAATCTGGTCATTTTGGTAGGCTCTTCCTACTCCCCCTCTCCCTCCCCCTCAATCCCTTTGGGTAAACCTTCATTGTTTGGGTTAATGCACATGGTTGATTAACACATAGTTCCTTTGAGTCTAAGGTTGATAGCAATCCTTCAGTCCTCATCTAGGGTTGATAACCTAGCCAATCATTAACACAATGCCATTTTGGGTCTAGGGTCAATAAAGATCGACTAAGGTTTGGGGTTAAGTATTAGAATCAGGGGATTAAGGAATCTTGGAATCTTTTTTTTGGTGGTATCCATTTAGTTCATAGAGTGAACCCTATAGTCTATATGATTGATATATGGAGTGCATAGTCTTAGAACAAAAATTACCTAAAAGGGTAGGTAATTATCTTCAAGGAATTTTACTTTTATTATACCCATATATATATAGGGGAACCTACATTCTTATGACTTATATAATAGAATATTATCGATTAGGTCCTCTCCCTCCCCTTTCCTTTCCATTTATTTATATATATGGTGATGGGGATGGGGAGCCTACCAATTCAAAAATAGGATATGAGATTGGATAGTCTCTTTTATATTCCCAATTTGGCTCTCTCCTTCCCCTTTCCTTTCCTTTATTTAGATGGGGATGGGGAGCCTACTGATTGGAATTGATCAGGATTGACCTATTATGAGGATTTATTTGGGCCCTCTCCCTCCCCTTTCATTTCATTTTCTTTATCTAGACATGGATCAATATGGGGAACCTACTGATCAAGATAAATGGACCCACTATGAAAGATTAGGATTTGAGTGATAGATAGGGATTAAACAAATTTTTATATCTAGTTCTAGTTTGAATACTAAGGTGAGGAATTGGCTACCTGGATATCTATATCCCTATACCAGTAGTGATATACTCCTCCATATAGAATCTCATAGTCTATTATATTTGTCATTCTTAATCATCACTAGTCACTCCCCCCTCATTCCTAATAACTCCCTAATTGACCCTCATCATCCTTAATCACTCTTTCCTTGTCCCTTCTTATCCCTAATCACTGCATCCAATACATTTATGGTGGGTGTAGTGGTTTTTTTCTTGTGCTCGATCATCCCTAGTCACTCCTTTCTCTAAATAGGTTTTAATTCCCCCTCTCCTTTTAATATATGCCTTGGGTATTCAATTAGGTATCAAATATTAAAGATATGGTCAGAAAATATATATATATATATATAGTTAGGATTAGATACGGGTATTCAAGATCAATATATAGCTTGGGTATTTTATTAGATAGGGGATATTCATAGGTATGTAAATAAAAATAGGTAAGTAGGGCATACTCAAGTACAAGTCAGTAGGTAGGGAATCCTCAATTAGGTAGGGCATGCACAAGTACAAGAAGGTAGGTAGGGCTAGGCAAGATCAAGATAGTTGGGTATTTAGGTAGGGCATACTCAAGATCAAGATATGGCTCATATATTCAATAGGGTAGGGAATACTCAAATAGGTAAAGTAGGTAGGGCATACTTAATAGTATAAGTCTATTATAGACATAACATGATTCAAACTTCATTTCTCATTCTATCTATCAGGAAGCAAGCTTCCCTTGCCAACAATAAAGGATAAGTGTGTAGGGAATAGATAAGTAGGTAGGGAAAGACTATATGCAAGCTATAGATTAGTAAGTAAGATTCCATTGATAGCTAAGAATATATTCTAGAGATGGAAAATAAGTATGACAAGAATAAATCTATATATCAGGAATGAAGCTTCCCTTGCCTTATTTGGTAGGGCATAGCTAAGTAGGTAGGGTAAGAATAAAGTTATCTGTCAGAAATTAAGCTTCCCTTGATAGCCATGCCTTAATCTAGAAGCAAAGCAAAGCTAGATACCAAGAAGGAAAAAATCCTTTGATATTTGTGCCTTAATCCCTTGCTATCTATTGAGAAGTAAATCTCCCCTTTATATGTTATTAGGTGAAATAAAGTTAGATATCAAAAAGGTAAGCTTCCCTTGCCTTACTCCTTGGCATAGATGAAGTAGGTAGGGAAAGCTTCCATTGCCTTAATAGGTATGAAAATTTTGAGATCAAGGTAGGGCCTTCAAAATGGTGCCCTTATATATTTATGTTAGGTCCCACATTTGTATGCTATCATTTGATATATTATATTGGGCACTAGGTAGTACTTAGAGTATGGCAAGGTCCTATTTTGGTCTTTAGAGCCCACTGAACCATTCCCAAGCTCTAAGTGGGCCCTTCTCAATACATTGGATTAAGTTATATGCCACTCATTCCCTTTGTATATCAAGTTGGGTATAGATCAAGTTGGTTAGTTAGGTTATGAAACAAACTCTATTAAATATCAGATTGGATCACACTCTACCAGATTGGTGACCACCTATCTATCTATCTTGTAATGTGGTCTACCATGGATATATGGTCAACTATGGGGTTGGGATTTAAATTCTCAACTAGTATCTAATTGCCCCTATTTATATAGATATAAATTTGGATTCTGAACTCTGGGATTGGGATTCTTAGATTCCCAAATCTCAATCTATATATGTAATTAATACAATTTCATCCCACCCTTTGCTCAATTTATTTCCTATTTATTTTAGTATATGGATTTGGATACACACTCTCTCTATAGTCTAGGCATAGATCATCATATAGATCTGCAAATCCCACTAAAAAATTAGACAATATATCTAAGTTCTTTATTTGAGTGAAAGAGGATGAGTGAAATAAGACTTTCTTTGGACATTATTTAAGAGATTAAAATTTAGAATTGGAAAATAAACCAATCGAGAACAAGAAAGAAGTTATTGCACCCAATATCAAGGTATTATATAGAGTGATTAAGGAGAGGAAGGACAAGGAAGGAGTGAGTAGAGATGATGAGTGATCATGAGGGAGTCATTAGGGATGATGAGGGATGGTGAGGGTCAATGAGGGAGTGATTAGGGATGATGAGGGATGGTGAGGGTTGATGAGGGAGTGTGATGTATACCCTCTAAGATGCAACCTTCATATATATCACCTTGGCTTTGTTATGCTTCTTGAAACCTTAGATGATCTTAGATGTAGTTTCAAACTTACAATTCATCTTTGTCTTTCTAACCTCTTCCTTGAAACTTGTCTCTTTAGTAGACTAGGATCATAAGTCTTTTTTGTATGCATTTAGTCTTATTTTCTCTAATGACACATCTTTCCTTTTCCATATATGACCTCTTATCCTTCCTTGAATATTCATTTTTCTCTCATATATCACTTCCCAACTTCATCACATATGCGTAGTTCACATCTTGCTATACTTCATATAGGCTTAATAGCTTCTTGCATGAATTCATGGGTTGGTTTACATTATGGGGTCATTAATGAACATACACTTATTTTTCATACCTCCATTCCATCATCTAACTAAACCTTATAATCTTCCAGTGACAACTCTCTACTAATACCTTATCCCTTTCTTGTCACCTTTTCATTACTAGCTCTTGTATCTCCTCTAGTACCCTTTTTTTGAGTATTTTCAATTGTACGAATAGGCCAAGATAATACTTGATTAAATAAACACATTATAAGATACCCTTTATCCCACTTCTACTTCCTTAGAAGTTTCAAGAACCAAATAATCAAATAGACCACTTTTCTCAATCATTTTCTATTCAATTAGGTCTCTTGAACCGCTATTTTATTCACAATCACCCTATTCCATATGTAAGAATGTTGTACAAGTCTAAAACTATCATAATATTTTAGATTACATGATTTCATAACTAATCACCAAATTTCATAAGTTTTTGATGGCAAAATCTCTTGTAAATCAAGTTCTTATTAGAAACCCTAACACAAGGTATAAACTGACTGTCAGTAGCTCGAGAAGGAACAAATCCATGTTTCAAGCTTCCACACCAGTTTATAACTTCTATAATGATGGAGTATGGTCTATAAAATTTCCATATACCTTCTAAAATAATAATTTATCTTCTATACACCTCTGTTCACTTCTTTTACATGATTGTTTGTTTGACTGTGTGAAAACTACAGGTCTGTATTAAATCGAGAGAAGAAATTTCAAGATTTCAGGGCTTAAAAAAGGCTTTCAAGATTCTTAAGTGGTTGGATAAGTTCTTTGTACATTCTCCACACATTCTTAAGGGTTTAAACTCATTTTTATGACCTCATTTGTCCACTTATATACTAGTTTGAGTATGGTTGTATGTAATTAACATTGTCACTTACAAGGTTTAAATAGACTTTCCTCACATAGAAGTGTATAAGAAACTAACAAATATATAAATATCCTTATGATCAATGAAATATGTACTTACCAATGCATATAAGTAATAAAATAAACATTACTCAGAATCTTTCTTTACAAATAATGCAAACTCAGTCTTTGAACATAAAACATAGGCAAAACAGGGTCTATATAACTGAACTTCAATATGAGTAACTTCCTCTTATTTCTTCTTGGAGTTTTTACTCATACATCTTGTTGTCCCCAAAATTTGTCACTCTTTTTGGGACAACATATGAACTATTTTGGTCCTTCAGACCAAAATTATCTCTTCCCTTCTCAAATATTTGTTCTGAGCATTCAAATTCCTCATTTTTAAAGCTTTTTCATATTTATACGGACTCCACAAGCTTATTTGTACGGACTCCGTAGGATTATTTCTATGGAATCTACAAGCTTGAAACTACAAAATCATTTATACAAACTCTGTAGGATGAGTTCTATGGACTCTTTCAAAGCTCGCGAGACTTAGAGAAAACTACAGACTCTATAGGTTGGTTTCTTGTTTCTACGGACTCTACAGGCTTGAAACTATGGACTTTGCAGGCTTTAAATTGGCGAATTATCACAAAAGAAAAAGTTCCCAACACTTATGTAATTTCAAGATTGGTTCAACACCTTGGTTCAATCAAAAATGTTCATTGGCAATCTTCAAAGGAAGGATTGAACCATTGAACCATTGAACCCCACTTCCAAAAGGTTCAAAGGTTAAACAGGTTCAAAGGTTCAATGACATAAACAAGCTTAAAGAGTTAAATAGTTCAGAAAAAGTTTAACAAGTTCAACTGCTTAAAGGTTCAATGGCTTCAAAACACTTAGTGAAAAGAATAAGGCTTGAACCATTAAACCATTAAACCTTGAACAATTTTGGTTCAAAGGTTCAATGGGTTCAACGGTTCAAAGGTTCAACGATCGATTGGTTCAATGCATTTGGTTTGAAGAGATCAAAAGACTTAGAAGAAAAGAGGCTTCAAACATGAGATTGAACCATTAAACCAAAGTTGGTTCCATCGGCCAGTTCAATTGGTAGGTTCAAAGGACTACCCCAAAGCCAAAGGAACAAGTGCCCTTGTGGAGGGCAATGAACTAAAGGCAGGTGCCCTTGCGGATGGTAGGGAACATTGGTTCAAAATACTTAGAAGAAAAGTGGACAAAGCAAAGGAAGATTTCCTTCGAACAAATTGTTTGAAGGAATTCCTTCAAACTTTTTGTCTGAAGGAAATGAAGGATTAAGGCCGTCCGAAGGAATTAGAGCCCGAAGACCCATCAAAGGAATTAAAGCCCGAAGGTCACTCAAAGGACTGCAAAGGGTAGGTACCCTTGCAGTGGGCTCCCAACACCCACAAAGTGGATCTTTCTCAAAGACCCAAAGGGACACCTTCCCTTTGGGGTGTTCCAAAGGCTTGATAAAGATGAAGGAAAAGCTTCAAAAAGACTTAGACAAAAAGGAGACTTCAAAGAATAAGGATTGAACTGTTGAACCTTGAACCAAATGGTTCAACGGGTTCAAGGGTTCAAAGGTTCAACATTTCAAAGCTTCAAAGGGACTTAGAAAAGTAAGGCAAGCATGGAACAAAGACTAAACCAATGGACCGATTGAACCTTGAACCAAAAGAGTTCAAAGTTCAATGGTTCATAGGTTCAACAGTTCAGAGACAAGCCCCAAGCAAAGGTAGAACACCAATGTTTCCAGAAGATCAGTTCAAAGGGATGGTTCAACCAAAGAGAAAGAAAGTGATTGAACCAAAGAGCGATGGAACCAAAGAATAGACCAAGACTGCCTGAACCACTGAACTATTGAACCAATGAACTTTCAGAGGTTCATGGTTCAATATGGTTCAAACAAACATCATCCATTGACATCCCCACGAATGTCAAATTTAAGGTAATGGATTATCCATTGATTTTTGAATATGGTGAGGAACTTGAAAAATAAACCAAGCGACTAGCTGAAAAGAGAGCCTGAGAGCTCAAATTGCTACAGGGAAGAGAGAACAATACAAAAAAATCAGAAATATCTACAAGGGAGTTATTTACAGTAGGTGAAATAGTCGATCAAGTGGTCATTTGAGCACAACAAATCAAGGACGCAACTTATTTTTCATCCATGAAGTAAAGGCAAAATGGACAGTTGTGCAGACATCAAGAAAAGGACCAGACATCTCATGCTAAGGAGGAGACATATAAGATGAATGGGCACACCATAGTTAAGGCAATGCACTGTTCCCAACATGGCCCCCTTTGGCAAAACTGAAAATGCATTCAAGGCATTGAATGTAATGTGGCCTATCCCATAAGAAAAAGCCCCAAGCCTTTCTTGGCTGCCATATATTGTAATCTCTTGTATTATTCAAGGGAGATCTTTTCAAATATAGAAGCAAAAATTTGCCCAAATTGAAAGGCTATTACTGAGACTTTGAGCTCAGATTGTTGATCATATTACTTTATCTGAATGAGAAAGCAAGTTAATTTTAGACTTTGTGCTGTGATAGCTTGTGTTATCTTAGGAAATTGTTCTTATGTCTATTTCTTAGGAGCATTCTTATTTATTTAATTTGACAAGTAGAATTAGTGGAAATAATCAAGATGTCCTGAAGCTAGTTACTTTCAAACTTTGTGCTATCATAGTTGTCTTCAATGTGTTTTTAGTTTCTTTCTGTGTAAAGGATCTTGGGAGGACTTTGTGCCCCATTATCCTTCGTATTTCACTCTTTGGGCAGTTGAGGTGGAGACTTTGTGTTCCATTTCATCCTGCTAGTTATTGCACCTTTGTTACTAGTTACTTGTCACTACCTGAAAGAACTCTTGTTGTTTCCTGCAAGATCATTTCTAAAAAAAGAGATGTGCCTTCAGTGTTTTCACCAAGATTTTCTCCTTTGTTTGTGAACATCATCTTTGAAAAAAGAGAGATGGATGATGTAGTCCTACCCACGAGTGTTATTTTTTGCTTATATATATAGTATATAACTCCGTATATTTATAGGGAACCTCCCCTTGATGAGAGGAGAGATTTGTCCACCTCTGATGTAGTAAACCTGCACATTTGGCCAACCAATCTCCCTTGCTATGGTTGAAGAGACCTATTTTGATCATCAGTTAGCTGTTGAAAAAATATTCACCCAATAATTTTTTGGCAATTTCACTGGGGAACGATGAGCATTTCTAGTCCTTTTCTAGTATATTCAAATTGAAGCATTTCATATTGTTGGGGAATGACATGAAGTAGGAAAGAACACTGCCAGCTTCATGCCAATAATTTTTGGTGACTCTGCTGGGGAAGAATGATCAGTTTAAGTTCTTTTTCATATCCATTTTGTCCGCTAAGGACACAATAATTTTGCATAATTTGAAACTCTGAGCTGTAAAACCTAAGATGATGGAGATCAAGCGTTTCATTTCAAAATTCAATTCTCTGCTAGCTCTATGCCAACATTTTTTGGCGACTCCACTAGGGAAGAATGCGTAGTTTGAAGCCTCAAGCTTCAAGCTGAAGCAAAACTAGTTCTTTTCCATTTTTATTCTACACTCTGGTAGCTCCATGCTATACTAGAAGTCAGAGAGCCCAAGGTGTTATTGACCCTATTTTTGAGTTGGTGCAGTAGGGCAATTTTGATTTATTCCCTCCCCAACTTCAAGTTCAATGATCCAAGAATGTTCCTCCTACCCATACCAGAACACCAACACAAGGTAGAGCTTCTTTTTCTACTGTTAACAGAGCTTTTCCTATACATACTCCACCTAGATTCATTATCCCCCTTTTCCATAATCAAATCATGGCAGCTCAAGGTCCATAGGATAACTCTTTTGGTCCACTCAATCTTACTCCACCTCTACATGACCTACCATGTAGTTTAAGGAAGAATTTCCCCAAATTCTTTGGTGATGGGAGAATTCATCCTAATGAACACATTGCTGCTACAGACTAGTTCTACCATCTACATGCTCGATCAGTGACTGACTGGGACACTCTTAAAGCTAAATTTGAAGTTAGGTTCAAGCCTGTAGAAGATGCACATGCCATATTAGCCCAACTCACATAGATGAAGAAAGAACCTCATGAACTTATGAGGGACTTCATTGCAAAGTTTGACAAGATGAGGAATCGGATTCCTACAATTAATTAGCCAATGCTCGAAAACCTCAAATGCTTCTTCATCAACTCACAGCTACCTGAAGTGAGTTTTTTGCTAAGATGTGCTGGCCATATAGACCTTGCTGCTACTCAGGACTTGGATACTGAAGTGGAAGATGACCTTATCTTGGCAAGAAAGATAAGGAGAGATCTAAACATAGGTAAATCCTCTTCATCTTCTGAATACTCACCTACAACCACCACTGATTGAATGGTGTAGATGCTGGCAAATGAATTGCTAGCTCTCAAAAAGCAAATGGTATAAGGGATGTCATTTGCCCCTTCATACAAAGATGTACCAAGGAGGACATTCCCTAATCATTCATACCAAGACAATGTTACCAAGAATCAAGGGCAAATAAATCATCTTCATCCCCCACAGAGGAACTTTGCCCTTGAAGTACCTCCAACCAATTTAGTAGTTGGATATCTTGAAGCTAAATCAGATTTCCCCTTCCAACCTAAATTGAACCCAGAAGATGATGCTAATCTCTTCACAGAGGAAGAAGAAGAATTAACTAGCGACTCCAACATTAGTTTCTTGAATTACTAGGATGAACCCAGAAGTAAAGGTAAAACAACTGAGGGATCATATGTTGTGTTCAACCAGTCCAAGAACCAGTCAGCCTAGCAAGTTGATAAAGAAAAATCAGAGGAGTGAGCTTAACCTATAATTTTAATTGCCAAACGAGGAACTCCTCTGCCTTTCTAGCCAAAGGACCTGGTGATTTCTAAAAAAGTAAGTACCCCAAATGTTTCTGCACCTTCAAATTTAATTTCATAGATCAGTCTTCCCTCCTAAAAACAAGAAGGATGAACTTCCTTCATCTGTTCCTAGTCCATTTCAGTCATTTGACAGAGTTGACCATGTCAAGAAGACCAAAATTCAAATGACTGAGTTTGAATATTTGCAATTCAACCCTGAGCAGTTGGACAAGTTGGTTGAGTGTGTGAGGAATAAAGCCATCCCTGCAGGACAAGATGTTAAGAAGGTAACTCATGATCCCCCGAAGAACATGACCATCCCAAACAATATTGTCATTACTCCTCCTATTGCATCTAGGAAAATAGATCCTTTCTATGTTTCCCTGTTGATAAATGGTCACAAGCTAAGCAACTGCATCATTGATTCTGGAGCTTCAGATAATGTCATGCCTGCCAAAGTGGCTAAATCCCTTGGTCTCACACTGACCAAGACATTTGGGAGATGTTTCTCTATGGAGAACAAATAATTGAAACTAATAAGACAAATCAAGGATACCTAATTTGCATTTGTACCATTCCCAGATAAGAGAATCAAGATGACTGTCCTAGTGGCTGACGTCCCAGCATCATACGACATCCTTCTTAGGCAAAATTTTTGCAAGGATGTTGGTGGCAAACTAAGCATGGATCTATCTAAGGCAAGGATCTCTGTCAAAGGTGTTATGAAGAGATTGCTCCCTAAAAAGGAGGCAAAATATGTTGTCACTCAGACATCAACACCTGAAGCTCATATTCTATTTGAGTCTTCAGGTAGGGGTAATTGCTTCTTGACTACAGAGGATGTTCATGTTTTTACAGATGAAAGTCCTATAGGTGGTGATCTTAAAATTGATTCAAATAAGACATCAAAAGAATTGGTAGGGTGTAGTACAAATGAAAAAGGATCTTCCATCTCTAATGAAGAGAAATCTGATAGAAGATCAATTTATGATGATGTTTGGATCCTAGAATTTGATGGTAGTGATTCTTCTACCAATGCTGGAGCCAAAATTGTGTTGATATCTCCTCAAGGAGATATTTTTTCTTCATACAAGTTGTAGTCTGGAAATGCCAACAATGCTACCAAGTACGTATCACTGTTGCTCAGATTGAAGGCTGCTCAAGATAAAGATGTCAAACTCCTTACACCAAAGGAGATGTTGAGTTGATGGTTTGTCACGTGTTTGATGCTAACAATCAAATTATGTGCTTCACTAGACCAGAAGAGCAACAAGCTATGGTGGTGGACCATACTGCTATGTGCCAAAGTCAAGAAAAGAAGCTCTTTTGTAAGAGAGCAAGGACTTATGGTTTTCATATTGGAGACCACGCCTTGCCATGGGGAAAAAAGAGAGAACCACAAAGAATACACAAAAAATGTGATTCCTGGTGGAGAGCTCCATTCACCCATCACTGATTCTAGGGAGAAAATGGATTCTTGCTGGTTTATCAAGATGGCATGCCCTTTTCTCTACCTCACAATGGGCAACATCTAAATCACTTTAATTCTTAAAGTATCAGATAAGTTCACTTTTACATATGTATATTTGTATAGTCTTTGTTCCTTTTTTGTGTTGTTCATTTTCATTTTTGGTGCCTTTCTTTTTTGGGTAGCATGACTCCATTGCCCAATGGTATACTTCAAGGCACTGGAGATTCTAGTTTCTACTCCCCTTAGCTATTCCAAGTTTTCAACTGAAGGAAGTTCCCCAATTGGAGCCAACTGTTGTTCCCAAAATCTGTCACTCTTTTTGGTACAACATATGAACTATTTTGGTTCTTCAAACCAAAATTATCTATTCCCTTCTCAAAAATTTGTTATGAGCATTCAAATTCCTCATTTTTCAAGCTTTTTCAAATTTCTACGGACTCCGAAGGCTTATTTCTACAGACTCCATAGGCTTATTTCTAAAGACTCTATAGGCTTGAAACTACAGACTCATTTCTACAAACTCTGCAAGCTGAGTTTTACGAACTCATTTCTATGGACTCTTTCAAAGCTTGAGAGACTTAGAGAAAATTATGGACTCTGCAGGTTGGTTTCTTATTTTTATAGACTCATTTATATGGACTCTATAGGTTTGAAACTACAGACTCTGTAGGGCTAAAACTGGTGAATTCTCACAAAGGAACAAGTTCCCAACACTTAGGCAATTTCAAGATTGGTTCAACGCCTTGGTTCAATAAAAAATGTTCATCAAAAAGCTTCAAAGGAAGGATTGAACCATTAAACCCTGCTTCCAAAAGGTTCAAATGTTCAATGGGTTCAAAGGTTCAATGACATCAACAAGCTTAAAGAGTTAAGCACTTCGGTAAAAGTTCAACAAGTTCAACCACTTAAAGGTTCAATGGCTTCAAAACACTTAGCGAAAATAAGAAGGCTTGAACCATTGAACCATTAAACCTTGAACCATTTTGGTTTAAAGGTTTAATGGGTTCAACGATTCAAAGGTTTAATGAGTAGTTGGTTTAACACGTTTGGTTTGAAGAGATAAAAAGACTTGAAAGAAAAGAGACTTCAAACGTGAGATTGAACCGTTGAATTGTTGAACCAAAGTTGGTTCAATCGGTCGGTTCAATTGGTAGGTTCAAAGGACTACCCCAAAGCCGAAGGAACAAGTGCCCTTACGGAGGGTAGTGAACTAAAGGTAGGTGCCCTTGCAGAGGGCAGGGAACATTGGTTCAAAAGACTTAGAAGAAAAGTGGACAAAGCAAAGGAAGATTTCCTTTGGACAAATTGTTTGAAGGAATTCCTTCGAAATTTTTATCCAAAGAAAATGAAGGATCAAGGCTACTCAAAGGAATTAGAGCCTGAAGACCCACTGAAGGAATTAAAGCTCGAAGGTCACTTGAAGGACCCCGAAGGGTAGGTACCCTTGTTGGGGGCTCCTGGCACCCACAAAGTGGATCTTTCTCAAAGACCTGAAGGGACACCTTCCCTTTGGGGTGTTCCAAAGGCTTGATAAAGACAAAAGAAAAGCTCCAAAAAGACTTAGATGAAAAGGAGACTTCAAAGAACAAGGATTGAACCATTGAACCTTGAACCAAATGGTTCAATGGGTTCAAGGGTTCAAAGGTTCAACATTTCAAGGCTTCAAAGGGACTTAGAAAAGTAAGGCAAGCATGAAACAAAGAATGAACCAATGGACCGATTGAACCTTGAACCAAAAGAGTTCAAAGTTTAATGGTTCACTGGTTCAACAATTCAAAGACAAGCCCCAAGCAAAGAAAGAACACAGATGTTTCTAGAAGATTAGTTCAAAGGGATGGTTCAACCAAAGAGCAAGAAATCGATTGAACCAGAGAGCGATGGAACCAAAAAATAGACCAAGACTACCTGAATCGCTAAACTATTAAACTAATGAACTTTTGAAGGTTTAAAGGTTCATGGTTCAATATGGTTTAAATAAATAGCATCCATTGACATCCCATGAATGTCAAATTTAAGGTAATGGATTGTCCATTGATTTTTGAATATGGTGAGGAACTTGAAAAATAAACCAAGTGACCAGTTGAAAAGAGAGCTCGAGAACTCAAATTGCTATAGGGAAGAGAGAACAATACAAAAAGATCAAAAATATCTACAAGAGAGTTATTTTTAGTAGGTGAAATAGTCGATCAAGTGGTCATCTGAGCACACTAAATCAAGGACGTGGCCTATTTTTCTTCCACAAAGTAAAGGCAAAATGGACAGCTATGTAGACATCAGGAAAAGGACCAAACAACTCATGGTAAGGAGGAGACATATAAGATGAATGGCCACACCATAGTTAAGGCAATGCACTATTCCCAGCATGGCCCCCTTTGACAGAACTAAAAACACATTCAAGGCATTGAATGTAGTGTGGGCCGTCCTATAGGAAAAAGTGCCAAGCCTTTCATGGCTGCCATATATTGTAATCTCTTGTATTATTCAAGGGAGATCTTTTCAAATATAGAAGAAAAACTCTGCCCAAATTGAAAGGTGATTACTGAGACTTTGAGCTTAGATTGTTGATCATATTACTTTATCTGAATGAGAAAGCAAGTTACTTTTAGACTTTGTGCTGTGATAGCTTGTTTTATCTTAGGAAATTATTCTTATGTCTATTTCCTGGGAGCATTATTATTTATTTAATTTGACAAGCAGAACTGGTGGAAATAATCAAGAAGATGTCTTGAAGCTAGTTACTTTCAGACTTTGTGTTGTCATAGTTGTCCTCAGTGTGTTTTTAGTTTCTTTCTATGTAAAGGATCTTGGGAGGACTTTGTACCCCCATTATCCTTCGTATTTCACTCTTTGGGCAGTTGAGGTGGAGACTTTGTGTTCCATTTCATCCTGCTGGTAATTGCACCTTTGTTACTAGTTACTTGTCACTACCTGAAAGAACTCTTGTTGTTTCTTGGAAGATCACTTTTGAAAGAAGAGAAGTGCCTTCAGTGTTTTCACCAAGATTTTCTCCTTTGTTTGTGAACATCATCTCTGAAAAAAGAGAGATGGATGATGTAGTCCTACCCCTGAGTGTTATTTTCTACTTATATATATATATAGTATATAGCTCCGTATATTTATAGAGAACGTCCCCTTGATGAGAGGAGAGATTTGTCCACCTCTGATGTAGTAAACCTATACATTTAGCTGACCAGTCTCCCTTGCTGTGGTTGAAGAGACCTATTTTGCTCATCAGTTAGCTATTGAAAAAATATTCACCCAACACATCTCAAATTCCATCTCCAAAAATAACTCTTGCATCATAATTAACAATTTTATATGTTCCCTATAACTACTTCAATAGTTATTGGACTCCTTCAAGAATGTTAAAAGACTCAAAACTATCCTAACTCCTAACACACCTATATGAAAGACTCATTATATGACTCATTATGTGATGCATGTATGTAATGAGATAACATTGACCTCTTAATGATCCCAATCAACAAGACTATAACATTGAGGCTTCTTTAAACATGATTTAGGACCTAAGATGTGACAAGCAAATTCAAAAATTCAAATTAGTGAAATTAGTAGAAAAATGCCAATTTTAAATTCTAGCCACTCTAAATAGAATTTGACATTTGGAAAAGGTTCTCAAGTGTGGACTATGACTCCTAAATCCCTTCAAACATCTTAAACAAGTTACATGACCACTAAACATCTGATCAAACCAAAATTGTACAAACAAACACAAGACAAGTAAAGATGCTCCTACATCATACTACTGAGGTGGAAAAAGAACTTTCCATGAATGTTCAACCGAGTTTGTATTGTTCTTCTCCTCATCATCTCTCTCTCTCTTATTCATTCTAGTTGTCAATGTCATATCCTCTCAGATCCCAAGGCCTATGAGTGGAATTTACACATCCTTATTTCTTTACTAATGCTATCTTGCCTTCTACTTTGATGTCATCCTTTTGTATACTGCTCTCCAAGCTGGTTACTATTAAGTTCTCCTTATCCTCCTCTCTCTAAAGACCTACACATGAAACAAACAAGTTAAACAATACAAATTTTTTCTTTCTCTCTTGAGGTTCACATTCTTGCACTCCAAATTTTGAATGCTTTTTTATTGCAATTGCTCCCTCTTGTATCATTGCTCATGGTTTCATCTAGCTGTGGAGTACTTCTTTCCTCATATTCACCTCCTTCTAAATGATGTCATTATTTTCCATCCATTTATTTTTGCCTTCACTAGGTTATGACTTAACTTGGATCTCTTCTTTGTTATCACCTCCTTCTTCTACTTCATTCTTTTTTTCTACTGTTCACTTATCATTTGACTGGGCACATGGTTCTACCCACTTGTCAATTTGATAGTCATTTCATAAGTTTCTTCCTACATATCAGGCACTTCATTATGTACTTTTGTTTCCTATTTTCATTCCTTTAGCCTTTCCATTAACTTCAATGTATTCTTGTACAAATATTTTTCATCAAATTTCATATCAGCATATTCATCAAAAATAATATTAAAACTATTACCTTGTGACTCTTTGCTCTCTTCAAATATTCCTTGACTTAATCCTACTTCATTCATGCTTACAATGAGATATTTTGATGTTTCATACTCACTTAATACTTCTTCATCAAGTTTTTCACCTTCTTTAGGGTAGCATATCACTGTATCACCATATTCAGTTATCCAATCAGCTTGTTCTTCAACATTAGCATGATGTTAATGCTTCTATCTTGTCATCAATACTTTGTCTTTCTTGACATCTTCTTCTCTTACACCCTTATTATGGGATTCATACTTATTCAAATATGTACTTGTATTCACACATACCAAGAAATCATCAGTTATAAACCTTTTAGGCTTATTTTCCCCTTTGCTTCCTCTTTTAAGATGCCTTTCTAACAATTCCACCATTTATCTTCTTCTCTTGCCTATCAATTGTTTGAGAGGCCATGTCACTCTCTTCTTGATTTTTACAAATTATCTTAGTCTTATCTCTTCCAAGACTTGCTCTAACCTTGCCAAAATCATATTCATCTCATCAGTCTCTTTTTGTCTCTCTAATTCTTTTTTCTTCACTTCTTTTTATTTTTCCATCTTCTTGTGGCATTCCTTGTTCTTCAAACCCTTTATCCTTCTCTTTCTCTCTTTAATCTTTACACCCTCTTAAATCTCTCTAGTCTCACTTGGACATATCTCTTCTTATTGACAATCTTACCTAATTGCCTTCTATGACCTCACCTGGATCTCTCTCACTTTATTTTTCCTCAATTGTGACTCCTCTTTCTATATTCAACTCTTCTTGAACTTTCTGCTTTTGAGATTTCACTAGCTCTCCTATCTCTCTTCTAAGTTTCTTTGGCTTAAGGGCTTCAGACACACAATATTATTTCTCACATATATTTATAACTCTCTATCATATCCATTCAACTTTCATTATCAATCTTATAGAAACATTTCAAGTAACCTTCAATACTTATGTAGCATAATTATCATGCATACTTAACTAATACTTGAAAAACACAAAACATATATACTCTAAAGAACTTACCCACTTTGATATGAAAATGATGTAGACCATCTAATTTACAACATTCATATATCTCACCTTGTCTTTGTTATGATTTTTGAAACCTTAGATGATCTCAGATGCAGTTTTAAACTTACAATTCATCCTTGTCTTTCTAACCTCTTCTTTGAAACTTGTCTCTGTAATAGATTAGGATCATAAGTCTTTTATGTATGCATTCAATATTATTTTATCTAATGAAACCTCTTTATTTTTATATCTTTTATCTCTTATCCTTCTTGGAACAATCATTTTTCTCTCATATATCACTTCCTAACTCCATCGCATATGCATAATTCACATCTTTCTATATTCCATATAGGCTTAGTGGCTTCTTGCATGAATTCATGGGTTGGTTTACATTATGGGACCATTCATGACCATAAAATTATTCTTAATACCTCCAATCCATCATCTAAATAAAACTTACAATCTTCTAGTGATAACTCTCCACTAATACCTTCTCCCTTTCTTATCACCTTTCCATTACTAGTTCGTGTCTCTCCTCTAGTAGCATTTTTTTTAGTATTTTCAATTGTACATATAGGTTAAGATATTAATTGAATAAATAAACACATTATCAAATACCCTTTATGCCACTTATACTTCCTAACAATTTTCAAGATCCAACTCATAAGATAAACCACTTTTCTCGATCCTTTTCTATACAATTAAGTCTTATGAACCCCTATTTTATACATAGTCACCGTATTTTGTACATATGAATTCCGTACAGGTCTAAAAACTTAATAATATTTTATGGTACATGATTTCATAACTAATAACCAAATTTCATAGGTTTTTTATAGTGGAATCTCCTACAAATCAAAATCTTGTTTAGAAACCCTTGCACGGGGTATAGATTGATTGTCACGAGCCTGAAAAGGAATAAATCCATGTTTCAAACTTACACACTAGTTTTTAAATTCTATAATGATATAATATGGTATGTATAATCCCAATATACCTTCTTAAATCATCATTTACCTTTTAGACACCTCTGTTCACTTCTTTTGCAGGATTTTGTGTTTAACTGTGTGAAAACTATAGGTTTGTATTAACCCAAGAAAAGAAATTTTAATATTTTAGGATTTAAAAGAGGTTTTAATATTATTAAGTGGTTGGATAAGTTTTTTATACATTATCCACATGTTCATGAGGGTTTAAACTCATTTGTGTGATCTCATTTCTCCACTTATAGACTAGTTTGGGTATGACTGTATGTAATTAACACTGTCACTTATAGGGTTTAAATAGACTTTCCTCACATAAAAGTGTATAATAAACTAAAAATATATATAAATAACCTTATGATCAATGAAATGTGTAATTAACAATGTATAAAATTAATCAAATCAACATTACTCGTAATCTTGCAATGCAAACTTAGTCTTTGAACATAAAGCATAGGCAAAACAAGGTCTGTATAACTGAGCTTGAAAATGAGTAACTTCCTATTATTTATTCTTGGATTTTTTCCTCATACATCTCAAATCACATCTCCAAAATTAATTCTTTCATCATCATTTACAAGTTTATATGCTCCCTATAACTACTTCAATGGTTTTTGGACTCCTTTAAGAACATTGAAAGACTCAAAACTGTCCTAACTCCTAACACACCTATATGAAAGACTCCTTATATGACTCATTATATGATTCATGTATGTAATTACATAACATTGACCCATTAAATATCCTAATAAATAACACTAAAACATTGAGGCTTTTTTAAACATGATTTTGGACCTAAGACATGACAAGCAAATTAAAAAATCCAAATTAGTGACATTGGAAGGAAAATGCCAATTTTAAATTCTAGCAACTCTAAACAAAATTTAACACTTGGAAAAGGTTCTCAAGTGTGAACTATGACTCATAAATTGATTCAAACATCCTAAATGAGTTACATGACCATTATAAATTTCATCAAACCAAAATTATACAAACAAACACAAGACAAGTAAGAATACTCCTACATCAGAGTGATTAAGGGAGATGAGGGATGAGGAAGGAGTGACTAAGGATGATGGGATATGATGAATAGATGATTAGAGATAATGAGGGATGGTGAGGTTTAACGAGGGATTGATTAGAGATGATGAGGGAGTGATTAGAGATGATAAGGGATGGAGAGGGTTAATAAGGGAATAATTATGGATGATGAAGGATGAGGGGTGAGTGATTAGGAATGATGAAGGATGATGAAGTGGTGATTATGGATGATGAAGGTTGGTGAGGGTTAATAAGGGAGTGATTATGGATAATGAGGGAGTGATTAGGGATGGTGAGGTATGGTGAGGGTTAATAAGGGAGTGATTAGGGACAATGAGAAAGTAAGTAGAGATTATAAGGGATGGTGAGGGTTAATGAGGGAGTGATTAAGGATGATGAGGGATGAGGAGGAAGTGACTAGGGATGATTAAGGATGAGAAATTAGTTATTAGGGATGATGAGGGACAATAAGGGTTAATACATGAGTGATTAGGGATGATGAGGGAGTGATTAGAGATGATGAGGGATGGTGAGGGTCAATGAGGGATTTATTAGGGACAACAAGGAATGAAGAGAGAGTGATAGGGGTGATGAAGAATGAGAAATAAGTTTTTAAGGATGAGGGAGGGATGATGATCAGATGAAATTAACATAAATTGGTCATTTGATGTGTGTAGGTCATAAATGTGACCTATGTTTCCCTAATCACACAACTTTTACTTGAGTTTAAAGTGAGTGGTTTTTAAACTTCAAATTTGACAAACCTAGGACTTCTAGAAATGCAAGGAAGAAATCTAAAAACCAAAAAAACCTAAAAAAATATTATATGTTTACCAAAAATGGACATCAATTACATAACTTATGCCTTGAAATCCATATGTTCAATACTGAGACCCTAAAAATGCCTAATTACTAACCATATTAGATTTTGAAAAACTATCTTCCATATCGTAAGGCATGTAGCTATGAGATCAACACTGTCAAATGCAAAATGACCCTATTTTTATATATTTACTAAAGTAAATTTAAAGGAATATAAATGTAACAATATAAATTTAAACTTATATGTAAAATATATTTTATTAAACCACATGCCCCTTCCAATATATCTTTTTTTTTACACAATGTGAAGATAATGCGTAAGTGTTATAACACATACACATTGTTTTCACTTAACATAATGCGTATGTATTTAGGTTTAGTTTTCCTAATCCTAATTTTAGATTACATGTATGTGTTATAGATATTATGTGTATGTGTTATAGATATTATGCATACATAATATCTATAATTCGTATGGGTTACAGTAAATGTTCACATAATTGTCCCCCAACATTGTGTACTTATCCAAAACTACAATACATAAAATAAAACTAATATAATGCTTACTAAATATTTTGAAACAAAGGGGGATAATTAATAACAAATAAAATAAAACATCCAAAGAAAACTCTAGTCAAGTTAATGTAGAGGTAAATTAAGCAAGGAGTACAACATTCATCCTACTACTTTATGCAATATATAATGTACTAAGTGAAAGAGTAAAATTTATAAATACTTACCTTGAATTGTACATGTCATGTCTCAATTTCTCCCTTGGCCAATGGTTTGTGAAATAGGTTGTTTTGGCTTTGTAAGGATCACACTATATAAATCAACTCTAGGCTAAAATACTCCTACTTTGTATCTAAGACTTTCTCACAAGAGAAGATTTTTTTCCTCCAAGGTAAAATGCTAAGTAATGACTCTTCCAATGTAAAAATAATAGAATTGTGAGCTGTATAAATGCAAAAACAAATGTTCCTCTATTTATAAATGAAGTGAAGGGGGTATTTATATCCAATAATTTACTATAAACCCTCCCAATAATTTAGTCTACAAGGTCATCTAGGTCGATCTTATTTTATTTAAAAAATAGTCATTAGGCCTCAAACTAGGTCAACTGAGCTATCAGAGTTTTCTAATGTGCTAATTTCCCTACAAGATCAAATGGGTAAATATATTAGGAAAAATGATAAAATGGTGTATGATTAGTTATGGGTTATTTTATAAGGTTAATTTCTTAGAGGAGTGTATAAACATGCTTTGATTACTTAGAGAGTTGGATAAAAGTGATTTGTAGTGGTTTTAGGTAATGGTATAGGTACCAAAAATATTATGAAGCACTAAAGCTATATCCACCCCTTTCTCGATGCACCTTTTAAGGTGTGCACTTATATATATTGAAATTCAATAGGTTATTGCAAGATAGAAAACATTAGTAAATGATAAAGTTTAAAAACATTATATGTATAAAACTAGTTTTGATAGATATTAATTTTCTCTTGAATAAGTTAAATCATGTGTAAAATCAACAAAAAAAATAATTATCTGGCATCTAACATTCTTTCCTTCCTTACCTTGCCTCCTATTTTTAGTTTATTTACAAAATTTCATCATATTTGTATAGAGTAGAGTAACTCCAATGTGCATATCCATTGCCATGTTTTATTGAATCAATTGTGAAGGATTCCAAATCCAGATTCAAAATAAAAAATTAGTAATATTTTACACCAATAGAGACTCATAACCAACAACTCATACTCTGGGACAAATCACCAATAGTTTTAAAATAAGAGGGTGAAACTAACCTATGGTGTGCATAAAACACATATCAACAAGGTTCGAACTCATTAGATAGTTGTAATCTAGGTTAGTGATCTAGAGGTCAATTCAAAAAATGTCCTAAAGTAGATCAAAACTTGCACCATTACATAGGGCCCATTTAAACCTTTCCAATGGTATGTGAAATGCAAAAAATGGAGCTCGAATGCTCCTTGTGCATTTGGTCAAAGTTTTAGTCAAAGCAAGTCAATAGATAGTCAAAATTGGTCAAACTAAAGAAATTGACCATCATGGAATGTTTCCAAATAAGTTATAATACTTAGATAATCTCAATAGATTTTTGAAAATATCTTGTTTGCATAAAACTGAGGTCATGGTTAAAAGATATGGCTTCTCAAAGTTCCTACTCAACAGGGAAAATACCACATGGTCAAGCGATCACTAGATGGGCCAATGATGCAGTGACATGTGGCATGCAACATGAGGTGGAATAAATTGTGTGGTTTAATAGTTTGTCTTTGATAGGCATAAAGGTTGGCTATGGGGACTGTAGCTGGTGGATTCTGCTTTTGTGATGGAAGAGGACCCTGTCACCGATAAAGCTATAGAGCATCTAGTTGGACGTTGATAAGTGTCAGATTGGGAGTGATCCACATGGTGGGTCCTCAATCCACCATGTGGATTGCCATCACTATATTATTTCCATGGTCAAATTTTTAAAATTCACCATGCCAACTATCCCACATTAATGCCAAGTTCAATACTACGATGGACCAAGCCACGAATCATGCCCACCACAAAAATGCCATGGGCTTAACCAACATGTCACATCCATAATTGCCACATCTTGAGTCAATTTTAAATACCTATGTCATAGGAATTGGTAATGCCATAACCATGCCTTTATTGAAAGCTTAGCCATGTCACAAACTTTATCCATGTGGAATAGATATAATGCTATGCTAAGCCATGGGGATAATGGATGTGGATAAAGACCATGTGATATGCCAAAAACTATGGGGATCAAGCTAGACCATATTTGGAAAAGAGATAAGCTTCCCCACCATTAGTTTCAAAGCCCAAATCACTATATAAAGTGCTCAGGGGTGGTGTTTTAAAGCATCAGTTTTCAAAGACAAAGCAAAGTTTCATAATCGAAGCCAAAGCAACTATTGCTTAAGAGGCTTAGGAGGCTTACAAAAGGAGATGGAGGCAAAATCATTGAAAACTTTTAGAAGATACTTATGGTATTTTTACCTAAGGATCAACTTTGCAGTTAGTGAAATTTTATTTTTAAAATGTCATGTAAGTATTTTCAGGCATTTTTAATAGATCAACCTATAAAGGACCGAAGATGTAGGCCATTGTGTTGAACTCTGTAATCAATTGGTGTTGATTTTCTTGATGTCTCTTGCAAAATTATTGTTTAAAATAAATTTTCAAGTTAAATGTTAATTAATTTCATAAATTATTATTATTAAGCAAAAATCAATATATGTGTGTGTGTGTGTGTGTGTGTGTATTTTGATAAAGTCTACAGATCAGGTTGGTATCGGAACTAAGTTCATCATTGAATTTGTAGTTTCTTTTTTAGCTAAATTGCTATTATAAAAAAATGGATCCAATACTAGCACAAATTTAGTTATTACTGAATACTATCATCACTGCAATAATGCAATACCTACAATCTCAAGAGCAATATCGATAAGTGGTGGAATAAAGACAAAAGCTTCAAATTGAAAAAATCTAACAAAGCATTGATACGCTGTGAGCAAAACTAAAATAGGAACACTAACAGAGGAAAAATATGCATGAATATCTAGAGACTTGTAGACATTGTGCCCGATGAGGTTATATTACTGAGCAATGTTGGATATTATACCCAAATTAGGCTCTATTATGGTTCAAGAAGTTGAATGAGGAGAGAGGAAAGGCACCATCTATGTCTAGCAATAGTTAATCAACTTGATTTGTAGTACATCAAATAACTCCAAAATATCTAATGCAATAGCTTCTACCAGTCAAAGTGATATATATTATGATATGCTTCAAAGAAACTCAAAGGTAGAACTACACTACTATTACTAAGGGGAAGTTTATGCAAATCTATTTTAACTAGAGTTCTGGAGCTAGTTATATTACTAAAGGTCTTGCACAACATCTAAAGATAACAACTCTTCTAGTACCTCACACTAAAACAGTCAGAGGAGATGATGGTATAGTACATGGACATGTGACCCATTATGGCATCCTATATTTTGGCATTGGAGGACTATTCTTTGATCGTGTAGGTCTTGCCATAGTTTTAGGAGAAGAAGAGGAGATCACTCTGAGTCATTATTATCTCACATCTTGACATGCTAAAGACATTACATCAGAAGGAATCCAATTGATGACCAGTCATACCTATGAGGTTTAGTTCAAAATAAGCTAGGATATTAAGGTACATTTTGATTATAGCAGTGATTCTTCTAATTCATATACTCTTGCTAATCCTATTAATGAAAATAATGTTGTATGTCTGAAGCCAAATAATGCTCTGACTATTAATGTATCTTCTGATGTACATTCTAAGGATGAAAATAATGAAATCAAATCTTCTAGTTATATTGAAAATGTTAGGGATACTAAATGTTCTAAACCTAAAAATTTATCAAGCCCATGTGTTGATACATTTGAAAAGCACACAACGGGAACATGTTCTAAGCTGTTAGCTAAAATGGTATTTAAAGGAAAAGGCCTTGGCATTAATAGTTAAGGAATTTTCCAACCTATCCAAGTGCCAAAGAGACCACTCTGTGTAGGATTAGGATATGGAGGTGATGGGAAAATTTCTCAAGAAGCTGAGTTGTGTGATCTAGGAATTTGACTCAAGAGAGGATGGTTAGTATGGTGTTAGTTTCAAAATGAAATAAACACACTAATAGCATAACATATCTAGGCCTAGACACTAGGGAGAGCTTAGTTAATAAAATTAAATGACAATCACAACTAAAAATCAAGGAATCAAATATAAGAGTTCCTTCACCTTCCTTGGATGCTCCAAATGCCTTTGTAGTATTGGCTTGCTCGAGTTGTGCTCATGAAGTCCTTAGCAACGGAAGCTTGTCTACCTCCATTTCTCCTTGGTGCCTTTGGCTTGTGGCTTGGCTTGGCTTGGAATCAATTTGGCATGGTAACACTAGTTGCATAAAGCTTTTATAACCAATCTTACATTATAACTTAGAAATGAAGCTTAGAAATGATGTTGTGAGGCCTCCTATTTATGGATTTTTGAATTTAATCAGAATCAACCTCAACCATCCATCTCAAGATTGAGATGTGTGGTTGAGGATTAATTAAATTTTTGGAATTAAGTTTGTAATTATCCTCATCATGACATTGAAATAAGGGGCAATTAAGAGGCATGGAGGGCATCATGGAAGGCATTGATGAGGCATGGAAGGCATTGATGAGGCATGGAAGGCATGAATCCTGATATTTGTGGCGTTTATGGCCTAGGGATGTCTTCCAAAGAAATGAGGTCACTTGATGATGTAGATATTAAATATTCATTTGCAAGAACAAGTATTCAACAGGTTTCCATAGAGTTTTGATTATGCCTTGATTTGAGTTAATTAGCTCTTAAGCATGATTAAGCACTTTGTGCACAAATTACTCAGATTAATCAGAATGCCTTGTTATTGGTCCTAAATTTGATTGGATTAGAATTTTAAGTACACATTAGATGTGTTGGATGCATATTCTCATTTAGGATGTTGCCAAAAATAAATAACAAAGGCACATGTCTCATGTAAGAGTTTTGATAAGAAAGATCAATCTAGAGCACCCGTGTTAGTTGGCCCATAAATTACATTGCCCCATTTAGGGATACCCTAGCCAAAATTGGCACTTGAATATGTCAACTTCACATCATTTAACATGTTTTAGTGTTTTTAGGTCAAATTGTGCATTTTGGGTGGAAATTGGCCAAAACCCTGATTGGGGGTTATTGGTGGCCAATTTTAGGTGTCTATAGTTTGCCCCTATTTGGGAAGGCATTCAAGCTATAAGCACAATAACGTCTTCTCAAAGAATGAAAATGTCATGTATGCCTCCAACTATAGTGATAATAAACTAACTGTATGATGCCCCCTTGAGGGAATGGTTGGCACAAGTTGGTCAGCAAGCGGTCTTTCAAAAAGAAAAAAATGAAATGAGGGGACAAAAGAAAGGAAAGATGATGGGGTGAAAACATAATGATACTAAAAAAGTAGTAAAAATCATTGGGAATGCAGGTGGGATGGTGTGTAATGGTTTGCCCAAAGGTGATTATAAACATTGTACCTCGATAGTGACAATGTGGTATGATAACACAATGATTTGCCCAAAGGTGGGTATAATCATTAAGAAGATGGAGCTGCCCCAGTTAGGATAGACAAATAAAAGAATAACATGCCCTTGTATAGGTGGAAAAATTAGAATGATGACAACACAATGATTTTATCTAAGGTGGTTATAATCATTGAGAAATGTAGGTGGGATGGTGTACAATGATTTGCCCATAGGCAGTTATAATCATTGGACCCTGATTATGGCAAACATGATAAACTTGACTGAGGATGATGATAACTTAAGATAGAGGGTAATGATGAATTGTAACAACCTACTATTAGGGAGATGCTTATTTGAACTAATAAAGGTTGGAATTCTTTCATGTTTAATTACTCTATTTGGGATATGATTGGGAGTGGAATTAGGATGTCGGTGCCAAAGAAATACCACCATTGCTAGATAGACTTATTGAAGTTGAGTTTTGTTGTGCCATGTGATGGTAGGCTTTATGATAAAACACTATAAAGAATTGACCAAAATATGCATAAGGACTGACTGCTACAATTCAATAGTTAATAGAAAATAGTGCACCAATGATAGAAACCATGATGACAATGTAAACATATGAATATGGATGGATTCGAGTATAAGTGTGGACAATTAATCACCCAATGAACACACATAAATGGAAACAAGGCAATGGTGTTTAAAGTGAACAAATAGATAAACAAACAAATAAAATAATTAGAAATAAATAAATAAATAATACAATATAAACCCTACGAACATTGCTCCTAGAAAATAGGTAACAACTTAACAAACAAACAAAATGGGAGAATAGAAGAAAAGTAAGGGGGTGGTCGAGTTGTCTCCATATGCATGAGGCAAGTGGACACTATCTACATATTTCCATGGATGTAATATCCAATAAAAAACTTCAGGCTAAATGTAGTTCTCCCAAGGAATGGGAAGAATATGATAACTGAGGAAAACAAACATAATAGATGTGATATAAGAATAGGAATGGTCTTGAAAAATGGCAAGTCTATGAGAGAAAAAGGCCAAAAAGGATGGAGAAACTAAATAACAAGTGATTTGCTTGTAACTTAGTAAGGGTTCATAAAATCCTTAAGGAAAAGAATGGTCATGTTTTTTTTCTTTTCTAATGATTTTTTGAAATGTTTTTGGAATTATTTGGGAGTGTCTCAACTCAATCGAGAATGAAGAGACACTAAATGGGTCAAGCTCACAAAATGGTGAGAACATGGCTTAGGTTGCTCACAAAATGGTGAGAGCATGGCTTAGGGTGACTAAGCTGACCTCAACAAGATTGAGCACTGCCTACATAGTCTGAGAATAGGACCTCAAGTCACTGTAGTTCTACCCTTATAGCGGAGCAACTTGACTAGTACAACAGTCAATTCAAACAAAATAGGCATAGTTGGCATAAAGGCATAGTGTGTTATAGGAAGTGGCAAGTTACTATGTTAAGGCTTAATATTGCCCCTAGTTTTTCCATAGGTGGTTATAACTAGGACACAATGACATAGATCAAAGATACTAATTTGCCCAAAGGCAGTTATAATTAGCAGCAAAACCAGTGGTAAAAAAGAATAAAAATTGAAGGATGTAACTGCCAAAACTTCTATCGCACTATCCACAAAATATGATCTCTATCTAAAGTTCTTGAACTAATTGATGAAACTGATTAGATACCTTGATGCTAAAAATATGAAATAGATGACAAAAACCAAGGTCAAATGAGATAGGTTTTTAGAACACACTAGGTTGATAGGTCTGAAGTGAAAAGTGGATACGGCAAAGAGGATGGATAAGAATGGTATGCGTAAAAATAAAAATAGTGACAAAAAGGCATAACTAAAATGGTCCTTACAGACAATACACCTTATAATTCAAGCATATTACCACTTGAGATGAATAATATTCATCAGCTCTGGAAGTTCCTCTCCGTCTGGTGTGGCAAGTTTGTATGCTCTTGATCCGTAATTTGCAGTGATGATGAAAGGCCCTATCTAGTTGGGTTTGAATTTCCTTTTATGTTTCTTCTTGACCATGGTATTCTTTTTTTTATTTAAGAACAAGATCAACTAATTCAAATTTTCTATACTTCACACGTTGATTATAGTGGTTGTTGAGTCAATTCTGATATGCTTGAAGATTGTTGAGCATGGCCATGCATTTCTCATCTAATAGGTTTAGCTCTTGCAAGTAAGCTACTTTATAGTCATGATTATCCAAGACATGCTTCAAAGAGATACGTAGTGAAGGTAACTCAACCTCAATGGGAAGGATGAATTTAGTACCATAAACAAGTGAGTATAAAGTGGCTCTTGTGGGAGTATGATGATTGGCACGGTATGCCCAAAGGGTAGGGAATATTTGGAGGTATAGTTATGACCAGCATCATTAACAATATTTTTGAGAATATTGATAATAGTTTTGTTGGATGCCTCAGCCTGGCAATTACCTTGAGGGTAATATGTTGTAGAAAAGTGTTGTGTGATGTTATATTTAGTACATAACTAGTTTACATCTTTGTTCTTGAATGATCCTCCATTATCAGATATAATGTCAGAGGGAATACCATAGCAGTAGATGAGGTGGTTGAAGATGAATTTGAAAATTTACTTTCTAGTCATGTGAGGGGTATAGCTTCAACCCACTTAGTGAAATATTCTATGGTAGTAAGGATATGTTTATGGCCATCAAATAAAGTGGAGTTAATCTTCTCAATGAGTTCAAGTCCCCATGTATAAAATGGCCATGGTGTCAACATCAGTTTTAGAGTTTTTACTAGGGCATGAATTAGATTAGCATATCATTGACATTTATCACACTTTTTTACATATGCAGTGGCCTCTACATCCATTTTGGGCCAATAATAACTAGTACACAAGAGATTTTTGGATAGGACTACCCCACTAGAATGGGCTCCACACACTCCTTCATGGACTTCTCTTAACATTAATTTAGACTCTACCGAATTTAAACATCAAAGTAGAGTTCCATCAAAACTATGATGGTAAAGGGTGGATCCACGAAGAGTATAATAAGAAAAATGATGA
The DNA here is from genome assembly GCA_037957365.1 of Torreya grandis. Lineage (NCBI taxonomy): Eukaryota > Viridiplantae > Streptophyta > Pinopsida > Cupressales > Taxaceae > Torreya > Torreya grandis. Next base: position 3,640,039 of record JARHVA010000446.1, on the reverse strand, counting down.
ATGAAGGCTTTGGTTTTTTTTTAGAGAGGTTAGGTGGTAGAATTTGGTCTTGAAGGTAGTTATAAAGGTCTGAGTACTAGATAGAATTAGGACCAACAATATCACAAATCATGGCAATAGTTGAAGGTTCATGAGCTGGTGCTCATAAATTCTTGATGAGGAACTAATACTCTCTATATTTATATATTTGTTGAATCAAAGACCCAATAGTAGACATAGCATCTGCATTTCTATTATTAGCCTTCGGTATATGCTCAAACTAAATATTGGCAATTTTTTGTTTTAGAGCATTGACCATGTCTTTATATGGAACTAGCTTGTCATCTTTAATCTGAAAATGATTTGTAACCTAATTGATGATTAACTGAGAATCACCATAAACTTGGAGATGAGATATATTCCACTATTTTACTTGTTTATGTCCCGTAATAAGTGATTCATACTCGGCCATGTTATTTGTATAAGGAAAATTGATTCTAAAGGATTTAGGGATTAGATCCCCCTATGATGTAATAAATAATAGGCATGCCCCTGATCCATGTGCAGTGAATGAACCATCAAAGTACAACTTAAAATGCTACTCCTCATGGGGTGTATCAATGATGGTCATTATGGATTCATTAAGAAATTAGAATGTGAGTGGTTGGGCATTTGTGAGAGGTGCTTCAGCAAGTTGATCTATAAGAACTTGTCTCTTGATTGCCTTTTGATTGACATACTCTATGCCAAACTCACTGAGAAGCATGATCCATTTATCCATTCTACCTTGTAAAGCCATTTTGGATAGTAGATACTTCAGTGGATCTACCTTTGAAATGACCATAGTTTTATTATTCAGCATGTAATGATGCAGTTTTTGAGCTGCAAAAACCATGGCTAGACAAGCTTTTTTAATAAGCACATAGTTATGTTTATATGTAACCAAGGTATGGATTAATTAGTATACAACATTTCCTTTATCATTATGTTGAGCCAAGAGTGCCCCCAGGGCATAATTAGTTGCTGATAAGTATAACAAAAATGGCTTTCCTGGCATAGGAGGTAATAAAATAGGTAGATTAACAAGATAGTCTTTGAGCTGTTGAAAAGTTGTTTGGTAGTGATCATCCCAATTAAATGTAACTCCTTTTTTCAAAAGGTGTGTAAATGGATGGCACTTGTCTATTAACTAAGATACGATGTATTAGATTGACTGGAACTTACCCTACAAACTATGGAGTTGCTTTAAATTAGTTGGTGGTGGCATCTCGGTTATAGCATGAACTTTAGCTAGATTGACTTCAATACCTCTACGAGATATGATAAAGCCAAGTAATTTTACCTAAATAACACAAAACACACATTTATTTGGATTGAGTCTTACTTTATACTCTCATAGTCCTTCAAATATCTTATGCATCACTGCTAGATGGTTGGCCCTGGTCTGGGATTTTCCTAATATGTCATCGACATAGTCTTCAATAATATTGTTGGGTGAATATTTTGTCAACCAGCTAAATGGTGAGAAAAATTGGTCTTATCATCCACAGTAAAGGAGATTGGTTGGCCCAGTGTGTAGGTTTACTACATCAAAGGTGGACAAATCTCTCCTCTCATCAAGGGGAGGTTCCCTATAAATATGCAGGAGCTATATATTATCGATATATAAGCAGGAAATAAAACTCAGGGGTAGTACCACACCATCCATCTCTCTTTTTTTAGAGATGATGTTCATACACAAAGGAGAAGATCCTAGTGAAAACACTGAAGGCACTTTTCTTCTTTCAAAAGTGATCTTGCACAAAACAACAGGAGTTCTATCAAGTAGTGACAAGAAGCAGGTAACAAAGGGTGTAGTAACCTGCAGCCTGAGATGTAGCACAAAGTCTCCACCTCGACTACCCAAGAGTGAAATATGAAGAATAATGAGGGCACAAAGTCATCCCAAGGTCCTTTACATAGAAACAAAAAACAGACTAAAGACAATTGCAGGCATCACAAAGTCTTCCATAATTGACTTCAGGACACCTTCCTAATTACTTCAACAAATCTTGCTTGTTAGATTAAATAAACAAGAATTCTTCTAAGAAACAAACATAAGAACAATTTCTTAGAATAACACAAGTTATAACAGCACAAAGTCTGCAAGTATCTTGCTTTCTCATTTAGATAAAATAATATGAACAATAATCTAAACTCAAAGTCTCAATATTCACCTTCCAATTTGGGTAGAGTTCACTTCTATAAAATTGAAAAGTCTCAAAATTAGTTCACATAAGATAGTAGAAGGCATGAGAGAGCACAATGCAAGCCCAAAGGAACTCTCCTCTCCAAATGAAGACAAATCTAAAAAAGGAGCAGTTTTTGATGATGTATGGATACTAGAATTTGATGGCAGTTGCTCTTTTACCAGCGCTAGAGTTGGGACTGTGTTGATATCTCCTCAAGGAGATATCTTTCCTTTTTCATGCAATTTGTAGTTCAACAACACCAACAACACTGCCGAGTATGAATTTCTACTACTAAGATTGAAGGTTGCTCAGGATGAAGATGTCAAACTCTTCCATGTTAAATGAGATGCTGAACTGATGGTTTGTCAGGTGTCTGAGGGGGACAATCAAATCATGCGCTGGACTAAACTAGTAGAACAAAAAGCTATGGTGGTGGACCATACTGCTATGTGCCAAAGTCAGGAGGAGAAACTCTTCTCTAAGATAACAAATATTTATGGTTTTTAGATTGGAGACCACACCTTGCCATAGGGCAAGAAGAGAGAACCAAAAGGAGTGCATAGAAAATGTGATTCCTGGTGGAGAGTTCCATTCACCCATGACCGATTCTAGGGACAAAATGGTTTCTTGCTAGTTTATTAGGACAAAACACCATTTTCACTATTTTGCAGTGGGCAGCATCTGAAGCGCTTCAATTCTTGAAGCATTAGATAAAATCATCTGTACATATGTATATTTGTATAGTCTTTAGTTCTATTTTATGCTTTTCATTTTCATTTTTGGTGCCTTTCTTTTTTGGGTAACATGACTCCATAGCCCAATGGTATACTTCAAGGCACTAGAGATTCTGGTTTCTACTCCCCTCAGCTGTTCCAAGTTTTCAACTAAAGGAAGTTCCCCAACTGGAGCCAGCGGTTGTCCCAAAAATATCACTCATTTTTGGTACAATATTTGAACTATTTTGGTCCTACAGACCAAAATCCTCTCTTCCCTTTTCAAAAATTATTTTGTGCATTCAAACTCTTCATTCTTCAAGCTTTTCAAAAAACTATGGACTCTGCAGGCTAAGTTCTATGGACTCAGTTCTACAGACTTCGCAGGTTGATTTCTACGGACTCTGTGGGAAAGGAACAAGCTCTCAACACTTAGGCAATTTCAAGGTTGGTTCAATGACAAGGTTCAACCAAAAGGTTCATCGGCAAGCTTCAAAGCTAGGATTGAACATTGAACCATTGAACCTTGAACCAAAATAGGTTCAACGGGTTCAACAGGTTCAACAATATCAACGAGCTTAAAGAGTTAAGCACTTCAGCAAAGGTTCAACAAGTTCAACCGCTTCAAGGTTCAATGACTTCAAAACACTTATCAAAGAGAAGAAGGCTTGAACCATTGAGCCATTGAACCATTTTGGTTCAAAGGTTCAATGGGTTCAATGGTTCAACGAGCGATTGGTTCAACATGTTTTGTTCAAGTGATCAAAGGACTTAGCAAAAAATAAAAGAATGAACCATTGAACCGTTGAACCTTGAACCAAATTGGTTCAACAAGTTCAATGGGTTCAATCGGTTCAAAGAGATCAAAAGACTTAGACAAAAAGATGGCTTCAAATGCAAGATTGAACTGTTGAACGAAAGTTGGTTCAATCGGTCGGTTCAATCGATAGGTTCAAGGGAGTGCCCCAAAGTCGAGTGCCCTTGTGGAGGGCAATGAACCAAGCCAAGTGCCCTTGTAGAGGGCAATGAGCAAAGCTGAGTGCCCTTGTGGAGGGTAGTGAGTAGAAGTGGACTAAGAGATTTCCTTCAAAAAAATGAACAAGGCAGGAAAAGTGGGAATTCTTTCAGATTTGTTCAAAGCAAAAGACAAGGCAAATTCTTTCAAACAAAATGTTCAAAGGAATTCCTTCAAACTTTTGTCTGAAGAAATTCACCTAAAAGACAAAGCAAAAGTCCAATGGAAAAAACAAGGCAAGGAAGATTTCCTTCGGACATTTTGTTTGAAGGAAATGAAGGATGAAGTCCACCCAAAGAAATTAAAGCCTGTCGAAGGAATTAAAGCCCAAAGGCCATTCAAAGAACCCTGAAGGGTAGGTACCCTTGCATGGGGGGGCTCTCACTGAGAAAAATAGACATTTTTCAAGACCTTGAAGGGTAGGTCCCCTTTGGGAAGGATCAAACAAGAAAGTCAAAGGAATTTCCAAGGAGGATGACGGGCCCGTAGATGTCAAAGTTAGACACCATGAACTAGCTGTTGGGATCTAGAGGTCCGGTGACGTCCCCACATCTGTCAACTTTACAATAATGAGGTAGCCAAAATGCCAAAAGGAAGAACCACGAAGGGAGAGAGCTAAAAGAGCTAGCAAAGCTGGGAATTCAGCCTCGAGAGCTCAAATGCCAGGAAAAGACAAAAAACCAGGAAGAGACAAAGAGGGAAAAGCTAGAAATATCTATGCAAAAGTTATTCTAGTAGGTGGAACATTCCACTAGGTAGATATTTGAGCCTATAAACATTAAAGATGCCACCTGTTTGTCTCCCTTGGAGTAAAGACAAAGTAGGTAGCTACGCAGACAAGAGGAGACATGTGAAATAAAATAACATGCTATAGTTAAGGCAGCCACCTTGTTCTAGCATGGTCAAAGGACAAAACTAAAGACACATTCAAAGCATTGAAGGCAACATGGGTCACTCCAAGGAAAAGTGCACCAGTCTTTTTTGGGCTGCTATATATTGTAAAATCCTATTTTATGCAAAGGAGACTTTTCCATTTTTACAGGAGCGAAACTCTACCCAAATTGAAAGGAGAATACTAAGACTTTGAGCTTAGATTGTTGTTCATATCATTTTATCTGAATGAGAAAGCAAATCATTTGTAAACTTTGTGATGTTATAGCTTGTATCATTTTAGGAGATTGTTCTTATGCCTATCTTCTAAATGTGTTCTTGTTTATTTAATTTGGCAGGCAAAACTAGTGAAAGTAATCACGAAGGTGTCTTGAAACCAAATGTAAGGAAGACTTTGTGCTTTCATAATTGTTTTCAGTGTGTGTTTTGCTGTTTCCTTCTGTGTTGAGGATTTTGGGATGACTTTGTGCCCCCATTATCTTTTGTGTTTCACTTTTTGGGTAGTTGAGGTGGAAACTTTGTGTTCTATTTCATACTGCTAGTTACTACCCATTGTTACCAGTTCCATTGTCACTACTTAAAAGAGCTCCTGTTGTTTCCTGCAAGAACACTTTTTAAAGAAGAGAAGTGTCTTTAGTGTTTACACTTGGATTTTCTCCTCTGTTTGTTAACATCATCTCTGGAAAAAAAAGAGATGGATGGTGTATCCTACCCCTGCGTGTCATTTATTACTTATATATCTATAGTATATAGCTCTTGTATATTTATAGGGAACCTCCCCTTGATAGAGGAGAGATTTGTCCACCTTTGATGTAGTAAACTTGCACACTGGGCTGACCAATCTCCTTTGCTGTGGATGATAAGACTTATTTTACTCACCAGTTAGCTGGTTGAAAAAATATTCACCCAACAAATATCATGCATCATATCATGGAATATGACAATCATAGCTCTTTGATATGTAGCTCTCACATTCTTAAGGCCAAATGGCATCAATTGATAACAAAATGTTCCCTATGGAGTGGTGAACGTTATTTTATGCTAATCTTCTAGCACCATTTTGATCTGATTGTATCCTAAAAAGCCATCCATGAGTGGAAGCATTTCATAACCTACCATGGATTTAATGATCATGTCTATATTAGGTAATGTAAAATCATCTTTAGGGAAAGCTTTGTTGATGTCTCAAAAATCAGTACAAATTCTGATTCCTTCAATCTTTTTGCTAATAGGTACTACATTAGAGATCCATTTTGAGTAGTCAATGTATGTAATACATCTTGCTTCTAAGAGTTTTTACAACTCTTTCTTTACTAATACAACAATGCATCTTACGTAGCTTTTATTTTACTAGTTTGGTGTCAAGATTAACCACAAAGTGGTGAAAAACTAAGGCAAGGTTTAAACTTGGCATGTCAGAGTATGTCCATGCAAAGATATCTATAAATTATCTCAACAGAGTTGTAAATATGTCACATTCCTCCTTAGCGAGAGACACTCCTAATTTTATCCATTTCAAGTTTGACGAAGTCACAATGTTTACCTCCAAGGCATCTTCAACTAGAAGGGTTTAACTGTCTTCTAAGATAGTAGGCAATGACTTGAATTATTAAATTATGTCCAGTTCCTCTGTTAGGACTTGATCTTAAACTTCTCCTAGGCATGATGAATCTGAATCCCCTAATGGGATATCTGGCCATGTGATAAAAACAATCCTAAATTCTTGAATAATTTGATCAAATACTTGTTATTACTCAGAACTGAACTCAAATTCATAGGTAACTTCATTGTTGGTGGTCTCCTGATATAAATTCATAGAAGAATGAACACCTCTATCTAATGGCACCTAAGATAGGTTTTCACCACTAGACTGGCATTTATCTTTACTTTTTCCCTTATCATAAAGTGCCTTAAAGAGGTTTTCACTTTGGGACCTCAATGTTTTAATTATTTATTTTTGGCTAAGGGTGTTCAGTCGCTCTCCAAAATAGGTTGTACGATCTAATGTGATTGAGAATCTTGATTTGTGATCTCCCAATGGAACATTGTCTCTAAGGCCTAAGAAATCATAGAATACCTCATCATTCTATAACTCATCAATCGATAGACTAGATTCTTGTTGGTCCCAATATATCAGTTGGGGATAATATAATGGCAAATGGTAACAATTGATGGCCAAGGTAAGTGTACAAATAACATTGCTATCAAATAGATTGGTTTTAGCTAGGTCATCAAAAGTGAGGATATGATCAAGCTCTACTTTTCTATCAGCATCATCATCACTAGTCATTGGTGATGGAGTTTGAATAAGATATGTGAGGTCTCCCCCAAGCGGTTTAAATCCAAGTCCATAAGGCCTTTCATATTTAGTCATGGAAATTGTCTCGATGGTTCCTTGTTGATTTGATCTGAGGCCTCTTCCTTCATAATTGTGATTCTCCATGATCCTATTAGGAATAAGATACTTTGCATTTTTATATTAGTCAGATTGGTCATCATTGTATAACCATGAGTCATCCCCTTCAAGAGGGTCACGTCTTAGGCCAGATGCTGGTACAAATGTGACAGGTCACTCATCTTTGTTTTTTTGTTGCCAATGCATATGTGGGATGACTTTAGGTTGCCCAAAGGTTTTCAAATTCTAAGGAAGATTGGCGATATGAAATGTATCATGAGTTACATACTCTCTCGATTCATTATCTAAAATGGTGAAATGATTAAAAGCTTTAGGAGGTGACATGTGGGAAAGGGAATCCAAGGTATTAAAGTCTATATAATTATATGGTGAAGGATCAATAAGTATAAATTTTCCTTTATCCTAATTGGAACTGGGATTCATATTGTACTGATAATTATAGCTTTGAAATTTAGCCTCAAGATGCTTGTTGTGTTCATATGGGTGTAAATCTCCCAAAATATTCACCTCCATCCTTGAGTGGGAAAACTTGATACATTGGTGCAATGTTGATGGGACTGCACGAATCTCATGTAACCATAGCCTACCTTAAAGCATGTTGTATGATAACTCTAGATCAAGCACATAGAAAAGTGTATCATGGGTTAAAGGCCCAATGATAACTAGCAAACTAATGGTGCCTTGGGATTCTTTTTCTTGATTATCATAGGCTTTGATAGTTATTGTTTCTGGATAGAGATCTATCATTGTGTACCCAAGAAGCTTAATGAGCTTGAGAGACACTATGTTGAGGCCATATCCATTGTTTATGAGGACACGTTTCACTTTATGTCATCTTATATAAACTTATATGTATAATGGATTGTTATGGAGTGAACGAAGGGAAGACATATCACTTTGGTTGAATGTGACTTGTTGGGCTGGAGCTAGGTGTCCAACCAAAGCTTGATATTTATCAGGAGATATGTCACTAGTAACAGTGGATTAGATCCAGAACTCATTCAATATGTTCTTTAGATTATTGACATTCACAAAAAATCTAAGATAGAAATTTGTGCTACTGTCTTCTACAATTACTCCATAATATCAAACTTCTTATCTTGATCCATAGTGAATGTTTTATTTTGAGTTTGAATGGTTGGTTGAATGATAGGCAAAGTGGCAAATGGTTATGGTCCTGGGATAGTAATATTTGACCTTTGAGTTATGATTTCATAATCAAGATTAAATACTAGACCATTATTGCTAACTATTATTGGAAATGGTGTGGGACTAGATAGGACAAGTCTCAATTGCTGGTGCACTTGCATGTGGTCACGTGGAAAGAATGAGTTATTATTATAAGATCCGAAAGTGGAAGTCCTAGCTTTTTGGTTTACTTGTATGCACTCCCAGGTCAAAGAAGGATTATCCATATAATTTGGCTAGATAGTATTGTCTAACAATAGTCTAAGCTGATTAGTGCTTGGTCTAGGATTAATGGAGATGGTATTAATGTTACCCCCTAAAATATGACCTACAACCCTACTGTATTCATGTGAAACTGCATGGTAGGTTTGTTGGTTGTTATCATTTTGACCTTGGTTTTGTTTATTATCTTGTTTTTATGGATCCTACTACTAATTTTATCGAGTCTGTTGGTTTGGCCTTTGATTTTGATATTATTGATTTTGTTGCTATAATGACCATTGTTGTTGCCAATTATTTTTCTGCTACTAATTGTTATGTCAAGGAAAGGGGTTTTGATAAATCCCAAGAGTTTGATTAGAAGTGGAAGCACCATTATTCAATGTTATTTCCTCATTCTCCAACATAATCTCAATTACATGCTTGATTTAGACACATCTTCATAGATTATGCCCATTGACCCGATGATAGTCACAAAATTCATTTTCACAGTACCAATTAGGGTAAGGAATACCTTACGGATAATGCTTTGATATAGGCCAACTAATCAAATTAGTGGTAACAAGCTTGTGAAATATAGATTCAATAGGTTCTCCTAGGTCACTAAAGACACAATGTGTAGGCACAGTTCTCTTAGGGTGGGTTTGCAATGGTAAGGGCTACTATATTTGTTATGTAGGTTTTGGTTGTTATGATTATGACATTGGTTGGAGAGGTTGTTTAGTAGGAGTATGCTAAAAATGTGGTACATATGAAGTTTACATAGTTTGAACATGACAAGATTTAGTTATTCCATTTCCCACAACATTCCTATTTCAATTGAATTACTTTGATCTTTCTTGATTATTGGCTTGTGCCAATTGTGATACTTGCATTTGATTGGGGTGTTGGTTATTTAATTGATTGGTACATTGATTTTAATTAGTTTAATTAAGCTTGATGACTCCCTTATTGATGAGTACCCTCTCGATCAACAAACCTTTATCAATGATCTCTTTAAATGTATATGCACATTACAGTTCCAGATGATGGGCTATATCACTATGCAAATTTTTAGTAAACATAACAACTAATTGTTTATCTGGTAAAATATGGGTGAAATAGCTTGCAAGGGCTCTCCATCACTATAAATAACTTGTAAAACTCTCCCTAGCTTTTTTTTCTTTGATTGTGTCAAGTCTACTAATGAAATGTCATGCTTGAGATTATAGGAAAAGTGCCACACAAATTTATGAAAAAAAATCATCAAAGTCTGTTAATGAATTCTTGGGAAACTTTAAAAACCACACCAAGGCTTGTCAAGCCAAACTCCTTGAAAATAATAGCAAGGTATATGTCACTAAATGCCACTAGTTGACATGCAACAAAGAATTTGGTTAAATGAGCCTTAGGATCACCTTTTCCTTTGTATTTATTGAATTTTGGTGGTTCATATCCTAGAGGAAATGGTATTTGTAAATACTCCATGTTGAATGGATAGGAACATACACCATCTAAGTTGAACTTTTTAGTTTGTTTACCAGCTTGAATGGTAGAAATTGCATCCTTCATCTATTGCAATTCTTGGGATAGAAAATTGGATGGAATATTGGTTTGAGGGAGAATGTTGGTTTGGGTAAATGGCTGAGACAGCTATTGAGGTATATTGGCTTGGTTGGGGAATGGATCAGGAATACACATACATGGATTAGGATGTACTAAAAATTGCACATTTGGTTGCATAATATTTTGGTTTGGGTTGGTGATAAAGGTTTGACTTGGAGGATTTTATGGTTGGGATGGGGGGATATAACTATATTATGCCCATTTTGGTTGAAAAGGGACATGTTGTCGACTAATCGAACCTTACTGTTGAGTGGGAACTTGTGGACCAAGACCTTGCCTCTAAATTTATGGCACATTTTAAACCATCGATTGTCTAATAGGTAATTGAGAAACATGGGGAATTTCTTATTGCATGAGTCCCTATGAGGAAGTAAAAGTAGGTTGCAGATTTAGCATATGTTGTTGACTAATATTTGAACATTGTTGACTAGTCATTACTTAGTTTTGGACTGGCATATTAGTCTATGACTAAAAAGGTATGTTTGTTATTACCTAATGGGGTGGAATATTAGTTTCCCCTGATTGAGGTGGTAATGTATTCATACTTTATTGTATTGATATACTAGGTTGTGTCTGTTGTTATGGAATACTACTCATTACTTGTTGAAGAGGAGTAGGGTTCATCACATTCTATCATTGAGGTGTGACATTAGCTATTATTTGATTACCTAATCCCTTAAGTTTTATACTTGAGGAAGCAGTTGGTTGAGGTTGGGGTGCAAAAACTCCTATTCTTTGGTATGATGATCAGCCCATGGGATTAACTATAGGCACATGTTGTTGGCTAGTTGTTTGTACATTAGTACCACTTTGATCAAGATTGGATGTTATTTTCACATTGTCCACTACTTTTGGCTCACTATTCAGTGTAGAATCCAAAGATACTTCTTCAATATCTAGCAAATGCATCAAGTTATCTATCAAAGTAGTTTGTATAAATGGGTTGAAACTCAGATTTTCTTATCCAGTTAATTCCATCAACACTCATGTTGAAGGAACTAGGTCAATGAGAGGCTTACTTACTATGTTCATCTAATTGAACTCATGTGATAAATTCAAATATGTTTGATATGCTATCTGCATTCAGTTAAAGTGCTTTTCCATGATGTTTTTGTTTTGATTAGATATATTAGGATCTTAATACGTTATTTGGACTAGAGCCATAGGATTTCTAGAAGAAGCTTATTGATCATAAATTATATTATGGGGTACTATTACTAGACTTGGTAAATTTTCATGGGGGAAGTTCTCTAGAAACTTAGCCCCTACCTCTATGGCTCTAACCAAAATCTCATCTTTATTCTCTAAAATATGTCACTCAAATAAAAATGGATCATACGTGGAAGCTGTATAAATAGAATATGACTATTGAAGTAATGGTTCATCCACTACAGGTATTTTAGCTAAGTATTGCATGGTTTTATCTTGGTCATATTCTGTGTAAGGTGGTATGTTAACCAAATAGTTAACTAACAGATCTTGGCTTTGTGCCCCTAATTGAGTATTATAAGAGGGACAAGACTCTATCTCATAAGTAATGTTATCTATATAGGGGTCTTGTACCATTTCTTCTTGTGCACCTACATTACTAATCCATGGATTATACATGAGTCCACTATGAGTGTAGGAATACATGTTGGGATCCATAGTTAATGCTTTATGATAAAAGGTTAAAGAGTTATACAAACTCTAAAAAGGACAATGTATAAAATAGATGATGTTTCAACTCGGTCTAGATTTTCTAGAATGATCAACAGGTTTATGAAAAGGTTTGTGAGGAAACAAGATAGAGTGAAGTATCTAACATTTCACTATTCACACAAAGGTAAGCAAGTAAATGGACCAAAAATCAAAATGCAAACTCTAAGGTCAAAGTATTTCAAATCAGTCTAATATAGGAATTTAAAAGTTGCTAGGTCTTTTGGCTAAATGTGACATCAAAAACTAGGATCAAACAAAGCATGTGCTAGGACTCTTGGCCAAACGGTGTCAAAAGCTAGACTTTTTAAAATAGATGAAAGTTTTAATCTAACAGATTTGAAACACTTCTAACAAACACTAGGCATTCGATTCTTCATCATGATCTTGATCAACTAGGTATAAGGTATGAAATAAAAGGCACTTTAGCAATAGTTTATTTTCTCATAAATAGTGGTATAAAACTTGGTTCCTTTTTACAAACAAGCTAGACAAAGGTGAACAGTGTAACTGTGCTTTAGACAAAGGATCAAAAGTACACTTGGATTGGCCTGAAAATGTAGGAACAAATTTGGAACCCTATGTGAAAGGGTCTATGAAATAATTTTTGAAATGTTTTAGGTAGCGTAATGGTGCTATACTACCCAAAAAGTTTGATAAAAAAGTTGGTTTCAAAAACTCTCTAAGATAAAGATATTTTCCATAATTTTGACAGCATAACACTACTTTTATTAACTCAAAATGTGGTGGTGTATAGACTTAAAGTGTAAGTGTTTAGCAAAAAATGGCTTAATTCTATCAAGTGATGATAATGATTATGATTTTTAAACGACCTTCAACCCAAATTGGAAATTAAACCTAAGTTCCCTCAAGTTTAGTACAAATGGCAAACCCACTTAACACATCAACCCTATGAACTTGTAAAGGTGTCATTTCAAATTTAAATTATAAGTGAAAGACTTAAACAATGTTGGTAAAGGTCTAGACTCAATTGGGTAGCATAACTATGCTAAAATGGATGATATGACTCTCAAGCTTTTGATGAACTTTTGAACAAGGTAAATGGATGATCTCATGCGGGCAACATAATGCCTCTTTGTTCAAAGGAAAATTTGGACTATGTGTTTGGTTTGGGATTGTTTGTTTTACACCAAGTTTTGACTCCAAACAAGACTTTAATCTAGGATAAGACCAACTAATTAACCATTTTTAGATCATAAACTGACAAGGTTGCTTGACATTGTTGGAATTCATCAATATACGTCATTTGAGAGGATTGTAAGTGTTCATCCAAAAGTAAATGTGCATTATATAGCAAGGTTTTTACACCCCCCTTCTCTCAAATGGTAGTACTATGACATGGACCTTGAGGCATACCTTGCACCAAAAATACTTCCACAATAAGTGGGGATTTGTCTAAAATCTAACGAGTTTCCAAATGATCTAGGGGAATCAATTGCACAATGACTTTCATGCCAACCAATGCAAAATAAAAGCATGGATTTTGGGTCCATATCACTTGGCTTGTTTCAAAATATCTAGTCCTTTTTTCAACCACTACATTTTGTTATTCGCTCAATCTAGTGCAGTATCCAAAGTGCCATTACGTCCCATGTGCAACTCTAAAAGAGTCAAATGAAGTCAATGCCTAGAGATGAAACCACAGGTCAAAGCTTCGCTAAAGAACTTGTGGGAGGTGATGAAGTCCCCCTCACAAGCCAAGATACATAAATAAATAAAGCATGAAAGTAGAAAGACTTATAAGGTCATTTTCAAGATCACCCAAACTTTGACAAGTTTTTAGAGAGTGCTTTAGACGACTTTCTTTCTAAGCCTTGGACTAGGCTACTTGCAATAGGAATGATGATTTTGATTCCAAGGGTTCCATATAGGGGACAAATGGAAGAACATACATGAAAAATACCTCTTTTTTCCAAACAATATCTGATTAAACAACTATTACAAATAAGAATTGACATGTGTATTCAATTTTAGAACCCAAATGACATGTTTGGTGGTGTTCATTTGAGCCCTTGGTCTTGGTTGTAAACTTTGAAAAACGTTTACCAAAAACACCTAAATTCTTTGTTAAACATCTAAAACAAGGTTCCTAACCAAGTTTTAAGCATGCAAAGGTGTTTTAAACATGTTTTGATCAAATATCCTGCTTGGTCCTACAAAACAATTGTTAGCATGTCCTTTAGCTTTGAAGCTTTTTTGAGTTTGAAACAACAAAATTTGAAAAAGTAGGTCTCAGGTCTATGCATTTTGAAAAACACAGTGACTGATGTTGGTTATTACCACCAATGTCAATTTCAGCCAACCGAGATCTAACCGATGTTAGTTCTGTTGATCGATGTTGGTTAAGCTAGGTAACTGATGTCGATATTTTTGCCAATGTCAGTTACTGTGTAAAAATTGTGGCAACCAAAAATGGCAAAATAAAGTTAGAAAATCAATTTGCAAAAGTTTTAAAGGCTTAAATAAATATTTTCAAGTTTCAAAAGGATCTCTTTGAAATGTGAGATGCATCTAGTCCCACCTGGCATGCCATTATGTGATCTAGAAATTTGACTCAAGAGAGGATGGTTATTATGGTGTTAGTTCTAAAATGAAAACAAAATGAAATAAACACACTAATAACATAACATGTCTAGGCCTAAACACTAGGGAGAGCTTAGTTAACCAAAAAAAATGACAAGCATAACTAAAAAATAAGGGATCAAATACACGAGTTCCTTCACCTTCCTTGGATGCTCTAAATGCCTTTGTAGTAGTGGCTTGCTCGGCTTGTGCTCATAAAGTCCTTAGTAATGAAAGCTTGGCTACCTCCATTTCTCCTTGGCACCTTTGGATTGTGGCTTGGCTTGGCTTGGAATCAATTTGGCATGGTAACACTAGTTGCATAAAGCTTTTGGAACCAATCTTGCATTATAACTTTGCACAAATTAAGCTTAGAAATGATGTTGTGAGGCCTCTTATTTATAGATTTTTGGATTTAATCAGAATCAACCTCAACCATCCATCTCAAGATTGATATGTGTGGTTGAGGATTAATTCAATTTTTGGAATTAAGTTTTTAATTATCCTCATCATGACATTGGAAGAAGGGGCAATTAAGAGGCATGGAAGGCATTGATGAGCCATGGGAGGCATGAATCCTGATATTTGTGGCATTTATGGCCTAGGGATGTCTTCCCAGGAAATGAGGTCACTTGATGATGTAGATATTCAATATTCATTTCCAAAAACAAGTATTCAACAAGTTTCCATGGATTTTTTGATTATGCCTTGATTTGGGTTAATTAGCTCTTAAGCATGATTAAGCACTTTATGCACAAATTACTCAGATTGATCAGAATGCCTTGTTATTGGTCCTAAATTTGAGTGGATTGGAATTGGATGTCCACATTAGATGCATTAGATGTGTATTCCCATTTAGGATGTTTTCAATAATAAATAACAAAGGCATGTGTCTCATGCAAGAGTTTTGATAGGAAAGATCAATCCAGAGCACTTAGGTGCAAAATTGGCATTTTGACTCGAAATGAACTGATCAAAGTTAGCTAGACCATAAATTGCATTGCCCCATTTAGGGATACCCTAGCCAAAATTGGCACTTTAATATGCTAGTTTCACATCATTTAACATGTTTTAGTGTTTTTATTCCAAATTGTGTATTTTGAGTGGAAAACCCTGATTAGGGGTTATTGGTGGCTAGTTTTAGTTGTCTACGAGTTGAATGATTACTCAAGCAATAAGATAGAACAACCCAAAGAACTAGAAAAAGCACTCTTCAAAGATGCAACAACTACATTGGATGAAGCATCTTCAAATGACTCATCAAGGTATGCAAAAATGAAATTCTCAAATGTATTTATTAATTATGCCCAAGAAAGTCCTAAAAAGATGATTAAGAAAACTGCCAAAACAAGGTTGTCTAAAGAAGACAAGAAAAGTCAGTAATAACCTAAGACAAAGGTTGTAATTTCAACTTCAGTCAGGCAACAGATAGAGTCTTGTCAATCAAAACTAGATATAACATCAATGAGGCAAATAATAGTTAATGAGAAGTTGACAATTCAGAGATTGTCACCCTAAAAAGGTAAACAACACTTCTTTAAAATAATAATAGTTAAGCATTCTAAGATAGATGTTATCTTTGATAAATACTATCAAAAGAATCTAATTTCTGAAGATGTTGTAAAAACTCTAGGTTTAGAAACTAAGCTACATCTCAAACCATATTCTTTGGATAAGATAGATGATGGTAGTAATGTACATGTGAGTAAAACTTGTAAACTAGGGTTTGTAATTACCTCCAAATTTTTAGATGTAGTTGAATTAGATGTGGTTCCACTCCATTTTAGTGGTATTGTCATAAGAGAACCATATTTATCTCTGAGAAAGATAACTTTTTCCAAGAAGGAAAATCAATATAAAATTATAAAATATGGGATAGAATATCTCATGTGAGCACATCAACAATAACCGTTACAAAAGAATGATGCCTTTAGTGTTATTTTACTCATGTATGTTTTAGACAGGAACAATGTAGGGTAACATGAAGATGCCATCATGAGAAGCATTAGGAATAACACAAGATACATGTTGTATATTTTAATATGTATGTTTTAGTATGTACAAATATGTATACATGTTTGTAAGACCTGAATATAGGCATTGTTTATAAATTCATAAGACCCAAGTATGGGCAATGCTTGTAATCATTATATATAGTTACAGTGTTTGTAAAGACCCAAAAAGGGCAACATTTGTAAAATTTTGTTGCTATTGTAAAATGGTGATTGTCCAGATGTCATGTAACATTTTGTTTTAGTCTCAGAATATGAGGAACCATCAAAATATATTCAAAACTGATTGGCATTTAAGGGATCATCTGAGTTAGAGTTAGTTTCCAAGAGCCAAAGCCATACAAAGATCCTCACATGGAGTATTAGATATAGTACCAACTTTTTGATGACAAAAAGCCTTCTTAGTGAGGAGGTATGATCTAGAGGTCAATTTAGAAAGGTCTTGAAGTAGACCATATTGAGACCTTTCCAATGGTATGTAGAATGTGGAAAATGGAGTTCATATGCTCCTTGTGCAGCTAGTCAAAATTCTGATCAAAGCAAGTCAATAGGCTATAAAACTAGTTAAACTAAATTTTATTACCATCATGGAACATTTCTAAATAGATTCCACTACGTATATCATCTTGATAGCTTTCTAATAATTTCTTGTTTACAAAAAACTGAGGTCGTGGTTAAAAGATATGGCTTCTCAAAGTTCCTATTCTATTGTTCCCAAAATCTGTCACTTGTTTTTGGGGACAACATATCAATTATTTTGGTCCTGTAGGCCAAAATTCTCTCTTCCCTTCTCAAAAAAATGTTCTAAGTATTCAAATTCTTCATTGTTCAAGCTTTTTTAGCTAAGGGACTCGTAGGTTCAACAAGTTCAACCACTTCAACAAGAGAGCTCTCACAAAGAAACAATTTTCCAACACTTAGGCAATTTCAAGGTTGGTTCAACGTCAAGGTTCAACCAAAAGGTCATCAGAAAGCTTCAAACAAAGGATTGAACCATTGAACCATTGAAACCCACTTCTAAAAGGTTCAAAGGTTTAATGGGTTTAAAGGTTCAATGACGTCCGCAGACTTAAAGAGTTAAATGCTTTGACGAGTTCAAATTTCAACTGCTTCAGCAAGTTCAATGGCTTCAAAAGACTTTAAAGAAAAGAAGGCTTTGAAGAGTAAAGAATGAATCATTGAATCATTGAACCTTGAACCAAAATGGTTTAATGGGTTCAAAGGTTCAATAAGATCAAAAGACTTAAATTAAAGCAAGCTTCAAACAAAGGATTGAACTATTGAACCATTGAACTATAAGTTGGTTCAATCAGTCAGTTCAATCGGTCAGTTCAAAGGCCTGATAGAAAATGGCTAAGGCAAAGGAAAGATTTCCTTCAGATAAAATGTCTGAAGGAATTCCTTCGAACATTTTGTTCAAAGGCTTTGGAGAAGAAGGCCGCCTAAAGGACCCCAAAGGGTAGGTACCCTTGCGGGGGGCTCTCGACGCCCAAGAAATGGACTTTTCTCAAGGCCCGAAGGGACACCTTCCCTTCAGGGGGGTTATAAAGACATAAGGCCAAAGGAATTTCAAATCTCGAGAGACTTAGAGAAAATAAAGGCTTCTAAGAAAGAGGATGAACCGTTGAACCTTGAACCAAAAAGGGTTCAAAGGTTCAACGGGTTCAAAGGTTCAAAGAAGCTCTGAGCAAAGGAAAGAAGTAGAAGATTCCAGAGACTAGTTCAAAGAGATGGTTCAACTGATGAGCAAAGAGGGGATTGAACCAAAGAAGCGATGGAACCAAGGAGCCGATAAAACCACCTGAACCGTTGAACCAATGAACTTTTAATGGGTTCAAAGGCTCATGGTTCAAAGTGAATAGTGACCAATGATGTCCTCGTGGACGTCAAATTTAGGGTAATAAAATATCTGTTAGATTTCAAATGTGGCACAGAACCTAAAGAACAAACTAAGCGACCAACTGAAGAGGAAGCCAAAAGAGTCTACAGAAAAGGAAGGAGATAACCTGAGAGCTTAGATCACAAGGAAAGATGGGAAAGCTACAGGAGATACTGAAATATCTATGCAAGAGTTATTTCTAGTAGGTGGAATAGTCCACCAAGTAGACATCTGAGTTTGCAAACATTAAAAAGCATGGCCTATTTTTCTCTCTTTGAATAAAAGCAAAGGGACAACCACATACATATTGGGAGAAATACCAGACAACCCATGCTGAGGAGAAGAAATTTGAGAGGAATAGACATGCCAAAGTCAAGGCCGATGCCCTATTCTAGCATGACCCCCCTGATAGAACTGAAAATGTATTCAAGGCATTGAATGCACAGCATGGGCCATTCCATGAAACAAAGCACCAAGTATTTCTTGGCTATGATATATTGTAATCTCTCTTATTTTTTTAAGGAGATCTATCTGATATAGAAGTGAAACTCTATCCAAATTGAAAGGCATTTCCTGAGACTTTGAGCTCAGATTATTAATCATATTTTGTTAAATGAATGAGAAAGTAGGTTAATTTCAAACTTTGTGCTGTAATAACTTGTGCTATTTAGGGGATTATTCTTATGTCTGTCTCCTAGATGTAGTCTTGTCCATTTAATTTAACAAGCAGAACTAGTGGAAATAACCAAGAAGGTGTCCTGAAGCCAACTGTCAGAGACTTTGTGCTGCTACAATTGTCTTTAGTGTGTTTATTTTTCTATTTCTGTGTAAAGGATCTTGGGATGACTTTGTGCCCCCATTATCCTTCATATTTCACTCTTTGGAAGTTGAGGGGGAGACTTTGTGCTACACCTCATTCTGCTGGTTACTATGCCCTGTTCCATTTACTTGTTACTTTCCATGAAGGAATCTGGTTGTTGACTGAACAATACTTCTGAAAGAAGAGAAGTACCTTCAACAATCACCTAGGATTTATCCTTTGATCTGTGAACATCATCTATGAAAAAAGAGATATGGATGGTGTTGTCCTACCATTGAGTGTTATTCTTTGCATATATATATATATAGTATATAGCTCCTCATAGTTATAGGGAACCTCCCCTTGATGAGAGGAGAGATTTGTCCCCTTCTGATGTGGTAAACCTGCACATTTGGCCAACCAATCTCCTTATGCTATGGTTGAAACTATCTATTTTGTTCAGTAGTTAGTTGGTGACAAAATATTCACCCAACATACTCAACAGGAAAAATACCACGTGGTTAAGCGAGCACTAGATAGGCCAATGATGTAGCAACATATGGCATGTGGCATGAGGTGTAAGAAATTGTGTGGTTTCATAATTGTTTTTAATAGGCATAAAAGGCCATCTACATGGACCATAACTGGTAGAGTCCACTTTTGTCATGGAAGGGGACCCTGCCACCGATAGAGCTATGGAGTATCCAGTTGGACATCGACAAGTGTCAGATTGGGAATGATCCATGTGGTAAGTCCTCAAGCCACCATGTGGCTTACCATCACTATATTATTTCCATGGTTAAATTTTTAAAAGTCACCTAGTGACTATAATTTACCATGTCAACTATCCCACATTAATGTTGAGTTCAACACCATGATGGACCAAGCCATAAAGCATGCCCACCACAAACTTGCCACAGGGTTAACCAACATGTCACATCCATAATTTCCATGTCCCAAGTCCATTTTAAATACCTATGTTGTAGGCATTGGCAATGCCATGACCATGCCTTTATTAAAATCTTAGCCATGTCACAAACTTTATCCATGTGGGATGGATATAATGTTATGCTAAATCGTGGGGATAATGGATGTGGATAAAGACCATGGGATATGCCAAAAACTATGAGGATCAAGCTAGGACGTATTTATAAAATAGATAAGCTTCTCCACCATTATTTTTGAAGCCCAAAGCACTATATAAAGTGCTCGGGGGTGGTGTTTCAAAGCATCAATTTTTTAAAATAAAGCAAAGTTTCAGAATCAAAGCCAGAGCAACTATTACTTAAGAGGCTTAGGAGGCTTGCATAAGGAGATAGAGGCAAAATCATGGAAAAGTTTGAGAAGATAATTATGATATTTTTGCTCAAGTATCAACTTTGTAGTTGGTGAAATTATATTTTGAAAACATCTTGTAAGTAATTTCAAGCGTTTTTAATAGATCAACCTATAAAGGACCTGAAGACGTAGGCCATTGTGCCGAACTCCATAATCAATTGTGCGTGTTGATTTTATTGATGTCTCTTGAAAAATTGTTGTTTAAAATAAATTTACAAGTTAAATGTTAATTAATTCCTTAAATTATTATTATTAAGCAAAAATCAATATATGTAAGCGTATTTTGCTAAAGTTTACGAATCAGTTAGAAATGTCTTTCTTTACATTTTATATTATAATGAAATAGATACAACTCATAATGACTATAAGCCACTAAAAATAATGCCTTAAACACATGTTATAGATAAAATTCCCTATGGCATTGACACAATTCCATCAAATCTTAACACTTTCAAAGATTTTATAATAAAAACAACATTTTATGTTATCATAAATGGTACATAACATATTCATATTGCAAAGATAATTCAATATAATAAAAAAATGAATATCATTATACTCTTTAAAAGTAGTCATATGCAGATAAGAACCAAAGTTATGGACATTAAAAGAAAATAATGAAAAAAATATAAAAATTCATTAAATCATATCTAAAAATAATTAAGGACACACCCATCCATTCTTGTGTACTTCATGAATGCTTTTGTTTTAAAAAAGACATTGTTAGCATTGACAAAACCATTGTTGAGATATTTTATTATATTTTTATTGATGCATAATTAAAAACAATTGTGTTAGGTCAACAAATATGCAAATAAAACAAACGTGTTCTTAACAATGAGAAACTTCCAATGTTCATTGCCCTTTTTAACATTAGGTAAAACAAGAGAATAAAATTTGTGCATAAGGTAGCCTTTTTAAGAAGAGAGTCTAGTTCCCTTGCAAAGGGCCTTTGCATAAATACAAAAACTAGGCTATAAATGATTTTGATT
The DNA here is from genome assembly GCA_037957365.1 of Torreya grandis. Lineage (NCBI taxonomy): Eukaryota > Viridiplantae > Streptophyta > Pinopsida > Cupressales > Taxaceae > Torreya > Torreya grandis. The sequence continues at coordinate 3,618,481 of JARHVA010000446.1, read as the reverse complement.
TGGTCTCACCGAAACTATTATAAATCTTCCTTTAAACTTTTATCGTATTCAACAAACCTTGCCTAGACAACTAGATGAGACTAAAACAGTTGTAATAAAGCTAAAGCATAAATTGGAGTACAAAACTTCATATTTAAGAGGAAATGTTAGGCTTATATATGACAAGGATACAAATAAAAAAAAATACCATACCCTTCTATATAAGTAGTATATAATTGCTATTGATCATGATTGGAAAGCTAACTTCTAGAATAAATTGAACAAGTTAAAAATAATATTGATCTCGTGAAATATAATGAATCTAACACATGATAATGACTCAGACCCAGTTAAAAAATCTTTATTGCATGGATTTTTCAAATCAAACTTAATTAAAAAATGGAAGATGATGATATTGAGATTGTTCCATCTGTAAATTTAAAACTATTAGGTATTTATAAAGACAAGTTATTAGAAGAAATGAACTACCAGACATTGTATTATGGTTTATCCTAATGATGTCACACAAAAATTTTCGTATCAAAAAATATTAAAGAATAATTTTTTGACAAGAAAATTATGTTGTAACCCACATCACCAATATTTTTTCCAAAGCTTTTAAATTAGTTATACATCAAGTTTCAAGTTATGCTTGGATATTTATATGGAAAGGTGAATCGAAAGGAAAAACATTTTATGCCAAATATGTCAAAGACAAATGAAAATTACATAATTTTAAAACTCCCAAAAGGCTATAAAGCTTTTAAAATCATTTGAACATCATTTGACTCTTTTGAAAACTCAAGAAAAAAATTGCTATAATATGACAAGTATGACCAACAACATTATTTGTCATATTAACAAATTTTTAGCACTTTTGGGACCTATTATTAATGAGAAAACACTATTACCCAATAGAATGATATTGAAACAATATATTCATACAGTTTATTATTGGAAACTATGACATATGTGAGGGCTTAGTAAATGATACAAATGAAATATTTAAACAATATACACTTGGATAATTAGATTTTTTTTTGGATAAAAATCAATGACCTTAACATTAGAGTATGCTATTGCAAGAAAATGCAAAGAATTAACACTTACTAGAATTCTCAAAGTTAGCCTCTTATAATAAGTGTTGCAAGGAAGATTAACATTTTAAAACTAGTACTTACCATACGAGAACAAATTCTCATCCAAATCACATATGCACAAACAATTCATAAATCACAAGGTGTTACAATGAATGAATCAATTTTTTATCATGTTAGATTCAAATGCAATGGATTTGTCCATACTATTATTTATCATGTAAAAATTATTAAATCATTGTATCTTATAAATAGATTAAAATAAATAAAAAATGCCATATCCAATTAAGTCAACATTGACATGTATAGGCTATAAACATTTGCACGTGGTTGCCACTTTGCAACCTTGTCCCTCAAAATTGTAATAGTTTTATAATATGTTCTTTCAATACAAGAAGTTTACAACTAAATTTATAAAACATAATTTATAATTATTACCTCATGAAAATAAATGTTGTACTTATAAAAAACTCAAACTATGCAAACCTCAATCAACACAATTCTTACTTAAAAATTACATTGTTTACCTTCAATAAACCTTAATGCAATTATGACATGCTACAAAAAAAAAAATTTAAAAAATACTAAATAAATTGTTACATCAAACATTGAGTCTATCACACACGATCTATTATATTTGAATATAACAATATGATATATGCTATATTCCACTTATTCACATATTAAAGTTCATTTAAATAATCACATCCACTTTACCATCCAATAACAAGGTCATACTTGTTGGGGATTTTAGCATTGACATGATTGAGCACAAAAATGCTTAAACAAATGCCTAAACACTATGCAAAAAAGTAATCTCTCTTTAAATATTAAATATGCCAACGATACATGTGGGCACTCTCATAGACTATTCTTAGACAAATGTAGATGTAAAAAACATACAAGTCATCATCTTTCATACCTAATGAATTGATTACCATGTAATTTGCCTACAATATCATGTTTAACTATAAACTACCAACTGTTATAAGCATTGCATAGCACATATCATATCAAAATAACAATACAATGTACATATTCAACACCTAAAACACTTTATATTCACTTTTATTGCTCTACAAATTGTAGCTACTTATTTATACTAAATTATTGATACAAATACAAAATAGATTCATACTTGTTAATATATCACTAGTTAAAAACAAATAGATTCAACAAAAACAAAATTGTATACATGTATAATCAACACCAAATGGAGAAAAGAGATTAGTCTGAGATAAAATGGTAATTTATGATATATTCTCTTGTCCATTCATTTATATTTTTTTACTTAAATAAATTGTTCATGCCATTGTAGTAATATTTACAATAAACTCAATATGGATTCAAAGAAGCATGATTATCATGATGTATAAAAACAATATCAACAACCATCAAAATGGTAATATTTTACTTGCACCATGTCTTATGTAATAAGACCAAATTTAACTCATGTTTTATTTTTACAAAGGGTACCCAAAAACTTGGCTTAATCCACTTTAAAAAATTTAGTGCATTGGATTTCATTATGCAATATTATACTTAAACTTTGAATTTTTAAATCATACTTGCAACTCAAACATGAAAATATATTTCAGCTTCAATATTTGAACTCTCTACAAAATGATCTAACCTTGTTTTTGAAGGCGATGTGCTAGCTATTTATGGTTATGGGTTCATAAGAATCCCAACTAGGTAAAAATATAGATATATTGCATATAAATATTGTGAAAAAATGTGGCTAAATGAAAATAACTATAACCATTAACAATGCATTGATTGAGAAATAATTTCCACAAATCTCACTTGTAACCAGTGTTTGCATTATATAATTTATCTATAAAAACAAAACTCAATATGAAAGACGTGATGTTGATTGTTAGTTTGTATTGACTACAAACACCACTATCAAAAATATCACAACAGTTTGTAAACAACATAGAATTACTCCCCATGGTATGATACATACACTTATAAAATCAAATAACACATTATTATTTGGATCATTTAGATCCATTGTGATTCTTTACAAGAAAAAATAAATTAATTAAAATGAACTTCGTTTAAAAGATAGTGAATCTTAAGATAACATGTCAATAGTAGACAATGTTACTCAAACATCTCATTTTTATCTTCATCATTTTCAATGTTGTTTGCTTCACTTAAACATACATAAGTATAATTTTATTCTTTAGAAAACTAATATTAAACAATTATTTTATAATTTATATTAAATGATAACTACAAAGAACATTATCTTAGTCTACAATAATTATTATCCTCAGAAAATATCACACTATCTGTATTTGAATATACTAATATGATATATGCTATATTCCACTTATTCACATATTAAAGTTCATTTAAATAATCACATCCACTTTACCATCCAATAACAAGGTCATACTTGTTGGGGATTTTAGCATTGACATGATTGAGCACAAAAATGCTTAAACAAATGCCTAAACACTATGCAAAAAAGTAATCTCTCTTTAAATATTAAATATGCCAACGATACATGTGGGTACTCTCATAGACTATTCTTAGACAAATGTAGATGTAAAAAACATACAAGTCATCATCTTTCATACCTAATGAATTGATTACCATGTAATTTGCCTACAATATCATGTTTAACTATAAACTACCAACTATTATAAGCATTGCATAGCACATATCATATCAAAATACAATACAACGTACATATCCAACACCTAAAACACTTTATATTCACTTTTATTGCTCTACAAATTGTAGCTACTTATTTATACTAAATTATTGATACAAATACAAAATATCTTCATAGTTGTTAATATATCACTAGTTAAAAATAAATAGATTCAACAAAAACAAACTTGTATACATGTAAATCAACACCAAATGGAGAAAAGAGATTAGTCTGAGATAAAATGGTAATTTATGATATATTCTCTTGTCCATTCATTTATATTTTTTTACTTAAATAAATTGTTCATGCCATTATAGTAATATTTACAATAAACTCAATATGGATTCAAAGAAGCATGATTATCATGATGTATAAAAACAATAGCAACAACCATCAAAATGGTAATATTTTACCTACACCATGTCCTATGTAATAAGACCAAATTTAACTCATGTTTTATTTTTACAAAGGGTACTATAAAACTTGGCTTAATCCACTTCAAAAAATTTAGTGCATTGGATTTCATTAAGCAATATTATACTTTAACTTTGAATTTGTAAATCATACTTGTAACTCAAACATGAAAATATATTTCAGCTTCAATATTTGAACTCTCTACAAAATTATCTAACGTTGTTTTTGAAGGTGATGTGCTGGTTATTTATGGTTATGGGTTCATAAGAATCCCAACTAGGTAAACATATAGATAAATTGCATATAAATATTGTGAAAAAATGTGGCTAAATGAAAATAACTATAAACATTAATAATGCGTTGATTGAAAAATAATTTCCACAAATCTCACTTGTAACCAGTGTTTGCATTATATAATTTAAATATAAGAACAAAACTCAATATAAAAGATGTGATGTTGATTGTTAGTTTGTATTGACTACAAACACCACTATCAAAAATATCACAATAGTTTGTAAACAACATATAATTACTCCCCATGGTACGATACACAAACTTATAAAATCAAATAACACATTATTATTTGGATCATTTAGATCCATTGTGATTAGTTACGAGAAAAAATAAATTAATTAAAATGAACTTCGTTTAAAAGATAGTGAATCTTAAGATAACATGTCAATAGTAGACAATGTTACTCAAACATCTCATTTTAATCTTCATCATTTCAATGTTGTTTGCTTCACTTAAACATACATAAGTATAATTTTATTCTTTAGAACACTAATATTAAATAATTATTTTATAATTTATAATAAATGATAACTACAAAGAACATTATCTCAGTCTACAATAATTATTGTCTTCAAAAAATATACCTATATTATTTTTTCAAAAATATCTTTAAAAAATGCCACAAAGGCATTCGTTTACTTCGTGCAAGCCAATCCACTTTTTTTATGCATTGACTGACAAGTACATAAAGAAGATTAAGAAAAACACATATTGAGTTATGTATTTATTCAAAATTCACTAATTAGCATAAAATCATCTTGCAATAAGTTTCAATATTTATGTTATTTCTTAGCATGACACAAGAACTTTGTTTTCCAAATCAAAATTATATTAAAAGCAAAAAAATGCCCATGCATCTCTCCTTCAAGCATTTTGTAATGATTGTGATCAACTTATTTTCCCTGATACTTCTCCAACAAATGATTTTGTACAATACAAAAATATTCAACAAACCACAATGTATTCATATCAATATGAACTATGTATTAAATACGCCTTCAAGAAAATTTCCTAAACTTAAATAGAATATCATTCCAACATAAATAAAGAGGGCGTTTTAGCTACAATTTTTTCTACATTATTTCCAAATATATGGAAACTTTACACTCTAAATAAACATCATCATGTTTATCAACAAAGACTAACCAACTTTTTGAACTAGGTATGTTCACTACCAAATAAATAAATAAAACTGTTATACCAATATTTGAGTACTCCTATTTAAAGTCTTTAAATTCAACAAACTTGTTACTTGTGTAGGTAGCCTATGATATCTCTTACATCAAAGTAGATCATTTTTTAATCCAATGTTGTACAGTCTATGTACCTTGTTATACATACTAGTTCTTTTATTACGTAAAATTTGGAATCAAGATTCAAATGCAAAAGGATAATTTCAGCATGCCATATTATTAAAAATCTATCCAAATTTCAACTATGTACTCATAATTGGGAAAGGTAAGAAAATTAATGTAAACAAAAATTGAAATAAATTTAACTGTATCTCTATCTTACAACTAATATACCTCCAAATGCAATGATGTGCTCCAATTTGACAAAATGATTTCACTTGATAGATTGAATGCAAAATTGTCTTGTGACTCATAAAGTGGACAACATTTGGATATAGATTGGTTGATTTTTTTGAACAAGATGATGGCATGAAATATTAACGAAGTTCTTTTTTTTTAGTTGAATTTTAATGAAGGACAACTAATTTATATAGAAGAGGATGAGGAATTGCTAAGGAATTTAAAATTACTTGGAGATTTCTAAAGAAGAAGAGTGTGGAGATTTATAGAAAGGTGGATGATTCTATAATTCATTAGAGGTGTGTAATGAGGATTAGTGAATGATTAGATGATAATTAGAAAAATTATTAATAGGATAAAGTGGGGTAGGTGAGGGTAGGTAGGAGTGAATTTAAAATTAACAAAATAATGGATAGGTGGGATTAATGACAAGTAAGATGTGATTGAAAAGAATTAATTGAGACATGAGATTTATATGGTTGATGTATGGCAAGATAATTGTTACAAATGATAAACTAGTGACTAGTATGATTAGCCTATGGAAAAATTAGATGAAACTAGAAATAATGGAGGAGTGAACAAATTTAGATGCACACATTTTACCCCTCTTTGAAATTGAATTACTATTACAAGAAGTAATGGTATTTTAAAGAAGAAAGATGATCATGGATAAATGTTAGAAATTAGGATAGATGATTCCCCCTCTAATGCACATGGAGGAAAGAATGAGTCAGAGGGCCACTCTAAATAAGAAACACAGGGAGGGATGTATAAATAGAGAAAAGCGGTTGGGATATTATGAAGATGATTGATGAATAATGATATTGACATAAGTAATGAGATAAAAATTGATCATACCCTGAGCAAAGACATATATGAGGGAGTGAAAAATATAGTATCATGGCTTTGGAAATGCCCCAAATAAGAATAAGTTTTTATGAAATGATGATAAAAGGTCACAAGTTTTAGACATATCCTAGGTAAGGAAACATGCCAAAGAGAGTTATGGTTGAAGATTATTAATACATAAGGCCATGAGATTTGGATGCATACCAAGCAAGGATGCATGTTGGGAGATTTATGGGCCAAATTAAGACAATGATTTGATTGATTAAGATTTGATAGGTGTAGCTCAAAGTGTATGTCATGTAGATAGAAGTGGTGGATAAATTAGAAATTATATGATCAAGTATCTAAGGGTTGAAGGGGAAGAATGAATTAACGGAGCTAAGTTATCCTCAACTACTTTGAAGTGATCAAGTGTTACATACATAGTATTAAAATACCTCAAGGTGATGTATTTATCCCCAAGAGAGAATATAATAGATGATGAACAGATGGAATATACATAATAGATGTGGTGGATGCGATAGTGATGGATGTGTTGCAAGGTTGTCAATCAATGAGATATGATGTTGATGATATTAGTGATGCCCTGGCATAGACCCATGAAAGGGAGTGAGGGATGATAAAGTTATGGCCCTAGACATGCCTTAATCAAGAGAGGAAATCATAAACTTTAAATGATGAGGAGATCCATGATCTTTATACATATCCTAGGAAAGGACGCATACCTAGGAGAACTTTAGGTCTCAGATTATATTATTTGGTTGATTTTTGATTGATATTATAGCTCAAATATTTGAATGATGTATGAATTGATGATGACAGATCATGATGAATAAGGATGTTATAAAGTGACCTAGGTTGGTTAGAGGAGTGGATAGTTGACTAGATTGATGTTAGTGAGAATGATTGTGACATATGAGATAACTAGGGGGATGGATGATCATATAAAATGATATGATTGTGGCTAAGTTGACCTCAGATACCCCATGTACCTGAACATTACCCACATGGTATTTGAATACCTTAGGCCAAAGTAGTTCTCCCTATGAGGTAAGAATGATGAAAGAGGACATGATAGAATAGAGGATGATGATGATGATGATGATGGATTTTTATATATATTAGTTATTAGATAAATGTTTTGAACTAGATATTTGAAATGATGATTTAATTGATAATTGATTTGGGATGTTGATGATGATACAAATAATAGATGATTGATTAGAGGATATTGATGTCTATTATCTTCAAACATCCATCAATTCTTTATTGATGCAACATGTCATTGATAATCATAGTTCAAGCAATCCTTTTTAATGTAGCACTAGGTAGTTGACACCATGATATGTTTATGACCATGACAATGTTTTTCTAAATTGTATGCTGGACACACAAAAAAGAATTAAAGATCATAGGAAAAGTGTACAAGTAACATGTATCACAATGCACCAATTGTATAAGGAAAAATGACATATATTCCATATGTTATTGTACAAAGGCAATATAAGACAAAATATGAATAAAGATTTCATAAAATGATTTTAAAAAGACATGTAAATGAACATGTGTAGACAAATAAACCAGAATATATGAGTAGAAAAAAATATATACATGATAAAAGGCATTCGAACAAATCAAACATCATCAATAACACACAAGTATCAACATGCATAGTTATTATGTGATCAATGTCTTTTTTGTTGTCCTGAAAAAAAGCTTATGAGATGTATGGTTAAGTTGTGATTTGATGTGACAATGATATGAGACATGAGGTTAAATTTGAGGGATGATTGGATGATGTGTTAGATAAGGGACTAATAATATTGTGTTGATCAATGTTTTAAATTGAAATGTGATAAGTAACCAGATTTTTACAAGGTGTGCTTCAGTAAATTTGACTTAAGTACAACAACTAGTTTGATTAATATGAGGTGGGGTAATGTAACCCTAAGTTTGACTTGTTTTGACTTGGATGGGGAGATTAAATCTCATAATTTGATGGGTTATAGGTTCAAACTAGAAAAGATTTGATTGAATAAGTTTTTACTAGGTCATGGTTGATCTTAATCAAGGTTGAATTTGACAAGACTAGCTCAAATAAGAGATTAGATAGTACCTGTTCAAGTTTGGATAGGTTGAAAATGATGAGGTTGATCCTAAGAGTGAGGTTGAATTATGCAAAAGGGGTGAATATTATTTAACTAGTGATAAATTTTATTGCACTATGATGAGTGATAGGAAATGAATTGGACTGTCTTATGACATTGGAATGGGATGACAAAGTGACATCTATAATGTGAAGTTAGAATAGGATCTGAATTTTGGATAAAGATATGGATTTTTCATAGGATGCAGGACAAGAGGACATATATTTTTGAATTTTCATATTTTTTTTAATTTTTTTGTGCTATTTTGATTTTTATGTCTTTTTGGAATATGTATGTGCAAACAGGTGGTCACTAATAAAGGGAAAACCAAGCCTAGTAACGAGGATGGGGAATGATTGTGGATGGAATGATGAAAGGATTTGGGTAATGCTAAAAGGGGATAAGAGATGATGGGGAATGGACTATGGATCGATAAGGACTGCATCATGTGGGAATTAGATGTCTAGTTGCTTGCATGCCAATTGGAGGATATGCCATGATTTTTATAGAACATTTCCCAATACATCTTCCACTCCCTTACTAAGGTTAGGACAAGAAGAAAGGATGGACACAATAGGATGGAAAATAGGAGGGCACAAGATGCTTGATAGGGATGGTGGGTTGATGGATAAGCTATATGTAAATGGTTATAATTTTAGGATATGAATGTAAGGGTGAAGTGGATTTTTTCCCCAGGTGTCAAGGTACTTTTAGATAACATATTATTTACACATGATGTCAAAAAATAGTTTTCATCATGGTACTTGTCCAATGTGACATAAAATTTGTTTTCATCATTAAATGTATATTTTTTTCTTATTTTTTCATTTTCATTTTTATTTTTTACAGAATAAGACTATATACAATACTATGCAAGTAAAGTTCATCTTGGATAATCGTCATGTCCTTGCTTGACTCTTAATTTTTATTCCTCTAGACATATTAGCCAGGTATCTTCTTAGCCCCTATGGGAGATGATGTTACTTGGGGAGATGTGTATCTTAAGGTATAGTTTGTGGTATGAATGTGTTATGGGTGATTTGGGGTTGGGACTAACAATTGCACATGCTATTGGAGATGATTGATATGTTTTTTTTGGTCATATGATAGGTTTTTTTAAGGGATCCAAGACTTCTGAACTTTTATAATCTTTGATCTGAATATTTTAAAGATTATAGGGCATATTAATTTTACTTTTGACATTTGATTTGTTGATTTGATGATTTTTGACTACCCTTAGTGCCTTAAATAAGGTTTCACTAGTAGAAATTGATTTTTTACTTTGTTGATTATGACTCTAAATTTTATGGTCCCCTAATACCTAAAAGAGGTTTCCACTATGGGAAGATGTTTTTTGACTTGGTTGAGTATTTGAATTATTTTGACTTTGACTTATTGTTGGATCAAAGTTGACTCGAGTAATATGATTAATTGTTTGATTATAGATACCAATGGATTTGGAAAATGATTTATTGATTTGAAATGGGGCCAATGACACATAATCTTGTTCATCCTTATCGAGGAGTGTGATGAAGTGATTATCAAGGGGAAAGAAGGGATTTATGTTGTGTTGTGGGTCCTATTTCTAAATTATAATGTATTTTCAAATATTTTACATTTTAAATTTATTGTATACTCTATATGTATTCTTGTTGGGGTTTGGGGTCAGGCCTCGAGCAAGTGTTCAGGGGTGGTAGCTCCTAAAAAGTGAGGGTTTGGGGGTGTAAACCCTTGACAAATGGGGGTTCAAGAGCAATAGCCCTATAAATTTTATTTAGGACCCCTTTTAATGGGAAACCATTTTGGGTTGATTCTACCCACGATTTTGGTACCCATTGTTTTGTAATACCACTTTGATGATATATTATGTATTGATGGATATTTCATAAGTAATACATTATGAGAACTAGGTTTTGAGAAGGAAGAACAAAGTGTGTGAATTCAGGTGAAAATTCAGGAGGGTTTGTTAAGTGTAGCTCCAAATAATATTTTCCATTGTAATTGTGAGAAAATTGATTTGAGAGTGGTTTTGTACTCTCGTGGCTTGTAATAAAATCTAAGAAAGTGTTTCTTGGTGGATGTAGTCCACATTGGGTGAACCACATTAAATATGATATTATTATTATTATGCATGTTCATTTTTGTTCTTTTTGCATCTTTTTTTATATCTATTATTGTGATTCTGTGAAATTGTTCTATATCAATTTATCTATTTTATTCCTAACAATTAATGATGAATAAATTTGAATGAGATGGAACGATGAGGTTGATGAATGGAATTTGGGAACCATGATCCTCATAAAGGGTAATAAGAGGCTCAAATTCAATGTCAAAGAAAGTATCCTCAATATTCACAAAAGGGTCATTAAGGGTCATCATAGGACATGCATCCAAATCTAGACCAAATCGATTCTGATAATCATTAATTGAGATCTCATAGTGAAGACCCATAGTTATTGTTATGACATTATCATCCTGACAAGATCTAGAGACATGCTTTGTTGTTGGTTGAAAATAGATATGTCCTCAAAAAGGTGGGTGTCATCATGATCTTTGACATATGTAAGGGTTGGTTATTCTGATGTGGAATCTGATATGGATTTAAATGCTAATGATGGATTTGATCTCGATGCATATAATGTTGATCTTGGCTCTGACGTTGACCTTGACATTGATGTGGACAATGTTGATGATGTGATGTTTTTAGAAAATGTTATTTTGATTATGGACATAATGGGGCCTATTTAATAATATTGTCCACATATATCCTCTTCACTTTTCATTTGGTGAAGTATTTGGGATGAAGTGACTTTTGGAAATGAGGGATCTAATGCAATGGATGGAAGGTGGATGGTTGTGAATGATGAATTTGCTATCACAAATGGGCTTGGTAGGGATGGGTTTGTTTTCTTGTCCTTAGTTTGGAAAAGGAAGGGCTTAATCATGATCATGAAATGAATCTTGACATATAACCTTTTCTTCACCCTTGGATGAGGATCTATCTAATTTATCTGGATTTTGATGTCATCGTAGTCAATGAGGTTTTGCTCAATTTTTTTAAAAGTGAAACATGTATTAATAGAATGCCTCTATGTTGTATGGTATTGACATCATTGGCTTTCTCTATACCAGGAGGACTTAGGTTTAGTCAGATCTAAATGTGTTATGTTAGGATAGACAACCATGTTTATAATGGCTAGTTGATGAAATATGGCTTCCAAGGATATAGGGAGAGTAGTATATTATCTCTCTTCATATGTTTGAATGGATGTGGAAGCAATGGAATCTAGATCAGATAATTGTTTGGTGTATACCCAATGATATGATGGTATTAGATGCAGCTTAAGGGGAATCTTGATATTGAATAGATATTCCATTTTAGAATTCCCTTTGCTAGTATGATGTGGAATGTCATGATCAAGACTATGACTGGTGGATAGAAGTTTTGATTGTGATAGGTTGGAAAAAATACTAGGATTAGATTGATGTTGATGGGTAATTATTGAGGATTTTTTCCTTTGAGGTAATTTATGTTTTTTGGCGTCAACATTTACATGAAGTTAGCCACCCATTTCTAGGATCTATACAAGAACTACCTCATTATTGGCAAAGATGTAAATTTTAATTAAGGTGACATCCAAATTTGTTCTCAAGGTCATCAATTAATATGGGAGAAATGATAGATGATGTGATTTTGGGGGTTTGGATCAAATTTGGATCTTTGAATATTTGATGATGGCTTACTTCTAGTTGGATTTCAAGTTTGACTTTATGATATGAAATGAGATATGATAAGCTTGAGCCATTCAATTTAGGACATGAGTTAGATAAACATTTGATGATGGGACTTGATTTGTGATTTTGATGATGAGATAATATAAGTTATAAGATTTGAATAAGATGGGGGTTAGGTTTGGCTAGCCAAAGAAACATGACTAGGTCATAAATGAACTTCGATGAGGATGACTTGACTTAATTTAAACTAGTTCAAGTGATTAAATGATGTGATCAAGTTGGGACTAGATGACTTAGATGATGAGATAGGACTAAGTGGATGATGAGATTTGATGGGGTGTATGATTCAAACACAAATATGTTTATATGAAATCAAGCTTATGATGGTGACTATGACATGTGAAAAGGGATTGTTACCAACGTGGATCAAGGTAAGTATATTTTAAACTTGAAAAGATTAGGGATGATTCATTAAATAGTGTGGATAAAGATAAGTATATATTATAGTTTATGTTTTTTCATGAGGTGATGATGAGGTTAGACTTTGAATCAATGGGGGTTAAACCAAATATATTAGTTAATGTATGATTGGACAAAGGGACACTAGGACTAGATATGTTAGGTGGATGAAATGTTTAGAATATGATTAAGGCGGAATTATGATTTGTTTGGGATGATAGATAAAATGTCTATGTCTATGGACATTATGTGGATTGATTTATGGTATAGATGAACGAACAATAGATTGAGATTGAATTTAAGTTGATTGATTCAATATGAAAGATGACTAGAGTTAACTTAGGGTATGACCTTGAGATAATAGGTATGTAATACTGGAGATAGTATGAATAGTTTAGATGAAAATAAGGTATGGATTCCTAAGTTTCTACTAGGTTAGAGTAAATGATTATTAATTTGGGTTGATGATAGGTGTTGGATTCAAACTGATAGGATGGTGGGTGCTACCAAGAGGACAAAATGTGCCCAAACTAAAAAAATGATGGGTGTTATCAAAATGATAATAGGTTATAAGTTCAAATAAAAAAATTGATGGGGTAATAATAGGTTCAAGGTTCAAACCAGTAGGGTGATAGCATAATGATAGGTACAAGGTTCAAACAAACAGAGTGATGGGTCTAGACCAAATGTCGACTAAGGGAGAAAATCCCTAATCAAGGTAAATTTAGATAAGGATTAGCTTAAGGTGATGGTGTAGACAAGTTTGATCAAGATATACAAGGTGTAAACATATGTTTTAGCTAATGGACAAGGGTGCCTAGGATTTAGATGGGTTTATATTTCGTCAATAGGGATGACTAAGACTTGGGTGGGTTCAACTAAGAGGGGAATGACTTGATGTTTAGGCAAGATTAGATGAGGATCTAGGGTGATGATTTAAGGTGAGATTTCATATATGGTTAAGGATGTTAGGTATGACACAGGGGGTATTTAGGACATGATGATGGGTGATAGGGTTAGACTAGGCAAGTTTAAAAATGGTTAAGAAATGTGGTAAAATATGACTAAGACAAGGATGGGATGATGGTTAGGGTAAGCTTAGACAATATCAAGATGAATTATGTGGTTTTGAATAAAAGGATATGATTAAGGAATGGTTAGAGATGATGATTTATTTTTGACAAGGTAGGACAAGATGATGAATATTGGACAAATTATTATGTTGGCCCCAGGGTTAAGTTTTGACTAGGTAATTAGTTTGTGTGAAGGGTATAAGGTTTTCAAACAATACTAGTGTTAAAAACAAAAATATAATAATATGAAAACCATAAGCTTATGTTAATGATTTACATGGGAGTGCAACTTGACACCCAGTCCATCGAATTACTCACTATGAGAGGTGCCTAGATTGGTGTCACCCAACCCTTTCTCACTATCCATTTATGGTGATTTCTAAGAATATTGTTTTCCCTACCCTAGATGTTTGTTATGACTAAGGAGTCTTATTCTAATTTTTATTGGGTCTCTAAAGGAGTGCCCTAAAAATCCTTTAGGTATATGGGTCTTGAGTCCTTATAGGGTGTTGTCTGATGCTTAATTATTGGTGTGTTACCTATGTACTTCATGTAATCTTGTATGGGGAGTTACCCTTAGCTTAATGATAACATTCCTTGATATTTATACCCATCAGAACACAAAGTGTGGTCTTGTGTGTGGTGGTGAAATCCACATCATAATCCCACTTAGATTATGGAAAGTGTGTGGGTATTAATTCCATGTCATGTTGTCCCTTATAAAATAAAAATGTGGAGGTTTATTGATGGTTTTTTACCCCCAATAATCACCCTATGGGTGCAAGGGGAGAGTATATGTTGTCATAGCCTTGGGTGACAAACATGTAACCAAACTGTATGCTAAATTAATTAAAATTTAGACAAGCAAGTTAATTAGCAATCCCCGATTAAGATGTACTAAGCAAATATATCAAAACTTGGTTTCAATATTCCAAGTCTTTCACAAGCATCCTGTAAAATAAATGGTAAGTAGTTTTTGATTAGCCTCT
This sequence comes from Torreya grandis, assembly GCA_037957365.1. Lineage (NCBI taxonomy): Eukaryota > Viridiplantae > Streptophyta > Pinopsida > Cupressales > Taxaceae > Torreya > Torreya grandis. Next base: position 3,603,245 of record JARHVA010000446.1, on the reverse strand, counting down.
TCAAGGGTAAAATTAGAAAAATTTAGAAAACAAAACCGATTTTATGCAAGCCAAAACTAACACTCAAACAAATTTTCAAAATAAATGGATTTTTTAAAAAGGGTTGAATATACAAAAACACAGTTAGAAAAAAAATCCACATATCAAAAATAGTTGAATCTAAAAAAACATAATTAGACAAAAAAACCATGTGTATACACATAATATTTTTAACTTTTATCAAATACCAATGCTTTACATCTTGCAAGAACCTGTTTTGGCTCAATCTCTCTGAGTGCATGCTTTAAGAGGTGCACTAAGAAAGGGATGGGTAGACCTTTGGTGCTTCAAAAAATTGTTTTCCCTTTTTGCCACATTATTTCCAATCCTTTCATCTCCTAAAATCTTTCCCTAAGCTATTTCTCCTCCCTTGCACATTCCTCTAGTATTTTCTTATTTCTATCCTTCTTATCCTTACTTAGCACCCTTTTGACCTATTCAAAAAACTAGGTTGACCTGGTCAACCTAGTACATTTTAGGGTTACTTTAGCCCTTTAGGTTTGTTATCATTTTGACTGACCTAGCATAAAATTTAGGCATTAGCCCAAAAATATGCTAGGTTGATCAGGTTAGCCTAACACAACTGACATTTCTAGATGATTTTAGGGTTAGTTATACCTATAAATACAATATCATTTTGGTAATTTTCAAAATATGCAATCAAGATTTATTATTCGCTTGTGCTTCTTCACAATATGCTCTTCCACCATTCTACTTGAGTCTTAGCTTAGGTTTCTTATTTGTAGAATCTAGTCTTGTGGATAGGTCTTAGATGCTTTGGCCTAACAAAGTGATCCTTACAAACCACACCAACCTCTTATGAAGACCCATTGGCCAATGGAGAGATTGAATCATGATGGGTTCACATTCAGGTAAGTATTTTCTAACTTTGTTCTCTCCTCTTTTAGTATATAGAAGTGTTGGTAGTTTTTGACCCCACAGGCCAAAATTATCACCCTTTCCATTTTTAAAACTGTATACTTCATGTTATTTTTACCTTGAAGGTTTTTCTCATGTTGCTCAAATTAGTTCAAAGAAGTAAGAAAAAGGACTTTGGGTTTGCCCCAATCGATGACTTTGGGCTCTCTTAGAAAGAAGACTTCGGGTTCACAATGCATGAAGACTTTGAGTTTTCATGACCACAAGACTTTAGGATTTCATGAAAAGAAGACTTTGGGATTTATTATATAAGTAACTTCACCTGAGAATCCCAAAGTAAGTAAGAGGCAATAGAAAACCTGAACTAGTCTTGCACAATAGTTCATGGGTTTTCAAGAGAGGAAGACTTCAAGATTTCCTATATAAGTAACTTCACCTAAGAAATCCAAAGTAAGTAAGAGGCAATAGAAAACCTAAACTAGTCTTGAATAATGGTTCATAGGTTTTCAAGAGAAGAAGACTTCAGGCTTTCGTACATCAGTAACTTCACCAAAGAAGCCCAGTAAGAAGAAGTGGAGAACCTGATGAACACAAAAGTAACATGGCTTGTTCCAGATTCAAATATAAGAGGATTTCATCCTTACGCATGTAGGTCAAGGTAGCATGAATATCCAAAATTAAGGACCAAACGACTAAGGAAAATGTAATAGAAGTGAAGATGACTCAAGTTAAACCAAGATGACAATAAGAACCACAACCCATCATTAAAGCTCCTGAAGGAAACAAAAGAGTTATTCGCACCCATTTATACAAAGTGGGTGAGTGATTTGAATAAAGATGTGGATCCATGCTTTTGGCCATATTGTCGACAAACATCCACCCAAAATAGGTTTAATCATGATGCTATGCAAGCATGGAGGTTTCATCTTCACAAAGAAAAGGATCTTTGAATCCCTCTCCATCATTATGACCCCCTCTACATCCTCTCACACAATATCTCCTCTTCTCACATCCCTTTATACTATATATATAGATGATTAAACCTTAAAAAAGGGTCCCTCGACTAGTGATAGAGGAAATCTGTCAAAATTTCTTTATAACACTATATTGAATCAATACAAGACAACTTTCATATTTTTGCTAAAGTTAAGAGTGCACTATTAGAATTTAACTTACAAAATGTATGTTTTTTTCTCATTATCTATGATTTTTGTTGACCATTTTTGGCCCTATAGGCCAAAATTGGTCTCTTTTTTTCCATACTATTCTAAATCGTCATTCCTGGATGTATCCACCTTCTACAAACACCCATTTTCTCTCTGAAATAAATCTTGTTCTTATAAAGGATGGATAGATCTAAAACCTATGGGTTTAAGTTCAATATGGGGCTTATTTCACTTTGAGCAGATGCCTTAGACAAGGTTTTGATAAGGGAATGGGCCAACAGGAATCCAAGTCTTTTACAAAGCTCCCTAGGGCAAGTGCCCTTGTGGAGGGTAGGAAAGTACCAAATGGGGTTGTTAAAGTAGGTTTTGAAAGGCAATTTTGAAGACCAAGCAGCCCTTGTAGAGGGCAAAAAGCACTTAACAAGGGACCAAAGTGAACAAGGCTGAAAGGGAAGGTTTTCTTTTGGAAAAGGCTAAGGCAAAAGGAAGGATTTATTTCAGACTTTTGTTCGAGAATCCTTTCGAAGGAACAAACCCAAGGAAGACCAAGTGTGAATTTCTTTAGACAAAATGCCCGAAGGAATTCCTTTGGACATTTTGTCTGAAGAAATTCACAAGGCCAAATAATCATTTTCAAAAGCTCGAATGGTTAAGTAGCCCTTGTGGAGGGTAGGTGATAAGTAAAGCAGACAATTACAAAAGATATGAAGGGTAACTTTATACTTCATTTACCCTTGTGGAGGGCAGTTGGTCAAAAGGCCCAAAAAGGGTAGAGTTTTCCTTCATAAAAGGCAAAGACAAAAGTTGAATTTCTTCAGGCAAAATGATCGAAGGAATTCCTTCAGAGATTTTATCTGAAGAAATTCACAGGGGCCAAACAAAAGACTATCCTTCGAAAGGAAATCCATGGAAAAATAGCAAAGGCAATTTCCTTCAGACAAAAAGTCCAAAGGAATTCCTTCGAACATTTTGTTCAAAGGAATTTGTCCAAGGGTTCAAAGGCAAAAGCCCATCAAAGGAAAGCAAGTGGCAATATACAAAGGAACATTTATTTTGGACAAAATGTCTGAAGGAATTCCTTCAGACATTTTATCTGAAGGAATTGAGAAGCCGAGGCATCTCGAAGGACCTTGATGGGAAAGTGCCCTTGCGAGAGATTCTCAGCTGTCAAAAGGAGAACTTTCTCCAAGCCTCGAAGGGACACCTTCCCTTCGAGAGAGTTAAAAGACAAAGGCCCAGACAAAGGAAAAAAGTTGAAGGAACAGTAAGCCTGAACAAAGAAGGTTGAAGGAAAGAAATTCAAAGAAATTTCCAGAGGGGGTGACGGGCCTGCAGATGTCAAATTCAAGCATGGCGAAATATCCATTAGAATTCAAACGTCTAGCAATGTCCCTGTGGATGTCAAATTCAAGACGGTGGAATAGCCGTTGGCTTTCAAACGATGATGAATGTGTGGACATCAACTTTGTGGCAATGAAATAACCATTGATCTTTGAATGATTGAGAATGAACTCAAAGGAATTCAAAGGGCTTAAGGCCAAAAGGAAGAGACCACCGAGAATGTTACCTGAAGAGCCAAAGGATTGATAGAAGACAGCCCCAAGAGCTGAAAGGGTCAAGAAAAGATGAAAGTCAAGAATGAACTCAGCAACCTATTGAGAAAGGAGCCCAAGGATCCAAGCGTAGAAGTAGACAAAATAGTATAGGTGGCAAAAGAAGGTGTTGGCACAAGGATTTATTCTAGCAATTGAAATAGTCTCTGCCAAGTGGTCATCAAGGAGCATGAATAGTGAAGGCTCAGCCTATTTTTTTCACTTTGCATTGATGAGCAGACAACCACGTAAATGTATTTAAGAAGTGGTCTTGTTTGCAGACAAAGGAGCATGACCCATGCTTTCACAATAATGTTTGAATGCCAAAGTCAAGACTAGCAACTGATACAACATGTTCTCTCAGCATTTTCTTCTTCCCAAGGCATTCAACACAACATGGGCCACTTGTAAAAAAAGGGTCACCATTGCTTCCTCTTCCTCTATATATATTGAAATCTCTCATTTGAGAAGGGATCTCTCATTTTTTGTCTGGCACAGCCCTGCCAAATTTTCACCTTGAATCAATAGAAAGAATTTTTTACCTCTATTTGGTTGTATATATCTCTAAGTGTGCTTGAGTATTAACTTTATGTTTAGTCATTTTTTCATGATGCTTTCACAAGCTTGATACCAACACACCTGGTATAGACAAAGCGCCATTCCTGTAGGTAACAAGAAGAGTTGTATCTGGAGTGCATAGACAAAAGAAGGTTACCAAATAGTGTGTTTTTTATACAATGCCTATGGTAAGTTCATTTTCTATGTGTCTTCATTAAGCATTCCTATTAAACTCCCTACAGTCTGGTCCTTTCATCAGATAAAGTGTATGTATGTGTTCTTATCATTCAAAGTGTGAGTAATGAGTAGATCAAACTTGTTTGGTGCATCACCATCTTAGGTTAGTTTCTATTTTTAGCATCCTTCTCTATTTTCAACCCCCCCTTTTATATATTAGCAGCAATAGTGAAATAACCTAGAGATGCATCAAAGGGAGCTAGCCCTTATCTAGAGATTCTCTCCCCAATTTTTCCAGACCCACAAGCAAGAGGGGAGTCTCCATTATGCCGCGTGGAAGAGAGAAGCCCACCCTTCTCTCAAGGGTGAAATCCACAACATCAATAATTTTTAGCACGCTCGGTGGGACCATTTTAACACTAAAAAAAGTTCTAAGATTGATGTTGGTCTTGTTACGGCAAAAAATCAATCATTAATCCAGCATTTGGCGACTCCATTATCGAGAGCATTAGTCTCTAGTTAAAGATCAGTCTGACACCTTATGCCTAAGGTCACCACATGATCTATTGCTAAGGGTGTCATTTTTAAATTCATTGAATTACCATTAAACTTAGCAAGGTGACTAAGGTTTGCAAGGACTCATCATTATTTAGCAAGTCTTTTTCCCAGACCTACTATAAGATACACTTACGCAAGAAGGCCTCGGTTGAATCCTGTCATAACTATGGCTTTACCATTTATGGCTTTTCATGGTTAGAGTACTTTGAATCTTATGCATTATGACCCAATCCCAAGTGAAGCCCTTAAGAATGTGCCTCCCTTTAATGGAGAAGGGCCTATCACTGCTATTGAACACATTAGAAATATTGCTAACCTCTGCAATATTCACAATGTCACTGAAGAAAACATTTCTATCAAATTACTCGTATTGTCTTTTAAGGGCAAGGTTTTGGACTGGTATGGGACTTTGCCCAAGAATTCAGTTGATACATGGAATGAATTGGGTACGCTCTTAACAAATAGATTCAAGGAGAAGAGTGACCACCTCTCGCTTGCTGAGTAACTAACTACCATGAAGAGAGCTCCACATGAATTCATGCAAGATTTCAACACTCAATTTTAGAAAACATGGGACAAAATCCCCATTTTGGTAAAGTTGACCCCAAGCTATGCTTTCCTCTATTATTTGAAAGCATTGAATAATGACATTGTTGTCATGATACAGTCCATGGGAGGACATGTGCTACCCGTTGCCTATGACATAGCCATAGCAGCTAAGAATTGTCTGGTGCAAGAGGGAGAGATAGCACCTAGACCTCATATGCCACTTTTCCCCAAATTTCCACCCCCAATCCAGATTGCTACACCTACCTTAGCTCTTCTGCCTGGCATAGAAAAGTTAGTTGTTACTTTTCCCAATGACCTTCATGAATTTAAAAGCTTGTTTCAAAATGTAACCAATGAACTGGTGGCTCTCAAAAGATAGCAAGCTCAAAAATACTGGACAAATCAAGGATATCAATAGTTTGGGCAAGCAAGTAGACCAACTTTCCAGAATTACAATCAAGGACAAGGTCATTTTGCACAAACTAGACCTTATCAAGGCTATAATCTAGGTGCCTCTTCATCATCTAAGGCTTTGGTGCCCATTCAAAATAATCTAGTGTAAGAAAAACCAAATTGCTCACCTATGGGATATGGTTAGGATCAAGCTATTTATACAAATAAAATGTTGAGTAAATACATGAATGCATAAGACAATCAGGCAGCCACCTGATTCCCAAGCTTTGAGACTTTAGTGCAACCCAACATGGGTAGTAGTCAGGTTCAACCTGATTCCACTCTCATGAATCACCTGCAAGGTGAATTATATGCATTCAACTACATGGGTAGAGTGGACAATCAAGGTGATTATGTCACAACCAACACAAGGTCCAAAAGGAGAGCTATGGAAGAAGCTCAAGCAACTGCTCAAACGTCTGCACTTTCTTCTTCACCACAGGTGAACCAAATATTTCCAAATTTTAGGCTACCAATTGTACCCTCAGCTCCTCGGCCTACACCTCAGGCTGTAAGCAAACTCAAATAAAATTTGAAAAGGAACAACCCTCAAATTAATGTGGTGGACCAAATGAAGAATATGTACATGAATATATCCTTGTGGGATTCATTATAAATATTGGGACAAAAAGACATGCTGCAAAAGGAATTACACGGGCTAAATGAACAAGTTGTCCCAGCCAAAGCCAATAATGTTTTGATCATGAATGGGCATCCTTCCACATCAGGCCAAGTAAAGAAAGAAGAACAGGTCCCCCCTTTTTATTTGTCCTTGGTCATAGGAGATTTCTTGGTGCACAATTGCATCATTGACAATGGAGAAAGCACCTCAGTAATTCCTAAATACATAGCGGATAAACTGGGGCTCAAATATGAATAAATGACTAAGGGAGTCCTGCAACTGGATGGATCACCAATAAAAATAGTTGGAGTGGTGAAATGTTTGAACTTAATGCTACATACATGCCCAAATTTTTTAGTTCCCCACGATGTGGTAGTAGCGGATGTTCTCCCCTACTTTGCCATTTGCTTGTCTAGGGATTTTACATCCAAAATAGGTATGTACCTATCAAAAATCTGGTCCTACCTAGTTTTTAAAACCAAATATGGGACCAAGGTCAAGATTGAGTCGGAGCCACTCCACAGAGATCATCTGGAACCATACTCATTCAAGGTGACAAATGTTAGCTACGCCATTATTGATGAAGAAGAATTCTAAGTGGATCAATCTCCATCCTCTACCCTTGAAGGAGTTATTGACCTACTCCTAGATGAATGGGGAAGTGACAACTTTGAACATGATCCTTACAATGATCCGGACACCAATTCAGGCGACAATTAGGGTGACGGTTCCACCCCAATTGATGACAAAACTTCCAGGAGCCATAACTTTTGCACTGTAGCTCCAATTGACTCACCGTTTGAACTGTTGGAAAGCTAAGAATGAAGAAAACATCATGAAATGGCATTGATATTTTCTCAATGAAGTTTTAACCCCAAAAACCCAATGGAAGTGCCTCAAATTTCAATTTTAGTAGTGCAGTCTAAAAATAGTAAGTTTCTAAAAATAGTAATTCCTCAAATTTTGTATTATTTTAAATCTTGGAAGTCAAACCACTTAATCTCCCTCAAGATTGGTGACCTTATAGATCCTCCCCATGCTTTCAAAATGTGTATAAATGAAGAGGTAACCCAAAATGTGAAGACAGACATCTCTTCCTAGAGATAAGCATATATTTGTATTGCGATCTTGAGTAATACTACATCTCTTCTTAGAGAATTCATTGTTACTATGTTATTTCTATGCTATTGAGATATTTATCAACTAGAACTTTTGAGTTTTGGATCAGTGGTATCAGAGCTAGGTCTCGAGGTCGAGACCTGTAGAAGCTGGTGGGCATGATCCACACATCCCTTCTCAAGGATAGTGATACACTGCTGCCACGTGTCCGACCGGGTCCCACCTCAGGTGCTTCAGTCCCTAGGCCACATAATGGTCTGGAAGAGGACCCAAATCACTCTGGATCTTTTGGTGTGATGGCCAGTCCTCTTGATCCATACATCCCTTCTTAGGGATAATGATACACTGCTGCCACATGTCTGATCGGGATCACCTCGAGTGCTTAAGTGGATGGCCTATATAGGGATCTAAAAGAGGACCCAGATCACTCTGGAGATTTTGGTGTGATGGCCAGTCCTTCTATTGGTATCCATGTTGTATGAAAATAAGTCCCTCATCCCATGTGTGTGGATGTTTGGAATGATACATTTGAATCATGTCAACAATCAAGCGGTTTACCACCTCTGTTTGACCATCAGTCTATTGATGGAAGGCTATGGACTTCATTAGCCTAGTATCCATCATCTTCCATAGAGTGGACCAGAAGATGCTTAAGAACCTGCTATCTTGATCTGAGACAATGGACTTGGGGAGACCAAAATGGAGTCATACATGACTAAAATATAGTTAAGCAATTTCTTTAGCAGATATATTTTTCTTACAAGCAATCATGATAGCCATTTTTGAAAAATGATCAACTACCAAAAAAATATAGTCCTTACCATGTTTTGAAGTGGGCAAACCTGAGAGAAAATTCATTGAGATAGATTCCCAAGGCCTGGTTGGTTCTGGCAATGGCGTGTACAATCCTTGTTCTTATTTGTTGGCTTGGCTATCACACATGGGGTGTAAGATTTGAGATATCTTTCCACATCCTTTCACATATGGGGCCAGTAAAAGTGTTTTTGATGAACTGTCAATGTCTTTTCAATACCAAAGTGTCCAGCTATCCTACTGAAGTGTGCTTCCCATATCATCTTTTGTTGTTCTACAACTAGAACACAGATGTGCCCCATATGATAAAGGACATTATCTTGTAAATAGAAATAAAAAACATGTTTACCTTTTTAAAGTGCTTGATATGTATCAACAAAGGTAGGATCTGCTTCATATAGAGCACCCCAAGTGGTAGTCTCATGTCCACACAGGTCAAGAATTGTTGTGAGTGCAGTAATTGGTGGGCAGCTCAGACAATCTATAGCTGTATTTGAGCTCCCCTTTTTGTGTTTGATTATCAGGTGGAATTGTAGAAGATATGTAGCCCACTTTTGGTGCCTCTCATTTCATAGTTTTCTTTGCGTCTGGATGAATTCCAATGGTCTGTGGTCAGTGTGGATGACCGTTTCTTTCCCCAAGATGTAGTGTTTCCATTGTTTGTAGGCTTGCACAATGGCATAGAGATCCTTATCATATGTTGGATATTTCCTGACTATATCAGTGAAAGTTTCACTATGATATGCAATAGGATGGCCATGTTGCATGATGATAGCTCCCATGGCATATTCAGATGCATCTGTCATCAACTCAAAAGGTTGATGCAAATTTGGCAAGGCAAGAACAGGGGCTGAACAAAGTATATTCTTCAAATTCTCAAATGCCCTTTATTGTATTTCACCCCACTAAAATGTAGCTTTAGCTCCTCCTTTAGTCACTTGGGTTAGTGACCAAGCAACATGTGAAAATCCAAGAACAAACCTGCGGTAGAAATTTGCAAGACCCAAAAAGCTGTGAAGCTCTATGAGGGTCCTTGGTGTGGGCCATTCTCAAATATCTCAAATATTTTTTGGATCAACATGGACCCCTTGCTCATTCACAACATACCCAAGGTACTAAATTGTTGTCATCCTAAATGTGCATTTGTCAATATTTGCATACAACTTGTGCTCCTGAAGAGTTTGAAGCACCTTACAAACATGTTGCAAATGTTCTTCTCATGTTCTACTATAGATGAATATGTAATCTAAGTAGACAACCAGAAATGAGTTGGTGAAGGGTCATAAGATGTCATCCATCATCCTCATGAAGGTTTTAGGTGCATTAGTTAAGCCAAAAGGCATAACCAACCATTTAAAGAGCCCCTCCTTAGATTTGAATGCAGTCTTCTAGACATCAATGGGATCGATGGGAATTTGGTGATAACTAGATTTGAGATCAATTTTGGTGAAGAAATTTTCTCCATGGAGCTGGTCCAGCAGGTCATCAATCCTAGGGAGAGGATAATGATTCTTCATAGATATTTTATTCAGGGCTCGGTAGTCAATGCAAGGCCTCCATGTTCCATATTTCTTTGATGCCAAGACAATTGGGCTACCACAAGGTGAAGCATTTGGCTTGATGTGACCCTTTTGGATCAATTCTTGAATCTATCTTTTTATCTCATCATTCTCCAAAATTAATCTACGATACACATGACTGTTAGGCAAAGGTGATCCTAGGATCAAATTGATAGAATGTTTTACTTGGGAATGTAGTGGAACTCCTGTGAGTGACTTGAATAAGTCATCAATTCTCTTATGTTTCATCTTATCTGCTTCTATTTTTGTGTTGATTGTGTAGTTAGGATTGCAACATCAGCCTTCTTGGATTTCTGTAGTTTGACCACCATGAAAACAAATTGCTTTGTTTTCTCCACCAATCTCTTGCATTGCTTAACACTGATCAGGGAGACAGATGTGGGAGGTGGTACCTCTGGTACCCTTTAGTGCCATGTTCCAAGAGTGAGGGTGATCCTTTGGGTTCGTGATTCATAGATGCCATGTCGCTCATACATGAATGACTGACCAAGGAGTACATCACAAACTTCTAGATTGACCACATCACACAAGACTTCATCTTGGAATGGTTTTATAGCATATGAAAGAAGACACTGATGGGTGACATAGAGGTCTCTCCCTAGGCTCAACCATCCAATACTGTAGGGCTTTGGATGAGGCTTCATGGATAGATTTAGACTTTTCAGAACTTTAACAAAAATTAAATTCTTTTGACTCCCACTATCAAGAATGAAATGCAAAGGCTTACCTTTTACCCATAATTTGGAGTGAAACAATCTTTCCTTGTCATATGGTCTTTCCTCATGAGTCTGTGATGAAGCGATAATGGTGTTAGGTTCAACATCTACAATTTCTTCTTCATCCTCTTCGATTGTGGGTTGTGTATGAGGCAGAGTAGTAGATGTCAAGTATTGTGACTCAGAAAGCAGTGACTTGATGGCTCGACATTCTTCTTTGGAGTGAGTTCTAGTTTTGTGGTAATCACACCATTTTCTAGCCTTCCCCTTCTAGGATTTTTTATCTTGAAATTCCTTTTGCTTCCAATTTTGGCCTCGTATTTGACCTTCCTTGTCACTTTTCCATTTTGAGGGTTGACTATGTGTTCTTTCTGCCATGCTTATGTTCAATCTTCATTGCGAATTTGTATGCCTCACCGAGGGTTTCCAAATTGAAGAGTTCCATTTCCCCTCGTATGTACCATTATAGTCTACCATGATATTTGAGAGTCTTATGTTTCTCACTTTCTTGAGTGCCCAATCTTGCAGACAAAGAATGAAAAGTGTTTGTGTAATCTTGAACAGATTGGTCCTTACCTTGGCAAAGTTGTTGCCACTGTATGTACAGATCATCATATGCTCTGATGGGAGTATTCTTCTTTCCTCACTTCCAAAAAATCATCCTAGGTAGGTTCCACCTCAAGGCTGATGCCATATGTACTAAACCTCTTTTTGTACACTTCCCACTAGTTTTTCATAGGCAATGATGATTTCAAAAGAGCAAAAGTAATCTTTTCTCCATCGGTGAACTTATTTACAGAGAAGTAGGAAGACAATTGATCCAACCAATTTTATACTACATCAGCATTGATTTTACATTCAAATGTAGGAATATCAAAATTTACCTGAACCTTGAAGGGTGTTGGGGAACTGAAAGGATGTTCCCTGGATGAGGAGCCAGGAAGTGGAGCTGAAGAGCCAGGATTTCGCATCAGAAGTGTTTGAAGAATTTGGGCAAATTGTTGTATCATCTGTGCTTATTTCCATTGGAGGGCTTCATTCACCATTTCCTTGAAAGGATTGGATGTCTCAGTGTCATCCACCATTTGAAGTCATTTGGAGCAAATAGGTGGAAAATTTGGAAGCTCTATTGTTTCCCACCCAAGCTTCTTATAGCCTGACCTCATCCTCAGGATCATACACTCTCAAGAAAAATCGCTCTGATACTACTGATCCAAAACTTAGAAGTTTTGGTTGATAAATATCTCAATAGCATAGAAATAACATAGTAACAATGAATTCTCTGAGAAGAGATGTAGTATTACTCAAGATCGCAATACAAATATATGCTTATCTCTGGGAAGAGATGTTTGTCTTCACATTTCAGGTTACCTCTTCATTTGTACATATTTTGAAAGCATGGGGAGGATGTGGAAGATCACCAATCTTGAGGGAGATTAAGTGGTTTGACTTCCAAGATTTAAAATAATACAAAATTTGAGGAATTACTATTTTTAAAAACTTACTATTTTTAGACTACACTACTAAAATTGCAATTTGAGGCACTTCCATTAGGTTTTAAAGGGTCAAAATTCATCAAGAAAATATCAGTGCCATTTCAAAATGTTCTCCTCATTCTTATCTTTCCAATGGTTCAAACGGTGAGTCAATTAGAGCTATGGTGCAAAAGTTATGGCTCCCGAAAGTTCTGTCATCAATTGGGGTGGAACTGTCACCCGAATTGTCACCTAAATTGGTGCCCAGATCATATAAGTTCATAGAAAATTCAGGACTTAGGATTTATTTCATGCATTAAGAGGGTTATTTTGTACCAAATTTGATGAAAGAAATCCAAGAGATCTTAGGTTTATGGCATATTTTCTTTGATGGCTCAAGAAGCAAGTTGGGAGCTGGTGGGGGAGTGGTGCTAGTTTCCCCTTTGCAGGAGAAATAATTTTCAGCTTTTATGTTCCAATTTTATTACACATGTAATGTTTTAGAGTATGAATCTCTCATCCATGGTTTAGAGTGGGTGAGGAAAAGAGGAATTAGAGAACTATAGGTTTTTGGGGACAACAAGCTGATCATAAATCAGGTGAGAAACCAAAATTTGACCAAGAATTCCTTACTTAAGTCTTACAAGCACAGGGTGTGGGAATTAGTAGAGACTTTCCTCACTTTCAATGTTACCTCCATTCCAAGAGAGCAGAATAAGAAAGCAGACATACTAGCAATAATTGGTGCTCAGTATAACATCCCTAAGGAGATCGATCGGGACAACAGTCTGCACCATTTGAAAATGGTAATCAGACCCTCCGTGCTTGACAACATCACCAAATGGTATGTGTTTGATAGAGATCAGAAAATAAAACTCTTATTTCAAGAGGAAGCTAAGTTTGCATCTAGAAACCAAGCCAAGCTACAACAATAGTATGGCAGCCATATTATTCAATTGAAGAATAATAAACTTTCTAAGGGCTTGGTCACTCTCGAAAGTATCTTCAATGAGGATGACAAATTGAAAAATGATAAAGTAAGCATGAAAACAAAGAAGGATAACTATGAGAAAGTTGAAATAGTCAAGAATAAGCTACTTGCACTTGGGAAAGTGTGTATAGATCATGAAAGGCAAGCCTTCATCTTGTTGTGCCAAGAGTTTGTTGATGTCTTCACTTGGGAGTATAGTGACTTGAAGGGTTTTGACCCAAGATTAGCCCAACACTATATTACATTAGAAGAAGGTGTCAAGTCGATCAAGCAAAAGCAAATGCCTATCAACCCAAAGATTGAACCTCTCATGCAGAAGGAACTCACCAAGCTGATCGAGTCCAGGATCATATTTTTGATCAAACACTCTTCTTGGCTGGCCAATCTTGTACCTATCTAAAAAAAGAATGGGGAGATCAGATTATGTGTATATTTAAAAGACCTCAATAGAGTCTCTTTGAAAGACCATTATCCTCTCCCAAGTATGGAGTAGATCCTCCAAATGGTGACAAGCAACGAGTGTTTCTTCCTCTTGGATGAGTATTCAGGGTATAATTAGATTTTGGTGCAAGACTATGACCAGTACAAGACAACCTACACTACCAAGTGGGGGATGTTTGCTTATCAAAAAATTCCATTTGGACTATCCAATGCTGGTGCCACTTTTCAACAAGCCATGGACATGGCTTTTCAAGGCTTGATAAATAACATTGTATTGGTGTATCTTGATGATGTGACATTATTCTCTAAGGAGGTGGGCCAACACATGAAACACCTCAAACAAATCTTTGAGAGGTGTAGAGAGTTTAGTATCTCTCTCAACCCAAAGAAATACATGTTCATTGTCCATGAGGGTAAACTCCTTGGCCACGTTGTTTCAAAAGAGGGCTTGACCATTGATCTAGAAAGAGTTCACTCCATCCTAGATTTATCCTTGCCTAAACACAAAAAATGTCTACAAAAATTCTTTGGCAAGATAAATTTCATCAGGAGATTTATTCCAAATTTTGTAGAGGTATTCAAGCGATTGACCTCTATGCTAAAGAAAGATAAGAAATTCATGTAGACAGTGCAAAGGAAGGACAGTTTTGAAGAGATCAAGCAAGCTATCACCTAAGCTCCTACCTTGATCAGTCCCGACTTCACCAAGGATTTCAACCTCTACACCTTCAAAAATGAAGAGGTAATCTTTGCTATGCTTACCCAAGTGAATGGTGAGAACCTTGAATAGCTGCTTGCATTTTGTAGCCAAGGTCTAGAGGGTTTTGAGGTCAGGTATACATATGTGGAGAAGCAAGTCCTTGCATTTTTATGAAGCCTAAAGAAATTTAGACATATGCTGTCCAACAACAAGGTTCACCTCATGGTTCCACATCCCAACATCAAATATTTCTTGACCAACCATGATCTAAATGAAAAGAAAGCGGGATGGATCACTAAAGTAATGGAATGTGACATGGATATCAAAACCACCAAGTTGATAAGAGGAAAAGGCCTGTGTGAACACCTTCCTGGAGACTTTAAATAGTGGAAAGAGGATAGTTTGCTCGTGCATGATGAAGCCATAGTAGAAAAACCAACAGTCATGAAGGATTGGACATCAAATATGAGGCATTTCCTTCTCACTGGTGAGTGCTTGCAGGGCCTTGATAAGACCAAGAGGAGATATTTTAGACTTCAATCTCTACCTTATGTCCTAATTGATGGAGTGTTATTCAGAAGGGATTTATTAGGAGTAATTTTAAGATGGATAGACCCAAGTCAGGCCAACAGGGTGTTATCCAAGTTCCATGATGGGCTAGCTAGTGGTCACTTTGCTCCTAAGCCTACATCTACAAGAATAATGAGAGCTAGTTACTTCTGGCCCACTCTATTCAGAGACACCCATGCCTGGGTATGAAAGTGCCAAAAGTGTGCTCTCTTTGATGGGAAACAATGGCTAGCTGCAATGCCTCTATAGCCTATTCAGGTGGAACAACCATTCATGCAATGGGGCCTTGACTTCATAGGGATGATTAATCCTCCCTCTTGTGCTAGCCACAAGTGGGTCATGACTACTATAGACTACTTCATGAAATGGGTAGAATCTGTTTCTCTGAAGGAGGCCAATGAAAGTGCAGTCCTAGATTTTTATGAAGACCAGGTGACAAGGTTTAGAGTTCTAGCTACCATCATCTCAGATAATGCTTTAGCTTTCTTGGGGACTAGAATGAGTGAATGGGAATTGAGATACGACATCTATCTTAGCAATTCTTCCAATTACTACCCACAAGGGAATGGGCTGGTTGAGTCCACAAATAAGAATCTGATCAAGTTTATCAAAAGAACAATGGAATAGAATTAGAGAAATATGCATGCCAAGTTGAAAATAGCCCTATGGGTAGATAGGATCACTCCAAAGAGGGCAATTAGAAATTCACCATACACACTCATGTATGGAAGGGAAGCTAGACTTCCTATTTCACTTAAATTACCAGCCTTGGACCTTGCTCAATAGTTTCACGTAGAAGAAGGAAACAACATGGAAGTTAAGCTGTGTGAATTGATGGAACTTCAAGAAACAAGGGACCAAGCTATGGCTTCTATGACCATATGCCAATAGCAGATGAAGAAGCACTTTGACAAGAGATCCTCATCAAAATGTTTCTCTGAAGGAGACACCATCTTAAAATGGGATGAGGACTAAGCTAAACCTGGAAAGCATATGAAGTTTGACACCCTATGGAGTGGTCCATATGTCATCACTAAGTGCAAGCAGCACAATGCATTCTAACTCTCCAGGTTGGATGGTGAAGAATTGTGTATCCCAGTTAATGGGATACATATTAAGCATTATCACTGAGCTTTCTCCCATCATGTACATATTTTCCTTATTTTTCCTTATTTTACCTAAGTGTTTTTGCACATGTTAGTAGTTTTCTTAATCTTGTGTCATTTCCTTTTTGGGGTAAAAGCTTCATGATTGATTCTTGGATATCTCAAGGCTGTTGCTAACTCTTTCAAAGCTACATCTTGACTCCATGCCCAATGGATTTTGAGGCTACTAATTTTCAAGCATGGCAGGCATACTTCCCCTGGGAATCACCAATTTGTTGACCATTTTTAGTCTTGCAGGCCAAAATTGGTCTCCTTCTTTCCATACTATTCTGAATCGTCATTCCTAGATGTATCCACCTTTTGTAAATACCCATTTTCTCTCTAAAATAAATCGTGTTCTTATAAAAGATGGATAGATCTAAAACCTGTAGGTTTCGATTCAATATGGGGCCTATTTTGCTTTGAGAAAATGCCTTAGACAAGCTTTTGATAAGGGAATGGGCCAGCATGAATCCAAGTCTCCTACAAAGCTATGAAAGGCAAGTGCCCTTGCAGAGGGCAGGAAGGTGCCCACAAACATCAAATTCTAGCATGGTGAAATAGCTATTGGAATTCAAACATCCAACGACGTCCCCATGGACGTCAAATTTAGGACAGTGGAATAGCCGTTGGCTTTCAAACGATGATGGACGCACAGACGTCAACTTTGTGGATAACCATTGATCTTTGAATGATTGAGCATGAACTCAAAGAAATTCAAAGGGCTTAAGGCCAAAAGGAAGATACCACTGAGAATGGAGCTCGAAGAGCCAAAGGATTGATAGAAGATAGCCCTGAGAGTTGAAAGGGTCATGAAAAGACAAAATTTAGGAAAAGACAAAAGTCAAGAATGAACTCAGTGACCTGTCAAGAAAGGAGCTTGAGGAGCCAAGTGCAGAAGCAGACAAAATAATCTAGGTGGCAAAAGAAGGTGTCAGCACAAGGAGTTATTCCAGCGGTTGAAATAGTCTCCACCAAGTGGTCATCAAGGAGCATGAATAGTGAAGGCTCAACCTATTTTTTTCACTTTGCATTGATGAGTATACAACCACATGAATGTGATGCAGGAGCATCTACAATAACACTATGGAGGACTAGTTGCAAATACAAATGAAATTCTAGTGGGAAATTTCAAATTCTGGTTTTCCCTCCAAATTGTGTAGATTTCAAATTTTCATCTTGAAAGTAAAATGTAATTATCAAAAAGTGAAAGTGAAAAGGTAAAAAGTAATGGTTAGGCTGTTGAGGAAATCAGGGGGAATTGGTTGAAACTATTTTCAACCTTAGAATATTGTTAAAACTTAAAAATAGTATTTTGTTTTGCCTTAAGCCCAATTTGTGCGTAGAAGTTAGAAGGGAAGCTCTTCAAAAGAGCAAAAGAGAGAATTCATTCAAAAAGGAGGAGAAGAGAAAGAAGAGAGGATGAGAGGGGCGTAGAAGAGAAGAAGGATAGAGAGGAAAAGTCCTCTCATTCAAGGGAAAGAAGATGGAATGAAGAAAATAGAGGAGAAACAGTGAGGGAGGACCTCACTCAAGAGTTGTTAGAGTTAAAGAGAAGGAGCAAAGAATGTATGAAGGAGCAAAAAAGGCTTTGAAAGCCATGGGAAATTGAATCTGGACATTGATATTGACCTGTAAGTCTTCTAGTTGATCAAGAAAGAATGAATGTATTTGTTTCATATATGGTTTCTTAATGAATTTTGGTGACAGGCCTGTGTATGTGAATGTGTGTGATGATTTTCTATAAGAAAATTGTGAAAGACTGATTATTTTGTATGTTGGGAACAATATAAAAGTGGTATTATGTGATCAAGAGGTTTTAAGGAGTGTGGAATGTTATAAAAAGCCTAAACAGGCCTAAACAGGGTATTCAGGCCTTGAAAACTACAGCCCACTGTCTTAAGTAAAACCAACGTGTAAATGTTTGCATAAAGCTTATAATGACATGGAGATAAGTTTATGAGGCAAATAGAAACCTAAATGAAGAAGAAACAAGCTTTTAAACCCCTTTAATGTCTTAAAAACTCCACAGTTGGAATTCAGGCCTGTAGGTGGCAATATACAGTCAGTGATAAGACATTGAATGTTTTGCATAGTAGATTGATTGTTAAACTCATCACTTGATATGAGTATGTGAATGGGGGGGATAATTTAGATGTTTACATGTTTGTATATCACCTTGAAAGGCCTATGGACCATTGTGTTTAAGAAGACAAACATGAACCCTGTTGACTGTTATGAAAATACAGTCAAAGTCATCTGAAATGTTAAGCATTGGAAGGTACAAAAGGTTGATATGACCTGGAGGATGATTGGAGAAGGTGTAGGGAATCAAGACAGACCATAGATAATTGATTATAACCCTTGAAACAAGCTAAAACACTCCCAACAAAATTAATAAGCTCTCGGCTTGTGATAGTCATGAGAAAATCCTGAATTAGGTTCAAGCCTTCAAAATGAGTTTTAATACTTGAAAACTCTTGAAAATTTTTAATCTAAACCTTGACAATATTATAAAACTGTTAGAAGTGGTTTCAAGGTGTCACAATACGGAGAAGTATGGAAAAGAACAATTGCCAAGTGGATCCTAGGTGCATGTGAGATAAAGAGCATAGGCCAATATAAGAAATGTGAGTTTATCCAAAGAAGTGCCCTAAAAAATGATTGATTAACCTGTAAGAAGATAATGGGTATCTGGAATGATGCTTGGTTTGACTATAAATTCCATACTTTACTCTGGACAAGGTGTTTTGCATACAAGGAGGGCTAATTAGAACAGGGCTTAAAGAAGGAAGTACAATTCCGTACAAAACAACCTCAAGAGATTTTTTAGTATGTTATAGAAGGGCTTAATGGGTATCCATAAATGGTTTTACTTTCATGATTGAGCTAACATATAGAAAGTTATGGCCAATAAATAGGGAAAATAGGGCTACAAGGAATGAATGATCTAGATAGGTTTGTATAAGTTTGTTGATGGTTATAGAGTAGTCCAAGGTCAACTCTTCATTAGAATTTATTTAATAAGTGGTCTTATTTGTAGACAAACGAGAGCGGCCCATGCTTTCACAATAATGTTTGAACGCCAAAGTCAAGACTGGTAACTAACACAGGATATTCTCTCAATATTTTCTTCTTCCCAAGGCATTCAACACAGCATGGGCCACTTGTAAAAAAAAGTAGTGCCATTGATTCCTCTTCCTCTATAGATATTTTAATCTCTCATTTGAGAAGGGATCTCTCATTTTTGGTATGGCGCAGCCCTGCCAAATTTTCACCTTAAATCAATAGAAAGCATTTTTTACCTCTATTTGGTTGGATATATCTTTGAGTGTGCCTGAGTATTAACTTTGTGTTCAGTCATTTTTTCATGATGATTTCAAAATCTTGATACCAACACACCTGGTATAAACAAAGTACCATTCTTGCAGGTAACAAGAAGAGCTGTATTTGGAGCGCATAGGCAGAAGAAGGTTACCAGATAGTGTATTTTTTCTACAGTGCCTGTGGTAAGTTCATTTTTTGTGTGTCTTCATTAAGCCTTCCTATTAATCTCCCTACAGTTAGCTCTTTTCATCAGATAAAGTGTATGTATGTGTTCTTATGGTTTAAAGTGTGAGTAATGAGTGGATAAAACTTGTTTGGTGCATCACCATCTTAGGTTAGTTTCTGTTTTTAGCATCCTTCTCTCTTTTCAACCCCCCCTTTTATATATTAGCAGTAGTAGTGAAATAACGCAGAGATGCATCAAAGGGAGCTAGCCCTTATCTAGATATTTTCCCCCAATTTTTCTAGACCCATAGGCAAGAAGGGAGTCTCCATTATGCCGCATGGAAGAGATAAGCTCAACCTTCTCTCAAGGGTACAATCCATAGCGTCAATAATTTCTTTACGCACCTCACTTTAATTTTCTTGGTGTCTTGTAGGTCATGTGATGTGTTAACCTTTGGTGCCTTTCTGAAACATTACAAGTCATAGTGCCTCTCTTGTAGACCTATTTTTTCCTACCCTTCAAAGTACATCTTCCCCTTTGACCTCCACACAACTACTCTACTTGTAGCTCTAAAACAGGATCAGCTAGACTTGTCTTATTTAATTCTAGAATTAGTCACTAAGTTTCCTAGTCTAAATGTGGATCACTTTATTTTGGTGCATCACCTCCCTTAGCTTAGATTTTCCTTTTTAGGTTATCCTCTTATTCTATTTCGTTAGTCAGTAGTAGATTTTAGCATGGAAAATGAGAGCTAAAGTGAAGCATCTAAGAAACTAGCCTCATTCAAAATCCTAGAGGTTGAATATCATGATAGGATACCCATAGCCTGAGGTTGTCCTAATACTTGTAGCTAAGAGTGAGAGAGCCTAAGAAACTCTCCCACAAAGGGTGCAATTCTAGCCTACAACAATTTTTGGCATGCTTGGTGGGACCACTTTCGAGGAAGATTGGTCAAGTTTGATGCTGGTTTGATCAATTTGTAGTGGTTATAGATTTCACATTTCAATATTTAGTGACTTTGAAGAACACTGAATATTATGGTGACAAAACAATAACTATTCTTCATGCCAAAGGTGACTACAAGATTAGATTTTATAGGTATTCCTTTTGAATTTGTGGAATTACTCTTGAACTTAGTATGAAGGCTAAGGTTCGCCCATACTCACCCATACATAGGAAACTTTTTTCCTAAACAAGTCATTAGGTATACCTATACAACAAGATCCTTGTTAGTCCCTTTTGCTACCATGATTCCCTAAAGAGATTTTGTAGGCTTCAGTGGCCAAAGTCCTTTGAATCTACCATAATATGATCCTATGCCAAAAGCAACCCTAAAAAACATCCCATATTTCATAAGAGACTAAGCTTTAACTCCTATTGAACACATCATAGACAACCACTTTTTGCAATATCCATAATGTCATAGTATAAAATGTAGCTATCAGACTATTGGTTGTATTTAAGGGAAAGGCTTTAGATTGGTATAGAGGTTTAGCTCCTAACTCTATTAAATCATGGGGACAACTGGGAATATCTTTATGTAAAATATTTATAGACAAGAGTGATCATTTGTCACTAGTAGAATAGTTGACCACAATCAAGAGAACTCCTCATGAAGTTATGCAAGACTTCAACACAAGATTCCAAAAAGATTGGGACAGAATTCTAGTCACTATTAGACCATCCCCTAACTTTAGATTCTTATACTATTTGAAGGCTTTAAATAGTGATATTGATATTATGATCTAATCCATAAGAGGGGACATATTTTTAGATGCTTATGAGGTGGCTATTAAATCAAAAAATTGCCTAGTTCAGGCTAGCAAGCTTACTCCTAGACCCCCAATACCTCTTTTCCTTGAGATCAGACCACCTCCTATGGTTGTTTCCCCACTTGACATTATTATTCAAACCCCAATGATTACCGCTATACCTTCACCCAAGAAAGAGAAGGCCTCCACTAGTGGATCTAGTGACTCCCAAGAGCAAAAGAACTACTTAGAACTTAAGAGCATGCTCCAATTCTTGGGGAATGATGTGGTCAATGTCAAGAGATAACAAGCATATAGTAAGCCTTATCAAGCTCCATATCAGCCTCAAAAATAGTCTTATCAAGCAAATAGGCCACCCTACAAAGGAAATTTCCAAAGCCAAGGTCAAGGACAAGGGTAACCTAACTATGCTAGACAAAACAACTATAATCTAAATGTTGTAGGCTCTTTCAACTCCTTGGTTCCTATTCAAAACAATATGTCTCAAGAGGCTGAAGGGATAATGCTTTGGAATCATTCTTTTGGTAAATCCATTATCCTAACTAATGGTTCTAAGTAGGCATTTAATGACAAATGGCAGTAAGCTATTGCTTATGGATATAATCAAGCCTTAATGGCTCAAAGCATGGAGACTCCCATGATGACAAATCTAGAGCAATCTTCATAAGAACAAGGATTGGATTAGGTACCAAACCAACCAGATGATACAATGGTCATATATGATCAAGAAGAGTGCTATGTATCCAATCAACAGGCCAACTTCAATCAAGCTCATGTCCTAGTGTTGACAAATACAAGATTTAAAAGAAGGAATATGGATGACAATCAAGGAGCATTCAAGGAACCCCCTACCACCACTCCTTCATTGTCAAATTATAATGAGATTGTTGTCACTCTAAAGGTCTTGGCACCTCCATAAGGCTAATAGATTCAACAAACAATAATAGTGTCTCCCAAAGCACATGCAAAAGTTAGTAGTACACGGATAAACATTATTGAACAAATGAATAAATCTAATGTGAGTGTACCAATGTGGGACATACTTTCCATGCCTGGTCAAGTGGATATCCTTCAAGAAGGTTTGTACAAGATAGGTGTTAAAATAATTATAGGTAAATAATTAAGCAAATAAGTTGAGGTCCTCACTAATGGAGCTAAGGGTCCTATGGGCGAAATGTCAAGTAATGTGTTCAAACCTCTTCCTTTTTATGTTTCATTAATCATTGGAGACTCCTTGGTGCATAATTGCTTGGTAGATAGTGGAGCTAGCACTTCAGTGATGCCAAAGTCCATAGTTGATCAACTGAACCTAAAATATGAGCTACATACAAAGGGAGTTATGTAGCTTGATGGTTCTTCCATGAAGCCATCTAGTATCATCAAGGATTTGAATATGACCTTACATGCTTGTCCTAGTGTTTTAGTGGCTCAAGATGTATTGATCATTGATGGAACTCCTCGCTTTGCATTATGCCTCTCTAAAGAATTCATAACCAATATTAAGGACTATCTAATAGCAGATTGGTCCTACATGGTATTCAGAACAAGGTAGGAGACTAAGGTATCAATCAAGGCTGAGCCCACAACACAATTCCACATTGAGCCTCATTAACTAGATAGCATAAACATCATTTATACTATCCTTGACAAGGATGAATTTACAATTGGTCAAGAGTTGAATACTCATCCTGAGGAGTTTCTAGACTTATTCTTAGATGAGCTATGGGAGGATAACTAATTTCTCAACCCTTTTGAGGGTGTTACAAAAAGAGACATTGATGTCTATTTGATACATGAAGAAAATTAGCTCACGCCTTCCCTCATTGATCCTAAAGAAGACCTCAATGATATGTGGAAGTTATTATTTAATGGTTCAAGGAGAAAAAATGGAGTAGGTGTAGGGGCAATGTTGGTTTCCCCTTTAGGTAATAAGCATTTCTCTTCCTATAGGTTCCATTTCAGTTATTCTTCTAATGCAATAGAATATGAAGGCTTGATACATGGTCTCCAATGGGCCAATAAAAGAGGAATCAAAATATTGAAAGCATATGGAGACAATGAGCTTATAGTGAACTAAGTTAGAGGCTTGAACATCACAAAGAATCATTTGATGAGGTCTTACAAAAATAGAGTGTGGGACCTAATTAAAGATTTTGAAGCCTTCAACATCTAAGCTATACCAAGGAACTAGAATTATCATGTTGATAGGTTAGCAATGGTGGGAGCTCAGTTCAATATTCTAACTAAGCTAAAAAAAACCAAGGTTCAACCACATGTCAAGGTGGTGGTGAGGCCATCAGTGTTAGATTATTAAGTCCATTGGAAAGTTTTTGAAAATGACAGACAAATTGCTTGTTTCTTGTAGTAGGAGGTAGAGTTTTCCTCAATAAACCAAGGTAAATTTCAACATCAGTATAAGGATCAATTTTTTTAGCTGAAGTCTAAAAACTTCCTAAAGGGCTGGTCATCCTTGAGGGTATTTTCCATGAGGGAGACCATATGAGGAAAGAAAAGGCGATAATGTCAACCAATGAATAAAATTTTGAGAGAGTCCTCATCTTTAAAGATAAAATTCTTAAGCTCAGGAAGGTAAGTAGCAAGGCTGAGAGGCATGCTTTCATAGCACTCTGTTAGGAATATGCAGACATCTTTGCTTGGGAATATAGTGACCTGAAAGGTTTTGATCCAAAGTTAGCCTGGAAAACTATAGAACTAGAGGCCAATGCTAAGCTTGTGAGGAAAAAACAAAGGCCCATTAATCCCAAAATTTAAGGGGTAATGAAAAGAGAGATAACCAAGTTAATTGAATCCAATATCATCTTCCCCATCAAGCACTCTTCATGGGTAGCCAATTTGGTACTTATAAGGAAAAAAAGTGGGGAGATTAGGCTGTGTGTTGACTTCAGAGATCTAAACAAAGTATCCTTGAAGGATCATTACCCTCTACTATCCATGGAACAACTTCTTCAAATAGTTATAGGGTCATAATGTTTTTCCCTTTTGGATGGGTATTCAGGTTACAACCAAGGATTAGTAAAATAAGAAGATCAATACAAGACTACCTTCACCACCAAATAGGGCATGTACGCATACCAAAAGATGCCCTTTGCTTTTTCAAATTCTAGGGAAATTTTCCAAAGTTATATGGACATGTATTTCCAAGGATTATTGAATTAAATGGTGTTGGTCTACTTAGATGACATCATGGTTTTCTCCAAGAATGCCAGTGAACATATGGACCACCTGAGGTTGAAGGTTAGCAGTTGGGCCACATCATTTCAAAACAAGGGATATATATTGATCCTAAAAGGGTAGATGCCATCTTAGCACTCTCTCTCCCCAAGCATAAGAAATGAGCTCAAAGCTTTCTTGGCAAGATAAACTTTGTAAGAAGGTTCATACTAGGCTTTGCAAGCTTGGTCAAGCCTATTACTACCATGTTAAAGAAGAGTCAAGTTTTTTCTTAGCAAAGAGAAGGAAAAGATGCTTTCGAAGCCATCAAATAAACCATTTCCCAAGCACCCTCATTCATAAATCTTGTTTTCTCTAAGCATTTCATGATATACACCTTTATCAACGTTGACCTTTTGTCAGCTATGCTGATACAAAAGAATGGCAAAGGAATGGAGTAGCCAATTGCCTTTTTCAATCAAGGGCTAGAAGGATATGAGGTAAGATACTCTTTTATAGAGAAGCAGATCCTTGCAGCAATAAGGAGTCTTAAGAAGTTTAGACCAATGCTCTCCAAAAAATAAGATTTATCTCATGTTACCCCACCCTAGAGTTTGGGATTTCCTCCTTAACAAAGATTTGAATGAGAAAAGAGCTGGCTGGATCACCAAAATCATGGAGTTTAATGTGGAAATCAAAGTGACCAAGGTGGTTAGTGGTAGAGGTTTGTGTGAGCACATGGTGGAAGATCTTCAAAAAGACAAAGGATTTGCCATGGTGATTCAAGACAACTCACAAGCAGAGGGACCTCTACTTCATAAGATTTGGCTCCATGATATGGCACATTTTCTACTAATAGGAGAATGCCCCCAGGGTCTAGACAAGGCAAAAAGAAGGTATTTCAGACTTCATTCCATACCTTATGCATTGGTTGATGGGGTTTTATTTAGAAAGGACCTCAGTGGAGTGATCCTAAAGTGCATAGATAATGACCAAATAACCAATCTCTTGGAGCAATTCTATTATGGACCTACATGAGGTCATTTTGCACCTAGAACCATAAAAGCAAATATAATGAGGGCTAGTTATTACTAGCCTAGCCTTTTCAAAGATGCTTATGCATGGGTAATAATGTGTCAAAAATGTGCCCTCTTTATAGGTAAGCAAATATTATCAGTGTTTCCTCTTAACCCAATTTGGTTAGAGCAACCATTCATGTAGTGGGGTTTGGATTTCATAGGAGTAATCAACCCTCCATCAAGTGCAGGGCATAAGTGGGTGATTACTAAAATTGACTACTTCACTATATGGGTGGAAGCCATCACATCAAAGGAATCTAATGAAAGTGTAGTCCTAGACTTTTACTAAAACATTGTAACTAGGTTTGGTGTTCCATCCACTATCATTTTTGACAATGCATTGGCATTTCTTGGTCTAAAAAAAAGTGAATGGGATCTCAAGATGGGCATCTACCTTAGCACCTCTTCCAATTATTATCCTTAAGGAAATGGACTAGTTGAATCCAAAAACAAGAATTTGATGAGAATCATCATGAGGACTATGGAGGAGAATAAGAGAGTGTGGCACACCAAACTAAGATAACCTTGTGGGTTGACAGGGTGACTCTTAAAGCTACCATTAACAATTCTCCATATGTTTTAGCATATGGAAGGCAAGCCAAGTTTCCCACTTCTCTTGAGTTGATTGCATTATAACTAGCCCATCAAATAGAGTTGATGGAAGATGAGCCCATGAATGTGAGATTGGTATAACTCATGGAGCTTGAAGAAACAAGAAAACTTGTAATGAAGATACTAGAGTCACATCAAGCTCAAGTCAAGAACGCCTTTGACAAGAGAGCCATATCAAGGGTCTTCAAAGAGGGGGATCTAGTCCTCAAATGGGATTTAAATAAGTCTAAGCCAGACATACATACCAATTTTGATAGCTTATGGAGTGGCCCTTATTTGATTCATGGATGTAAACAACATAATGCTTTTCAGCTTGCCCAACTAGATGGAGAGGTATTATCCATCCCAGTCAATGGGATTCATCTAAATACTCACTATTAAAAGAGTTTGCAACCATTGTATATATTGTACATTTTGTATAGTTGTTCATATTTTCTTATAAGTGCCTTGTGCACATCCTTTTCAGTTGTGTGCTTCCCTTCCCTAAGTGCCTTGGGCATAGTATTGTTTTGTTCTAGTTGTTCTTGTTGCTTCAAGGGGAGTTTCTAGATAGAGCCAACCTTGTCAAAGAAAGTAGTAACTCCATGCCCAATGGATTGGATGAAGTAATGAGTTGGGTACTTCAAGCATATCAGGCATGGTTCCCTATGAGTCACCAAAAATATTGGTAGTTTTTGACCCCACAGGCCAAAAATGCTGCCCTTACCATTTTTTAAACTTTATACTTCATGTTATTTTTACCTTGAAGGTTTTTTTCATGTTGTTCAGAGCAATTGAAAGAAGCAAGAAAAAGGACTTTGGGTTTTCCCCAATTGATGAATTTAAGCTCACTCAGAAAGAAGACTTTGGGTTCACAATGCATGAAGACTTCAAGTTTTCATGACCGTAACACTTCAGGCTTTCTTATATAAGTAACTTCACCTGATAAGCCCAAAGTAAGTAAGAGCAAATGGAAAAATTGAACTTATCTTGAACAATGGTTCATGGGTTTTCAAGAGAGGAAGACTTTAGGCTTTCTTATATAAGTAACTTCAACTAAGAATCTTGATGTAAGTAAGAGGTAATGGAAAACCCGAGCTAGTCTTGAATAATGGTTTGCAGGTTTTCAAGAGAGAAAGACTTTGAGATTTCCTACATCAATAACTTCACCAAAGAAGCTTGAAGTAAGAAGTGGAGAACCTGATGAATGTAAAAACATCATGGCTCAGTCTAGATTCAAAGATACAGGGATTGCATCCTTATGCATGTAGGTCAAGGTGGCATGAGGATCCAGGATTAAGGACCAAATGACTAAAGCAAATTAAGCAAAAGTAAAGATGACTCAAGTTGAACCAATATGACAATAAGAACCACACCTCATCATTAAAGTTCTTGAAGGAAACAAAATAGTTGTTTTCACCCATTTGTACAAAGTGGGTGAGCGACTTGAATAAAGATGTGGAACCATGATTTTGGCCATACTATTGACAAATAATCACCTAGAATAGGTTCAATCATGATGATATACAAGCATGGAGGTTTCATCTTCACAAAGAAAAGGATCTTTGAGTCCCTCTCCATCATTATGACCCCCTCTCCATCCTCTCATGTAATGTCCCCTCTTCTCTCATCCCTTTTTGCTATATATACAAATGATTAAACCTTAGAAAAGGATCCCTCAACTGGTGATAGAGGAACTCTATCAAAATTTATTTATAACACTCTATTGAATCAATACAAGACAAATTTTTGATTTCTGTTGAAGTCAAGTGTGCACTATTAGAATTTAACTTTTATAATGTATGTTTTTATCTCATCATCTGTGATTTCTCTACACACCTTGCTTCAATTTTCTTGGTTTCTTGAAAGTCATGTGATGTGTTAACCTTTGGTGCCTTTCTAAAATGTTACGAGTCATAGTGTCTCTCCTATAGACCAATTTCTTCCTACCCTTCAAAGTGCATCTTCCCCTTTGACCTCCACCTAACTACTCTGCTTGCAGTTTTGAAATAATATTAGCTAAACTTGTCTTGTTTAAGTCCAGAAGTAGTCACTAAGGTTCTTAGTCTGAATGTGGATCACTCTCTTTTGGTGCATCACATCCCTTAGCTTAGATTTTCCTTTTTAGGTTATCTTCTTATCCCTTTTCCTTAGTCAACAATAGATTTTAACATGAAAAATGAGAGCTAAAGTGAAGCATCTGAGGAACTAGCCTCATTAAAAATCCTAAAGGTTCAACCTCATGATAGGATACCCACAACTTGAATTTGTCCCAACACTTGTAGCTAGGAGTGAGAGAACCTGATAAACTCTCCCACAAAGGGTGAAATTCTAGCCTACAAAAATAAATAGCATAAGTGTTGGATCGAATAATATTACTCTTCATGTCCTATGTATTAGGGTGTTACTCATACTTACTTTATTTGAAGTTCCCTATATATATTTGATTGCTTTGCATTTAACCCCTCACATTGTGCCACAAGCTTTGGTGCAAACTAGGTTATTTTACTTTTCTTGTTATTAGAATAGTTTACTCTCTTATTTGTTAGCATAAGTGAAATATCAAATCATAAGACTCTTTTAGGGTTGTTGTGTGATTGTGTTAGACTGTAGGCTTTGGAACCCTTCCTAACATGATATGTTGTGATAAATGATATAAGTGATCCCTTAATCAAGTCTAGTGGATCCCCATATTGGTCATGATCTTGCTTAATAAGTGTATACCTAATCAGAAGTGTAGGTGTGCTTTATCTTATCCGATCCAAGATTAATTCATGTACATCATGAAATTCCAATTTCATACATTCTAGTGAACTCGACGTGAATTTTATCCCACCACTGGTTAGATTGACTTCACATTTCCATTTTTTTTCCTTTCTTATTTAACATTAGCTTCACTTTAGCTTCACCTTTAATAAATTATGGTTCTTGATGTGAAACTAACCCTTGCAAAATTTATTTCACTTATTTCATTCCTTTTGTCATCATTTCTATCATATATTTTGACATATTGGTTTGATTTTGTTGACCCAGTTATTTTTCTTTGTACATAGGAGTAGGTAATTGGATTGATCAGCTCAAATTAGTACAAGTTTTCAACACTTTTTAGACTCCTAATTCAACATACTAGGTTGACCAGGTTGACCTAGTACACTTTTTTAACTTCTATAAGAGGTTCTTATATAACTTGGTTGACCAGCTTGACACAGTTCTATAGAGTGGATCAATTTATCCAACGTTCTTGATCAATAATATCCTTCATTTCCATCTCTAAAGCATCAATGTTAGTCTTTTATTCTTTGTCTCTTTCTGGTCTCTTCTTTCCTTTCAAGTTTGTAGTCTTCAAAAATACCCATGCACAACCAGCTAGATCATCTTGATCAACCCAGTTATATGTTTTGTATGTTGTTTGAAACAACTAGGTCAACCTAGTGGGTTTTCCAGACCCTATCTTTAGTAGTACTAGCTTGAGCCTATTAACCTAATTATGTATGTTGTGCATATAGTGTTTTCACTATACCTTGTTTCAAATTTGGAATTCACCTTGTATGTTAATCTCATCTTTTTTTTTGTTGCTTACATGCTTAGAATAGTTCACATAGTCTAATTAGGAGGTTTTAATTAATCACTTAATTTTACTATTTCTATTTTATACACGCATGACCAAATCACATAACATCAACAAGCTTTTTAACATTTGACTACCCAGGGCAACCTACTTGGATTTCATCACCAAGGAGGAAGCTGAATTGATGATATGGTCAAGTATAAAACATCATTAATGGTATATTTGAGCTAAACACTTGACACCCTTATCACTGTGGTGTGTGAAGTGAGGGGGTAGGCCCTAATGCCAAGCCTATATCATTACCACTACAATCCATTTCATCTTAAACTCACTTGAATCCATCTATAGATTGATATCTAATACCTTTCTTACAACTGACTCCCTATCATTTAAAATTATTCTTAATAATCTAACTAACATTATAGTTTGACCAATTAGATAGCTTTACTTTCCAATTTTTATGCTTGCTCTTGCTTAATTGTGTCTGTAATTGGTGTAAGGTTTTTATTTGTGTGCATCAATTGGATTGTCTAGCGTCAATTCAATTGACTATTTCTTTACTTTCAACATTTACTTTCCTATATTAGCTACAAAATCATCTTGTTCAATTTTTCATCTTATCACCAATCTTTTGTTTTTCCCTGTCTACTGTACTAGGTTAACCTGGTCAACCCTATATTATCACAGACCTTTTTTCTACTCCTGTTCACTTTTCTAGGTCAACTTGGTCAACTCAATACAATATGTAGATCCTATTTTTATACTAAGTCAACTTGGTCAACCCAATTCTATTTCTTGCTTTCCCTATTTATCAACCTAATTCTTCACCTCTTCTAATTTTCATTATGTTCATTTCCCTTTGGTTAGAATGAGGTATCCTATCATAATATTTTTGGACAATCTTAATCCATTTAGATCCTATATGGGATGTTCATTTCTCCCTTTCTTTTCCTCCCAAGAACACCATCAATCATGGGGCATTTCTTCTCCTCCACCTATAAATTGTAACATGGTTCAAATAACACATCAATATAAGTTGATGGATCTAATCCTTTCTACACCTACCAAGAAATCTCTCAAAATCTTTAAAATAATGTGAGGGTGATTGACACAAGTTTACTTAACAATCCCATTAACAACCCTTCTTTTAATAATCCTCCCCCCAACACCAATTCAAGGAGTGATCCTTCTAACACCAACCCTCCACCTAATACAACCCATTTATTATCCCAAGTGATTCAACAAATGAACATTAAGCAAAACTCTAATGCCAATCAAATGATGCAACTTCAACAACACTTGATCAATGTGGCTAATCAATCTCCAATCATGCATCCTCAAGATAATCCTAATAACATTCTTCCACCTCTTAGAGATGCCTTAGGTAATGTTATTACTCAACCAATAATGAATAACAATATACTTAAAAACATTCAAAATGATCCTTTAGCTCCTTTCATTGTATCTATTGACATCGGTAACATATCACCAACTATCAAATATGATGGGACTAAAGACCTTGACTCATTTCTTAAAGCCTTTGGTAATCTCTACAAAGAGTAGATCCAAACTAATACTTTTGCTACTACTAATTTCTCAATTTAAAATTTCACTAGTGATGTATTAGAATGGTATAATCAATTACCCCAACATTGTATTTAGAAACTTTAAGATTTGCTCAATCCTTTAGTTAAAGAGTTTCAACATAATGATCTTCCTAAAAATTGTCTCGGCTATTTCATAAATGCTAAGCAATCTCATAACGAATTGGATCATGACTTTATTAAAATATGGAAATCCTTAGCTCATAAATCTGATCATAATATGTTTAATGATAATCTATTCAAACTCTTTATCACCACTTTAACTTCCACTCTTCAATACAAGGTTCTAACCTTTGCTCCTCAAACTCTTAATGGAGCTCTTGATCAAGCTAAATGTGAAGACTTTCTTATGAAGCAATTCAAACCTAATTCTAAACTTATTAAAAGATATTTTCAAACATCCAATTCCATCACTAGTAACACTTCTCAAACTAAAATAGTAGTTGCCAAAAATGATAGTCCTTTACCATCTCACATACCTCTTTTAGTACATCAAATGAGACAATTTTTACTGCCCTCTAAACCTTTCATATATCCTAATGCTTCTCCTAATTGGTATGATCCCATTTTCTTTTGTTGGTTTCATGCTAACATTGGGCATTCTCATGAATCTTGTAGAGGTCTTTCTAACTGTGTTATTTCTTACATGCTTGGTGATTCATTCAACCATGAAACCATGATAAAAAATTGTCATCAAGAATACACTAATGCTTCTCAAAAATGACAATCCTCTAAAGATTGTACATCTAATAACAAAAAATATTTTTCCCATAATCAATCAAATTTCAAACATATTTGTGCAATTAACGTTGATTATGACCAATACTTTAACAACTCTCAATATGTCAATACGGCTAAGGTCAACTATTGTCAGAAACCAACTCACAAAGCAATTATTACCAAGCCTAAGAAAACTTCTTTGGAAGAACAATTGCTTAAGGATATTACCACCATCAATATTGAACAAAATCACCTGAGGAAAAACTTCCTCCTTCTAATCCTCCAACCGCATATATTCCTCTAAAGTCTAATTTGTCTTCTAAACCTCATGGCTCTTCTTCTATATCTCATTTGAATTTTCTTTAATAAATTAAATCTATGCCATGTAATATTCCTCTTATGGAGTTGGTTCACACTTCACCTTATTATCATAAATCCTTATGCAAAAACTCGTAGATATCAATGATCCATCTTCTTTAGATGAAGAACCACCTTCTATTGATTCTCAACCAACTAACATTAATACCATTGAATCTATGTGTCCCTCTTCCAAGCCTTCCATTGAATTCCTTGAAGAGGACATGATTAATGACAAAATCCTCTTTCATGATGATGATCTGCCTCTCTTCATCAAAATAGCCAATAATACCACCCTTATTAGAAAATTTATAGTTGATGAGGGTTATGGTATTAACGTGACCTCTTTATGGCTTCTACAACAACTTGGTTATAACAAAGGTCATCTTAAACAAACCCATATTACTTATCATGGTTTTGACAAGACTAATCAAAAGCCATTTGGTTGTATATGGCTTCTTGTAACCATTGGCCCTAAGACCATTTGGACCAAACTCATGGTTCTTGATCTTCCTGTATCTTATAACATACTCCTTGGTCATCCATAGACTCAGCAAATGAGGGCCATTGCTTCTTTTAGAAGTCAATGAATTAAATTTCTACATAATTAAAACTGCTATAAGCATGAAGCCGATCCCAACCCATGGAGTATCTAATTACCTAATCCTAATTTTAGCCTATTTTTTTATAAGTATCAAGAGGCAATCACTTGGTCTTACCAAGACATGCCTAGCATTGACCCTAACATAGTGGTCCATAACATCATTACCTATCTAGATGCCAAACCTTTGGATAAGAAGCAATGCAAATTTCCTCTTGAAGTTACCAACATATGCCATAATTAAATCATCAAACTAATCGATGCTAAATTTATTAAACCTATGGATTACTCTGAATGGGTTTTTAATATTGTTCCTATTCAAAAAAGGTCACTATGGTCATTCGTATTTGCATTGATTTCAATAATCTTAATCTTGTTTATCCTAAATACAACTTTCCTTTGCCTTCAATAGATGCCATTGTTGATTCCATGACTAGATATGAAATGTTATCTCTTATGGATGGTTTCTTGGGATCTAATCAAATTCATATCGCTCGTGAAGACTAACATAAGACTACTTTCACCATGGAATGGGGCACCTATTGTTATGTTAAAATGCCCTTTGGTATCAAAAATTCTGGGGCCACTTACCAACATGAAATGACTCATATATTTCATGACCTCATCCATAAAATTGTCAAAGCATATATGCATGATCTTATCGCCAAATCCAAACACCGTACAAATCATCTTTCTGATCTTGCCATCATCTTTGACCATCTCATCAAACATAAAATTCAACTTAATCCTTTCAAATGTGTCTTCAGAATTACATCTAGAAAATTGTTAGGATTATTATTCTCTCTCTGTGGTATTGATGTTGATCTAGCAAAGATTAATGTTATTATCAACATGCCCATTCCTCATTCTATTCTTGATATTCATACTTATAAAAGAAAACTTGGGTTAATTAGATGATTTATTCTCGAGATGGATTATCAAATTCACTCCTTTATTTATTTCTCAAGAAAGGTACAAACTTGGAATGGATGGATCCATGTACAAAAACATTTAAAAATATGAAAGAGTCATTACTTCATACACCTACACTTCATCCTTCTTTTTAATGATATACCTTTGATTCTCTATACTTCTTCCACACCCATATCAGTAGGGGTAATGCTTTCCCAACATGATGATACAGGCAAGGAGTATCCTATATACTATATTAGCCAAAGCCTCATTGATTATGAAATATGTTATACCAAATTTGAGCATGATTGCCTCACTATCTATTTCATAGCTGAAAAGATTCATCACTACAAGGTTTACCAAACCACTTATGTCATTGTTCATTCTGACCCCCTTCATCATTTCTTCTCTAAAGCATTTCTTTCAGGGGATAGAATTGGCAAGTGGATGGTATCACTTATGGAATTTTATCTTTACATTATCATGCAAAAAGTTGTTCAAGGTCAAGTCATAGCTAACCAACTTGCCATAGCTCCTATTCTAGCCACTTCTTCCCTTCAAGATAACCTTCTAGATGATATCCTTTACATTGAAGGTCTTAATCAAGAAATTTCTCTTAAAGATTATTTTCATAGCTTTACTATCAATCTTGAAGCTAATCAACTTGACGAATCTTCCACTTCCTTTGGTACTACTAAATCAAATGTAATTATTGAAGAGGCTAAAATTAATGTTGATTTACACAAGGATACTTGACCCTTCACTTTGATGGTGCTAAATGCCTTCAAGGAGCTGGGGCAGGTTGCATTCTCAATAGTTGGTACTCGATGAAATAGTAGCATGAAAAAATATATAAAGTGATAACATCACCGATATATGCTCGTATGGGATAAGTTCATCGCTATATATCATAGTTTGTTGATAACATAGTATTACAAATAATTGCCATTTGCCATAGTCTAAGCATAGAAATAACACTTTTTCCTAGTTTATTCAATATAGTATGAGATCAAGTTTTAGTGTTTTATAGTTTTAGAGCTAGATGATTTATAAAAAATAGTGAAGTCCATTCAAAATGTATCATAGTTTATAAAATGGAGCAAATTTTATACAAGATTCAACAAAGTTTATACGTAAATGCAACAAAGTGAGAGAAATTGAAGATAGATTCTTGAACATTGGATTGAAGATACGTAACAAAGTTTTCAAAGTGGATACCATTCAAAAATGTATTCCTCTTTAGTATTAATAACATAGTCCTATTTTATATAAAACGCAGTGTAATATCATAAAATGTAGCCTAGTTTATTAATAATGCAGTCTTCTTTATAGAAAATGTAGTGTAGTATCTTAAAATATAGTCCAATTTCAAAACATAGCAGAGACCATTCAAAATGCAGTCCAATATAACCAAAATGTAGTTTATTTTTTCTATGGATCAATAGGTCAATCTTTAAATGATATACATAGTAGAGGGAATAATATTCATGATCCAATTTAGACAAATCATGACATTAGAATTTGTGGAAAGCCAGAAAGGGAAACAATTATTGTTTTACAAAGGCCACACTTATACATTAGAATGCAAAACTCAGATAAAATGCATCTGGAGATGCACAAAATATGCCAACAAGACAAAAAAATGTAGAGGATGTGCCCATACAGAGCTAGATATTATTACAATCACCCAAGAACATAATCACATTGCAAACATTGCAAAGGTATAAGCCAAACAAATAATTAGAAATATGAAAGAGCAAGCATCTACAAGTATTAAAAGCCCAAAACATATTGTTTATAAAAATGTGGCCATGGCATCGAATCCAATTGCAGGTCAACTCCCACCAATTACAAATATTAAAAAATAATTTGCCATACCAGAAGAGAAAAAATAGTTGTGAATTCATCATCTCTAGAAACAATAAAAATACCAGAGCATTTCAAGAAAACTGTGGCTGGTGAAGAATAATTATTGTTTGATAGTGGCCCTAAAAAATATCATATCATAATTTTTGGGACACAAAATTTTTTGGAAGCAATGGCTGCCACTCTAGACTGGTTTGTAAATGGCACATTCAAATGTACTCCACCACTATTCGATCAACTATATACCATCCATATTTTGAAGAATTATATAGTGATACCTATGTAATACACTCTAATACCAAACTAGAAAAAGAAAACATACAAAAGAGTTTTCAAAGCATTGAAAGACATCAAAAACTCCCTGTAGCCATCAAAAA
The DNA here is from genome assembly GCA_037957365.1 of Torreya grandis. Classification (NCBI taxonomy): domain Eukaryota; kingdom Viridiplantae; phylum Streptophyta; class Pinopsida; order Cupressales; family Taxaceae; genus Torreya; species Torreya grandis. The sequence goes on along the minus strand of JARHVA010000446.1, from coordinate 3,566,991 downwards.
CTCCCTGTAGCCATCAAATGTCATGATAGACTTCAAAATAGCTACAATTAAATCATTTTAGTTTACCTTCCCTAACAATATTCAGAGAAGATGTTTCTTCCACCTTACTCAATGCCTTTGGTAAAAAATCCAAGCAAAAGGGCTCCACAAAATATATGAGAGAGATTCAAATTTTACAGTCCATGTTCATTAGTTAGCTACACTAGCATACGATACAGTAGGCATTTGCCTAAAAAATTCCAAAAAGTGTGCAACTCTCCATACTATAAACCTAATGGGCCAGATGGAGAAATAAAAAATGAGCTTCAAGAAGTTGTAGAGTACTATGAGAACACTTGGATTGGTCAGATAATTCATCATACAAACTAAAGAAGAGGTAGATTTGCAATTGACCTATGGAACTATTATGAAGTTGTTGCCACTGGTCTACCCTACACTAACAATTGTATAGAAGGGTGGCATAGAGGATTCAACCAATTGCTCATGTGCCAACACCCAACACTCTAGAAATTCATAAAATCTCTACAAGAGGAACAAAGTCTCACCAATGTCACCATGGAACAGTACGTAGCAGGATTTGAAGGAACCCCACAAAATAAAAAATATAGGTACATGTTGACCATTTTGGTCTTGTAGGCCAAAATTGGTCCCCCCTTTTCCCCTACTGTTCTGAGCCAGTACAATTTTGGGTTGCACAAGTCCTTCGATAGAGGAAGAACCAGGTCAAAGAATGCAAGGGCTTTTATAAAGCTTCTTCAGACTCTTGTCTGAATAAATTCACAAGGAAAGAGAGCTAAAATGATTCAAGACACTTTTCCTTAAGGTTAGAAAAGTGGTTCAACGTCGGGGTTCAACGACATGATCTTTCCAAGAGTTAGCATTTTCGAACCGTTAAACCATTGAACTAGTTCAATCAGTTGGTTCATCAGCTTGGTTCAACACCTTGGTTCATCAGCTTGGTTCAAAGCCTTGGTTCAATGCCATGGTTCATCGGTATGGTTCAATGCCTTGGTTCAATGCTCTAGTTCATCAGCTTGGTTCAATCGCTTTAAACTTGGAAGCATTGAACCATAAAACTATTGAACCAAGTGTTGGCTCAAGTGGTTGGTTCAAGCACTTGGTTCAATTGATTTGAACTTGAAAGCATTGAACCATTGAACCGTTGAACCAATTGTCAGTTCAAGTAGTTGGTTCAATTGGAAGGTTCAAGGGAGCTTCCCAAAGCTCGAAGGATAAGTGCCCTTGTGGAGGATAGAGAAAACTTGCAAAGAGACCAAAGAAAAGGCCAAAGGAATCGACCAAATGGTGATGGGTGCGTAGACATCAACTTTGCAAAAGTGAAATAACCATTGGTTTTTTATGAAAGGTGTGAGCCTGAAGGAATTAAAAGGGCTTACGGCCAAAAGCAGAGGATAGCTCCCAAATGATGAATGAACCAAAAAATACAAAGCCAAGAAGAGGAAAAAGAGCCAAGTGCAAACATGGACAAAATAACCCAAGTGGCAAAGGGGAGGTGAGTTATTCCTGCAGTTGAAACAGTGTCTACCAAGTGGTCATCAGAGGCACAAACAGTGAACGGTGCGACCCAATTTTCTCCACTTCGCATTAATGAGTAGATAGATCATGTGAATGCCTTGAAGGAACAATCTTGTTTATATATAGATGGCACTATTCATGCTTGCACAATAATGTTTGAATGCCAAAGTCAAGACAGGCAATTAACACATCATGTTCTTTCAGCGACTTCCTCTTCCCAAGGTTTTTTAATGAAGCATGGGCCACTTGTAAAAGGGCACCATTTCTTGCTTCCTCTTGCTATATATATTTTAAACTTCTCATTTAAAAAGGGAGCTCTTAGCCTGAAGGCAAAGCTCTGCCCAAAAAATCCTTTGGCTTGTAAGGCAGAACTCTACTAGATTTTTACCTTGAATCGAGACATAGCATTTTTACCTCCATTCTAAATTTGCACTTTCATATGTGTCTATGCCTTTGTTTTGTGTGAATTCATTTTTGTTTATGCTTTCATAGAATTATTCTAGCATGTCTAGTGCATTTTGAGTTTTCCTTTTGCAGGTTTTCCAGAAGTGTCCCTAGAGGAGTATAGGTGCCTGTGAATAGGCTGCCAAAGTGTGTCTTAGAATGCCTCTGGTAGTTCTTCCTCCTGTACATCCATAGATCCCTAGCTCACTGATGTAGAAGAATTTATCTTATCAAATGAAGTGTATGTTAGCTTGTCTTTGGTAGAAAGTGTAGGTTCGAGCTAAGTAGATCAACTTTTTTAGTGTATCACCTTTTAGTTTAGGTTCTATTTTTAGCATCCTTCTCTCTTTTCACCCCCCCCATTGTTGGTAGTAGGAAATCTAGGACCTAAGAGATACATAAAAGGGAGCTAGCCCTTATCTAGAGACTTTCCCCCCAATTTTTCTAGGCCCACAAGCAAGAGGGGAGTTTCTATTGTGATGCTGGAAGACAAGAGATCATCCTCCAATCAAGGGTGCAATCCACTATGGCAACAATTTTTGGCACGCTCAGTGGGACCAACTAGTTTTTATCCAAGGAGTTGAAGAATTTTTGTGTGCTCTTCAACCAACTAGCATTTGGAGGCTTTTTCATCAACACCAATGGCGACTCTGAGTTAAATCAGCTAGTTAAGTAGTCCTGGTGCCATCAATAAATCATAATTTTTATAAGTATAATCCTGTTGCTTAGGATAATGGGTCTTTTATTCCTTCATATAACCTGAGCTTAATCAAACTACATGAAGGAAGACAAGGTCCATGGTTCTAAGCAATGGGATTATACATACCAAAATATGATTTCAATGAAGCTGCTCATACTCATCATGGTGATGCTTGTCACCTCCAAGAAAGCTATCAGGCCACATCTGATATAGATGAAGTACTGGCCAAATAGAAGTAGGAGAATCATTCAATTCTAGCTCAGGGACTGCCTCCTCTTCCACATGGGTTTAATCTTTGGCCTTCCACTTCACCCCTTCCTAGAGAGGAACCTATTTTGAAAAGGGCAAGTGAAGAAGAGAAGATCCAATTTGTAATTTCCCAAGAGGCTAAGGCTATCATGGGTGTCAAAGAAGATGAAATCATCATGGAGGCTCCTTTTGAAGACATCATCAACAATGGTGAAGACATAGGTCATGTATACATGTGGATGTTCCAACAATATGATGAGGAAAGTAAGCATGGTGAGCTCTCTCCCCCCTTGTTTGATGAACTTCCTTGTCGCTTCGATGAGGAGGATGATCATGCCATGGAGCCTGAGTTGGAGGAGGATCAGGAGGATGCCTTTGAACAACTAGAGACTTTGATCTTTGAGTAAGAAAGGGAGAGGCCTATTCATCTTGAGGATAGATTTGAAGGAGACAAGCCAATCAATGATGCAGATCAAGGGGCTTATGGTGATGAGCCAACAATGATTGATTTCTTGATAAGACACACCAACATGAAGAACCAATAGGAGGCAAGATTCCAAGAACAATAAGAGTACATATATGTTGGGAGCATGTTTGACTCTGATCCACTCGGATGCAAGCCAATCGAGGTGGCAAACAAGAGGAGTAGGTCACCAAGTCCCCATTCCATTTAGCCACTTATTTTACACCATAAGTTTCCTTGCCATGAAGGAGACTTAAGAAATTTTCCCTTTGATCCAGGAGGGAGGCAAATATACATGGTTAGTTGTATGTAGCAGTTTGATTTTAGTTTTCTTTCCTATTTACCCTAAGTGTTGTTTGCATAGGTAGTGTTTTTTAGCCTTATGTGTGTTTCCCTTGGTGTTTGGGGTAAAAGCTTCATGATTGATTCTTGGATCTATCAAGGTGGTTGCTGACCTTTTTCAAGTTGCATTTTGACTCTGTGCCCAATGGATTATAAGGCAACTGGTTTCTAAGTATAACAGGCATGCTTCCCCTAGGATTCACCAATTTTTTGACCATTTCGGTCTTGTAGGCCAAAATTGGTCCCCCCTTTTCCCCTGTTGTTTTGAGCCAGTACAATTTTGGGTTGCACAAGTCCTTTGGTAGAGGAAGAACCAGTTCAAAGAATGCAAGGGATTTTACAAAGCTTCTTTGGAATCTTGTCCAAAGAAATTCACAAAGAAAGAGAGCTAAAATGATTCAAGACACTTTTCCTTAAGGTTGGAAAAGTGGTTCAACGTCGGGGTTCAACGTCATGATCTTTCCAAGAGTTAGCATTTTTGAACCATTGAACCATTAAACCGGTTCAATTGATTGGTTCATTAGCTTGGTTCAATGCCTTGGTTCATCATCTTGGTTCAATGCCTTGGTTCATTAGCTTGGTTCAATGCCTTGGTTCATCAGCTTGGTTCAATGCCTTGGTTTATCGGTATGGTTCAACGCCTTGGTTCAATGCTTTAGTTCAACACTTTGGTTCATCAGCTTGGTTCAAGGGCTTGGTTCAATCACTTTGAACTTGGAAGTAGTGAACCATTGAATCATTGAACCAAGTGTTGGTTCAAGTGGTTGGTTCAAGCAGTTGGTTCAAGCACTTGGTTCAATTACTTTGAACTTGAAAGCATTGAACCATTGAACCGTTGAACCATTGAACCAATTGTTGGTTCAAGCGGTCAGTTCAATTGAAAGGTTCAAGGGAGCCTCCCAAAGTCTGAAGGATAAGTGCCCTTGTAGAGGGTAGAGAAAACTTGCAAAGAGACCAAAGAAAAGGCTGAAGGAATCGACCAAATGGCGACGGGCATGTAGATGTCAACTTTGCAGAAGTGAAATAACCATTGGTTTTTATGAAAAGTGCGAGCTTGAAGGAATTAAAAGGGCTTAAGGCCAAAAGTAGATGATAGCTCCTGAAAGATGAAGGAACCAAAAAATACAAAGCCAAGAAGAGGCAAAAGAGCCAATTGCAAACATGGAAAAAACAACCCAAGTGGCAAAGGGGAGGCGAGTTATTCCTGCAGTTGAAATAGTGTCCACCAAGTGGTCATCAAGAGGCAAAAATAGTGAATGGAGCGACCTGATTTTCTCCACTTCGCATTGATGAGCAGATAGACCCTGTGAATTCCTTGAAGGAGTGGTTTTTTTTGGAAATAGATGGCACTGTTCATGCTTGCACAATAATGTTTGAATGCCAAATTCAAGATAGGCAATTAACACAACATGTTCTTTTAGCGACTTCCTCTTCCCAAGGTTTTTTAACACAGCATGGGCCACTTGTAAAAGGGTGCCACTTCTTTCTTCCTCTTGCTATATATATATTGTAAACTTCTCATTTAAAAATGGAGATCTTAGCTTGAAGGCAAAGCTCTGCCCAAAAAATCTTGTGGCTTGTAAGGCAAAATTTTGTCAAATTTTTACCTTAAATCGAGACATAGCATTTTTGCGTCCATTTTGAATTTGCACTTTCATATGTGTCTATGCCTTTGTTCTGTGTGAAGTCATTTTAATTTATGATTTCATAGAATAATTCCAGCATGTCTAGTGCATTGTGAGATTTCCTTTTGCAGGTCTGCCAGAAGTGTCCCTAGAGGAGTATAGGTGCCTGTGAATAGGCTACTAAAGTGCATCTTAGAACGCCTCTGGTAGTTCTTTTTCCCTGTATATCCACAAACCGCTAGCTCACTGATGCAAAATAATTTCTCTTATCAAATGAAGTGTATGTCAGCTTGTCCTTGGTGGAAAGTGTAGGTTTGAGCTAAGTAGATCAACTTTTCTGGTGTATCACCTTTTAGTTTAGGTTCTATTTTCAGCATCCTTTTCTCTTTTCACCCCCACATTGTTAGCAATAGGAAATCCAGGACCTAAGAGATACATCAATGGGATCTAGCCCTTATCTAGAGACTCTCCCCCCAATTTTACTAGGCCCACAAGCAAGAGGGGAGTTTCCATTGTGATGCTGGAAGACAGGAGATCATCCTCCTATCAAGGGTGCAATCCACTACATCAATAGTACACTACTACAAAAATAGAAAGAGTATTAGCAATTTATTCACCAGATAATCACTTGGAATATTTATGAGGCATCGCACATATCTTTCAATTACAAATCTAAATTCATGAAATTATTTTTTTATCTATTTATTTTTTATAAATTTTGTGTATTATGATTCTCATTACATTTATGCTATATTCTCAATTTCTCTATGTTTTTTACTTACTACATTTTCTCCTGCAATGTTATGTCTCTGATATGTTTTTTCCCACTATGTTTTCTCCCACTCTATTTTCTTCTTCTACGTTATCATATAGAGCCCAATAGTCCTCTTCGCAAGATAATTCCTTTAGCTTTCCATTTTACATTTGATGTCACCAACAATATGGCTAAGTATGAAGCTCTTATCTTAGGTATGAGAGTTTCTCTTGATTTAGACATACAATATCTTCATGATTTGGGTGATTCTCAACTTATTTTGTTTCAAGTGGTGCCTATCAATGTAAAAGTGAAAACCTTATCATCTATCATCAAATTTCCATCACTCTTGCCAAGGATTTTGCCTCTTTTATAATTGAGCCTATTCTTAGAGATCAAAATTCTATTGTTAATTATCTTGCCTCTTTAGATTCTCTTTTTCATCCACATCAAGTCCTTTCTGATCCTTCTTTTATCATACAAATAATCAAATCTCTGTCATCTATCCACCCTCTCGATTCACTTATTTGCCACATTGAGGTTGTCACCATTTGACAATGCCCATGGTATCAAGATATCATCCTATTCTTAGAACATCAAACTTATCTTCCTGACTTAGATTCTCATGAAAAGACATGTCTTCATAAAAAAGCTTTCAAGTATGTATTTGGACATAACATCCTTTATTATCACAATGTCAAAGGTACCTTAATCCATTATGTCATGCAAGATGAGGTCCCTCCTCTACTTGAACAAGCACATGTGGGCATTTGTAGTGGTCACTGTAGCAAACATGCTATAGCCTGCAAATGCCTATGTATGGGTTATTATTAGCCCACTCTATAAAAATATGTTATTGAATATGCTAAAAAGTGTAATCCTTGTTAGCTTCATAATGATCTCATTCATTCTCCATCAATTCAACTTCAAACTATCAAATCTCCTTGACCATTTTCCACATGGGGATTCGATCTCATTAGGAAACTTCATCGCTCTCAAGATGGGCACATATTTATTATCACCACTACTAAGTACTTTACTTAGTGGGTTGAAGCCATGCCCATTGTCAATATCACCAGTCCTAACATATCTAAATTCATTCTTAAGCAAATCATTTGCCATTTTGGTTTTCCTCACACCATCATTTTTTATAATGGTGGTAATTTCAAAAATAAACATATCAAACAAATTTGCACCAAATTCAAAATCAATCACAAGTTTTCCATTCCTTATCATCCATAATGCAATGGTCAAGTTAAGTCTGCTAAAAATATTCTCAATAAAATTCTTCAAAAAATAATTCATGAAACCTGCACAGATTGGCATCTTCATCTTTTTCCCACACTTTGGGCCTATTGGACTAGCATTCGTACTACCACTGGGGAAACTCTATTTTTGTTAGTATATGGTTCTAAATCAGTCCTTTCTATTGATGCTATGGATTGCACCCTTGAGAGAAGGTTGGGCTTCTCTCTTCCATGTGGCACAATGGAGACTCCCCTCTTTCTTGTGGGTCTAGAAAAACTGGGGGGAGAATCTCTAGATAAGGGCTAGCTCCCTTTGATGCATCTCTGGGTTATTTCACTACTACTGCTAATATATAAAAGGGGGGGTTAAAAAAAGAGAAGGATGCTGAAAATAGAAACTAACTTGAGATGTTGAAGCACCAAACAAGTTTGATCTACTAATTACTCACACTTCAAACCATAAGAACACATACATACACTTTATCTGCTAAAAGGACCAAACTGTAGGGAGCTTAACAAGAAGGCTTAATGAAGACACATAAAAAATGAACTTACCACAGGAACTGTAGAAAAAACACACTATTTGGTAACCTTTTTCTATCTTTGCGCTCCAAATACAACTCTTCTTATTACCTACAGGAATGGCACTTCATCTATACCAAATGTGTTGGTATCAAGCTTGTGAAAGCATCATGAAAAAATGACTGAACACAAAGTTAATACTTAGATACACTCAGAGATATATCCAACTAAATAGAGGTAAAAAATGCTTTCTATTGATTCAAGGTGAAAATTTGGCAGGGCTGGGCCATACAAAAAATGAGAGATCCCTTCTCAAATGAGAGATTACAATATATATAGAGGAAGAGGAAGCAATGGCACCCCTTTTTTTTACAAGTGGCCCATGTTGCATTGAATGCCTTGGGAAGAAGAAAATGCTGAGATAACATGCTGTGTTAGTTGCCAGTTTTGACTTTGGCATTCAAACATTATTGTGAAAGCATGGGCTGAGCTCCTTTGTCTGCAAACAAGAACATTTCTTAAAGACATTCATGTGGTTGTTTGCTCATCAAAGCAAAGTGAAAAAAGTAGGTTGAGCCTTCCCTGTTCATGCTCCTTGATGACCATTTGGTGGAGACTAATTCAATCACTAGAATAAATCCTTATGCTGACACCTTTTACCATCTAGATTGTTTTATTTACTTCTATGCTTGGCTCATCAGGCTCCTTTCTTGATAGGTCACTGAGTTCATTCTTGACTTTTGTCTTTTCTTGACCCTTTTGATTCTCAGGGCTGTCTTTTATCAATCCTTTAGCTCTTTGAGCTCCATTCTTGGTGGTCTCTTCCTTTTGGCCTTAAGCCCTTTGAATTCCTTCAGGTTCACACTCAATCATTCAAAAATCAACGATTATTTCATTGCCACAAAGTTGATGTCTACGCTTCTGTCATCATTTGAAAGCCAACGACTATTCTACCATTTTGAATTGGACATCCACAAGGACATCACTGGACGTTTGAATTCTAGCAGCTATTTCACCATGTTAGAATTTGACGTTTATGGGCTTGTCACCCCCTCTGGTAATTTCTTCAGCTTTCTTTCCTTCAACCTTTTCTTTGTTCGGGCTTACTATTCCTTTGGATTTTTTCCTTTGTCTGGGCCTATATCTTTTAACTCTCCCAAAGGGAAGGTGTCCCTTCGGGGCTTGGAGAAAGTTCTCCTTTTGATAGCTGAGAGTCTCCAGCAAGGGCACTTGCCCTTTGGGGTCCTTCAGGCTGCCTCAACTTCTTGATTCCTTCAGACATTTTGTCTGAAGGAAATGTTCCTTTGTATATTGCCGCTTGCTTTCCTTCAGCAGGTTTTTGTCTTTGAACCCTCAGAAAAATTCCTTCAGACAAAATGTCCAAAGGAATTCCTTCAAACTTTTTGTCTGAAGGAAATTTTTTTTGCCATTTTGCTCCGAATTTCCTTCCGAAGGATAGTTTTTTGTTTGGCCCCTATGAATTTCTTCAGACAAAATGTCTGAAGGAATTCCTTCAGGCATTTTGCCCAAATAAATTCAACTTTTGTCTTTACCTTTTTTGAAGGAAAATTATATGCTTTTTGGGCATTTTGACCAGCTACCCTCCACAAGGGTAAATCAAGTCCAATGTTACCCTTTGAATCTTTTACAATGGTCCACTTTGCTTATCACCTGCCCTCCACAAGGGCTGCTTAACCATTAGAGCTTTTGAAAATGATAATTTGGCCTTGTGAATTTCTTCATCTTCCTTGGGTTTGTTCCTTTAAAGGATTCTTTAGACAAAAGTCTGAAAGAAATCCTTCCTTTTGCCTTAGCCTTTTCCAAAGGAAAACCTTCCCTTTCAGCCTTGTTCACTTTGGTCCCTTGTTAAGTGCTTTCTGCCCTCCACAAGGGCTGCTTGGTCTTCAAAATTGCCTTTTAGAACCTGCTTGAACAACCTCATTTAGCACTTTCCTACCCTCCGTAAGGGCACTTTCCCTTTGGATCTTTGTAAGAGACTTGGATTCCTACTGGCCCATTCCCTTATCAAAAGCTTGTCTAAGGCATCTGCTCAAAGCGAAATAATCCCCATACTATACTAAAACCTAAAGGTTTTAGATCTATCCATCCTTTATAAGAACATGATTTATTTTAGAGAGAAAATGGGCATTTGTAGATGGTGGATACATCCAGGAATGATGGTTCAAAATAGTATGGAAAGAAGGAGACCGATTTTGGCCTGCAGGGCCAAAAATGGTCAACACTTTTATTAGAATTTGAGCTTCCCTCTCTTTGTATATATCTTCATGGAATTATTCCTGATGAATAATTATGTGAGTCTCACCTTCATGATCTTGATGTATACACTTGATGAACATCATCTCTTTGCCTTATAACTTAACTACCAATGTAAGGTTCATATCGCTTGAGAACATAACAAATGTGTTAAAATCCACACTTTTATTGTTGGTGATATTGTCCTTAAATTGTATTACACCCATGATAAATAAGGTAAATACACCCAAAAATGGTGGGGCCCATACTTAGTTAAAAATATCCTTGGTCCAAGTACTTACCGACTTCAAACCAATGAATGCCATATTTTTAAGGAACCCACCAATGCTCAAATTCCTTAAAAAATTCTTTGCCTAATCATTTAATTCTTATCATACTTTATATCTATATCTATATAATACTTTTTTGAAGTTACTTAAGCATGAGTCTCTCCCTCTGCAATAGTTCCCTCTTATTCACAAACCTTTAGTCCTCCATTTTTGGTCTTTTAGTTTCTTGATGTACCATAGTCTTCATTATCTTATTTTTCATTCTCCTTCTGTTTACTAATTTTGATTTGGTGCCCCTTGGGTTTTTATTTTTTGAGTTGCTTCGTAAGACCATGGATAAGACCTGACACTCCTCATAAAATTACCATCTCTCTTTTTACTTATTATTTCTTACACTCATTTTTGTACGCTAATTTTGTTTTGGCATCCCTCATGGGTTTTTCTTTTATGAGTTGCTTTATAAGACCATGGATAAGCCCTGGCCCTACTCATAAAATTACCATTGTTTTCATGTTTTTTGTGATCCTTATTATTAGACATTAGCTTTTGTTTCTTTTTCTAGATGGAATTTACATAACAATCTATGTTAGCATTTTTTCCTCCATTTCCCTTGGTCTTACAATAAGGAATCACACTTTACTATCATTGTATCCCTCTTTGTCCTTTGTCACATTTTTTTTTGAAATTTAAATTAATTCAAATTTCTCCACGTGTGATTTTTTCTTGATTTCCCCCTTTCTTTCACCTCCACATTGGATAAAACAAGGTCAAAATCTAGATAGCGCTTTTATTTCACCTAGGTTTATGAGACTCTTAGATCTTATGCTTTTTGATGTTCTCTCTCTTGGCAACCTTGTCCCAAGTTTTCAAATGAAATTCATCTTTAGCACCCATGTTTGGTCTTCCAAATTTGTATGGAGAAGGAATGTAAAAAAATAAAAATAAAAAAGTTAAAAGATAAATCATTTGAAATAAAAGGCAATATACAAATCTCAAAATTCAAATTTAGACTAAAAGACATGATTACAAGCACATCTCCTATCGCCAATGGAAGCTCAAACTCCATTGTCAGCTTCACATAGAGTTAAAGTCCTTTGGCATGTGATAGGCTAGTAGATTGGAATAGGAGAATTCAAAAAAATATATGGTGCTACCTAATTTCTCACACAAGTACCCAATCTTCACAGTAGATCAAAGATTCTGTAAAGGGTCCTAAAGAATGGGGAACACATCATGGGGAGGTAGGTCCATTTTAATTTTCATGCATATAGCATTTATGGGGTGATTTATATGCTCCATTTATTGACCTAAAACTTGTGTAGCTAAGAGAAGTGTTGACGCTGTGGATTGCACCCTTGAGAGAAAGCTCAGCTTCTCCCTTCCATGTGGCACAATGGAGACTCCCCTCTTGCGGTGGGTCTGGAAAAACTAAGGGGAGAATCTCTAGATAAGGGCAAGCTCCATTTGATGCATCTCTGAGGCTTTTCACTACTACTGCTAATACTAGGGGGATGAAAAGGGAGGAGGATAACTAGAACAAAAACTAATCTAAGTGGTGATGCACCAAATAATTTTGATCTACTCAAATATTCACACTTCAGACCAAAAGAGGGCAGACATACACTTTATCTGATGAAAAAACTAGACTGTAGGGAGCTTTAACAATAGGCTTAATGAAGACACACATAGAAAATGAACTTAGCACAGGTGTTGTGGAAAACACACTGTCTAATAACCCTTTTCTATCTCTGCACTCCAGATGCATCACTTCTTGTTAACCTGCATATATGGTGCTTTATCTACACTAGGTGTGTTGGTGTCAATTTTTGAAAAGCTTTAAGCAAAAAATACTGAACACAAAATTAATACACAGACACACTCAAGATCATAACCAGTCAAATAGAGGTAAAACACATTCTTATTGATCAAGGTGAAATTTTGGCAGGGCTTCACCTTACCAAAATGAGAGATATCTCTCTCCACTTGAGAGGTTACAATATATAGCATGAAAAATAAGACTATGGTGCCTTTCAAAACAAGTGGCCCATGCTATGGCAGTCCAAGTCTTGACTTTGGCATTTAAATAATATTAAATGTCCTTATAAAAGCATGGGTTGCTTGATCATTTTAATGGCAAGGCCACCCCTCTTTATGAAACTTATGCGACTATCTGCTCACCCATGCTCAAATGAAGAAAAATAGGCCACACCATTGAATGCTCATGCTCTTTGATAACCAGTTGGTGGAGACTATTTCACCCACAACAATAAATCCATTTGTAAACACTTTTTGTGCCACTTGGATTGATGAATTCATGTTTGTGCTTAGCTGGGTGCATCTTTTGGAACATTCCAAATGTTTTCGTATATGTGTGTGGCCATGTTTTGGACTCTCTATTTTGTTCCCCTTTTCCTTGCTAGTTTGTCACTTTCTAGAAATTTGAGCTCTCTCATGCTATTGTTCCCATCTTTTTCTGGCTCTTCAGGCTCCTTTCTCAGTGGGTCACTAAGTTTACTTGGGTTTGCACCATGAGCCTTCAGCCGCTTATCATGAAGGCATTAGTCCTTTGGCTTCTCCTCAACGGTCGATGCATCCCATCAAAAATTAATGTCTACGAGCCCATCGCTATTTGAAAAACAAATGACTATTTCATCACCATAAATTTGACATCAGTAGGCCCATCACCATTTGAAAGCCAATGGCTAGTTTGCTGCCTTGAATTTGACATTCATGCACCCATCATCAGACGTTTGAACTCTAAGGGCTAGCTCACTATGTTTAATTTGATGTCTTTAGGCTTGTCACCCCTTTAGCAATTTCCTCGACCTTTTTCTATTCCTTCAACCTTTTTGTTTTCTTCTTTCTTGAAGGGAAGGTGCCCCTTCAGAGCTTGGAAAAGGTCCCATTTTTTGGCAGATGAGAGTCCCCCGCAAGGGCCCTTGCCCTTTGGGTTCCTTCATGCTACCTTGGTCTTCTTAATTCCTTTGGACATTTTGTTCGAAGGAAATCCTTCTTCAGAGTCTTGGCTTTTCTTTGTGAATACATTTGGTTTCCCCCTTGGATTTTCTTTATACAAAAAGTCTGAAGAAATCCCTTGGTTCCACCTCGTCACTTTTTCAAAGGTGCTCTCTGTCCTTCACAAGGGTATCCTTTTTCTTTTGACCTTTTCCTTTGACAAATTCCTTCGGACAAAAGTCTAAAGGAATTCCTTCAGACATTTTATCTGAAGTAATATGTCTTTGTCCCTTCCCTGTATGTTTTGAATGACCTTTGGTTTTTTGCCATGGATTTCCTTCAGACAAAAAGTATGAAGGAATCCTTTGCCTTGCTCACTTTTTTGAAGGAAACTTTCCTTTCAGGTCTTCTGCTTGGGTCTCTTAGAATGAGCTTCTTCCCTTCAAAAGGATATCTTGGGCCCAAAGTTGCCCTTCAGAGCCTGTTGAATGGTTTGATTTTGTCCCCTATCTACCCTCCATAAGGGCACTTGCCCATTGAAGTCTTTATATAAGACTTTCATTTTTTAGAACTAGCCCATTCCTTTGCAATAAAATGCATGCTTGAGGTAATTTTTTGAAGTGAAACAAGCCTCAGATCAACTTGAAACCTACAGGATTCAAATCACTCAGCTTTTTCATGGAACAAGCCTATGACAAAGGGAGAAAACCATGATTTTAGTAAGGTGAAAGGTATCAAAGACCAGGACAACAAGTAAAGAAAAGGGGGGACCGATTTTTGGCCTGTAGGACCAAAAAATGGTCAACAAATTGGTGATTCTTAGGGGAAGCATGCCTGATATGCTTAAGAAACTAGTGACTTACAAGTTCATTGGGAAAAGAGTCAAAACATATCTTGAAAGGTTGATAATAGCCTTGAGATATCCAAGAATTAATCATGAAGCTTTTACCCCAAAAGGTAAACAAAACACACACAAGGTTAAAAAAACTATGAACATGTGCAAAAGCACTTAGGAAAAAATAGGGAAGAAATAAGGAAAATATGTACATAATGAGAGAAGGCTCAGTGACAATGCTTAAGATATATCCCATTAACTGGGATATGCAGTTCTTCACCATCCAACCTAGAGAGTTGGAATGCATTGTGCTGCTTGCACTGAGTGATGACATACGAACCACTCCATAGGGCATCAAACTTTGTGTGTTTCCCAGGTTTAGCTCAGTCCTCATCCCAATTTAAGAAGATGTTGCCTTTAGAGAAGCCTTTTGACAAGGATTTCTTGTCAAAGTGCTTCTTTGTTTGCTGTTGATGGCTAGTCATAGAAACCATGGCTTGGTCCCTTGTCTCCTGAAGTTCCATCAATTCACACAGCCTAACCTCCATATTGTTGCCTTCTTCCAATTGCAACTGATGAGCAAGATCTAAAGCTGGCAATTGAAGTGAAATTGGAAGTCTATCTTCTCTTACATACACAAGCGTGTATGGTGAATTGCTAATTTCCCTCTTTAGAGTAACCTTATCTGCCTATAGGGCTGTTTTCAACTTGGCATGCCAAGTTCTCTGATTCTCCTCTATTTTCCTTTTGATAATTCTGATCAGATTTTTGTTGGTGGACTCAGCTAGTCCATTCCCTTATGGGTAGTAGTTGGAAGAAGTGCTAAGATAAATGCCATATCCCAATGCCCATTCACTCATTCTAGTTCACAAGAAATTTAATGCATTTTTTGAGATGATGGTAGTTGGGACTCCAAATCTTGTCACCAGGCCTTCATAAAAATCCAAGACTACATTTTCATTAGCCTCATTCAAAGCAATAGCTTCTACCCATCTCATGAAGTAGTCTATATTGGTCAAAACCCATTTATGGTGAGCACTGGAGGGAGGGTTGATCATCCCTATGAAGTCTAGGCCCCATTGCATGAATGGTTATTCCACTTGAATAGGTTGTAGAGGCATTGCAACTAGCCATTATTTCCCATCAAAGAGTGCACACTTTTGGCACTTTCATACCCAGGCATGAGTGTCTCTGAATAAGGTGGGCCAGAAGTAACTAGCTCTCATAATCCTTGTAGCTATAGGCTTAATAACAAAGTGACCACCAGTTAGTCTGTCATGAAACTTAGACAACACCCTATCGACCTGACCTGGGCCTATGCACCTCAAGAGTAATCCTAAGAAATATCTTTTGAACAACACCCCATCAATCAGGACATAAGGGAGAGATTGGAGTCTGAAATATCTACTCTTGGTCCTATCAAGGCACTACGAGCACTCACTGGTGAGAAGGAAATGTTTCATGTCTGATGCCCAATCCTTCATGACTATTGGTTCTTCTACTGTAGCTTCATCATGGATTAGTAAAATGCATTTTTTCTACTGTTTAAGGTCTATAGCAAGGTGTTCACATAGGCCTTTTCCCCTTACAAGCTTGGTGGTTTTGATGTCCACGTCATATTCCATTATTTTGGTGATCCATCCCACTCTCTTTTCATTTAGGTCACGGTTGATCAAGAAATCTTTGATACTGGGATGTGGTACCATGAGATGAACCCTACTATTGGAAAACATATGTCTAAATTTCTTTAGACTTCATATGACCGCAAGGACTTTCTTCTCCACATATGTATACTTGATCTCAAAGCCTTCTAGACCTTGGATAAAAAATGCAAGTGATTGTTCAAAGTTATCATCATTTGCTTGGGTAAGCATGGCAGAGATTACCTCTTCATTTTTGAAGGTGTAGAGTTTGAAATCCTTGGTGAAGTTAGGACTAATCAAGTTAGGATCCTGGGTAATAGCTTGTTTGATCCCTTCAAAACTATCCTTCCTTTGTGTTGTCCACATGAATTTCTCATCTTTCTTCAGCATGGAGGTCAGTGGCTTGACTATCTCAGCAAAATTTGGGATAAATATCTTGATGAAATTTATTTTACCAAAGAATCTTTGTAGACCCTTCTTGTGCTTAGGCAAGGACAACACTAGGATGACGTGAACTCTTTCTAGATTAGTGGTCAAGCCCTCTTTCAAAACAACATGACCAAGGAGTTTACCTTCATGGATAGAAAACACACATTTCTTTGGGTTGAGAGAGATACCAAACTCTTAAGACCTCTCAAATATTTGCCTAAGGTGTTTTAGATGTTGGCCTACTTCCTTTAAAAATACCATCACATCATTAAGATATACTAGTACAACATTATTGATTAGGCCTTGAAAATCCACGTCCATGGCTCGTTAAAATGTGGCTCCAGCATTGGACAGTCCAAATGATATTTTTTGGTAAGCAAATGTTCCCCACTTGATAGTGAAGGCTATCTTGTATTGATCATAGTCTTGCACTAAGATCTGATTGTACCCCAAATACCCATCTAGGAGGGAAAAATGTTCACTACCCATCACCATTTGGAGGATCTGCTCCACACTTGGGAGAGGATAGTGGTCTTCAATGAGACTCTATTAAGGTCTCTAAAATCTACACATAATCTGATCTCCCCATTCTTTTTTTGGATAGGGACAAGGTTGGCCAGCCAAGAAGAGTGTTTGATCAAAAATATGATTCTAGACTCAATCAACTTGGTGAGTTCCTTTCACATGAGAGGCTAAATCTTTAGGGTGACATGCCTTTGTTTCTATTTGATGGGCTTGAAACCTTCCTCCAGCTCAATGGTATGTTGGGCCAAACTTGGGTCAAAACCCTTCAAGTCGCTATACTCCCAAGCAAAGACATTGGCAAATTCCTGACACAACAAGATGAAAGCCTACCTTTCATCATTTGTACATACCTTCCCAAGTGCAAGTATCCTATTCTTAAATATCTCAACCTTTTCATAATTTTCTTTCTTCATTGTGATGCTTTCTTTGTCATTTTTCAATTGTTCATCCTCATTGAAAATACTTTCGAGAGTGACCAAGCGTTTGGAAAGTTTGTTATTATTTAGCTGAATAATCTGGCTTCCATATGGTTGCTATAGCTTAGCTTGGTTTCTAGAGGCAAAATCAGCCTCCTCTTATAATAAGAATGCTATTTGTTGATCACTGTCAAACACCTACTAGTTGGTGATTTTATCAGGCAAAGAGGGTCTGATTACCACTTTTAAATGGTGTGGACTATTGTCTTAGCCTATCTCCTTGGGGATGTCAAACTGAGCACCAACTACTACTAGTCTGTCAAATTGCTTATTTTTCTCTCTTGGAATGGAAGTAACATTGAAATCAAAGAAACTCTCCACTAAGTCCCATACCCTGTGCTTGTAAGACTTAAGCAAGGAATTCTTGGTTAGATTTTAGCCTCTCACTTGATTTACGATCAACTCACTGTCCCCAAAAACCTATAGCTCTCTTATTCCTCTTTTCCTTGCCCACTCCAAACCATGAATGAGGGACTCGTATTCTACAACATTGCATGTGCAAGAAAATTAGAACCTAAAAGTCGAGAATTATTTCTCCTTTGAGGGGGAAATTGACACCACTCCACCACCAACTCCCAATTTACTTCTTGAGCCATCAAAGAAGAGTTGCCATAAACTCAAGCTCTCTTGGCTTGTCTTCATCAAATTTTGCATGAGAGTACCCTCTTCATGCATGAAATAAATTCCAAGACCTGCCTCTTCTATAATCTTGTATGTGTCTTGTTCAAAGTTGTCACTTCCCCATTCATCTAAGAGCAAATCAGCAACTCCTTTAAGGGCAAAGGGTAGAGATTGATCCACTTGGAATTCTTCGTCATCAATAATGGTGTAGCTAACATTCACCACTTTGAGTGAGTATGGCTCCAGATGATCTCTATGGATTAGCTCTGACTCAATCTTGACCTTAGTCCCATATTTAGTTCTAAAAACCATGTAAGATTAGTTTGCTGCTAGGTACCCACCTATTTTGGATGTGAAATCCATGGATAAGCAGATAGAAAAGTAGGGAGGAACATTTGCCACAACCATGTCATGGGGAACTAATAAAGTGGGATAGGCGTGCAACATTATATTCAATCCTCGTTCTACTCCTAGTGTCTGGGCTGGTGATACATCTAGCTTCAAGACTCCCTTGATCATTTCTTCATATTTAAGCCCCAGCTTATTTGCTATACATTTTGGCATTACTGAGTTGCTTGCCCCATTATCAATGATACAATTATGTATCAAGAAATATCCCATGACTAAGGATAGATATAAAGGGGGAACCTTTTCTTCTTTCTTTACCTGGCCTACTGTGGATGGGTGCCCATTCATGATCAAAACATTATCAGCTTTTTTTGGGATAACTAGTTCATATAGCTCATGTAACTCCTTCTAGAGTATGTCCCTTTGTCCTGGCATTGCCAATAAATCCCACAAGGAGATATTCATGTGTATCTTCTTCATCTGGTCTACCACATTGATCTGAGGGTTACTACCCTTTAAGATTTATTTTGAGGCACTTGTAACCTGAGGCACAGGTTGAGGAGTTGAGGGTGCAACTAGTGGCTTGAAATTTGGAAATTTTTGGTTCATATGTAATGAAGAAGATGTTGCATATGTTTGGGAAACTACCTGAGCTTCCTCCATAGCTCTTCTTTTTAACCTTGTGTTGGCTACAACATAGTTAGCTTGGTTGTTCATACTGCCCACGTATTTGACTACACAAAATTCCCCTTCCATGTGATTCATGAGAGTGGAATCAAGTTGAGTCTGATTGCTACCCATGCTAGGTTATACTGATGTCTCAAAGCTTGGGAATTGGGTAGCTTGGTTGTCTTGTGCATTCATATATCGACTTGATGTCTCATTTGTATAAGATGCCTGATCTTGACCATATCCTAGGGGTGAGAAATTTGGTTGTTCCTGTGCCAGATTATTTTGAGTGAGCACAAGAGCCTTAGATGATGGAGTGCCTAGATTCTACCCTTGATATGGTTTGGCTTGTGTAAACTGACCCTATCCTTGATTATAATTTTGAAAATGGGGTCTACTTGCTTGTCTGAACTGCTGATATCCCTAATTTGGCTAATAGTTTTGAGCTTGTTGCCTTTTAAGAGCCACTAATTCATTGGTCATGCTTTACAGCAAGCTCTTAACTTCATGAAGGTATTTAGGCAAAGTAGTAGTCAGCTTTTGTATGCTAAGCAAAATAGCTAAGGTGGGTGCAACAGTCTGGACTGGAGGTGGTAATTCAGGAAAGAGCGGCATGTGAGGTCTAAGGGCTATCTTTCTCACTTGCACTAGGCAATTTTCAGCAGCTATGACTATTTCATGGGCAGTTGGCAACACTTGTCCTCCCATGGACTGTATCATGACAACAATGTCACTGTTCAAAGCTTTTAAATAATAGAGGAAGGCATAGCTTGGGGTCAGCGTTACCAAAATGGGAATTTTGTCCCAGGTCTTTTGAAACTTGGTATTGAAATCCTACATGAATTCATGTGGAGCTCTTTTCATAGTAGTTAGTTTCTCATCAAGAGAGAGGTGATCACTTTTCTTCCCAAATCTATTTGTCAAGAGAGTGCCTAGTTCATTCCATGTGTCGATTGAATTCATAAGCAAAGTTCCATACTAGTTTAGAACCTTACCCTTGAAGGACAATGCCAACATCCTGATATCAATGTTCTCTTTAGTAACATTATGAATATTATAGAGGTTAGAAATATTTTTGATGTGTTCAATGGTAGTAATAGGCCCCTCCCCATTAAAAGGAGGAACACTCTTAAGAGCTATCCCTGGGATTGGGTCGTAATGCAGAAGGTTTAATGGGCTTTGACCATAAAAGGCTATGAAAGGTAAAGCCATGGTGATAATAAGGTTCTATCAAGGTCTTCTTGCGTAAGTATATTTTATATCAAGTCTAGGAAGATGATTTGTTGTATAGGGATGAGTTCTTACAAACCGCAGTCTCCTTGCTAAGTTCAATGGTAGTTCAATGAATTCAAAACACCCTTGGCAGAAGATCATGTGGTGACCTTAGGCATAGGATGTCAGGGTAATCTTTGACCAAAGACTGATATTCTTGAAAATGGAGTCCCCAAATGATGAATTAGTGGTTCATTCTTGCTGTAACAGGATCAATACCATTCCTAGAATGTTTTTGAGCATTAAAATTTGGTCCCACTGGGCATGCCAAAAACTATTGATGTTGTGGATTGCACCCTTGATAGAAAGCTCAACTTATCCCTTCCATGCGGCACAATGGAGACTCCCCTCTTTTTGTGGGTCTAGAAAAAATAAGGGGAGAATCTCTAGATAAGGGCTAGCTCCCTTTGATGCATCTCTGAGGCTTTTCACTACTACTGCTAATATTGGTGGGGATGAAAAGGGAGGAAGATAACCAAAATAGAAACTAATCTAAGTGGTGATGCACCAAATGATTTTGATCTACTCAATTATTCACACTTCAGACCAGAAGAAGGCATACATATACTTTATATAATGAAAAGACCAGACTGTAGGGAGCTTTAATAATAGGCTTAATGAAGACACACACAAAAAATGAACTTACCAGAGGCATTGTGGAAAACACACTATTTGATAACCCTTTTCTATCTTTGAGCTCCAGATGCAGCACTTCTTGTTAACCTATAGAAATGGTGCTTTGTCTACACTAGGTGTGTTGGTGTCAATTTGTGAAAAGCTTCAAGTAAAAAAGACTGAACATAGAATTAATAAACAGACACACTCAAGAGCATAACCAATCAGATAGAGGTAAAACACATTCTTATTAATCAAGGTGAAATTTTGGAAAGGCTTCACCTTACCAAAATGAGAGATATCTTTCTCCACCTGAGAGGTTACAATATATAGCATGAAAAAGAAGACTATAACACCTTTCAAAATAAGTGGCCCATGCTGCGGTAGTCCAAGTCTTGACTGTGGCATTTAAATAATATTAAATTTCATTGTAAAAGCATGGGTTGCTTGATCATTTGAATGGCAAGGCCACCCCTCTTTATGAAACTTACATGACTATCTACTCACCCATGCTCAAATGAAGAAAAATAGGCTGTGCCATTGAATGTTTGTGCTCTTTGATAACCACTTGGTGGAGACTATTTCACCCGCAATAATAACTCCATTTTTTGATGCTTTTTGTGCCACTTGGACTACTTAATTCGTGTCTATGCTTGGCTGGGTGCATCTTTTGGAACATTCTAAATGTTGTCATATGTGTGTGTGGCTGTGTTTTGGACTCTCTATTTTGTTCCCCTTTTCCTTGCTATTTTGTCACTTTATAGCAATTTGAGCTCTCTCAATATATTCTTCTCATCTTTTACTAGCTCCTCGAGCTCCTTTCTCAGTGGGTCACTAAGTTTACTCAGGTCTACACCATGAGACTTCAACCATTTATCATGAAAGCATTAGTCCTTTGGCTTCTCCTCAACAGTCGATACATCCTATCAAAAATTAATGTCTGTGGGTATGTCACTATTTGAAAACCAAATAGCTATTTCATCACCATAAATTTGATGTCTACAGGCCCATCACCATTTGAAAGCCAACGTCTAGTTTGCTGCCTTGAATTTGATGTTTGCACGCCCGTCATTAGATGTTTGAACTCCAACGGCTAGTTCACTATGCTTAATTTGACGTCTTCGAGCCTGTCACCCCTTTGGCAATTTCTTTGGCCTTTTTGTATTCCTTTGGCCTTTTTGTATTTCTTCTTTCCTGAAGGGAAGGTGTCCCTTTAGAGCTTGGAAAGGTCCCCTTTTCTAGCAGTTGAGAGTCCCCTAAAAGGGCACTTGCCCTTTGGGTTCCTTCACGCTGCCTTGGTCTTTTTAATTCCTTTAGACAAAATATCCAAAGGAATTCCTTCGAACATTTTGTCTGAAGGAAATCTTTGTTTAGAGTCTTGGCTTTTCTTTGAGAATACATTTGGTTTCCCCCTTGGATTTTCTTTGGACAAAAAGTTTGAAGAAATCCCTTGGTTCTGCCTTGTCACTTTTTTGAAAGTGCTCTCTATTCTTCACAAGGGTATCCTTTTTCTTTCAGCCTTTTCCTTTGACAAATTCCTTCAGACAAAAGTCGAAAGGAATTCCTTCAGATATTTTGTCTAAAGGAATATGTCTTTGTCCCTTGTATTTTTTGAAGGACCTTTGGTTTTTTGCCAAGGATTTCCTTTAGATAAAAAGTCTAAAGGAATCTTTTGCCTTGCTCACTTTTTCAAAGGAAACTTTCCTTTTGGGTCTTCTACCTTGGTATCTTAGAATGTACTTCTGCCCTTCGCAAGGGTATCTTGGGCCCAAAGTTTCCCTTCGGAGCCTGATGAACGGTTTGATTTTGTCCCCTACTTGCCCTACGCAAGGGCACTTGCCCTTTAGAGTGTTTATAAAAGACTTGCATTTTTTAGAATTGGTCCATTCCTTTGCAATAAAAGGCATGCCTGAGGTAATTTTATGAAGTGAAACAAGCCTCAAATCAACCCAAAACCTATAGGAGTCAAATAAATCAACTTTTTCATGGAATAGGCCTATGACAAAGGGAAAAAACAATGGTTATAGCAAGGTGAAAGGCATCAAAGACCAGGACAGCAAGGAAACAAAAGGGGGGACTGATTTTTGGCTTTTAGGACCAAAAAATGGTCAACAAGAAGTTCTTCAGAGTCCCTAAGGTTGATAGTCCTCTTATTTTGACAAAGCAAATTTTAGTGTCTTAACTTCGATAAAGAGTTTCTCTACCTTGGTTTTTCCTTAATTTTCCCCTCCACCCATTTCATCTCTCCCCTTGATAGCCAAAATGTGATTCCATTTTTTTCCCCCTTCTTTAACATCCTACTTCTTCATTTCCTAAAAACATGCTAGAACTACTTTGTTTCAGTTTTATCTATCTTTAGATGTAAAACAACATGTTTGAGAAACTATGGATCACCTTTTTCTTTTACACCATAAAAATTCCATTTCTATACTTGTTTCACTTACCATTTACCACTTGTTTTTGTTGTCCTGTTGTTACAGACACCTGAGTTCATACCCCTTTTTACATTGTTGAGTGAGATGTGGATTGGTACTTCTCACTCATCAATGTTGTTTTCTATTTTATGCATTCCCTTTTTCCATTGATGATTGAGATGTGGATTTTTATTGCTCACTCATCAATGTTGTTTTTCCTTTTACCATTGATTTTTATTATTTATCATTCCTTTTTAAACATGTATCCTTGGTTTGAATTGGTGAGTTTGCCTTTTCTTACTTAAGGTTTACTTGTTTGAGTTTTTTGGTCTTTATTAGCCTTGGATTTTTGGTTAACCGATTTACTCTTGTTTGACTTGGTCATTTGGTCTAACATAACACTTGTCACCCAGCTTGCCAAATTCCCAAGTATGTCATATCCACATAGCACCAATTATCTTGGCATTTCTTGCATTTGTTTATTTTTTCTCCTTAGTTTTGTATTTTTGGGTTTATTGAAAGTAGTCTTTATGACATACACAATTAAAACTAAAAACACAGTTGATAATCATCCCGTGATAAAGGTAAGTCAAGGTATACATTAGTTTTACTTTTTCATTATTTAATTTTTAGCTAGTTTACTTTTCTATCATTTACTTTCAGTTATTTTATAATTTTTAAAATACTACAACTTTTTTTAGCATCAACATTGTGTGTGTTCTTATGTGCTTTCTCGAAGCACCATCCCCTATTATACCTTAGTGACACATGATGATCTTAAAGTGGGGCATATATATACACATAATATTTTTTACTTTTATCAAATACTAACGCTTTACATTTTGTAGGAACCCATCATGAGTCAATCTCTCTGAGTGTATGCCTTAAGGGGTGCACTAAGAAAGGGGTGGGAAGACCTTTGGTGATTCATAGGATTGTTGTCCCTTATTGCCACATTATTTCCAATCCATTCATCTCCTAAAACCTTTTCCTAAGCTATTTCTCCTCCCTTGCATATTCCTCTATTCTTTTCCTCTTTTTATCCTTCTTCTCCTTGCTTGGCACCCTTTTGACCTATTTAGCAAACTAGGTTGACCTGGTCGACCTAGTGTAGTTTAGGGTCACTTTAGCTCTTTAGGTTTGTTAGCCTTGTGGTTGACCTAGCATAGACTTTAGGCATTAGGCCAAAAATGTTCTAGGTCGATCAAGTTGACCTAGCACATTCAACATTTATGGATGATTTTAGGGTTAGTTCTACCTATAAATACAAGATCATTTTGGTCATTTTTATAATATGCAATCAAGAGTTATTATTCTCTAGTTTTTCTTCACAATATGCTCTTCCACCATTATACTTGAGGAATCTTAGCTTAGGTTTCTTATTTGGAGAATCTAGTCTTGTGGATAGGTCTTAGAAGCTTTGGCCTAAAAAAGTGATATCTACAAACCAAAACAACCTCTTGTAAAGCCTCATTGGCCAAGGGAGAGATTGAATTGTGATGGATTCATGTTCAAGTAAGTATATTCTAACTTTGTTCTCCTCTCTTTTAGTAGATAAAAGTAGCATAAGTGTTGGATCAAATAATATTACTCTTCATATTCTGTGTATTAGGGTGTTACTCATACTTACTTTATTTGAAATTCCCTATACACATTTTATTTCTTTGCATCTAATCCATCACATTGTGCCACAAGCTTTGTGCACACTAGATTAGTTTACTTTTCTTGTTATTAGAATAGTTTACTCTCTTGTTTGTTATCATAAGTGAAATATCATATCATAGGAATATTTTAGGGTTATGGGATTTTGTTAGACTTTAGGTTTTAAAACCATTCCTAGCATGATATGTTGTGACAAGTGATACAAGTGATCTCCTAATTGGGTCTAGTGGATCCCCATATTGGTCATGCTCCCACTTAACAAGTGTATACCCAATAAAAAGTGTAGGTGTGCTCTATCTTATCTGATCTAGGATTAATTCATGTACATCATGTAATTTTGATTACATACACTATATATTAGAGATTCCATGTCATGCCACTATAATCTAAAGTCATAATTACATAGACACGAATTCACTATAAAGATAAGTTAGATTGAAAACAAACTTAATATGAAATAGTGGACCCAAGTGTGAATGTTAGGACTATAATAAATAAAATCATGGAAATAAAGATACTAGATTGAAATAAATAGAAAAGTCAAAAATAGAAAATTTATACTAGAATAATGTTTTGGTTAAGTGTATGCAGTTATGAGTTCAAAAATCTATTGAGAAAAGATCAAAATAATATGAAATCACATTTCAAGTCACAATGTCATGTTTACCTAGTTCAATATCATAGTTAAGCAAATGCGATTTTAATCCACATATAAGCAAGAAGAAAGACACAGATTATGCTAACAAAATTTCATTTTTTTAGCTCAATATCATGAATATAAAATTAAATGTCACGGTTCTATAATAAAATGTTGTAGGCATGAAGCCTTAGGTTTGTACCTACAAAAATATAACATAGAAACACAAAAAGTATCACAAAAATAGTTAACAAAATAATGGATATAGAGACAAACTTGTGGACACAAAATGTGACATTATCAATGTTAGACAGACATTCAAGCATATCATGATGATCATTGTCAATGGTGATAATGATCTCACAACAATTAATGAATTTGATTTATGGAGTAGATGAAATTGTGGTTGCATAAAGTGATGTCATGGTTTCAACCTAGAAGTGAAAATCACGCGATTTTGAGAACTCCGACCTCAAATTCATCCTCAACCCTATCTTGCAAATCAATCTTACACACCAAAATCTCAAGAGCATTAAGTTAAAGGAGGGTTCCAACTATATTCATCATTTATGTATTAGGTAAAATTTGGAATCAAGATTCAAATTCCAATTGACAATTCTAACATGCTAAATTATTGAAAATCAATCCAAATTTCAACTAAGTACTTATGATTAGGCAAGGTATGTCAATTAGGTGAAAAAAACAATTGAAATAAATCCAAATGTATCTCAATCTTACAATTAATTTGCCTCCAAATGCAATGATGTGCCCCAATTTAAAAAAATGATTGCACTTGATAGCTTGAATATAAGATTGTCTTATGACTCATAACTTGGACAATATTTAGACATGGATTGGATTATTGGTTTAGACAAGATGATGACATGAAATATTTTATCAATGAATTACTTTATTGTTAGCTGAATTTTCATGGAGAATGACTAGTTTATATAGAAGAAGATGAAGAATTTCTAAGGAATTTAAAATTCCTTGGAGTTTTATAGAGAAGAAGGGTGTGGATAATTATACAAAGGTGAAGGATTATAAAATTAATTAGAGGTGTCTAATGAGGATTAGTAAATTATTAGAAGAATTATTAGTAGGAGAAAGTGGGGGTAAGTTACGGTAGGTAGGAGTGAATTTCAAATTCATAAAATAATGGATAAGTGGGATTGGTGACACGTAAGATGCAATTTAGAAGAATTAATTGAGGCATAGGAGTTATATAGTTGATGTATGGAAAGAAATTTTTTATAAATTATATACTATATAGATTAGTGACTAGTATGATTAGACTATAGATGAATTAGAAAAAATTAGTAACATTAAAGGAATGAAAAAATTTAGATGTATATAGTTCTTTTAAAGCTATGCCATATATATATATATATATATAATTTTATGAATATCAATATCCTAGTCCATTAATTTTGACTCTCTCATGGGCTTAGACTAATGATAAATATTAATTTGTATATTTCAAGTTCAACCTATTGCTTGGATTACTACCATTTTGTTTTATGTTCAATTATATGCCACACAAATATAATATTATCTCCTATAATAGGAAATAAGGCTGAGATATTTTTCCCTAAAGCAATTTTAAAATACTATAATTTCAATACATTTATCAATTTAATACGGATAAAATTTGTGATTGCCACGTATGAATTTTTCTTGCTCTATTTTCTCAGACTTAAAAAATTGACTATGTATTTATCCCAATCTTTAGTATCAAGATTATCAAAAATAGAGGTCACCAATGAATTATATTAATTTCATTAATTTTTCATATCCAAATAAGTTTCCTACATATTTTATTTACTATGTTCTTCAAACTCTAAAATGGTCACTATGTGTATATTAATCCTATGCATAAAATTTGTCAAAATAGAAGTCATCACGTAACTATATAACTTTGCATCAATTCCCAAATAACCAATTCAATTTTCATTTGAATTTAAAATGGCACTGTATGTCTAATATTTTTAATCCCTTAACATTATGATTTAATGGTAGATAAGAATTTTGGTAATTGTATCTTTTCACTTTCAAAATCAATTCATTTAGACTTAACACTCATATGAATTTGACGCTCTATTTTTTTACAATGGACACTTATTCTATGAATGCAATTGTGAAACTATCCAAAATCACTGTCAACTCACTCCTAGCTAATAATTCACTATTTCCCTTATGAAGTAGTGGAAATTTGCATTTTTTAAATTAAATTTGTACTTTTAGATTGCAAATGTTTCTTATTCTATTCACTCAAACTATAAAATGTTTTTTTCATTTCAATCTTCACTATGAAAGTTTCCAAAATTGAGGTCACTTACAAATTATATTAACCACCAATAATCATTGTATATTTAATTCAAATTGAATATGCAACCCCAAAATCCATTGTATCTCAAATCTTGTTCATCCCTTAATGCTATAAAATATGTTCTCCATGGATCTATTGAATTATATCCATGTGCTTCCCATTAAATGAAGCAGTTATATTTATTCATTAGTCACAAGTTAATTCCTTAGTAGTGGCCTCATCTACAACATAAATATATAAGTCTTGTTTATTACCTTTATCTAATTTACTATGATTATGCATATTATCCATTCCTTAAAATGCATGTATTATTAGTAGAATTTTAATTTCAAGTAGTAAAAGTATCTCAAGGACCATTTTATAAATAAACAAAAACAAACCAAAAATCGTAATGACTTCCAACATTATAATTTTTGAATTATTGAGGGTAAAATACTTTTGTTTTAAAGCTATGAACTGATTTTGAGGGTTTTGATATGTCCTACAACATTAATTATAATGATTAGCATATTAATTAATCCTTTCTAGAGCATTATATCACCCAAATAATCCAAATGAATAAACACAACATTATAACTTCAAAACATGACATTACCACTATAAAATATCATCTCACTTTAATCTAATTATTAAACAAAATAAGGCATCTCAAAATTTATAACGCATGCACCTAATTATTTTGATTCATTTCCTTATCTCTGCACTCAAGCATTTGTATAACCATTATATATAATTATTTGGCCACCAAGTTTAGTTTCACCTACTAATTGTGCATCCAAGATTCACATGGCTGTAAGGTCTCAATACCATTCCATTTTTACTTATGTTGGTTCCCTATACGATCCACATGGGCCTCATGTAAATTTTTTTATTAGGACCCATAATTAACCTCACAACCTTATACAAATTCCATTAACATGATAAAATACAATATATAAATTAATGCACTTGTGTACTTATCAGAGACTAACATTGCTTAAAGGTTATATGAGGAAGTTTGAGGTCATGACATTGAGATGGAAAACACTTGTCAAAACCATATTTCACTATTCACATAGTGATCTGGGTTGATTAATATAAAATGCTTTAGGTATATATATAGATATGTATATAAATAAATTACCTTAATACTTTCACATGTATACAATATGATGGGTCCACGATACCCACATGGGTCACAAAGTTATGGACCAAGGTCATGCCATTCTTAATATCTATGATAGTTTTCACATTGTTCATGTGGGCCCATACAAATTAAAAACTTGTAATGGCCACAATGACTTAAGCCATACAACTAATCACAAGGCATTACTATGAATTATATAATACAATAGATCCATGTATCTCATATGAGCTAAGTTTAATACATATAGATCTTGTCAATGTGAATAGTAGCCATGAAGTAGATGAGAAGATCATGAATTATCAAAGTCATACATAATGATATATTAATATTAATAATACATGTGAAAATCCTTTGTTCTCATTGACTTGGGGTGTCTTATTCCATGTTACATAACTATACTTGTAACCTAAGGTCAAAAACTCATAGACCTTAAATAAGTTCATGTAGCATAATTTTAAAAGAAGCCTCTACATTGATTATAGCCAAGGTATTTATTCAATGTGGCATAATCCTGAACCCTTCACTCATGGACTCTTTTTCCCGGGCATGTAAACTTATTTAAACACTAGAACTGCAATTCTAAATCGAGAAACTTAAAATGACATTTCTTCAATGAAAAATAAACTTTCACTTCAAGGATTATTGAAAATGTGGAATAAGAGAATATGGATATCCATGATATAAAAATAAATATCTAAATGGTTAATTAACAATAAGCTTAACATTTTACCAATAGTCATCTTTGTACAATCTGCATTTGTGTCGATGGCAAGGAAATTGGCAAAGGAGACAATTGTAGCCCCCCTTACGTGTGTTTGATTTCAAATCTGAACCTAGGTAGTATAATTCATCTATAAATCCTCAAATTTTATGGAGTTCACAAGGATTGTACGCACATCCATAGGTTTTGGCTCCTAAATTTGCTTCACAATTTGCTTGGTTGTGTGACAATTTTCTACTTAATAACCATGAAAGTGATTAGACCATGATATATGATTTTAGGCATATTTTATGTAGGATACAAATGTATTTTTTATAAATTTACTATGAATGGATTTTTTTAATTTTTTTTAAACATTTTTTTTTATAAGGTGAATGTTAAGTTTTACAGGGACCTAAAACCACAAGTTTAAACAAGAAGTATAGACAGGCAAAAAGGAATAAAGTAGTTACACGCCACACAAGTCAATGCACCACTAAACTTAAGTAAACTTTCAATAAAATATAGGACCGGAAAATAACATGAATTGAAACAACAACACATACTAAATTTATTCAGAGGGTCCGTTGGAGCCCACATTTTTCTTGGTAGGTGTTGAATCCTTATTGTTACTGCCAAATTTTTGCTTGATCCTACTATACTTTCCTCTAGTTAGGATGTTGTCCTTCCACTATGTTTATTTTTTCCTCCATAGTCCTCTTGTGCTTCTTGGGTTTTTCCTTCTCTTTCTTCTTAATGCTTGCAGGGGAACTCACTGGGCTGAT
Organism: Torreya grandis; assembly: GCA_037957365.1. NCBI lineage: Eukaryota > Viridiplantae > Streptophyta > Pinopsida > Cupressales > Taxaceae > Torreya > Torreya grandis. Next base: position 3,536,525 of record JARHVA010000446.1, on the reverse strand, counting down.
GGTTATGATTTCCTTTCCTCTTTTAATAGGGGTGTCCTCTAACCTATTCCTTTTACCTTCCACCATCTTAGGATTTCCCCAAACCTCCCTCAACCTATCCAACTCTAATTTAAGGGTATTCCAATATTCCATTAGTGGGACCAATTGTCATTCGATACTCTATAGGTTTTCATGGAAGTTTATCAACTTCTACCTAATTCATTTAGGGAGGTATGCCATTTCCCTAACTTTGCCACTCTTCCTAACTTTTGTCAACTTCATCTTATAAATTTTAAAGTTAGGTTTTTTAATACCCTAAGGGACCTACATACTTATGTGAACCTTATTTTTATATTTCTTCTCCTTGTCATAAAACTTAGTGTGAAGAGATCTTGGCTTAGGCGTGATCTTCATTTGCATGTGTGCCTTCGACCCTTGGCTGGATGAGGGAGATACAATGGGGGGATGTTAGTGGAGAAAATCCACTTGATTAAGTTGAGGAAACCGATTCCAATATTTGAAATATCATCTGCTATGACATTGTGCTCCTAATAGATGTGGATGAATGAATAATAAATAGTAGACCAAAGTAGACCATTCACATTAGCAATGAGTTGACTAATAGACTAGGATGGGTTTGATTTTCCCAAAAGGGTGTTAAGTATGTTTAAAGGATATCATTCAATCACCAATTTGGATATGCTGAGTTGAATTGGGAATTGGATGCCCCAGAGGGCAGATTTGGCCTCAACCATATGGTTGGTTTGAACCCCCATAGGGCCCGCATAGGTAGTTATAGCCACCCAAACTTTTCTCTAATAAATCCACCACCTCCCACACTTCTGGATTGTCCTTATATTCTCCATCAAAGTTTATATTTAACCAGACTATGGGGGACACTCCCATTTCAAGAGACATCAAACCACATTAATCCTAGGAGGGGGTAAGGTTCCACTTGCTGAGGATGCCCTATTCAACCTCTAAGGAAACTATTTTATCATTAGGTATCATCAATCTCTATTTCTTAGAAATAGTATACTGTAAATGGTGGAAAGATATTAAGGGATTGTATATTTTGTGATAAAAAAGATAGGTGTTCCTGGTAGTCTAAATTTTCTAGAAGAAGTGGGGAAGGGCTAGGGACTAGAAAAAGGACAAGAAGGAAGCTTCTAGGGGGGTTTACACTAGATCATGAGATCAATAATGGAGCTAGGATTGACCCAATATAGATTGAAGAGCTAAAGGAGAAGGTTCTATATGGTTGAGCCAAAGGGGTAGTCAAGGAAGAGGTGGGCCACAAATTTTAGGGCAAATTTTTAGAGAATGCACCTATTGGAGATGGTCATTCCATGCTTGAACAAATTATTAGGTGAGTATTTTATCCTAGGACATGAGATAGAAAAATATGTTAACCTTAGGGGTGAGGTGCTTGATCCATAGATTTTTTCAATAATTCCAATCCTCCTCCTATTCTAGGTTGACCAGGAACCCCAACTTCACCAAGTACTCACCATTATCTTCTATCAGCCAGAGAAGGGAGCCTTCCTTACGGAATGTAATAATGTGAATTTGTTGAAGTTAAATATTAAGATTTTGAACTTTCTAGATGAATTTTTCATTATCCATTTTTATAGTCAGGGTCTTTGACCTAGTTTTCCCTTTTGAAAGTGACTAGTAGTCTTTAACCTTATGGACTATGGAGGTTTTAAAGGTCTCACTTAGGTTGTTCCAAAGGGGAGAAGAGGCAATAGGAGAAATTTTTAGCATGAATCTTACCAAAAGTATATATTTTCACCATTTTCTACCTATCCTCTACTTCCCTTCCTAAGAATAAATTTTGAGCTTGAGATGGATTTATAGAAGGCAGAGCTAGTTAGGGGGCCCTCTTCCCAAAGGAGGCTATCTTCCTCCTTGCCATATATATACTTTGCTTTTATGATCCATGTCCAGTGATTATATTTTTTCATAAATTTATAACTAAATTTGGCTATAAGATCTTGTTTCATGCTTTTGATTTGTCTTAGCTTGAGTCATCTGAAGGCCTTGGGGAGGTAGGCTTTTTCTAGGAAACCAACAAGAATCTAAATTTGTCTTTCATACTTCTCCATGGGAATCTTATTTGAATTTCCTATATTCTCTCCATGATATTTATAGGGATGTGAAGTAAGGTCATAAAGTAGATTGTTATGTTTTGCAAATAACTTTTGAGAAGTTGGATTTTTCCCACCTATGTAAGTATTGATCCTTTCCACCGATCGATGTTTTATAGATTATGTCCACCAACGGATTCCAAAATTACAATTTCATTTTTTCCTTGAACAATGACATACCAAGATATTTTTAGGGTAGGTTATTGATCTTACATCCTGTTATACCCAATAATATTTTTTAGAGTGGAGGCAGTGTATTTAGGAAGAAGGAAGAGCTTTTGATAAAGTTGATGCATTATCCTGACACCCATTCATAGTCTAAGAGGATGCTTTTGAGGGATTTTTATTACAGTTTAGATGAATTTCTAAGGATTAAAGTGTCATTTTTGAATTGATCATAAGTGACTAAGATAGTGTTTTGGGTTATCTTTATCCCCTTTATTATGATTTGATCCCTAGTCGCTTGCAAACTTTTACCTAGAGTTTCTTCCATCGTGATGAATAAATATGATGACAAGGGGTCACCTTGCATGATCCTTTGGATAGAAAATAAAAACCCTTTGGGAACCCCAGTGATTAGGACTGAGTACATGGGGGTGGATATGTAAATGTGAATTAGTTCCCTAAGATCCACATCAAAACCAAACTTGTTGAACATATTATCAAAGAATCTCTAAGACACTCTATCATAGGCTTTGTTCATGTTAAGTTTAAGAAACATGCATGCCCTATTAGATTTCACCACTGAGTGAAGGGTTTCATGTACAATTATGATGTCATTAGTGATATACCTACTCGCTATGAAAGTACCTTATTGTTTAGTGATGATCCCTTTAAGCATAGGCTGGAGGTGAGTGACAGAGGTTTTTGTATAGATCTTGTAAATAATGGAGCATAGACTTATGGTTTTGAAGTCTTTTTATTAATTTTCTCCTAGTTTATTAGGGATGAGGATTAATTATGTGTTATTGATCTCCTTCAGAATGGTTCTGAACCTAAGGAATTTATAGACTATGGCCTCTACCTCCAAGTGTATGATGTATTATAATCATTGGAATAATAGAGGGGGAAATCACCTAGGCCTGGTGCCTTATTTCCCTCTATGGAGAAGACCACATTTTTAACCTCCTCTAGAGAAGGGGTTTATGGAGTTCTCGATTGTCTACTTGAGAGATAGTTGAGGGAAGGTTTTGAAGGAGGTTAGCCTCCCTCTGAGAGTCAGTAGAGCCTATTTCCTTTAGCAAGTTTTTGAAGTGGAGAATGATTTGTTCATTGATGAATTATTTGTCTATGATTTTAGTACCATATTTAAGGATTATTGCAAAACTTATATTATAATTTATGTTTCTAGATGCTATTTCATGGAAGAATTTTGTATTCATGTCTACTTCCTTCAACTAGGTGCATCTGGACTTTTGCTTCTAAAATGATCCCTGTTTAGCCTCTACGTTATGATATGAGCTTAAAAGTTCATTCTAAGAATTGGAAACGTTTTTATTTGATATATGGATAGCTATTTGTTCCTTTAGGGTAAAAATTTAATCTAATATGGCATTCTTCTGGATGAAATATCCCAACCACTTCTTTATTCCATAATTTTATTTTAGATTTGATGTGCTTGAGTTTTTTTTTATCTAGGATGAACATGCATGTACCCTCAATGTGCTCCCTCCACAATTATTTGATCGAGTTCTAAAGGTGCAAGTGGTGAAGCCACATGTTGTAGGATATGAAAGGTAGATTTTTGGGTCTATAAATCCTTTCTCTTTCAAAGACTATTAGGCTATGATCTATCCCAATTCTTGGCAAGGATGAGAGGGAGATGGATAAGTGTAAATCTTAGTTGAGGGATACCATAATTTAGTATAACCTTATATAAATGAGGTCCTCCCCCATCCTTATATTGGTCCAAGTGAAGGGGTTTCCTTTGAGATCAACATCCATCAGTCCTGCTCTAGTGATGAATTCATATAACTCATCCATACTTTCTATGAAATATTGAGTCCCACCTTTATTTTCCAATGGGTTTAAAGGCAAATTGAAGTCTCCCACCACAACCCATTTCTAGTTTCCATATAGATCCATAATAATCAATAGTTCTTCCCAGAGACTTTTATACCCTTGTTTTGTGTTGGGAGTGTAGATGTTATAGAGGATTCACTCTTCCTTGTTAGTTGTATCTTTAAATAAGAAAACTATGTGGTTATCTCTATTGGTCAGTAGTTTTCCATCAAGGCACTAGGTGTTCTAAAGAACCATCAATCCTCCCAAGGCCCTAGAAGATATCACACTAATGCAACCAAATTTAAACCATAACTTGTCACTACATTTATTAAGAATAGTCTCAAACATATTTATTTCTTGTAACATAACTACAAGGGGGTTGTGTTCATTCTCATGTTTCTAGCTAGTTTTTATTTACTAGGGTTATTCAATCCCCTTATATTCCATGATATGAGTTTATTTTTTTGAATTTAATGAAATGTCCCTTAAGGGTTTTTTATTCCCTTTTCCTATTTTATTGGAAATTTCCTTTTTTCTAGGTGAGAGGCTGGACACTCTCCTTAAAAGGGTGATTCACCCACCTCAATTTTCTTTCTTACCTTTTTTACTTTAACTAGTGTCCACTGGTCCTCTTTTGACTTGGTAGCCATCTTGGGGATAGAGTAATTAGAGCATTGACCCTATTATTTAGTTATATCCTTGGTTTTAAATTCTTTTGGGATGGGATATAAAATTCCCCCCAAGGGAAGGGATAAGTTGGCCAATAAGAAGCCCTTATCCATCTTGAATAAGGGGGACTGATTGAGCATGGGGGAGCCACTATGAACCTTAACACCACCTTTTTTATTGGGGATAAGGTTAATAAATTCAATTCTACCATAGTTGTAGTAAAATAATTAGTCATAAAGGAGGGTAGGTTCAACTAACAGTCTTTCCATTGAGTTATCACCCATGTCACCGGGGTTAGCAGGGCTATCCTCTTCCTTTATAATAGGGAATAAAGGGGTAATAGTGGGCCAACCAATGGGTTTATTGAGGAAAACCTCAAAGGGGGATGAAAAGGGGTGAGAGGGGATATTGGAGGTTGGTGGAGCATTAGTGATGGGTTGGGAATTAGGGTCTATGGGCTCTTTCACTAAAGAAGTAGGTGGCTAGGAAGAGTGGGGTTTCTTTGTCCAAACCACTTTTGGGATGGGGGGTTGATCCAAAGCACAATCCTTTGTTATATGACTCAAAATGTTACATTTTTTTAAAATTGAAGTAGAATTTTCATACTTGATGGGTTGGGACCACTCACAATACTTGGATTTGATTTTGATTATGCAAGAGAGGTTTATCTATGGGAATGAACACATGAAAGTGTGTTTCCACTATTTTCATCCTTGATCTGGTGATTGAGTTAATGGCTATGGGTTATCCTAGTGATTTAGCTATACCCATGATTATTTTTGGTTCTTAGAATTCAAGGGGTTGCTTAAAGAGCAACACCCACATAGGGTTGTTTTTAAGGGTAAAACTATCGAGGTTGGTCCCACCTTCAATTTCCTAGTGCTCATATTTGATTTGCCCATGAACTAGGGCCCTTTAATGAGGAATTTGAAATAATCTTCTTGAAGATAGAATTTGGCAAGTAAAAAATTAGTTGATATGGAAATTATCTCCAGTTGACCCTTTGGTCTCCACTTGTTGTTAGCCCATTTTTAGAATGAGTTGATGTTTGGTAAAGATCTATTGACTTTGGAAAGGATGGAGTTGTCTAAATTTGTATCATATTTTTACATGATAACATCTAGGACATTGATGTAGGTTTCATTTTTTCAATGGTAGGATCTATGTATGCCTCAAAGAGCTCTTGATCCACGGGTCTCTTTCCCATGACATGGTCCACCTAAGATAGATTTGAAAGGGGGTGTTTGTCTACAACTCATGGGACCCTGTTAGGGATATGGTTAGTCAAACCCGTCCTAACTCCATCCTTCTCTCCTTATCATAATCTCTTAGTGGGGTGTATATGTTTCCTATGATTATTTCTCGATTTGTGCACTGAAAATCTAAATCAAAAGTTTGAATTTTTTCTGTATCTGTTGCTCCTTCCTCTCCTTCCACCATTATTATTTCGACATTTGCATTTTGATTTTTTTAAACATGATAGAGAAGAGAGTAAACCAAACAAGTAAACATGCACATATACATCCATAACTAATTAACATATTCATTACTAGAAGGGTCACTTATATTAAAATATCATATCTATTGGCATAAGGATAATAGTATATCTTAAATACATCTATCTAAAAAACACTAGGATGTATCTTGGATTTGTCACATAGATTTACCTATTGAAGGGTTCCAAATTTATTAATGACTCTTTCTATAAAATTTATTGTTGGATAGTGACATATAACTTCAATCTACCTGTGCCACTAAGTTAGGGTCTCAAATATGTCTCCAAAAATAAACAAGCTAGAAACTCAAACATATGCCCAAGATATTTTGATTTCTAGATCATCATCTTGAAGCAAGAATTAAAAATAGCCTATGATGAACAAATGGACATTAAATTTAAGGTTTGTCATTCTAATTTACATCTCTTAATATAATAATTCCTCTCTCCACACGAAATGGTATCATAAATTATGTCTATTGATATACTTGTGTGTGTGTGAAAAACACCGAGATGCACCACTATATCAACCTTGGAAAACTCTTTCTAAGGGAAAAACAGGCTCCAAACTCTACTAGATACCCAATATATTCCAATATTTCAATCTCCTTCTCCAAACAAGAAGAAAAATTGCCTACACTCAGCTGAACATCAAATTTAAGATAGACCATTTATACTAAAATCTCACACTATTAAAATCCACCACCATTCTTGGTTGCCATTATAGGTTATGTTTATTGACATAAAAATCATAAAACTAAATAAATATTATTTTTTATCACATAAACCCATTTATTTAATATAATTCACATGTTTGAATATATTTAAAAATGTATTCACTTGATCACGACATAAATCCAAAACTCTCAAGTGTCTTAGGGCATGTTACTTATTAAATAAATAATGGAGTGGACACATCACCATATCTATATTTTAATCAAATTATAACATAATATGACATGTTGCCAATTTAACAACTTCCATGCATGAGTAAAATGTAATGGTTCCTCAATTCCCACATAGGTCTCAATGCTTTTGACTAAGACCACATCACTTGTTATTTTATATATGAGTATTTTCAAGGTTCATGTGGCCCCAAGAAATAAAATTTGATGCCATCATGGTGGCCTAAGAAATGTATATTCTAATATTCCAACATGTTAAGGTTGATCATATATTATACCACATTTACCACTCACAAAATGCCACAGAGTTCGCATATAATATTATCACTATGTTTGAAGTGAATGAAATAGTGGGTCCACCACAACCATTTAGTTTTCAAGTCACCAAAATCAACCATCATATTCCATGTGACCCTTGCACATTATGTTCCTATCTCTTATAAAAGTGGCCAATGTGAATGACCTTTTGTAAATCTAAAACACATTTTAATGTAACCAATAATTTTAACATGTCTATGCCTTCACACAGTTGCAATCCACTCAACTTTGCAAAGAGAGGTTGTGATGCTAGTTTAGGTGCCATGTGTTCTCATCATAGATCATCCTTACACCACAAATAAACACTAAGACTGATTTATAATAGATTTAGGTTCCATAATTACTTTTGGTTATAATCTTATTTTATTTGTTTCCATCCTTAATTATCATCCTTAATTTATTATAATTTACACCTTTAAATATATACAAAAATATAATCATTTGATCACATTATAAATCCATAATGACTCTCAAGGGTCTTGGGCTATGTTACTTATTAAATACCCGATAGAGTGGCCACATCACCATATCTATATTTTAATCATATTGTAATATAAAATAACTCACTACCAACTTAACAAATTCCAAACATTAATAAATTATAGTGCTTCCTCAATTTAAACATAGGTCTCAATGCTTCCAACTAAGACCACATCACTCAATACTGTATATAAGAGTTATTGTGAAATTTTGTGTTTCATGACAACACCTCAAATTACACTCATATAGAGCGATTGGAGGTTTTTCAAAGACAAAGATGTTCAAAAAATTGAAAATGAAAAATATTGAATCCATAGCCTAATGAACAAGGTTTGGTGGGATTTATTGAAAATTTGCATAAACTATTCAGATGGAATCTCAGATCAAAAAAAGGATAGAACTATCAGATTTAGAAGGTTCCAAAACCCTAAGCTAGATTGTAAACATGACCTAGTTTCATGACAATCAAGTATTATCCATTTTGGAGGGTTTCAAGGCTTTTTTGATGATTTCATGAAAATCTGCATAATCCAATTATTCAAAATAAATTTATTCTTTGGGTTTTTTTGAGTTTTTGGAGATCCTTAGTAGGTCTTTAGTGGATTTTTCATAAGCATTACAAATTTGGAAATTTTGGACTTGGTGGGAGTTAATAATTTATTTGCACTTGTGAGAACCCCTAACTTCCTCAACACTATGAGAAATCTTGACTTTCCTGGCATTATGGTAACTATTTAAACTCTCGACACTATGGCCATTCTCAACATCTTTGGTATTACGGTAACTCCTAGCTTCTACAACATTATGAGAACTCCTAACTTTCTTGGCATTATGAAAATTCTTTGAACCCACAAAATTGTGGGAACACTTTGGACCCTTAGCACTATGGGAACTCTCAGCATCTTTGACACTAAAAAACTCTCAACATCTCTGACACTATGGTAACTCTTTGAACCCCCACCATTGTGAGAACTATTTGAACCCATAGCACTATGGGAACTCTCAGCTTCCTTGGTACTACAAGAACTCTAAGAATATTCATCACTATGAGAACTCTAGGCTTCCTCTACACTGTGGGAACTCTCAACATCTTTGACATTTTGATAATTCTTGACTTCCATTGCACTGCATCTAGACCTCAAAGCTTCCCATGTCCATAATGTTTGCATATGAAATATGTTTTGTCTTGTGTTTGATGTATTGGGATGATGTTATGATGATAATTTTTTTATATTTAGTACTTTTGGTCTAACACACTCATATCAAGCTTCAAAAATCAAGAGGGAGTTAGAGGACTGTGTTGCAGTCCTAAAGTTCATATAACTATAGAGCAGGGTACAAGTTCCCCTTATCCATAAATTTTTCATATTAACTCCAATTTATCTCTTGTTAGATGCATTAGGAATATGTTGTGATGATAAACATTTTATCTTCAAGACTCTTGGTCTAAAACGTTCATCTCGAGTTTCAAAAATCAAGAGAGAGTTAGAGGACTACATTGTAGCCCTAAAGTTCTTACAACTAGAAAGCATGGTTGAAGTTACCCTTATTCATAAATTTCACATAAAAACTCCATTTTGACTCTCATTTGATGTGTTAGTAATATATTGTGATGAGGAATATTTTATGTTAAGTACTCATGGTATGAAGAGTTCATCCTGAACTTCAAAAATGAAAGTAAAATTAGAGGACTACATTGCAACCCTAAAGTTCCTACAACTACAAAGCAGGGTCAAAGTTCCTCTTGTTCATAATTTTCGCTTCCCAATTTTATTTTGAATCTCATTTGATGCATTGGGAATATATTGTGATGAGGAAATTTTTTTGCTAAAGACTCATAATATAAAATTTTCATCTCAAATTTTAAAAATGAAAACAAAATTAGAGGATTGTGTTGCAACCCTAAAGTTCCTATAACTACAAAGTAGGGTAAAAGTTTCCCTTATTCATAAATTTCACATCATAACTCCATTTTTACTCTAGTTTGATGTATTTTGAAGATATTATGATGAGGAACAAGTGACGGTGAAGACACCTCAATCTGTATCTCAACAATGATTTCTAGCACAACCTTCTTCACAAGGTCAAGGTTACATTTTGGTTCAGGTTTCTTAGCAATTTTTGAATGTAGTTGAATAGGTCAAATTTTCACCTAAAAATATACAACCACTTTCTATTCTTATAAATTCACTCCCTAAATCTAGGAAAAATAACCTCTTATAAGTAGAAGTATTGCATGCCTTTTTAAGGGGTCAAGTAGTGAATAATTCTTCTTCCCTCTCTCATCATTCCTTCTCCCTCTTTGAGAATATTCTCTTTCTCATGCTCTTGGATAGAATTAGTTGTAACTTTGTGTGCAACTATGTAATTTCATTTTATATAAATGAATACAAACAAGTAAGCGATGTTATTTTTTGGCTTTTTTGGATTTTAATAGTCTTTGTTTATGAACTCTAATATTTTATTTGTAGATAAAGTTTATATTAAAACCCTATAATTTATTGATTATGCATAATATATGGTTTCTAAAAATTTTATTGAAAACCCTCTTGTATGCACTCACTTGATGTCCATGAGTTTTTACGTGTTTGATCTCAAGGAAGCTCCATACCTAGTGTGTAACTAGATTTTTTAGGAAGACTTTGGGCTTCTAGGCATTCCTCCTTGTCCCCTAAACCCATGTTGCTCCTATATTAATTTTCAAGTAAAGATAAGGATGTACATTCAAGTTATTTACTCCTAAATAACTCAAAATTTTCTCTTCATTTACTACTCCATTGTGGGTTTCTCCCCTTCATCTCTCTTTTTCCATATTTTTCTACCTCCTTCCATTCTTTTCCCCCTTCTATTTACTTTTTGTGTTTTTCAGTTAAAATCATAAAAAATAAAAAAAAGTCCCATATCCAAAGAGGGAGTTTCCCCTCTCAAATTTAGAGGAAAATCACCCTTTACATGGTGATTTCTCCAATATTTCAAGTTTATGTCACTATTTGTTGGGCAAGTCACTAAAACTAACAAAGAAAGTACAATGATATAAAATCTTGCCAATATGAGTCTTTTAAAAGTTTAAGTGGACCCACACATATAAATTTGGTGCCATCATGGTGTTCTAATCCATATTTATAATTGAGGACTCTAACACATGAAGGTCGATTATATATTATAAAGCATCCAATGACTCACAAAATTCTATGGAGTTCACATATGATATTAATGTTAAGTTAAGGTGAAATGGATTGTGGATACACCACATCTACCTAGATAACAAGATGTCAAAAGAGATCACAGTATTCCAAGTGACCATTGTACATTAAATTATTATCACTTATACAAGTGGCCAAGGCCTACAACCTTTAATAGATATCAAACACATATAAGTAAGGCCTATAAATTCAACATATCCATACCTTCACACATTTTTGATCCACTCACCTTTGAAAATTCATACCATGATGCTAACTTGGGCACCACATGTTCTCATCATGAATCACCCCTAGCCTACCGAATAAACACAAGCATCATTTTATAATATAAAAATGGATTACAAATAACATGGTTATAGGATGTTTGATGCATGGCATGATCACAAATAGGTTTACACAACATATAATTTGAATGTGATCAATTTGGATAGTAGGATATCTATAAGGTGGCATTATCACACAAGTTTGTGGTCTCAACGAATAGATAAAGTTGCATATTATTTTAATAATATAAGACAAGTCATTGTGACCCACACCTTAAGGGTTATATGCACATTGACATGTTTAGATAAATTTGTGTGTGTCATCTTAAATCATATATGAAATGAGATAAAGTTTACACCAATGGGATGGTGACAATTTTTCCCCTCATGGCTCACAGACTCCACAAAATCATAACTCTAAAATTGAAAAGAGAAATCACTCCGTCATTCCATTAATATGTGGCCTATATAATGTGTCCATGTGTTCTTGTATTTATCCACAACTTTATTAAAGTAAGTGATAGGCGTATGTTTATTAATATATGTTTCAATTAAAACTACATTTTATATGCAACTCTAAACAAGTTTCAAATCTCTTTCACTCTAAATATTCCTGTTGATGATGTGGATTACACCCTTTAAAATAAGGTTCAACTTCTTTCTTTTACATGGCACAATGGAGACATTCCTGTTGATGTGGGCTTGGAAAATTTGAGGAATGAATCTCTAGATTAAGGGCTAGCTCCCTTTGATGCATCTTTGAGGTCCTTAACTGATACTGCTAATAATGGGGGGGGTGAAAAGAGAGAAGGATATTACAAAAGCAGAACTTAACTAAAATGGTGATGCACCAAAATGATTCAATCTACTCATCTTTTATCAACACTTTACATAAAAAATAGCAAACAAGAACTTCATTTGAACAAAATACCAGACTATGTGAGTTTTTTAACAAGGGGGATTAATGGAGATACAATGAAGAAGAACCTACCATAGGTGCTCTAGAAGAACACTGTCAAATGGTTGCTCCTCTACCTCTATGCTCCAACCTGGGCACTTCTTGTTAACCTGTAGAAGATGGTCTTGGATATAATAGATATGTTGGTGTTGACCTACAAAAGCATTAAGATAAAATGACTAAACATAATGATGATAATTAAGCATATTCAGAAGTATAACAAATCAGATGGAGGTAAAACATGCTTCTTTTGATTAAAAGGTAAAATTGTCAGGGTTTCACAATACATAAGTGAGATATATCTTTTAAAGCTGAGAGGTTACAATATATAGAATTTAGAGAAAGACAATTAGTCTTTTCAAGGAACTGGTAGCCCATACTACATTAAACACCTTGGTAAGAGGAATCCGCTCATGCTGCTATCATCTTTCCATAAATATGCCTAGAAGAACCACATTGTATATGTCATAGACATTGAATTTTGTTAGGGTGTGGAGCTAAAAGCTACACCTTAAGGCAAATAGGAGGGTTTCTAGCATATGCAGTTGCCAGCATCGGCAGGTCAAAACCGACGTCGGTCAGGGGACGCAAAAGGGAAAACGGCATCAGCAGAATATCAGCTAGCGTCGATCACCTCCAAGAAGGCAGGGATCGACGTCGGTCGCCTGTAGCAGTCTAAACTACTGTTAACGAACAGTCAGTTAAGTGAAGATGGAGTTTGCATGTTAAAGACTTGTTCGAAGTCTTGAGTGGCAAGTCTGATTTGTGTATGCATGAGATCTATATAATAGACTCATGAGCTGTATTGTTATGTGGTAGAATTTGCAGAAGAGCGATATAGAGATCGGAGAGTTCTTCCCATGGTGGAATCAAGTAGGATTCCCCATGTATGTTTAAGTAAGATCAGGTTTGATATGCAAGGATGTGTGTATGCGAGGGTCAGACAGAGATCGGCGGTTGGCTAGGGTCTAAGGTGACAGCAATACATCAGCAGGATCATGGAGAGATCTACTTGGAGTACCGGTATGTACTTGATTGTACAGATGTACAATGAGGTGAACAATAGCTTGTGTTAGTTGTGTGTTGTGACCTATGAGAGAAGATTACTCAGGTGGGAAGATTACTTGGATCCCTTGAGGAGGAAGCCTCACAGAGGTGGAAGAAGAGTGTGATCTCTTTATTGTAATTTCCTTTGTAATGAGTTGAATATAATTATGTGTTGCCTCTCATATTCTGTGTGTTTTCTCATTGATAGTTATTTGTTCTTCTGGTATTTCTGCATGTTTAATTGCTTATACAATGGCAATCATGTGTTCTCTTAAATCTAACAAGTTGTGTCAAAGCTTTGGGGAGTTTCGGTCCTATCAATTGGTATCAGAGCATATTGATTGTTGTAGGGAATTCTCCCCTGACAAGTGGTATCAGAGCTACGGTTTGCATGAAACAGGTTATTGTTTTTGATTACAGGTCTTTCACAGGGTTTTTTGATTGAGTGGGAGTTCAACAATGGCAGAAGAAAGTAAGCTACGAATGGAGAAGTTTAACGGCAAGAATTATCAACATTGGAGGATGCAGATTGAGGACTATCTGTATCAGAAGGATTTGTACTTACCATTGGGTGGGGTTGCATGCAAGCCCACAGATATGAAGGATGAAGAATGGAACATTCTTGATCAGAAGGCTCTCGGTTCCATAAGGTTGAGCCTTGCATCGTTTGTGATTTCCAGCTTATCACAGTGCAAGACAACGGAAGAGTTGATAAAGTCCTTGGCGAATTTATACGAAAAGTCCTCGGCTTCTAATAAGGTATATCTTATGAAGCAGCTATTTACTTTGCAAATGCAGGAAGGTGGATCAATACATACTCATCTCAATGATTTCCATGGTTTGGTAAACCAACTAGCTTCAGTCAATATTGTTTTTGATGATGAGGTAAAGGCTCTCTTGATTTTATGTTCTTTGCCTAAAAGTTGGGACGGTTTGGTTATGGCAGTAAGTAATTTTGCATCTGCTTCTAAAATCTTAAAAGTTGATGATGTTGTGAGTGTGATCTTGAATGAGGAAATATGTAGGAGAAACACAGGTGAATCATTAGGGAATGCTCTAAGTGCAAAAAGCAGGGGATGGCAAAGGGAGAAGGTTGAGCAAGGGAAATCAAGGTCGAGAAGGAGATCCGAGTCCAAAGGTATTACCTGCTGGTTTTGTGGAAAGAAAGGACATACGAAGAAGGAGTGTTGGTTGAGAGACAAAGAGAACCAACATGCAGGTATGGAAGAAGCAAAGGATGCAAATATTGTGATGCAGGATGCTCTCATACTTTCTTTGGATAGTCAAGTAGGATCATAGATTTTAGATTTTGGTTCATCTTTTCATGCATCCCCAAACAGAGATTTGTTCTATGAGTATGAACAGGGAGACTTTGGAGTGCTCTATTTAGGGGATGGTACGCCTTGTCAGATAGTTGGCAAAGGAAAAGTGTAGCTGAGATTGCAGATTGACAACATGTGGGTGTTGAAAGAGGTCATGCATGTTCCAATTCTGAAGTAGAGTCTGATTTTTGTAGGAAGGTTGGGAGATGAGGGATGCACAATAACCCTCACAGTAAATTCTTGGAAGGTTTCCAAGGGAGCACTTGTTCTAGCAAGAGGTAAGAAAGTAGATACTCTTTATCTGTCTACTTGTATTACTGATTCTACTTCTGGTGTAGATTCAAAGATGTGGTCTAATAGGCTTGGTCACATGAATAAGAAGGGAATGGAAGTTCTTGATTCAAAAGGTATGTGTTCAAATTTGGAAAGCATAGATAGAGTTCATTGCAAAAAGAGTAAATTTGATGCTTTTGACAGGAACAAAGAAGCCTTGGTGTTTATGGAGGAGATGAAGGATAGAGATCAGTCATAGGGGCTGAATAAATATAAGCAGGGAAGCATGGACAGAGGTTTGATCCAAGAAGAGCTCGCGGATGAAAATTTCATCACTTACAGGAACACACAGACACCGATGTCAGTCGCTTGGCACCGACGTCAGTCATCCAGATACCGACATCGGTCATGTGCAGACCAACAGGGTCGGTAGGTCGGGCAGGAGAAGTTCGACGTCGGTCATAAGGACCGACGTCGGCAGGAGGGACGCCGGTATCGGCCAGGGAAATGACGTCGACAGTCAGGGTCAGTGCAGGGAACCGACATTGGTCAGGAGCAGACTGGGAGATGGTCGATATTGGTCACTAGAATGGATGTTGGGTGAATCAATAAGTCTCAAACACCCATGTGGAGGTCAGAAATGGTAAGTGAACCTCATATTCATTGTTCACCTTCTTTATATTGCTTACTGATAGTCATGAACTAGGAAGATGGAAGAAGCAATGCAGGTAGAATCCAGAAACAGTGGGAGCTTGACATGGATGAGGAGTGTGAGTCCTTGGAGAAGAACCAAACAAGTATTTATTGGTAGAGTTGTCAGCTGGAAGGAAGCACTGGATAGAGAGATGGATTCCCATTTTAGAGAAGAGAGTGGATGGACACATGAGACAGAAGGCTATGGTATACGGTCTTGATTAGGCTGCAAAATAATGGAGGTTTGACCATTATATTTTATCTTTACCAGGTTGGATAATATTAGCTACATTATCCTGTTACTGTACTGTGTTACTTGTTGTAGGGTTTCATAAACAGGGAGTTTTCTGAGCTAAGGGTAGAGTTGGTTCAGAAGTGTGTCATGGAGAATTTGAGAGCAGCAAAATTCTTGTGGCATAAGATACAGGTATTGCATCACAGGTTTGCGTGGTGGTTGGTCTTCAAGAGTGACATTGAAGAGGGATACAGAGCCTAAGGAACAAAATAGATGGTGTACAAGTACAGGTACAAGTTGCAGCTATTTATCTCTAAGTGGGAGATTGTTAAGGTGTGGAGCTAAAAGCTTTAATTGTTTGCAGACACAAAAGAAAGGATGCTGAAGAACCAGAGCCACTGGCATCAGCAATATGACCGACGTTGGTCAGATGCAGTGGAGAAGGAGACCGGTGACGACGGATAGTCGACCGACGTTGGCAGCACCAGACAAGCAGGGACCGGCATCGGTCGCCTGTGTATTTCCAAAACTGCTATTGACAAACAGTCAGTTAAGTGAAGCGAGTGTTTGCATGTCAAATGACTAATTATAGTCACGAGCTGCGTGTCTAATTATTGTAACTAGAGTTCTATTTTTGTAAGCATGGGATCCTATTTACAGACCCATAAGGCATATATTGTAATAATCAAGAAGGCAAGTAAAAGCATTGAAGCTAGCAAGGTCAAGGAGACAAGCTGAAGCATTCAAGGAGGGATAATAACTCAAGCTATAGAGTTGTTGTGTTAAGCAAGAGAGAGAGGGAAGAAGGTCTTGAGGTGTGGCAAGCCTTTGAGGTGGAGGAAGAAGTGGCATCTTCCTTATTGTATTTTCTTCTAGTAGTATTTAATACAAAGAGTGTGTACTATCTCTCAAATTATTTGTTGTCTCAAGTTTCTAGTTACTTTATCATTCTGGTATAATTTCATGTTTAATTGTTGATAAGAAAGTAATCAATTATGCTTCCGTTGGATAAGGGGTCACCTAACAGTTGGTATCAGAGTATATTGATTGTTGTAGGGAATTCTCCCCTGACAAGTGGTATCAGAGCTACGGTTTGCAGGAAGCAGGTTATTGTTTTTGATTACAGGTCATTCACAGGGTTTTTTGATTGAGTGGGAGTTCAGCAATGGTAGAAGAAAGTAAGCTACGAATGGAGAAGTTTAACGGCAAGAATTATCAACATTGGAGGATGCAGATTGAGGACTATCTATATCAGAAGGATTTGTACTTACCGTTAGAGAAGGTAAAATTGTCAGGGTTTCATGATACATAAGTGAGAGATATCTTTTAAAGCTGAGAGGTTACAATATATAGAATTTAGAGAAAGACAATTAGTCTTTTCAAGGAACTGGTAGCCCATACTACATTAAACACCTTGGTAAGAGGAATCTGCTCATGCTGTTATCATCTTTCCATAAATATGCCTAAAAGAACCACATTGTATATGTCATAGACATTGAATTTTCTACTTAAACTATGTTTAATGTTCCTACTAAAGCATGGATCACTTTATTCTTTGAATGACAAGGCTGCCTCCCTTGAAAACTTATGTAACTCTCTGCTTATTAATGCTAAACAAATAAAAATGGGCCACTCTATTAAATGCTCACACTTCCTTTGATGGCTATTTGGTGGAGACTATTCCATCTATAATTAATTACTTCTCCTACCGACACCTCTTTTACTACCTGGGCTGATCTGGTTCGTGCCTGCAATTGGCTAGATGTGTCTTCTAAAATGTTCTAAGCATTGTCTTATGTGTGTGTAGCCACGTTCTAGATTTACTATTCCTCTCTCTTTCCTTGTTAGTTCTTGTCTTTTCTTGGCAATTTGAGCTCTCAGGCTATTCTTTGCCTCCTCGTGGCTCCTTTCTTGGTGGGTCACTCAGCCTTCGAATTCCTTCAGGCAAAATGTCTGAAAGAATTCCTTCAGATATTTTATCCAAAGTAAATGTCCTTTAGATTTTCTCTGATGATTAACCCATCTTCTTGAATTTGATGCTTGTGGGCTCATCATCATTTCAAATTTAACGTCTCTTTTATTACATTGAATTTGACATTCATAGGCTCATCACCAGACTTTTGAACCTTCAACAGCCAGTTCACCATGTTTAAGTTGATGTTCTCAGGCCCATCATCATCCTTTAACAA
The DNA here is from genome assembly GCA_037957365.1 of Torreya grandis. Taxonomy (NCBI): domain Eukaryota; kingdom Viridiplantae; phylum Streptophyta; class Pinopsida; order Cupressales; family Taxaceae; genus Torreya; species Torreya grandis. The sequence goes on along the minus strand of JARHVA010000446.1, from coordinate 3,518,342 downwards.
TTTCCTCGGCCTTTGCAAATAAACTTTTTTGAATGGAAAGTGACCCTTCAAAAAAAGGAAAAGTTCCTTTTTGATGGCCAAGAGTCCTCCACAAAGGCACTTACCCTTCTAGTTTCTTTGTCTTCTAAATTTCTTCATATGAAATGTCTGAAGGAATTCCTTCAAATATTTTTTTCGAAGGAATTTGTGCCTTCAGTGTCTCAACTTTCCTTTGGTAAATTTATTTCAGAAAAAATGTTTGAAGGAATTCCTTTGGACATTTTGTCCAAATAAATTTGCCCCTTGGTTTCTTCATGGATTTTATTCAGACAAAATGTTCAAAGAAATTCATTGTTAAACTTGTCACTTTCTTCGAAGGAAACTTACCTTTCAAGCTATCTACCTTGATCTCTTATAAATGCACCTTCTACCCTCCACAAGGGTACTTTGGGTCCAAAGTTGTCCTTTTGAGCTTGCTTGAATGGTCTCATTTGTTACTTTCCTACCCTCTACAAGGGCACTTGACCTTCAGAGTTTTGTAAAAGACTTGTACTTCTTTGAAACTGGCCCATCCTTTTGCTGATAAAAGGCTTGTCTGAGGTAATTTGCTTGAAACAAAATGAGCCCCAGATCAACTCAAAATAATTTCAAGACTCAAATCACTTGGTTCTTTATAGAAACGGGCCTATCACAAAGGGAAAACCCAAATTGCAGTAAGGTGAATTCATCAAAGATTGACTAATAGGTCCAGCACGAAAAGAAAGAGGGGAGCTCAATTTTTGGCCTACAAGACCAAAATTGGTCAACAATTCCACTAAGCAGTAGGTACTAAAGCTGCATCACAACTCTTCTTATACTAATTTTATCTTCCATGCTTTAGTAAATATTATAATTAACATGGAAATAACGTCCATCCACCCAATAAATAGATCAGCGTAGTAGGAATTAAATACAATTATATATGAGGGTATTTTATATTTTTAGTTTTTATATTAGTGTACTTGGTAAAAAGATGAGCAATACCATAGAATGGAGTCTTAAAAATGAGATAAAATGTTAAATTCTAAAATTAAGAGGAAATATGAAGATAGGTTGTGAAATCATGTTTTAAACATGTATTAAATATAGAACATACCTTCATCCTCTACCACCTCTACCACCCTTTTTGGTTGCCTCATGGTCTGATGATGAATTCATATGACTCTTTGTAATTATTTTTCTTACCTTTTTGGTTGAAAGTTTTTCTATTATTAAGCTGCATGTGTGATATCTCTCGACTTAAGCTGATGTCACTCTCAGAGTGTGATTTTATTCACTCAATTTTTTTATATGTTGATGTATCATATCGCATTTTAATACATAAGCAAGTTTTTCAATCAAAAATAAAAAAATACTGTTATCATGACCCTATCCACACAACCCCTTCTAGTGATGATTAGTTGTTCATAAATTAGGTCTCATCACTAGGGTTAGACCACCAAGTTGGAAATTATTGGGAAGGTATGGAAATTTTAGATAAACATTTACATGTCCTAGATAACTAAATTAACTTGAGATATCAAAGGAGTTTTACATGTTCCCTTTACTAGTGCATTTTTGAGTCCCTGCACATAATATATAAGTGAATATACTTGTAACTAAATTGAATAATCTAGTTGATTGACAAACATTTATGTCATTTGTGACCACTTCCACTACATTAGAGTGTATAACTTTAATGCATTCTAAAGATCATTGAAATAAATAACTACATTCTAAAGCTTTCCTCTATGGTCAACATGCTCAAAATAATAAATGACTTCTTATAGAAGAGTCTATTATTTATTAATAGGTGTTGGCCAATATCCATCCACCCATTGATAGTAACATTACATCCATCTCTCATCCAAGTCTATTTCATGTTGATCATTTGGAACTCTATATTTGATACCTTTTATCCTAAAGTGTTGTAGTTTGTTTGGTATAAACTAGTGGTGTGTATGAAGACCCTGCAAATATAACCTTCTTAAACATCTACTATCAAAAATTAGAACAACTAAGGTTGAAGGAAAAAACTATGCCTCAAAAAAATCATCAACGACTTCAACATCCATTTCACAACTTTGTATTACATTTCAGATTGGCCCCTATCATATAATTTTACTTAGAAATAGATTTATTTAAATGTTTCATTTGAAAAAGCTATGGGAAAATATTAATAATTTGGACTCCCAAGACAAATATAAACCCATATAGTTCAAAACTTTCACACAGACCCTTCTAAGCTTGTATATGGTGACCTAGAGCTTGTCATGGTCTTCCTAAAAACCTTTTAGCATTGTTTAAGGTTTCATTGTATGTGCTAGGATTTGTTTGAGGGATCACCAAGTGAGAGCATGTTTGAGTCATTGTGTGATGTATTAGGTATTCATGAGTGTTCCTTGGGTCAATGGAAGGGTGTCAAGTGCCTTTGGAATCCTAAAATACCTTATTTGACAAAGTTAAGGTATTTTAGCAAAAATTAAGGTATTTGGAGAAGTTAAGGTTTCTTGTTTTAATTATATTTTCACTTGCTTTAACCATTTATTAATGAAGGACCTTGTTATCAAGATGTGTAAGGTGTCTAAGTCATTTTTGAGCCTTGACATTAGGTCTATTGATGTATCCAAGGTTGTCTTCTATGGTCTATTTGTCAAGCATGTTTCAAGCTCTAATTAGCACTCCAAGTCATCAAATGCCCTTGAAAACATGTCATATGGGTTAAAATTCATATTGGAAGCCTTTGATGAAGGTGTCACACTGAAATTATGAGTTTTCAAAGGTCTCATAACCATTGAAAGTCATAAAAAATTGGTCTTATATGCAAAAAGAGGTCTTTTTAGGAGTTAAATATCATTTATTCATCATAAAAAGTCCCCACACACTTGAGAAATGACCCTTTATCTTACTTACACCTTTAATCTCTGATTTAAAAGCATATTTTACTTACTAGTTCCCTCCTCCCATTTTCCAATGGTATTTCAAGGTCTCTAACCTAAAAAAATGTAGAAAAATGAGGTTTTACAGGTGTTTCCAAGGTTTGTATGGACTTGTAAAGTCAATGTGAAGTCATAAGATATCATAAATATAATTTGGTAACCCTTTCAAGCATCATGGAAACTAATACTTGTCTAAAATGTGGATAGGAAGGAAGAAATGGTAGCAAGAACTCCATCAAGCCCTTGGCAAGATCATAAGGGCTAGTTTGAGTTAGATGGTATAGTCTGTATAGAGGGAGTCAAATCCCAAGATATTAAACATAAGTGGATTCCCTAATGGGATTTAAATTAGTGGAATTATTATATATATCAAAGCCTTAGGCTTTATGAATAATCATTAAGGCCCCCAAATGGACTTAAACATTTGTAAAACCCTAGTGGCTTAGTTTTGGGAAATCCTTCTTGAAAAAATGAACTTGTTGAAGCATGAGAATGTTTGAGAAGGACCCTAAAATTTCTACAAATAATTTTTTTACTTTCATCCACTAATAGGTGAATGTGTGACATTGAGGAATAGGCAAAGAGATCCACATGACAGTTGGCAGGTTGAGAGTCATGTATTATTACCTTCATGTTTTCAAGATTCTTCAAGATTATTGCATCCAATGGTTATGAATGTTATTCTCACCTTCTTATCCATCCAAGGTTCCAAAACCACCTAGTTACTCCACACATAATCTTCTAAACAACACTCATACTCCTAACCAATTGAACATGTATAGGTTGCTTACTTGAAAGAGGTTGAAATGGTCTTACATTGCACTATCAGAGGGAAAGTGAAGGTCTTGATATCATAAGGTATAAATAAATAATTGAGAGACATTCCTAATCTCAATGGATCCAATTTTTAATCTAATAATGCTTAAAATCATGATAGTGTAGACTTACAGGCTTGTTTAGAAACTCAAGGTTCTTTCAAACAGGGAGAAGGATGATGTAATGGTTTATATGGGAATCTAGGATATAAATGAGTAAAAAATATATGTTAAACCATTGAAATATATGTATATCTTAAAAAAACTATGGAAGTGCCATAAGGATAACCTCTCTCAAGTTTGTAGTCACCCAACCCACGAACCACATACAAGCCTGTTCAAGGCTTCTAAATTGGTCTTCAAACTTGAAGGGGAAATGCAATGATCTATAGTGAGTTAATGCTTGAGTGAATATAAAAGATGTATGAAATCAAAATATACCTCATTAAAGGTCAATATAAAGTGATCAAGGATAACTCACTTCAAAGGTTTACAGACATAGTCACTTTTCCATGCACACACCTATTTAAAATGAAAGGTGTCTTTTGGGTTTGAGATACATTGAAGTGTTAAATAATTTGAAGTGTGGACACTCTCACAAGGAATGATAGATTATATGGCGTGTTTTAAACCTACTCAAGTCCTTTAATGACTATCCACCTTCAGAATTCACCATCTAATATCAAGAATTCTACCATACACCTGCAGGTCTACTTAGGAGAATTGGAATAGGAGGGTGATTATTGGAGTATTGAAGAGTTGAAATGATGAGTATGTTTAATTGATAGTGGATAATATGTTATTTGTCTTCACATGGTTTCAAGGTGTCTAAAGAATCTGTAACGCTCTAGAAGCCTAGTTAGGTCTGAAAAGTTTATATCCACATATATAGGTCTATCTTCAAATCTTGAGGAGAACACAAGGTTTTTTATTGATTTCAAGGTTGAGATGGTGAATTGAAGTCATATGGAGTATATAAAAAATCCTATCCAGTCCCAAAGATTACCAAGTCCAATATGTAACATGAAAAGGGAAACCTACCTCTTACACACAATTAAGAACTCAACTGTCACCTATAGACCATCATGACAAATAGGGTACTGAGTGGTGGATAATATAGATAAAGGATTCAAAAGGTATATAAAATTAACCATATACATCATGATATCATTTCTAAGTGAGACATCAAGGGGATAACCATAATAAAAGATACACACTTATAGCCTTGGTAGACCCTAAACTAGCACCTACAGTTCTGTCATACAAGAATGGATAAAATAGGTATATTTGAAGTGAGTAAGGGTATAAAAGGTATAAAAACACTAATAATACCTTAGATAACATGTTTAAATCATTGATAAAACATTGAGTGCCAAAAAGGTGGATGAAGTTCACACTTATTGCATACAGACCTATTAAATTCCTATAAGCATGGCCTTGGAGAAGAGTGGAGAAAGTACTTTGAACCATGCATGGATGAAAGGTGAAGGAGTGAGAAACATATCTCTTGACATTTCTACCAAGTTTTCACAATATTCATTGAGATGGTTTGGTCTTTTGAATCAAATGAAGAGCCTTGACAGGCTAGTTAGGCCTATTAGACCTAAATAGGCAGTCACATGCCTAAGCATGAAAAAGGGAAGACAAATTAAATGCTTTGGAGTATTTGGAAGAATAAAGGTTCCAAGAAGAGAGTGATGATGTTCCAATGTTGGTCCATGATTTTTAACTCAGGGAATCAAGAGGAAATCCCAAAACCTGACATTTGAGGTCAAACTAGCCTATTGGATTATAAACCCTAAGCATGTGTATGAGAGATCTACAAACACTTATGGGAGTTGGAAAATAAGGTAAACCATAGTAATGTGCCAAGAGATGGTCACAAGTATCATAGAGGTGTTTGAATCCAAACCCATTCATTCTCACACCCTACACACTCAATGTTCCTCTCTCGACCCCACAACTATATGTTTTGTATCCAGATAGGCATCATCCTCAATTGTGAACATCAAGGAATAGGTGCATGGAGTTATTATATGCTAGGGGAGGTTGATTGAAGTTGTTTACTTAGAGTTCTTGGTATTATTTTTGTAATTTTGGCCCTTAGGGTTATGAGCAATTGTTAAGATACTATGCATGTTTAAACCCTTCCTAAACCTTGGGAGAAACTTGATGGAGGATAATTTGAGTAAAATGCATATAGATGCATTTTAATATCTTGTAAAACACTTGAAACAGATTTTAAAATCTAATGAGGTTATATTTGTGCCACTGGATTGTATGAACACCTGTATGGATGCACCAAGTACCCTATTTTTGTAAGATTTCATGGTGAATTAAAGGTGTAGAGTTATATGAAAAATTACAGATCATTTTAGAGGGTGATGTGAGATGTTTTATACCTTTTTAGGCCATAAACTACACTAAATTCCCTTGAAAGTGCTTTTACAGACTTGGACTAGAGAGGAAGTCTAGAGGTGCTAGTGAACGATGACCTAGTCACCTAAATGAGTAAGAATGATAGGTATACACTACCTAAAAGGAACAAATAATGGTGTAAGATGCTTGTTTAGTACTGAATCATTATCAATAACCCATTCACAAATATTTATGCAAGTTTTATGGCCATCCAAGTGATTAGTACCGAATGAATAGGCCTAGTTGCCTAGTAGGCCTATTTGGTCAATAAAAGAGAATGTCTCTTAGCATAGAGGGATGATAAAAGAGTAAATGGAGGACCATAAAAATCCTTATAACTATTACATTGAGGCAAGCATGCACATGTCATGTTCATTATGAAATATGGGGCAGTTTTAGACTTATTCTACATGAAAAAGAGAGAGGTGGGTTAGGTGAGGCTTCATTAAGGCTAATATAGACAATATTCCACCATTTTAACTACCAAAAAATGAAGTGGTTTATAAATTTTGGGTGATCATACCTTGAATGAGGTAAAATTATGATGGAAATAGTCTCCACCTTTCCATCTCTATGCCACACCTCCATGAAGACCGTCAACCAAGCATGACTCATGCATTGGAGAGAGCTAGAAGGTAGGGTCTCATGCACTGTCCTTCTGATTTGAAGCTAAAAATGAAGGTTTATTACAACTTCTATGAGTTTTAGTGATCTATTTTACCTCTCTCATTTTTTTATATAAATTGGGATACAAGAGACATTGTATGCATCCCTCTGTTGGGTGTGTGAAAGTTCTACCCATTTGTATATGCAACCTTGATATAATATAAGACTGATTAAGGATCCTTTATGATAGTATTATAGTGTGTTATTCTGGTTAGATTTGTACAAGTGGTTGATTATTATCCCTTTACAAGTCCTTGTCTTCACCTAGGTACTAGCGGTTTATCTTATGAAGGTTACATGGTGTGTGAAGGTGTTAATGATTGTACTTATAGTGAAAATTAACTAAAAGTGTCTTGAATCAGGCCTCTTATTAATAATCCTTAGGTCATAGTCATCTGACATAACCTCCATTTAAAACATTGATGTGTAGGAGTCTTTTGGAGAGAGTGTGTTAGCAATCAATCTTGTTTTGTCCATAAGATTTGCTAAGGATCAAGTAGAGGAGACAAAACATATTAGTGCATCACCTCCCATAGTTGATGTTTGTTTCATGCATATTTATATCCTTTTTTTTTGACAATAAATTAGGTTTAGGAACTAATTTTAGATGATGCATCAAAGGAGCTAGCCCCAAAACTAGAGATTCACCTCACCCAATATGCTACCCACACCTAGAGGTGATTCCATTGTATCAGCTGAATCACACAAGTTTTAAAAATATTTAACTCAAAGGTGTAATCTAGACTGATAAAATAACCATGGTTTTGTCCCACCATATTTTTAATTTTTTTCCAACTTATATTTTGGTTATAAATTGGCATGTCCCTCCAAAAACCATTGTATTCAACTTTTTCTAAGTAGTGTATCCCCCAACATTCAACCATACCATTTTCCCTTTTATAGAAAGCTCAAATTGAGAAAAAATTCAAGAACTCCTTTAATCAAGATTTAGTCATTCAAGCATAAACTTGTACTCCTCCCCAGTTTTATTAGTCTACTAAAAGTATGGATCTTGATGGATCTGCATTGATTTTCATGAGCTAAACAAGTTCACTATTAAAGATAAATTTATTACCTGGGTGAGAGATAAAATTATTGATAAACTTCATGGTTCCCACTATATGCACATAATATTTTCAAAAATTTTATATTATTTATGCTTTCTCTCTTGCAAGAACCTATTAAATCTCAATATCTCTAAGTGCACACCTTAAGGTGTGCATCGGGAAAGGGGTGGGCAGACCGTTGGTGCTTCACAGGATTGTTTTCCCTATACTACCACTTATTATAAATCCAACCATATTTTAAAAACATTCCCCTAATATTTTCCTCCTTTTTTTCACCCTCCTCTAGTCATTTTCCACCTTCACTAGCCCTTCTCTAGCCTAAAACCATTTCCAATGGCTTACAATACACTATTAGACCCATCAACCCTATACTCTAATTGAAAAAACTTATTTAGGGTATAGGTTGGTGTTGGAGAGTTTTAAATGATGTATCCAAGATGACAAAGGATTTTTATGAGGTGTCATGTGTGCTATAATGACAATGAAAAAGTGTGCTTCAAAGAGCTTTAGTGTTCTTGCATGGTTCTTCAGTGTTTGACTTAGTGAGGAAATTTATGGATCGTATTGATGGTATGGACATGTTGCAAAGACCCTATGGGATGTTATGATTTATTATAGTGATTATTGAAATGAAAAAAATTTATATGAACAATCATATGATTGTCTAAACTCAAGTAGTCATCATGACAAATAAGGTTGAGTAAGTAGTTTGATAACATCATATTTCACACGTGTGAAGGTTTCAAAGTAGTTTGATACATGGATGGATTCCCTTATGAAAGGTGATCATTTGTTTCAAATTTTAGGTTTTAAGGTTTAGCGTATCAAAATTTATTAAGGTGAAAAGTTGGCTTCCAAGGAGATTGTAGTTGTTCCCATACTTAGCCAAATTTGCATTATTGAAGATCTACAGTAAGCGTTTAATTGGATCAAAGATATAATGATGAGAATTTAATCTAATCATATAATGATCTAATAAAGCATGTGATATTATCAATAGTGATCCAATGGTTATTATGTATTAAATATGTCAAAGGATGCTGAAAAGGCACACCGGGCTGCCAAGTGGTAGTTCATTGGAGTCAAATAGTCAATGTGCTTAGAAGGCATGTGAGGGTGCCAAGTGTCTTAAACATATAAGCACATATCAATGATCAATGGTGAGAGTGAAATAGTTAAATATCAATATAATTCCAAGGATATTGATAGATCATGTTTTATCAACCTATGCAAAAACACAAGATGAAGACACATGTCTGCAATATTTACATTGAACAGTGATTGTTGGAATTTGAATATTCAAATTAGCAAAAGATAAAAATAGACTGTATTATTTACATTATATATTTTGATCCATGATGAATTTCATGATGGTGTAAAAGGAAATTTTTTAAATGAATCCAAGGCACATCCATAGACATTGGTTAGAAGTTTTGAATGTTTATACAGTCAAAGATATTGAGCTCCAAAGTTGACTGTGTGTTTGACCATGTTCTACAAGTAATCTGAGAAGGATAATTGAGTTGTTCTTGATAGTACTTTTATGTTTCAACATGAAATAAATATTTTATATTATTTTAGACTCCATTATTAATATATATATGGATTTTATAGGTTTTACCAATCCATATTCAGTATGAACAAAGACTTAGAAGTTGATTGTGTTTGTTGAATGCACTAGCAGATCGAGTGACCGTGTTGCAGGAGTGAGTTGAAGGTGTTATGAGTAAAATTGAAGAATAAATTGAGTATGGAGATGTTATATAAGTATCTAAGTCTTATAATAATATATTTTATGTCATGATATGCCCTTGATTAGATATGGAGATTCAAAATAGTATAACTATATCATAACTATGTGTGACCAGTCTGAGTGGTCATTTTGAGAGAGTTGATTTAAGTGCTTAGAGCATGTGTTGGAGTTTATAAATAATATTTAAATGTTAAATAAGTCTTGAAGGGTTCACCCATGTGATCTAATCATATGTCTATGTGAAATACTTGAGTGTTTACTTTATAAGTTTGAGACTATGTTTTCTGTGTATGAAGGCCTAAAGAGCGAGGAAACCTAATTGGTAGGTTCAATTATTGAGTTGGTGTTCCAGTTAGTATGGACCCATGAGGGAATGAGAAATGGTATATTAGAGATAGGTTTGATGTGTTTGAATCATTGGTAAAGGATGAAGGTGGTCCAAGTAGTCTCACATATAACATGTGAGTATGAAGGCCTAGTTGTTTTAGGTCTCACCAAGACCTAATGGTAGTTTGGGGCTAATGAGGTAATGACTGACCTATGAAGAGTGAGGTTATCACATGTAACATGTGTATGGACCTATATTAAGTATGTTTTAAATATTTAAATCATCTTGGACAACCAAGATAGGTTAAAGGAAGAGAGTGGTATAAGTACAAGGTCTAATTGGACTAAGTATGATAGTTGTGAATGTGTGGATTCAAGTGAAAAAGAGAAACTTTGAAAGAGAAGGTACAAGTAATTGAGTACTAGAAAATATTGAAGAGGATTAGTAATGATTGTTTGATCAAGATAATGTAAGAGGACACACAAGTCATTAGACCTAATGAGCCTAGAAGAGGCAATTTGAGCAAGTTAGCCCTAGAGGCAACATGAGAGAGATTGAAGGTGAGGAGTGCAAAGTTGATCATCATCAGTTGAATAGTAAAAAGAAGTGTTCAAGGTGATCTATTCAAGTATATGAGTGGGTGCTTGGTTTCTCCTTGTTAGGAAAAGTTTTTTAAAGGTCTAGTTGTTATGGGTGCTTAGCTAGACAGGGGTAGTTGCTCCTTATGGGATTAGTGTCTCACTAAACTAAGGGATGGGTGTTCTTTGATCACTTGGTGCTGGTCTAAATATTGGATCTTGTTTTATAAGACTGTATTCCATCTTATAAGTTTTATTGGGTTTTATCCCCCAAGAGGGTTTCTCATATATATGATGTGTTCATGTGATGTATGCTCTTATGTATACTTTGAATGTATGTGATTTCATGTTTATGTTGCTTGATCAAGTTTATGTATACTAAATGTTTAAGATTTGGGAATTGAATTGGATTATCTTGCATCATTGATTTACCCTCCCCCTTATTAGTGATTTTACCTCTAACAATTGGTATCAAAGTAGGACCTTCTTTGCAAGTTTAACAACTTGAAGGTGATCCAAGGTACAATATAGCTAAGCAATTGAAGAAAGAGAATCAAGAGTTGAAGGCTCAAGTAGAGGTTACTTATGCATTTATAAAATCAAGTGAATAAAAGTGTAATTAGTTCAAGGCATTTTTTGAGAAGTACATAGGTAATTTGAGTGAGTATGATCAAAATAAGATTATGGCCTCAAGCTATAAGGCTATTAAGAATGATTGCATCAAGCTCAATAAGGAGCTATAATCATTTAAGGAAAGATCAATATCAAATTATGATAAATATAAGACCAAAATTATTGAAAATCAATGAAGGGTTAAAAAGACAAATTTGAGTTCAAAAGAGGAAGAATGTAGACATCTCAAGACTCAATTAGAAAAGATAAATGCCTAGTTGAATTCAAAGCAAAGTAAGCATGACGAGTTGAAGTCCAATCTTGATTATATAAATATTATTGAATGGAAAGCATGTAGATTGAAGGATGACATGGATAAATAATCTAAGAGGGATAAGGAGACTATCCAAGTTCTCAGAATTTAGTTAGAGGCTATAAGTTTAAGTATGAGAGCTAAAGAGTATGAGAGCGTTTAATTAAAGACCAAGATAGATTAATTGAAAGATGAGCATGAGCAATTTTTTGTCAAGGTAAACAAGGCTTAGAAAGAGTAAGAGAGGTCAAGTTAAGACAAGAAGGATGCAAGCACCAAGTACAACATGAGAAGATCTATCAAGCAACCAAACACTATAAGGTATGAAAGTTCATTTCATGGTCACTGCTTTGCATGTAATATTTTTGGTCATAAGGCAAGAAACTATATAAAGAAGAGCAGTTGGTCAGCTAAAGGTATGGATAATGTAGTACTAATATAATTGTCACAACATGGGACATATTTCTAGATTCTACCCTAGAATGCATGGGAAAAAACTAACCCAGGTATGGAGATTTAAGACAATTAAGCTTGATCATAATTAACCTAAGAGACAAGATGTTATTTTTTTATGTTGTCATCAAGTTGGTCACATTGCAAGATATTATATAATCAAGCTCTCAAGCCATAAAAAGGTGTATGGACATCCTAGTGTGATCAATAAATGTTAATTCTTCGTATGGAATCCGAAGGAAGTGAAGAGAAAGAAAACTAATTCATTTGAGCTAAAAGATCAAGGTGGATTGCCTACTAAATCAAAAGAGGAATTAGATATGAAAAAGGTTCAATAATTCCAAGAGAATGTGTCATATGTCCAAATAGAAAAGGAAAATCAAAATTCAGTTCAAGTCAAGCTCAAGAAAAAGACCAAACTGCTAATTGAGGCTATTTATGAGGTATTTATGGATCCAATAGAACATCCTATTGTTGTTGAGAAAGTTTCTTGCAAAGAACATTAGTTGTCAATGCCCATTTATGAGGTTCTTTCTTCAGTTGAAAAGGTATGTCTTGAATATTTGTTGTTTCCATATGTTGTCAATCCAATATTAGAAGAAAATGAGAATATTATAGTAGATGATCATGTTTCTTCTCTTAAGCCTAAGAATAAGAAGAAATATCAATTTAGATGACAAAGGAGGAGAAGGAATATGAGGATTTGTGGGCAACTCCTAGTTTTACATTATTCTAGGACATTGTGGGTTAGGGTGTCTCTATCTAGGCTTCAAGGAGACATTTTACAGAAATAGGAAGCATGGTGAATACTAGTTGAGATTTGGTTGATGTTGTGGGAAAAGAAATATCTTTGTAAAATGCACTTGGATAAGGGGGAGCAATGATTTTTATGTAACTACTCCAAAGTGTTGTGATGTAATGATTCAGAAGATATATTTAGAGATAGTGATCCTAAATTCAAAGTTTTGGTCAATATTTGATGGATGGTCTAGTTGTTCTATATGGTCAAGAATGAAGCTATGTATACAAGGTCTACAAGCAGGGAATGGAAGTTTCCAGGTGTTTAATCGAGGATGGTGAGTTGTCAAAATATTCTATTGCATAAAAAGTGTTGAAGAGTTGTTGGAAAATATATATCATTAAGAAGACTTATTGAATATGTCATGATCCAGGTAAAACATGGAGTTAGGGGGAGCTAACTCAGATAGTTTGAAAGACTTGAAGAGTTGTGCATGATTTGAAGAGGAACATATGTGAGATGTTCTAGTCATAGTGTAAATATAAAGAAGTTTTCTACAGATGTGAAGTTGAAATGATGACTTGATCAAACCAAGTCAGGGACTTTGACAATGTATTGAATCCTCATGCATAAACAAAGGGGGAGCTTTATAAATGGTTAGGTCCTAGGATCAGAGGACTATGTAGTTGAATCTAAGAGAGAAGGTATAGAGGCAATTGTGTTGTTTCTTCATATAGCTATGAATGGTTAAGAAGTGTGTTAGGTTTTGAGCATGTTTTGATATTCATAGTGTTAGGGGGAGTTTTTATCATGTATCAGAGATGGTCCTTTCATATTTTTGGTTCTTGAAAGTCCTTTCAAGTCCTCAGGATCAGAATATGAGCCCACTTTATCATTGTGTCAAAGGGGGATAAAATACTTGAAGAGAGAGAGATAGTATAATCATAAGCTTTGTATTGGTGTTGACATCAATGACAAAGGGGGAAAATGTTGAAGAGTTTTCAATGATGTCTCCAAGATGACAAAGGGTGTTGATGAGGTGTCATGTGTGTTAGAATGACAATGACAAAGTGAGTTTCAAAGAGGTTCAATGTTCCTATTGTCACCAAATATTGTACCCTAAAAGAGGGTATTCAAGCCTCTTATATATTTTGGAAAACATTGGAACACTTTCAAGTATGTGGGTGTACCTATGGTGGAAGTGAACCTCTAAATTTAAGGGCTGGCTCCTTGAATATGTCTTGAAGTACTTTCACCTATGATAACTATTTTCTTTTGGAGTGAAAGGGATAGAAGTTGCATGAAATAAACATATTCTAAAATGGTGATAAAAAAATATGTCTTCCACATGACCATTGTACTTCTTTCACAAAGAAACAATGCCTACAACACTAGCCTAAGAGTCCTAGAATGCATTAACATTAGTGTTTCAATATGAAGGTGAGATGCATAAAGAATATCCAAGGAAAATAAAACCATAGATCATTTTTAGATACTAAGGATCATTATACACTTAAGATAGATTCATATACTTAACTACACTTCATATGACCTGCTAGACTAAAATCACTTATATCAAACATGGAAGGACTAAGAGAAATCAAGGATATATTGATATCACTTAGCGATTTACTATAAATCTCTTCACACAATTTAACAAGATGAGATATGAACTCAAAACATATTGCATTTATTGTTCTAAGGCAAAGTATAATGTCAAAACCAGTAGGGCTTCACCATACATGGTGTGGTATTAGATTACAAAGGGCAAAATGGAAGTTGCTTATAGAATTTTAGAGAGAGGAGAAAAGAATGAAGTTCAAAGGTCACTAAAACACATGTCCAAGAGATAAGATGAGTTACACATGCAGGAGGATGTATTAAAAAATAAACCATGCAAGATATAATGGTACAAATGGATCTCAAAACATAAAACTCCTAAAATGTGGCATAGAACTTCTTTTACTATGTACAAGAAATTGCCTTTCATCATGGATCATATCTCAAGAATTTAACACTAAACTGGAGAGAGTTAATACATATGTATTATTTGAAGAAGGTTGAAACATGCTATGATAGTAATAACATGTTCTCCTAACTACTATCTATCCTCTAGACACCTATATTTACCATTTGCAATCATTCATTAGTATTTTGGAGCTTGACTCTTCACATCTAGTAGTCACTATCTATCTTGGATCTCAATTGAGATTTCATGGTGGCATATGAGTCTGAAGGGATTTATTCACTATAGAATCCTTTGATCCTATATGTATGCCTATGTGGAATTCCATTGCCACATCATTCATTCCATTTTAAAATATAACTATCATTGTTTGAACATGTAGCCTCATCTTATCCATCTAGAATTTGATCAAAATTGCTTTGTTGATATCCTCTAGAGTCCCTTCGATTTGAATTTTGATGTCAACCATTTATCTATGACCTAGGCATATGAGATTATGACATTTTGTAGCATTACATGCTTTCATAAGATCCTTTGACCCTTTAACTCAACATGCACCATTGGATCCTTTTTTCATGACGTAATGCATGTCATTGATCTTAGTTTAATTAAATGATGTTTTTCCACTTGGTAGCTTTGGATTTGATCTCAAGATCATTTAACTCTTTGACTCAACATGCACTACTGGATCTTAATTACATGATCAAATGTGTATCATTAGATCTTAATTATACGATCAAATACACACCATCAGATCTTATCTGAACACTTGATATCTTACCACTTATTGACATTGCATTAAACCTTGGGAATATTTGAATCCAAATGATCATTTCATGAGGCCTAAACTTGACATTTAGACACACGTCTATCTTTGCTAGTCCAACTTCAAATGATTATATCTTAAGATAACAAGCTCATCAAAACAAGAAATTTGTAGAGGAAGATCTTATCATCAAAACCATCATGTCAATGTAGTATTTTTATCCTAAAATATTTTATAAGTACACTTTTAAAATGCATACGCAAACTAATCTATTCATTCTTGTGTGACATGCCATGATGTTCTAACCCTGTAAATGACTCCAAATAACATAGGACTAATCTAGATCATGACCAAGGTTAGAATGAAATTAAATTACATAAAATATAGCACAACACATCATATGAAACTATGTTCTTACCCCATATCAATTTTTGACTATAGGGGGTTGACCCATTTTGACTTGTCATCAAAATGGTCAACATTCTTAGTGATTTCCCAAGGGTGGTATGCTTGGTATGCCAAGATTAGTTGCCTAATCCTATCCATTAGGCTATGAAATCACTTGTATATAAATTTGACACACAAATTACCTTAAAACAACACACCAAACAATAGAAAACAACAAGAACAAGATATAAAGTAGAAACACATATGTGTTCAACGAGAACACTTAGGGAACACAACACACATAATTGAAACAAAGACACACGCCTAATCTACTATTTACAAAACTAACCTTTACTCCTCAATAGCAAATTTTCAAATGTATCCCATTCATAGGGATAGGTAGCTCTTCTCCATTCATCCTTACTAATTATAAAGAACTACTTTACTTTCACTTGATGATGACATATGGTCCACTCCATAAGGTTTGAAATTTGGTATGCCTCCTTGGTTTTGCTCTATGTTCATCCCACTTCAATACTATATCACCTTCTTAAAACTATCTTGGAGTTGCCTTGTTTTCAAAAGACCTCTTCATTAATACTTGATGATGCTCCATAGCTTGATGAGCCCTATATTTAGTCTCTTGCAGCTCTATTAATTATGTCAATCTCATCTCCATTGGAGTGTTTTTAAGAAAATCTAATTGATGTGAAAAATCTAAAGTAGGTAGATCTTGAGAGATAGAAAACCTAGCCTCTCTTCCATAGACAAGCAAAAATGGAGAATTTCCTATTGACCGCTTGGGAGTTATCCTATCAGCCCATAAGGTTATCTTCAATTTAGTGTGCCAAGCCCTCTGGTTATTCTCCAAGGTTCTCTTGATGATTCTTATCATATTATTATTTGTATATTCATCTAACCCATTACCTTGAGGGTAATAATTAGATGAAGTACTCAATAATATGCCATTACTATTTGCCTAATCAATTGTCTTGGCACCCATAAAAGTAAGAATATTGTCTAAAATAATAGTAGGAGTGCCAAACCTTGTTATGATTCTCTCATAGAACTCCAAGATAACATTCTCATTAGCTTTCTTCAATTCTACTACCTTAACCCACCTTGTAAAATAATTAGTTGTTTTGAGTATCTATTTATGACTAACACTTGGTGGGGGGTTTATCATGCCAATAAAATCAATACCCCATTGCATGAAAGGTTGATCCACTTGGATAGGCTTAAAAGGAAGAGATGCAAGCTTCTATTTTTCCACAAAGAAAGCACATTGTACACACCTTCTCACCAAAGCATGGTAGTCCTTGAAAACGCTAGGCCAATACTATCCTACCCTCATGTTCTTGGTGGTTGTGCTTCTTGGAGAGAAATGACCTCCTGATATTCCATCATAGAACTTCTCAGGGAACACTCCAAATTGGTCATTGTCAATGCACCTTAATAATACACATTTAATATCTATTCTAAAAATCACACCATCTACAAGGTAAAAGGGAATAGCTTATAATCTAAAATATCTCTTTTGAGATCTATTCATATCATTAAGATACTCACCACTTTGAAGAAATATGATCACATCTTATGTCCAACTCTATTTATGCAAGGAACAAGCTAGTTGGGGGAAATCATGATTGATGAAAACTTATTTTGAATCATGAAGATCTGAATCTAGATGTTAAAAAAGGCCCTTAACTCTTATCAACTTTGTTACTTTGATATCAACATCATATTCCATTACCTTAGTGATCCACCTTGCCCTCTTCTCACTAAGGTCTTTAGTTAAAAGAAAACTCCTTGGTACTAGGATGAGAGATCATAAAATGATTTTTATTGTTTGAAACCATATTTATAAACTTATTTAGTCCTCTTACAATAGAAATGACTTGATTCTCAACAAAGGTACACTTGATTTCATAATATTCCAAACATTGACTAGAGAATGCAATTGGTTGCTCTACACCCTCATGATTCCTTTCCATTAGCATAGTTGAGATAGTATCAAGGTTAGAAAATGAATCAAACATGAAGTCTTTAGTAAAATAAAGACGCACAAGAGTAGGAGCTTGTGAAATTGATTTCTTAATGGCTTCAAAATTATTCTTACGTTCCCTAGTCCAAGAAAAGACTTGACTCTTTTTTAGCAAGGTTATGCTAGGTTTCACCAAAGATTCAAAACCAGGTATGAATATCCTTAAAATTTTTATCTTACATAAGAAACTTTGGAGAAATTTCTTATTTAAGGATAATTATAGGCCTAAAATAGCCTCTATACTTTTAGGATCAATAGCCAAACCGTCTTTGGAAACAATGTGTACTAAGAGCTTACCTTTATGGATAGCAAAGATGTATTTTTTGGATTAAGAGATAATCCATACTACCTACATATTTCAAAAACATGTATTAAGTGTTGTATATGTTCATCATCATCTTTATAAAACACTGGTATATCATTTATATAAACCAACAACATCTCATTGATCAAACTTTTGAAGGCCATGTCCATTGATATTTGAAAGGTAACATCATCATTTGACAAACCAAAAGGCATATTTATATAATCAAGAGTCCCCATTTTGGTAGTGAATTTTGTCTTAAAATGATTATCCTCATTCAAAAGAATCTAATTATAACCTAAATATCCATCTAAGAGAGAAAAACATGGAGATCCTAAAATAACTTACAAATTTTCCATTGAAGGTAAATGACAGTGATTTTTGAGTGACACCCTATTAATATCCTTGAAGTCCACAAAAATTCTTATCTCTCCATTATTATTTATAATAGGCACAAGGTTAGCTCATGTTGAATTCTTGATAATAAAGAATATTTCATATTCAAAGAGTTTAGTAAACTCTAACCTCATGAGTTGCTCAACCTTGGGATTGATGGGTCTTTGTTTCTGTCTAACCAGTTTAACTCCAGGTTATAATTAAATAGTATGGTGTGATAGGATAGGATAAAATCCTTTTATATCCTTATATTACCAAGAAAATATATCATGAAACTCTTTACACAACTCAATAAATGCTTGTTTCTCTAATGTAGAACATACCTTGCCTAGTTTGAGGAGTCTATCTTTGAAGATCAAGTCTCTTTCATAGTTCTCCTCTTTTGTAGACATAATCAAATTTTCACTCTTATTTTGACATTATAATTAAATATACTTTATAAAGTCACTAGACCTTTAGGTATCCTATTTGTCCTTAGCTATACAATCTGGTCACCAAATTTTTATTAAAGTCTCCTTTGATTCCTTAAAGAAAACTCAACCTCATTTTACAAGCATGTAATGTTTTTATCGCTATTAAACACTTTCCAAGACAATTAATTATTAGGTATATAAGGTCTGATAATGATCTTAATGTGATATTTATTAGCCTCTTCTTTTATGGTAGTTGGAGTATCAAATTGAGTTCCTATGGCATCTAGTCTATCAACATGATTATTGTTCACCCTTGGGACTGATTGTATGTTGAATGCATTGAATTCTTCAAGAAAATACCATACCTTATGCTTATATGAATTATTAAAATATTTATTTTTAATAAACACATTACTAACTTGATGAACAACCAATTCACTATCTCCATATACTTGCAAGTTATTGATTCACTTTCTCCTTGCCCATTAAAGTCTATGAATTAAACCTTCAAACTCAGCTAAAGGGAAATGGATGTTTTAGTACTCTTAAATAAATATATAATGTTTAAATAAGTCATACCTACTTTCTCTTAGATTCTTGGTGGCAAGGAAGTGCTTGGAATCAGAGGAGTTAGAGTGTCTTGAACAGTCTTTCCAACGTTTTGATTTAGAAGATGTGTAAAGTTATTTGAGGTTGCCATACCTATAGCCATACCTTGTTGCTTTGTATGAGGATTGAGTGATATTATATGAACATCAATATCACCACCTAAATCCTTTCTCTTGGCTCTAGTATTATCTGTAATAGAGGTTCCTTGATTAAGCATAAAAGTGTCCTTAATTAGGAAGTTGGTGAAGATCTCTCCTTGAAGTTGTCTACTTTCACCTGTCTGCATCATGACTTCATCCTCAGTTGATAAGAGTAGAGTAACTCCTTTGTGAGAAATAATAGCTTTCTCTCCACCTTCATTAACATCCATGAATTAGCCTTGTTTCCAATCTTCTCCTTGTACCAAATTTATATACATCAGTACCATTTCTCTTGCATTAGTGGTAGAGTTAGGATTGTATGCATTGGTAGGCCTGTTGGGGTTAAGCTGCCATTGACCTCTTCCTCTTCCATATTTATGACCAAATTATTGTTGGTAAGGATATGAATTTTTATGGGCACCTTGATGCATATTTCCTCTCCCAATCTTAGCTTCCAGCCATTGAATATATGCATCTTTGTTTATGGCATTATCTGCCTTCTTAGAAGTAGTTTTAGGCTTGGTATTAGAATTAGGAATTTGAGCCACATATGGAGTATTAGCATAAGTATGAGATAATGGAGGCATAAACACCTTAGGAGGCAACCTTTCAGCATGGATGAGACCATTTTCAGCTTTGATAGCAAGTTCATATGCTTCAAGAAGAGTGGAACTACCCATGGATTTAAGCATAATATAAATTTTAGTTATAATGGCTCTCAAGTAGGTATGGAATACAAAACTAAGAGGTGGACTCATGGGAGGAGGTAATATAAACCAACTCTTTTGGAACCTCTCATTAAAGTCATACATTATTTCTTTGGATCCTCTCTTGATCACATTGATATGATGTATGAGAGAGGCATGGTCACTTTTATTTTTAAATCTTGAGGTTAACAACACTCCAAAATCATCCCATGATGTGATGCATCCACCTTCTAGAGTCCTGTACCAATCAAGAGCCTCCCCTTTAAGGGACATGGCAAGGAGTGTAATGACAATTTTCTCTTGAGTGATGTTATGAAAGTATAAAAGTTAGAGATGTCCCTAACGTGTTCATTAGGTGTAACATGAATCTCACCATTGAATATGGGCACAAATTTTGTGGCATTAGGAGGAATGGTATCGTATACTTGAATGTGAATTGGATTTTTAGTACTAAAGGTAGGGAAAGCATGAGGTCTAGCCATATCTTCTTCAAACTCTTCAAACTCTTCAATTTCTTCAATTTCTTCAACCTCTTCCTATTGACATGGTGGATTATACCCTCTGAAGGGAGGCTCAGCTCTCTTCATCCACATGACATAATGGAGACATCCCTCTTGTTGTGGGTGGAAAACGTGAGGGATAAATCTCTAGATTAGGGGATATCTATCCTTGATGCACCTTGAGGCCCTAGATTTCCTACTAATAACTACTTGGGGGGATGAAAAGGGAGATAAATACTAGATATCATAACCTAAACTAAAGTGGTGATGCACCAAAATAGTTGGTATACTCAACTTTGAAATACACTTTACACCAAGACAAGCTGACATAAACTATCATTTAAGATGAGAAACTCTCTTGCATCAGTATTTCAATAAGGGTCCCTATGGAGATATAGGGAGGAAGAACTACCATAGGTGCTCTAAGACACACAATGGCATCCTGTTCACATGCACCTATACTTTATTATGGACACTTCTTGTTGACCTACAAGAAAGAGCTCACAATACACTAGATATGCTAGATTCAAACTGTGAAAGCATGAAAGAAAATGACTTGACACAAGATAAAAACCATAGACATATGCAAAAGTGTAAATCCAAATGGAGGTAAAATTTTTATGTCTTGATTCAAGGTAAATTCTTGTAGAGCTTTGCCATACAAGCTGAGAGATTTATTTTCAAAATGAAAGTTACCATTATATAGAGCAAGATGCTAACAAAACAAAGAAAGGAGACCCATGCTAGAGTCAAACACTTCTGAGACAAGAGACCATGTTGCTGCCATATTCTACAAACTACGTATGGGATAGACATGATGTAGATGTCCAAGCTACTACCCTTGCTATCCTGGGCCTATAAAAGCATGGGATACTCCTATAAATTGAAAAAGCCATCCTCAAGCTATCGTTGGACCATGATCTCTTCAATGATAGGCACAACTAGCTATGCATTAATGGTGAAGTATGAAAACATGGGTTGCTTTCCTCTATATTTTGAAAACTAATCTATTTTATTGGTTTTTGGTAGATATATTCTACCTAAACATATTAACTCCCTTGGTTGAGTTGTCTATGCCACTTGTCTTGGTATGAGTGGTCTTTGGTTCTCCCCTTTGACTTCATTAGCTACTGTAACTATTCTATGTTTTTGTCCTTTTTTGCTCTTTACTTTGCCCATGTTTTATCTCTTCCTTGCCTTCTCCTTTTGCACTCCTACGGGCTTTTCCTTTTGTCCTTTGGACATTTTGTTCACCCTTTGCACTATGCTTCATCAGCCTTCGAGCTTTTGTTCAGGAGATTTCCTTTGGACAAAAATTCTAAAGGAATTCCTTCAGACTTTTGTCTAAAGGAAATTCTTTGTGTGTCTTTCTTCCGCCTTCAGGCTTTGATGTCTCTTTTTTTTAGACAAAATGTATAAAAGAATTCCTTGGGACATTTTTTTTGAAGAGAATTCCTAGTGCCCTCTATAAGGGTCATCTCAGCTTTGAAGATACTCTTTAGGCTTTTGAAAAAGGTCCACTTCATCGCTTGAGTGCCCTTTGTAAGGGCCATTGGCTCCTAGAATTTCCCTTCAAGGAAAATGTAAGGGTCCTTTTTCCTACCTAGGTGCCTTTCGTAAGGGCACCTACCCTTCAAAACTCTTACAAATGACCCTTCAAAAGAAGTGAAGAGGTCCCCTTGCTGATGAAAATCCCTCTGTAAGGGCACTTGCTTCCAGACTTACCATTCGGCCTTTCTTCAATTGCCCTTCAGAAAAGTGAAAAGTCCACTTTATTTGCTTATGTGCCCTCTAAAGAAAATATGTGCCTTTGGCAAGATGCATAGACCAAATTGGGTCCTTCACTTTCTTTTACTTATAAAATCCAACAAGTAATACACATGCACAAACTTGAATTACACTAGATAGACCATTTCAGACTTCTCATGAGCTCTTACTTTAGGTTTTGTGTCAACTTCAACTCATAAAATAAACAAGTAAAGACACTTGGAAAACCTGATTTGGTATGCCAAGACCAAATTGGGTTTTGCAAGTGTCTTTACTTATAAACCTTTATAAATAAAGATGTTTGCAATGTTAGAATTACACCATAAGGACCAAATTGGGTTTATCAAGTAACTTATGAAAATTTTACAAGTAAAGTCATTTGGAAAACCTGATTTCATCTATTGTAGGTGAAGTAACTGCTCTTCTCAAACCCATAATGCACTTGGCTAAGCAAATGAGGAAAACACTTAGCTTTTTCTTAGGAAAGGTGTGGCAGAGAATATTTTACACAAGGTAGTAGAGGGGTGTTCTATCCAAAACATGGATTAGATGAATTTTTCAAAGAAAAAGGAGGGGGTGCCCAATTTTGCATTACAAGACCAAAATTTGGTCAACACATTTAGTGACTCACAAGGGGGGCATGCCTGGTATGCTAAAGAAGACTGGTAGCCTCAAAGTCTATTGGGCATGGAGTTAGGATGCAACTTGAAAAATTTAGCAACAATGTTTTAAAGACCTATGAACCAAAAAAGATTTACCTCAAGAAATAAAGAAAAATAACATACAAGAAGGCTAAAAACACTACACTTATGCAAACAACACTTAGGGAAAATAAATACAACTAAAAGTAAACTACTATGTATAGCTAACTAGATATATTTTTCTCCCTCCTGGATCAAAGGGAAAACTTCTTAAGTCTCCTTCATGGCAAGAAAACTTATGGTGCCAGACAAGTGACTAAATGGAATGGAGGCTTGGTGACTTGCCCTTCTTGCCTGCCACCTTGATTGGATTGTATCTGAGTGAATCAGGGTCAAACATGTCTCTAACACACACACACACACACACACACACACACACACACACACACACACACACACACACACACACACACACACACACACACACACACACACACACACACACACACACACACACACATATATATTTACTTTTCTCTTTAGATACTACCTCATGTTGGCCCTTCATACTAATAAATCAATGGCTACTAGCTCATCACCATAAGGATCATTTAGCTCATAGCCCCCTTGATATGCATCATAGACTGACTTGTCCCCTTCTGCTTCATTGAGGAGCCTATTAAACTAATCCTTTGGTTCATCATGGCCTTCATGAAGAAGGGTGACTATTGTGATGTCTGGAATGAGATCAAAAATTGCTTGCTCATCCTAGGGGACATCATCTTCTTTCTCAAGGCTTTCTTCTTCAAAGCTTTCATCAATATGGGTAGGCCTATCCTTTTATTGCTAAAAAATAAGAGTCTCTAGTTGTTTAAAGACATGTTCCTGATCTTCCTCCAACTTGGGTTCCATGGCATGGTCATTCTCCTCATCAAAGCAACAAGGAAGTTCATCAAAAAAGGGGGGGGAGATCTCACCATGCTTACATTCCTCATCATCCATTGTTGATAAATAAATAATTTTAACCTCATCTTCATATTTCTAGAACATCTGCATGTATGCATGACCTATGTCTTATCCATTGTTGATGATGTCTCTAAAAGAAGCATCCATGATCATTTCCTCCTCATTGTCATCCATGAGAGCTTCTTGATCAACCATGAATTGGATCCTCTCTTCTTCACTTGCGTCTTTCAAAACATGTTCCTCCTTGAGAAGGGATGAAGCCGAAGGCTGATGGTTAAACTCATGTGGAAGATGAGGCAAACCTTGAGCTAGAATCGAATGATTCTCTTCCTTATATTTGGCTAGCACTTCATCCACATCAGATGTGGCTTGATATCTCTCTTGGAGGGTTGTAGATGGGGTGTGTTTAAACATAGGATCTTCTGCTTGGTATGAACCATCCATCACACCTTGGCTGACAAACCTCATTCTAGACTCCAACTCTATAATTTTCTTGGCTATATTCTCTTGGAAGATCCTTTCTTCGAGGTCACAATCATCATCATGATGAGTAGGAGAAACTTCATCTTCTTCAATGCTTCTATCAAAATGAATAGGCCTCTCCTCTTTTTTCCTACCCCATGATTCCATTGTTTCCTTCCAACTCATGACCTTGAGATTGAAACTATTCCCTTGTGAACAATTAGTAACTTTATTCTCTTCAAGCTCTTGAGCTATTTCATGATAGGCAATGCTATGTTGAAAGACTTGATGAGGTTGAGGGAGACTAGGAAGGGTCTGCTCATGCACATGAAGAGATGCTTTAAGATAGATGTGTTGCTTTCCAAAAGATATAGGGTGATTCCCATCAAAGTGGCTCCACATTCTAAGAATTGAGAATGTTAGTCTCTATGAGAGGTTGTTCTAATGCCCTTTGGTGTTATAAATCTAGATGCAAAGTATTAAGAGTAGGAATGATTAATGCACCAGATGAGCAAGAAGATTGGATTTGGTGAGCAAGGGCTATTTGGTAGAAATGATTTGGCATACAAGAGGGGACTTTATTTTGAGTAGAAGGGGGATGCTCTGGGATGGGAAAAGGCATACAAGGATAATTGCCTTGAATGAATGGGCTCCTCTATCTTACTAGTTCCTTCTTCATAGATTGCAAGGCTTGAGTTTGCCTAGACAAACACTCTTCTTTGTACATAAGCTCTTGATGATATCTATTCTGCTCATCCAATTTGTCTATCTCCATCACTTGCTTCTCGAACTCCAACATTTTCTCCTTTACACTAGGTGAAGGATAACTAAGAGATTTTCTTGAGGTCATTCCATGAACAACCTGAGCTTGATCAAAACTTTATGAAAGAACACAAGGCCCATGCTACTTAGCAATGGGATTATACATACCAAAGTGATTTACTGATGGCACCAAGACTGCTTAACCAGCTCATTCAACTTGGAGTCACCATTGGTGTTGATGAAAATCCTCCAAAGGCTAGTTGGTTGAAGAACACATCAAAATTCTTCAACTCTTTGGACAAAAAACTTGTCCCATTGGGCATGCCAAAAACTATTGATGCAATGGATTTCACCCTCTGAAGGGAGGCTCGGCTCTCTTCATCCACACGACACAATGGAGACATCCCTCTTGCTATGGGTGGAGAAAATGAGGGATGAATGTCTAGATTAGGGGCTAGCTCCCCTTGATGCACCTTGAGGCCCTTGATTTCCTATTACTAACTACTTGGGGGATGAAAAGGGAGAGAAATACTAAAAATCAAAACCTAAACTAAAGCGGTGATGCATCAAAATGGTTGGTCTACTCAGCTTTGACATAAACTTTACACCAAGATAAGATGATATACATTATCATTCAAGATGAGAAACTCTCATGCATCAGTATTTCAATAGGGGGCCTATGGAGATACAGGGAGGAAGAACTACCAGAGGTGTTTTAAGACACACTATGGTAGCTTGTTCACATGCACCTATACTCTATTATGCACACTTTTTGTTGACTTGCAAGAAAGAGATCACAATACACTAGATATGTTGGATTCAAACTATGAAAGCATGAAATAAAATGACTTGACACAAGATCAAAACCATAGACATATGCAAAAGTGTATACCTAAATGGAGGTAAAATGCTTATGTATTGATTTAATATAAATTTCTACAAGGTTTCACCATACAAGATGAGATATTTCTTTTCAAAATGATAATTTACAATTATATAGAGCAAGATGTTGATATAACAAGGAAAGGAGACCCATGCTAGAGTCAAACACTTCTGAGACAAGAGACCATGCTAATGTCATATTCTTCAAACTGTGTATTGGAGAGTCATGCTATAGATGTCCAAGCCACCACCCTTGCTATCCTGGGCCTACAAAAGCATGGGATACTCTTTCTAGCAAATAACAAAGCCATCCCCAAGTTGTTGTGGTTGGACCATTCTCTCTTCAATGCTGGGTGTAACTGGCTGTGTATTAATGTTGAAGCATGAAAACATGGGCTGCTCTCCTCTATAGTTCAAAAACTAATCTATTTTATTGGTTTTCAATAGATATATTCTACCTAAACGTATTAACTCCTTTAGCTGAGTTGTCTATGTCACTTGTCTTGGCTTGAATGGTCTCTGATTCTACCCTTTGACTTCATCAGCTATTGGATCTATTTTGCATTTTTTTTCTTTTCCACTCTTTACTTTGCCCGTGTTTGGTCTCTTCCTTGCCTTCTCCTTTTGCACTCCCATGGGCTTTTCCTTTTATCCTTTAGACAAAATGTCTGAAGGATTCTACCCTTTGACTTCATTAGCTATTGGAACTATTTTGCATTTTTTTCCTTTTACACTCTTTACTTTGCTCGTGTTTAGTCTCTTCCTTGCCTTCTCCTTTTGTACTCATGCGGGCTTTTCCTTTTATCCTTTAGACCTTTTGTTCACCCTTTGCACTATGCTTCATTGGCCTTTGGGCTTTTGTTCGGGTGATTTCCTTTGAAAAAAAAGTCTGAAGGAATTCCTTCAGACTTTTGTCTGAAGGAAATTCTCTGTGTCTTTCTTCTACCTTTGAGCTTCGATATCTCTTTTATTTAAACAAAATATCTAAAATAATTCCTTCAAACATTTTGTCTAAAGGAAATTCTCTTTGGCATTAGATTTTCTCGAAGGGCAAGTGCCCTTCGAATTTTTGTCTTCATCCCTTGCTTCCTCCTGGTGACCTCTACAAGGGCCATATGAGCTCTGAAGATACCCTTAAAGTTTTTGAATAAAGTCCACTTCATCACTTAAGTGCCCTCCATAAGGGCCATTGACTCCCAAAATTTCCCTTCAAGGAAAATGTAAGGGTCTTTTTTCCTGCCTAGGTGCCCTCTATAAGGGCACCTACCCTTCAAAACTCTTGCAAATGACCCTTTGAAAGAAGTGAAGAGGTCCCCTTGCCGAAAAAAATCCCTTTGCAAGGGCACTTGCTTCTAGACTTACTCTTCGGCCTTTCTTCAACTGTCCTTCAAAAAAGTGAAAAGTCCACTTTCTTTGCTTATGTGCCTTCCAAATAAAATCCATGCCTTTGGTGAGTTGCATAGACCAAATCAGGTCCTTTACTTGCTTTTAATTATAAAAGCTGACAAGTAATACACCTGCACAAACTTGAATTGCACTAGATAGACCATTTTAGACTTCTCATGAACTCTTACTTTGGGTTTTACGTCAACTTCAACTCATAAAACAAACAAGTAAAGACACTTGGAAAACTTGATTTGGTTTGCTAAGACCAAATCAGGTTTTGAAAGTGTCTTTACTTATAAAACTTTATAAATAAAGACATTTGCAAAGTTTGAATTACACTGTAAGTATCAAATCAGGTTTATCAAGTAACTTAACTTATGAAAATTTCACACGTAAATTCATTTAGAAAACCCAATTTGGTTTTTTTTAGGTGAAGTAACTGCTCTTGACAAACCTGAAATTCACTTGGCTAAGAAAATGAGGAAAACACTTGGCTTTTTCTTAGAAAAGGTCTAACAGAGAACATTTTGCACAAGGCAGTAGAGGGATGATCTATCCAAAACATGGATTGGATGAATTTTGCAAAGAAAAAGGAGGGGGTGCCCAGTTTTGGCTTGTAGGACCAAAAATTGGTCAACACTCCCTTTCTATAAAAATCTATTGGTTCTCCAAAGTGCAGATTAGGCTAAGGGTATTGAACTTTAAGGGGAAGTTCAAGCTGAATAGTTAGAATAATGGGGTTGAGATCTCTACTAGAGGATGACCTACTGAGAACCATGAATTATGAGAGCAAGTTTATAACAATACAATGGTATTGAATTAGATTTTACCTTGATGGAGTCACCAAATGCTTAGTAGCACACCAATTTACAGTTGATGTTGTAAAGATCAACATTCATCTTGAAAAATTATCTTGAAGATAATGGGTCCCATCAAGCATGCTAGAATTGTTGTCACCAAATATTTCACCCGAAAAGAGGATGTTCAAGCATTTTCCATATTTGGGCAACATGGGAACATTTTCAAGTATGTGGGTGTACCTATGGTGGAAGTGAGCCTCTAGATTTAAGGACTAGCTCCCTGAATATATCTTGAAGTACTTTCACCTATGCTAACTATTAACTTGTGGGGGGAAAGAGATAAAAGTTGCATGAAATAAATCTATCCTAAAAGGTTAATGTACCAAGATGTCTTCCACATGACTATTGTACTTATTTCACAAAGAAACAATGCCTATAACACCAGCCTAAGATTCCTAGAATGCACTAGCATTAGTGTTTCAATATGAAGGTGAGATGCATGAAGGATCTTCAAGGCAAGTAAAACCATAGATTAGTTGTAGATACTAAGGCTCATTATACATTTAATACATATTCATACACTTAAATACACTTCATATGACTTGCTAGATTAAAATCACTTGCATCAAACATGGAAGGACTGAGAGAAAGCAAGGATAGATTGATATCACTTATCTATTCACTATACATCTCTTCATATACTTTGACAAGATGAGATATGAACTCAAAAAAGATTGCATTCATTATTCTAAGTCAAAGTACAATGTCAAAACTAGTAGGGCTTTGTCATACATGGTGTCGTATTATATTACAAAGGCCAAAATGGTAGCTAATTATATAATTTCAAAAAGAGGAGAAAAGAATTAAGTTCAGAGGTCACTAGAACACATGTCTAGCTGATAAGGGTTACACATGCAAGAGGATAAATTCAAAAATAGACCTTGCAAGGTCTAATGGAATAAATGGCTCTCAAAACATAAAACTCCTAAAATGTGGCATATAACTCCTAAAAGGTCAGTGCTTATGGAACTGAACGTAATTCATCATAATAGTCATATGAATGTCTAACCTCAAGTAGTCATCTTGACAGATAAGGTTGAGTAAGCAGTTTGATGATATCTTATTTCACATGTGTGAAGGTTTCAAAGTAGTTTGATACATGGATGGATTCCCCTATGAAAGGTGATCATGTGGTTCAAATTTCAGGTCATAAAGTTGAGCATATTGTTGGGTGAATATTTTGTCACCAGCTAACTAATGAACAAAATAGGTAGTTTCAACCACAACATAAGAAGATTGGTCGGCCAAATGTGCAAGTTTACCACATCAAAAGGGGACAAATCTCTCCTCTTATCAAGGGGAGGTTCCCTATAACTATGAGGAGCTATATACTATATATATGAAAAAAGTAACACTAAGGGGTAGGACATCACCATCCATCTCTCTTCTTTCAGAGATGATGTTCACAAACAAAGGAGAAATCTAGGTGAAAACACTGAAGGCACTTCTCTTCTTTCAGAAGTGGTCTTGCAGCTAACAACAAGAGTTCTTTCTGATAGGTAACAAGTAACTAGTAACAGGGGGCGTAGTAACCAGTAAAAAAAGGTGTAGCACAAAGTCTCCACCTCAACTGCCCAAGAGTGAAATAGGAAGGAAAATGGGGGTACAAAGTCAACCCAAGGCCCTTTACACAAAAAGAAACTAAAAATAGACAAACTAAAGACAATTGTGTTAGCACAAAGTCTCTCCATAGTTGGCTTCAGGACACCTTCCTGATTACTTCCACTAGTTCTACTTATTTCATTAAAATGGACAAGAACGCATTTAGGAAACAGACATAAGAACAATCTCCTAAATGACACAATCTATTACAGCACAAAGTCTGGAAGTAACATGCTTTCTCATTCATATAAAGAAATATGATCAACAATCTGAGCTCAAAGTCTCAGTAATCACCTTTCAATTTGGGCAGAGTTTTGCTTCTATATCAGAGAGATCTCCTTAAAACAATAAGAGAGATTACAATATATAGCAACCAATAAAGACTTGGCACTTTGTTTCATGGAATGGCCCATGTTGTGCATTCAATGCCTTGAATGCATTTTTATTTCTATCAGGGGGGCATGCTAGAACAAGGCATCGGCCTTGACTTTAGCATGTCCATTCCTCTCAAATGTCTTCTCCTCAGCATGGGTTGTCTGGTCTTTCTCCCATATGTACGTGGTTGTCCCCTCACTTTTATTTAAAGGGAGAAAAATAGGCCACACCTTTTAATATTTGTGAACTCAGCTATCTACTTGGTGGACTATTCCACCTACTGGAAATAACTCCTACATAGATATTTCAGTATCTCCTATGGCTTTCCCCTCTTTCCTTGTGATCTAAGCTCTCAGGTTATCTCCTTCCTTTTCTGTAGGCTCTTTTGGCTTCCTCTTCAATTGGTTTCTTAATCTGTTCTTCAGGTTCTGTGCCACATTTGAAATCCAACAGATATTTCATTACCCTAAATTTGATGTCCACGGGGATGTCATTGGTCACTGGTTGCTTTGAACCATTTTGAACCATGAACCTTTGAACCTGTTGAAAGTTCATTGGTTCCATGGTTCAATGGTTTGGGTGGTCTTATCAGCTCCTTGGTTCCATCGCTTCTTTGGTTCAATCCCCTCTTTTCTCGTCAGTTGAACCATCTCTTTGAAATGGTCTCTGGAATCTTCCGCTTCTTTCCTTTGCTCAGAGCTTCTTTGAACCTTTGAACTTGTTGAACCTTTTAACCCTTTTTGGTTCAAGGTTCAACAATTCATCCTCTTTCTTAGAAGCCTTTGATTTCTCTAAGTCTCTCGAGCTTTGAAATTCCTTTGGCCTTATGTCTTTAGAACCCCCCAAGGGAAGGTGTCCCTTTGGGCCTTGAGAAAAGTCCATTTCCTGGGCGCCGAGAGCCCCTTGCAAGGGTACCTTCCCTTCGGGGTCCTTCGAGTGGCCCTATTCTTCAAAGCCTTAGGACAAAATGTTTGAAGGAATTCCTTCAAACATTTTGTCTGAAGGAAATCTTTCCTTTGCCTTAGCCATTTTCTGTCGGGCCTTTAAACCAACCGATTGAACCAACTTATGGTTCAACAGTTCAACGGTTCAACAGTTCAATCCTTTGTTTGAAGCTTAATTTCATTTAAGTCTTTTGATCTTATTGAACTCGTTGAACCTTTGAACATGCAGAACCATTTTAGTTTAAGGTTCAATGGTTCATTCTTTACTCTTCGAAGCCTTCTTTTCTTCTAAGTCTTTTGAAGCCGTTGAACTTACCGAAGCGGTTGAACTTTGAACTCACCGAAGCGTTTAACTCTTTAAGTATGCTGACATCATTAAAACTTTGAACCCGTTGAACCTTTTGGAAGTGGGGTTCAATGGTTCAATTCTTTGTTTGAAGCTTGCCGAAGGACCTTTTGGTTGAACCTCGACGTTGAACCAACCTTGAAATTGCCTAAGTGTTGGGAACTTGTTTCTTTGTGAGAGCTCGCCTGTTGAAGTGGTTGAACCTATTGAACATGTGAGTACCTTAGCTGAAAAATCTTGAACAATGAAGAATTTGAATACTCATAACATTTTTTTGAGAAGGGAAGAGAGAATTTTGCCCTATAGGACCAAAATAATTGATATGTTGTCCCCAAAAAACAAGTGATGAATTTTGGGAACAACACATATAAAATATTATTAACGTGTAAATTTGTCCTTTTAGGTAGATTGTAGTGGTTCCCATAATTAGCCAAATTTACATTATCAAAGATCTATGATGAGAATTTAATCAGATCACAGATATAATGATAAGCATTTAATCTAAAAAAATAATGATTTAATAGAGTGCATGATCTTATCAATGGTGATCCAAAAATGTGTATTTATTCAATATGTAAAAGGATGCTCAGAAGGCATGTGGGGATGCCAAGTGATGGAAGTTCATTGGAGTTAAATAGTCAATGTGCTCAGAAGGCATGCGAGGGTGCCAAGTGTCTTAATCATGGAAGCACAAATCAATGATCAACAATGAGTGTTACAGAGTTAAATACTAGGATACTTCCAAGAAAATTGATGGAGTGAATTTCATCAAGCTCTGTGAGAACATGAGATGAAGGCATGTGTCTGCAATTTTTACATTGAACAATGATCATTGGAATTTCAATATTCAAATCAGCAAAGGGAAAAACCAGTCTATAGTATTTACGCTATATACTTTGATCCAAGACAAATTTCATGATGGTGTAAAAGGAAAAATTGTACATTAATCCAATGAACATCCATAGACATTATTTATAAGTTTTGAATGTTTGTACAGTCAAATATATTGATCTCTAAAGTTGACTGTGTGTTTGACCATGTTCTGCAAGTGACCCGAGAAGGATAATTGAGTTATTCTTGATAGAATTTTAATGTTTCAACATGAAATAACTATTTGAGAGTGTTTTATACTCCATGAAGACTATTTTTATGGATTTTAGATGTTTTAACAATACATATTTAGTATGAACAAAGGCTTATAAGTTGACTATGTTTGTTAAATGCATTGGCAGATTGAGTGACCCTATTGTAGGACTGAGTTGAAGGTGTTCTAAAAGAATTGAAGAAGCAAATGAGTATGGATGTGTTCTATAAGTATCTAAGTCTTATGATGAAGTATTTTATTTCATGATATGCCCCTGATCAGATATGGAGAGTTAAAATAGTATAACTATATTTTGATTGTGTGTGACCAATTTGAGTGGTCATTTTGAGAGAGTTGATTTAAGTTTTTAGAGCCTATGTTAGATTGTCTAAATCACATGGAGGTTTTACATAAGTATTGTAGGTTTCACCCATGTTATCTAATCATATTTCTATGTGAAAGAGTTGAGTGTTTTCTTTAAAATTTTGAGTCTGTGTTTTATGTGTACGAAGGTCTAAAGAGTGAGGAGACCTAATTGGTAGGTTTAAGTGTTGAGTTGGTGTTCTAGGTGTCATGGACCCATTAGGGAGTGATAAAGGTTCTATTAGAGATAGGTTTTATGTTTTTGAAGCATTAGTAAAGGAGGAAGGTGGTCCAAGTAGTCTTTCATATAACATGTGAGTATGAAGGCCTAATTATTTTAGGTCTGACCAAGACCTAATGGTGGTTTGGAGCTAATGAGGTAATGAATGACATATGAAGAGTGTGGTTTTCACATGTAACATGTGTATGGAAATATTTTAAATATGGTTTAAATATGTAAAACATATTTATTGACTGAGATAGGTTAAAGGAAGAGAGTGGTATAAGTACAAGGTCTAATTGGACTAATTATACTAGTTGTGAATGTATAGATTCAAGCGAAGAAGAGAACTTTTGAAAGAGAAAGTACAGGTCATTAAGGAAAAAAATAGAGTGAATAGGATCAATCATTCTTTTATGATCAAGTTTATATAGGAGGACACTAGGTCATGGGACCTAATTAGCCTAGAAGAGGCAGTTTGAGCAAGTTAGCCCTAGAAATAGCTTGAGAGAGATTGGAAGTGAAGAGTGCAGACAAAGGTGATCATCATCAGTTGAAGAGTAGCAATAGGTGTTCAAGGTGATCTATTCATTATCTGAGTGGGTGATTGGTTTCTTAGGGGTTTGGTTCTTCCTTGCAAGGTAAATCTTGCTAAAGGTCTAGTTGTTATGGGTGCTCAGCTAGATAGGGGTTGTTGCTCCTTGTGGGATTGGTTTCTTACTAAACTAAGGGATGGGTGTTCCTTGATCAATTGGTGCTGGTCTAAATATGTTATCTTTTTTTATATGAATATGGTCCATCTTTCAAGGTTTAGCGGGTTTTATTCTCCAAGAGACTTTCTCACATATATGATGTGTTCATGTGATGTATGCTATTGTGTATGCTTTGGATGCATGTACTTTCATGTTTATGTTTTTTGATCAAGTTGATGTATGATGAATGTTTAAGAGTTGGAAATTTAATTCATTTATCTTGCATCACTGATTCACCCCCTTTCACCCCCCCGCTCTAAGTGATTGCACCTATAATAGTTGGCCCTTGACTGACCTAGACCAAGAACTAATTTGCTTTTATCAATAACGGTATAGAGTCAATTGGTTTGAACCTATAAAATAAATTTTTAGAAAGGATTAGGGTTATATTAAACTATATATACACATTAATTTCTCTATTTCTTATAAATAACAAGAGTTAATAACTCATTTACGCTTCTTTACAATCTAATCTTCATCCATTCTACTTGAGGAGTTACAGCTTAGGGTTTTTACTTGGAGAAGAATATTGTCTTGTGAAAAAGACTTGGATGATTTTGCCTTTCTTAGTGATCATTAAAAACCATAAAAATCTCTTGAAAAATAATTTTGGCCAAGGGAAAGATTGAGACTCAAAGGGTTCAACTCTAAGGTAAGGATCTTTAGGTTTTCTCCTCTCTTTTAGTAGATAGAAGTAGCATAAGTAATGGATTTTGAATATATTTATCTTTACATGCATTAGGTTTTTACCTATACATAGCTTAATTATGATTATCTTATGAATGTTTACTTTTATGTCTATTAACCCCTCATTTATGCCACAAGCGTTGGTGAGCACTAGATTAGGCTTTTTGATGTAGGGGCATCCTTTATGGACCCCAGAATAGATTCAATTTTGGATTTCAGTAGTCTCTTAAGTATTTCATAGGTGTATTAGGTCCTAATTTTATCTTAGGTGTGATCTAGGTTAGCAAAATTTGCATAAAATTTGAATTATGGAATTTCCCTCCATAATGTCTCTATTTGAAAATTTTGAATTTTCAAGCCTTGTTGAAGGATTTCCATGCATTTTGTGAAAGTGGAAAGGTGTAGGAACATGTTTGAGAGGTATTAAGACTATTAAAATGTCCTTAACGTGTTATTTAGTCTTTAGGCATGGTCATACATTGGTTATATTGGAAAAACATGAAAAATGTATGTAATTTCAGTCACCTCTACGTGGAAAAGCCTTCAAGAATTAGTTATGCTTCTTGGTAGGAGTTGGAGAGTCAATTTTTGATGTTGTAATAGTGAATTACATTCTTAGTTGAGAAACAATGTATATGTAGATAGATAAAGTTGATGAATAAGAGGACTATGATATTGGAAATTCTAAGTACATTGAAATGACATGGCTAAAATAAAACCTATTGTGTGTTTGAATCTTCCATATGGTAATAATTTTCATTGATTGTTTATGGATTTTGTTTTGTGATCAAATCATAATATATTTTTTGATACAGGGGAAGTATTTAGTTAGAAAAGGACATTGTTTTTGGAGACAACTAAGACTAGTCAGCAGGGTATAAGTTTATACATCCCTATTCAGGTTGTGACTTGGGTATTTCAACCTTTTGGGCATTGACATCTGTAGATGTATTTATGGTTTAAAGCATGTATGAAAAATTAAATTAATCCTAGTTAGTATGTAATTCATTAAATTTTTTTAATCCCTATGAGTCATAGATATAATTCATTGGAACATATAGTTCATACAAGATAAGGTTTTTGAGTACTATGTCTTTAGTATTGAGATATGTCATGGATTAAAAAGAGATTTTAATAGGTCTAGGTTACTTTTATAAGGTGTAAATAACCTCATATAAGGTTTAAATACTTTAAGTGTTGAAATATTATTGAAATCCTATTTATACTCTATTATCTGTCTGTGGAACATAGTCAAACCGACTGAGTTTTCATGTTGAAGTGTGATCTAAATGTTATAAGACCATGGTTATTGAATGAAAAAGTTGTGTTATGCCTATAAAAACTTAATACATCCATTGGTTTGATTTTAAACTATTACTTGATCAATATTTACAATTTAAACCACCCTCGGCCTATACAGTCACCCTAAACCTTGTCAACTAGGGTTTTATCCATTGTGAGAAACGTAACCCTTGAAAAATCACAATTTTTTGTAATATTGTACAATTTTAGGCTCCCTAATAGATTAAGCCATTTCCAAGATTGTACAATCCAGGAAGTATGGATATATAGACTACGGTGTTGACTAAGGGCTAAAAGAGGCCTAGTTTGGAAGGCCACAAGGGAGAAAGTGGACCTAGAGAGTGAGTTATTCATAAAAATTCACACACAAGTATGTTTTGATGATACAAAGGTGAAAATAACCTTGAAAAGTCATAACTATTGGAAAATTTCCATAAAAGCTTATTCGTATGTAGAAAAGGGCTACAAGGAAGGTTAGTTGACTGAGTAGAGTTACATGAGTACAAGGTAAGGAGTTGAAAACTATGTCAAGAGGTTAGTGAGAATACTTTGAGACCCTATTATGATCAAGATTAATATTTGATATTTTCTAAACAATCCTAAGATCCAGTGCTTTGGTTTGATGAGTGCTTTCTTAAGCCTAAAACTAGATAAGTATCCTTTGTTCAAGGATAAAAGAAAGAAACTTGTGCAAGCTCTGCATCATTTGGTATCAGAGCGTAAGGAAGGTTAGAGGATAGATTGGAAGATAATATGGCACCTAGAAGGGAAAGGTAACCTATTGCAGCTTAAAGAATGCAACAAAATATGACAAATTTTGTCATTGAGATGAGAAATATGTAAGCAAGAATGGAAGCTATGGAGATATTCCAAAGAAGGAGGGTCATCTTTGAAGATGAAAATGATAGAAAAGAGGAAGCTCCTAGAGTATAAGAGGAGGAATAAAGAGAAGAGAGAGTGGAAGAAAGATTAGTCAAAGCCATGATGAAGATGGGTACAAAACCAAAACTTGATGTGCCAATGTATGAAGGCAATCTCAATGTGGATGAGTTGGTGGATGAAACTAAGAAGGTTAAATTTATAGTCACAATATTGAGAAGACATGATTTTTTGTGGTGTGATGGAATCCAGAAAGAGAAAAGTAGAAGAGGTAAAGTAAAGATCCAGTCATGGGATAGGATGGTGATGAAGATGAAGCGTAAGTTCATGCCCAAAGACTACAATACACATTTCTTTAGGAGATTTTAGAATCTTAGACAAAAGGAGCATGAAATGAAAGAGCATACATAAGAGTTTCATAGATTGACAACTAAAATAAGACACTTGGAAGAGGATGATGAGAAGGTAGCAAGGTACCTGAATGGTCTCAAATTTTCCATACAAGATGAG
Organism: Torreya grandis; assembly: GCA_037957365.1. Classification (NCBI taxonomy): domain Eukaryota; kingdom Viridiplantae; phylum Streptophyta; class Pinopsida; order Cupressales; family Taxaceae; genus Torreya; species Torreya grandis. Next base: position 3,480,642 of record JARHVA010000446.1, on the reverse strand, counting down.
ATCAGTATATTGAATTTGGAAATAGTTTAAGAAGCCTATCAAGCAACCTTGAAATCTGAGAAGTTGGTAAGAAGGCATACACAACAAGAAAGAGGAAGAGGTAAACAAGTGAGAGGAAGAGGAGAGTATGACAACAAGAATGTATATGAGGAAGGTGAAAGTGGTACACAAAGACATGAAACATAACCAATACGTGGTTATAGAGGTAGGAGGCCATATTATAGAGGTGGAGATGTATCTAGAGGAAGAGGGACTAGTGGATTCACTAGAAAATGATTTAAATGCAACAAATATGCAGGTCATAAGTATTGGGATTGTTCATAGGAGCAATAAGAAAGAAGTTATAGAAATGAGAGCAAAAATCAATTGGTGCATCCTATAGAGGAATAAAGTGTTGGATCAACTTCACATATAGAGGCACCTGAAGAAGGAGAGTCACTCTTGATGAGGAGAACATTGTTGAAGCCACAAAAGGAGAAAGAACCTACTCAATGAAAAACACTCTTCAGAATAACATGTAAGTCCCATAGTAAATGTTGTAAAAAGATTATAGATTCAGGGAGCACAAACAATTTGGTTTTAAATGAAATGGTAAGTAAATTTGGCCTCAAAATATTACCACACCCTACACCTTAAAAAGTTTCTTGGCTTCAGAAGGGCAATCATGTGATTTTCAATGAAAAATGTTTAGTAAATTTTCAGATTGGCACCTATAAGAATCAGGTCATGTGTGATATCATCCCCATGGATGTTTGTTATGTACTTCTAGGAAGGACTTGGTAGTTTGACAGGTCAACTAGACATGAAGGGGTGAAGAACACTTATTAATTAGAACATAAAGGGAGAAAGCATACATTACTTCCATTAAAGGAGGATGACCATGTTATTGGTGTATTTTATAAAGTATTAGTTGTAGGTTACAAAGAGTCGATACAATAGCAGGATGAAGATGTGAAGATTGAAGAACAACCCAAGGACATTGTGGCAGCTCAAGATGAGGAGTTTGAACCTTTGTCAAGTAAGGATTTTAAAATCAAGTGTGTAACTAAAAATTTTACAATTTCATCTCAACACTTAACCATGATTTCTAGTTGTGAATTCATAGAAGGTATGGTAGTCAAACTCAAATGCATGAGATGGGGTCTTAATAAGGATATAGATGAAAAAGAGATGGAATATGTACAATAAGTCCATGAAGGACAACCAAATGAGTGCAATACTATAAGAGGGATAAGTCAAGAGAATGAGAATGTGGATGAGAATATGCAGTCCTTGTGTCATGAAGAGAATATGTAGGTAGAAAAGGGTTACAAGGAAGGTTAGTTGACTGAGCAGAGTTGCATGAGTGCAAGGTAAGGAGTTGGAAAATGTGTCAAGAGGTTAGTGAGAATACTTTGAGACCCTATTGTGATCAAGATTAAGAATTGAAATGTTCTAAACAATCCTAAGATTCAGTGCTTTAGTTTGATGAGTGGTTTCTTAAGCCTAAAAATAGATAAGTGATCCTTTGTTTAAGGATAAATGAAAGAAACTTGTGCAAGCTCTACATCACTTTTACTTTACTTGTCATATACTTTTGTGAATATGAAAACATAAGACCTAGTGAGCATTATTGCATAGTTTTGCTTGACTGAAGGCTTTGAAACCCTCCCTAGTGATTTTATTATGGTAAGAGATCCCTTGGATAGGTCTAACAGATCCATCTTGGTCATGACCCTGCATACCTAATGTTTTAATAATCATAATTGCAAGTAGGATTCATCTTCTCCAAGATAAGATTGATTTATAGATTAGTTGTATTTCCCTTTGCTTACATTATGGTGAACATAACGTGAATCTAACCCTTACAGGTTTTATTTCACACCATTTTTGTCATTATATCATATTTTTATATATTTACAGTACTATATCGAACCAGTCGATATAATTCTAACTTTTTGTGCATAGGTTTAATACAGTCACTTCAAAATGACTCTATTTTGTCTATGTAGGTCTTCCTCAATTATATGTTACTAGATCGAGTAGTTCAACATAATATTATTATTCATTTCTAGATTGGTATACATATTCAAACTAGTCAACTCTATATGCTATTTTTTTCTATCAACATATATATCTACAAACACAATCAAATGGGTTGACTCTATTCGTTATCTCTTCTCTAAGAATACAGGGTTATACAAACTTGGTTGAACCATTTGACTTAGTTAGCATAATTTGGAAGCAACATTTGACCATCATAGTATAATTTTTTTTAATTTAAAACATCTTCAAGCCCACTAAGATTCCTTTCTTTTCTCTCTTTGTCATTTCAGTTCTTCCTTCAATACTCTTTTTTACAAGTTGTCCTCAAATGCAACTTTCTTGACTTGCAAGCATATTACTAGGTTTGCCTGAAATATAATTACTTTATAATTATCACCATGGCTCTCTTAATGTTCTTAGAGTTGATGAAGGTTTCAAATTAGTTCAAACATCTGTATTTCAATATTCTTATGTCCTCTGTAGATTGCACTCAAACCACTGTTGGAAACTTGTAGGTGGGGACATTATAGCACTATGTGTATTGGATTGGTTGTCATAACCAATTTTTGATCTTTGAATGGATAAAACACACTGATTACACTTTGAGAGTTTCCTAAACACCTTGAAACATTCTTGTTCCATTAGCATGACTGGTCAATTCTTATTTTTACATGACTGTAGGTGATAGTCATAGGGAAACTAACTACGTGTATGTTTTTTGGTCCTTTCACTCTATATAAAACATTATATAGACCACATATTCATAAAGATAAATAATCACCATGATATGTTAGAAACACCAATGTTATACCTTTGTTCTAAAGACCAATTGGAAAACAAGCTTTGCAATAGGTGAGACACTACCTGCAAACTTCAACAAAGCCTTCCATTAGCAAGATGAGATGTTTCTACCAAATTATTAACCTTAATTCATGAAAAAAAGACTATAAATTTTGTGATAAGAATCGTCATTCCCTTCCAAAACACATGCAAAACCTGACTTGCTCATACCAAATCAAACAGAAGATAAAACTATAGACCATGGGGATGTGCAAGTAGAAAATAGTCACTATCACTCTTAACAATGATTCATGAAACATAGTACACCAATCCTCTGACTATTGACATGAATTTTAGTTATAAAAATAGTAATATCATCCATAAAAATCATCTTTTCCAACTCATCTCCTCCTGTCCCTACCATATTGAAACTGGTTGAATATTTATGCTCGTCTAGGAGAGTGATAAGGAAAATAGGTTGGTTTTTCTCATTTTTGGACTTGTCAAAGCTTCCCAAGTGTGAAATTAAGTTGAGGGAACCTTAAGAGGCATTTTTAAGCCACCACACGTTCCAAATATGTTGTACAAGCCATACAACAATTGAAAATTGCCATTTCTCCCACTAAACTTCTTATTTTGATGTTGCACCTAAAGTTGTCAATCTAAAATTGCCATCTCTGACATGCTACTAACATATAGGATGTTAAAACACACTTTGGAACACTTTTCCTTTATGTTAAACTCATACAAGATCATTTAATGACTTAAAAGTGACCTTGTATGACATAAAATGACACTTAGGACTATGACCAATATGATCAAGGTTAAAGACACATCAAATGACATATCTAGGAACATGGTACACATTTTACACCCTAGAATACCCCTATAACAAATTTTACTATATAGGGGGTTGACCTAATTTGACTTGTGGTCAAATTAGTTAAAATTTTGGTAATTTTCTAGGGGTGGCAAGCTAGATGTGCAAAATACCAAAAACCTTCTGCTATCCATTGGGATTGGAGTCACCTATACATAAATTAGACATTGAATTGCCTCTGAAAGAACACCAAACAACAAGAAAAAGACACACAAGACAAGAAATTAAAGAAAACACACTTGTGTTCTCAATAACACTTAGGGAAAACACCAACCAAACTCAAGAAAACTAAGTTCAACACAAACTAACCTGAATGAATCTGTTCCTCCTAGATCAAAGGGGAAGCTTGAAATTTTTCTTGCTCCATGGAATGAACAAGTGAATGAGGCATATTTCCTTTTGGGTTTTGGCATTTGTATCTCCAACTCCTTCATGATGTTTTCCAATCTCTGTGGTATGATACTCAATGCAATCAAGGTAGCTACAACCAGATCACCTATGAAGGTGAACTACTCTTGCACTTTAGCAACCTCAACCTTCTCATGAGACTCCTTAGTTACAACTTCCGATGGTGCTTCTACAAAACATACCTCCTTGAATTCCATGGTAATTTGAGAGAGATTAGATTGCACACCATCTACATGTTACTTAAGATCATCAAGGAGCTTTGTATAGTCCACCCAATCTTCATTATTGTCCTCTACAGAAATCTCTTGCTCTATGTTCTTATGTACTTGACCTTCAACTTATAAAAGTTATTCAATCTCTTGGAAAATCCTCATTTATTTTTGTCAATCATCCTTACTCTCTTTCTCGTTGAGAACCACCACTTCTTCAACTTCATCTTTTTGGTCCTTGAGCACTTGATCAACTTCAAAGCTGACTGTAACTTCAACAAGTTCAGATGACATGGTATCTTCTTTTGAGAGCACACCACTAAGAGGTAAGGTAGCTTCAAGAGTGTTTTCTAACTGACCAATAGGGTGTATAATATTTTGAAGGCATTCAAACTCATCACATATGTCATTAAACCTTTCCACATATCATCTTATGTCATGGAATGAAAAACAACTTCTTCTTCAATGGTATTTTCAGGTTCAAATTCTTGATCATGCTCATGAACATTAACCAACTTAGCATATGTAGAATCATTCTCAATCACCTCTTCTTTAATGCCTTGACCAAACTCTTTATGGACAACTATGACATTAATTTCAACATATTTATCTTCACCCAAGAAGATGTAATTGCACTTGGCTTCACCAAGGGGAGTCCCTATGGTGATTTCGTCTTCACAGTTACTTGAAGCATCCTCTTGATCAGTTGTAGCTTGAGCTTGATCTTCTTCACTAATCTCCCATAATATGGGTTCTCCTTCAAGGAGGGATGAGTTGGGAGGTTAATGGTAAGGCTCATGGGTTGGAGAGGAATAATGAGGTGTGAAGGAGGGCTCATGAATGGGCTTGGGAATGTAGTCTTCTTGAATAAACTCATAGGGAGATGACAAGTTGGGTTGGTCAATAAGAAAGACACCTTCATCACAAATATCTTCACTTTGCTCATAGCCTTATTGAGGCTCTTCAATAGTTGGAGTCTCATTTTCAAGATCTTTATTTTACCACATTCTTAGTCTATCTATTGAGCATTGGATACATTTGTTTTCCAAGTATAACTGCTTATTGATATCACATTGAGTTTCCTCTTCAACCAACTCCCAAACGTCGATCCAATTTTGAAATAAACTTCTTAACCACTCCATGAGATGATTAAGAAACACATCAATCCACTTTTAAACTAAACTTATTTAATATTTAATAGACTTGGCATGCATGTTAATGAACATTTGACATGAAATGGGGTTGAAGGAGGAGGATAATAGTTGGAATTATGTCCAGCTTCAATTTGTTGAGTTATGTGCCTAAACTGAGCTTTTAGGAATTCATGTGTTGTCTTGAAATATCTTGATCTCCAATCAATAGGATTATTTGATTCCTCATGACAAGATTGATAAAAATCATCTTGAGGTTGATATGCATCATGATAAGGCTAGTAAGATTCATATTGGGATTGATAGGAAGGAACTTCTTGATACTCTTATTGATAGCCTTCTAAATAGGCTACTTCATAAGGATAATCAACAACATGATGTTCATATGGATAAGGAATAGGATGATCATAGGTCTGCCATGGCTCATAAAACTAATAGAAATTTTGATAGGATTGTTGAGGGATATAGCATGGGTCATAACAAGGTTGATAGGGAGGTGCATAGTGGGTATTCTCAACATAACCATCCATATCAACTACATTAGTTGCATGAAACACAAGAATTGATCAAAATATTTAGCAATGGATACCTAGAATCCTTATAACAAGAATATTTCATTGGAGTTTCCATTGGTGCTTGCTTGAATGCTTCCATAAATGATAAGAGGAAAGACACACCAAAAATCCTTCCACTCTTTTAGACCTTGTCCCATCAGATGTGTCAAAATTATTGTCACCAAATCTTGCACCCTAGAGATGGTTGTTCAAGACTACTCTAAGATTTAGGCAACATTAGAATACCTCTAGACCTGTGGGTTGCCTATGGTTGAGGTAGACCTTTAGGTTTAAGGGCTAGCTCCCTATATATGACTTTGATTGCTTATCACCTATGCTAAGTATTTTCTTGGATGAAAAGGGATAGAAGTGACATGAAAATAACCTACTCTAATGAGGTGATACACCAGGAATATCTCCACTAGACTATCATACCATTGCACTATGAAACATGACCTACAACACTAGTCTCAAAATCTTAAATTGATCTCACATTACTATTTCAAACATGGAGGTGATATGAATTGGAATACTCAAGGTTAATGAATTAGAGGTCAAATTGAAGACACTGAGGCTACTTGTACACTTGAATATATTCAAACACACTAGCTACAATTCATGTGACCTGTTAGAGTGATAACTACTTGCACCAAACATGAAAGGATAAAGAGAAGGCAAGGATAAATACTTATCACTAACACTTCACTATACATAAGTTCACACACTTATAAAGAAAGTCATGTGAACTCAAAACAAGATTAAAAATATTATTTCAAAGGCAAAATATAGTATCAAACCAATAAGGCTTCACCATACTAGGTGTGGATTCCTTTACAAAATCCAAAATGGTTTGCATTTATGGAGTATGTGATAAGAGGGAGGAGTGGAGTTAAAACGTCACAAGAACAAGTGTCAATTAATGGGGACCAGTTACATTGTATAAGAATGAAGTGGATAATAGAGGTCTAGAAGGTCTTCTTCAATAAGTGTCTAATTAAAGCATAAAAACTCTTCAAACTGGCGTAGAGACCCTTTAGTTGCCTTCTTGAAATTGCCTTCATGATGAGGCATCTCTTGACTGTTCAAAAATGGACTAGGGAGAGTTGAAACATATGCACTATTTTATGGAGGTTGAAAATATGTTATGACACTCATCAAATTCATCCCTAACTGATATCCTTCTTCTGAACACTTGTACTCACCATCTGTAGTCACTCATTAGCCCTCTTGGCCTCATTCTTCACATTTGTCATCAAGGTGGCCTTCAATTTCTCAACTAAATCCATGGAATAGGTGTTAGGACACTTGTCTAGAACCCCCTTGCCTTCCACTCCATCAAACAAAGATTAAAAGGTCCCAAAAATAGACTTCCCATTCTCTCACTTAGCAATCACTCTTTTCATTGTTTGTCCAAGATTACATGAAATAAACTATATAGTAGAGGAATTTTTATGAACAATTGTGGTAAGAAATGAACATAAAGAGTTAGAACAAGTCCAAATTGACCTCACCAAATGATTATCACTCTTTAAATCTCATATGTACTTGTATAACACCTAAAAATGTGTGATATTTTAGGAAGGGTTTTAGAAGGTTTTGCTTCTTAGGGATGATTGATAAAACTTAGAGATCCAAACCCTAAAAAAATGCCACTAAAACTAAGTTGGATACCCCTTCCAATTATCCCTATCTCCTTGGGGCACCATATAATGTATCAATACAAGTGTGAGTGTTTGAAGTTAGCCTATCAAGCTCTTGAGTGCATTCTAGACACCCCTGTCATGGTTTTAGGCCAAAATTGACCCCTCTTAGTAGTTTCTTGAAAATTAATGGATCAAAATAGTGATATATTATCCCCTTAAGGTATTCACATTGTTTTTAATGATATTGTGGTCATAAAAATGGAATCTATAGAACATTGTAGGGCTTAGGTCTAATTCTCAGCCTAATAGGCCTGACTGTGCTTGACCCCCTGAAACCTCCTCTAAGTGTTATTATTTCTATCAAATTCTTATACACCTTTTTTCATGTTCAAAACAACATTACACATATTTTTTAGTGTTTTAACACTCCTCATGTTATTATCCTATCCTCTACACACTAAGACTGTATTTTCATCATGACTAGGAGTGACTTCTATCTGAGACAAAATAGAGGGCATATACCTTATTTTGTTAGCTAAGATGAGGTCATGGATGGATATAATAAGTATTGAGGAACTTCTACACCAAATATAATATCTATATTACCTTTCTAAATCCATCAAATTACCAAATCCCTCAAGACTGGCTCATAAGACTTGATTGTGCAGGGACTTTAAACATGACTGTAGGTTGAAGTTTGAAATTTAGTCTCTATTCTATTTCCTTGATTTGATCATCACATGAAATGGATATCACCATTTTAAGTTTTATCTCACTCATATTCATCCATTCCACATATCTGACAACTCTCCAAGATCACAGCTTTCATTAGCCTACACTAGTTTAGGACTGTGTTGATTATGACCCTTGTAAGTGACCATTAGGGAGAGTTCAAAGGACTTTATGTAGATGTTCATTTGTGCCTAATAATTTCATTACTTCCTATTGAGCCTTCTAAGATCATTGGATCACTTCACTCTAAGTAAACATCTATACTTTCAAACCATACTTCTTGTTTAACACCATCAATATTGTGTATCTACAATCAGGCTATAGATACTCCATTTGCGAAACCATGGGGTCTTCCTATAGGTGATGACCTATGTCAAAACATTGTTATCCAACTTCTATGACTACTATTGATGTCCTGGTGTCATCTCTTATTCAAATGAAGTCACCTTGTATTGAAGCCATGCTTCTATTATGTCATGTTGCATCATAAGACCATTTAGGCTTCAAGAATACTGTAGATTACACTGGAAGTCTACAGTGAGAAACTTGTTGGAAATGGAAGCCTATCTAAATTACCTTATCTTGACCAAACAACCAATTTTCTATGTCAAGACGTTGCTCCTATGCTTGTGATACATAATGGAAACACTTAAGCCTATCCAGACCTTAAGACATTAAATTATGAGATGACTCTTCATGAGGTAGGATTCCCTTTTCAGAAAGATTAAGGTAAGTTGTCCCCAAATGCAACTTTCTTGACTTGTGAACATGTTATTAGGTCTTCTTGAAATATAATGAATTCATCATTATCACCATGGCTCTCTCAATTTTCTTATACTTGATGAAGGTTTCAAACAAGTTCAAACACCTATATTTCAATATTCCTTAGTCCTTTGTAGATTGCGCTTAGACCGCTATTGGAAACCTATAGTCAAGGAAACTACAACCAACGTAATCAAAGAAGCTAAAAAAAGATCACCTATGAAGGTGAACTCCTATTACGCTTTATCAACCTCAACCTTCTCATGAGAATCCATAGTTGCAACTTCCCATGGTGCTTCTACAAAATATACCTCCTTGACTTCTATGGTACTTTAAGAGAGATTAGATTGGTCACTAGCTATAAGTTCCTCAAGCTCATCAAGGAGCTTTGTATAGTCCACCCAATCTTGATCATTGTCCTTTTTGGAAATCTCTTGATCTATCTTCTTATGTACTTGACCTTCAACTTGGAAAAGTTTTTCAAGCTCTTATAAAACCCTCATTTGCTGCTGCCAATCATCCTTGCTCTTTTTCTCCTTGAGAACCACTGCCTCTTCAAATTCATCTTCTTGGTCCTTGAGCACTTGATTGACTTCAAATCTGACTGCAACTTCAACAAATTGAGATGATATGATATCTACTTTTGATAGCACACCACCAAGAGGTAAGGCAAATTTAAGAGTGTCTTCTAACTGACCAGTAGGGTGTAGTCTTTTAAAGGCCTTCAAACTCATCACATATGTCATTGAACCTTTGCCACATATCATCTTGTATCATGGAATGAACAACAAATTCTTATTTAATGGTATTTGTAGGTTCAAGTTCTTTCTCATGCTCATGAACATTAACCAACTTAGTAGATGTAGAATCCTTCTCAAGCACCTCTTCATTAATGCCTTGACCAAACTCTTTGTGGACAACTACAACATGACTTTCAACATCTTTCTTTTCACTGAAGAAGATGGAATTGCACTTGTCTTAACCAAGGGGAGTCCCTATGGTGATTTCTTCTTCATATTTAATTTAATCATACTCTTGATCAATTTGTTAGGAATAAATCACAAATTAATGTGAAACAATTTCACAAAATCATAATAACAAAAGTTATGAACAAAGATACATAAAGAACAAAAATTAAAATACACAACAAGAAGATAGGATTTAACGTGGTTCACCCAATGTGGGCTACATCCACCAAAAAGTATTTTCTCATATCTTATTACAAGACAACAAGTGTATAATCCACTTTCAGCTCAGTCTTATCATAATTATAATTCACAAATATTATTTGGATATGCACTCAACAAACTCTCCTGAATTCACACACTCTATTCACCTTCTCAAAACCAGTTCTTTTGATGTATTACCTACTATGTGTCCATCTATAATACATAAATAGGTAATCGATATAGTAGTTTTACATAATAATAGGTACCAAAACCATGGGCCAAGTCAACCCATAATGGTTACCCATTAATCATGGGTGATGACACCATGCATATACAAGCATTCCATGTATTTATACTCTCGAAAAAAGGGGGTCCCAAGAAATTTTGGTGAGAATACATTAAGAGTGTACAATACATTTTAGTGTAAAATATTTGAAATACATTGTAATGTGGAAATAGGCTTCACAACATAATAATCTCCTACTTGGAGATTGATTTCCTCTAAACAGGTCTCTCAACCGTCCACTATCATCTGTGAAGGCCAACCAAAGCTGAACATAACTTTAGTTTTTCCCTTATGACCACCTTGGTCATAATGTTTGTAGGATTTTGATTGGTATGAGTCTTATCTATCTTCAAATTCTCTTATTCCAAAGTTGTGTTGATGAAATGGTACCTCAAATATATACGCTTCATTCTAGAGTGGAAATCAGAGTTCTTTGCTAAGTGTATAACACTATGACTATCACTAAACAACTTCCCTTCCTCTTGATTATGACCTAACTCCTCAAACAACTATTGTAACCAAATCATCTCTTTTCTTGCCTCTATGATAGTAAAATTCTTAGCCTCTGTGTTTGACAAAGCCACAAGCTTCTGTAGTCATGAAATCTAGCTCACCACTGTGTCACCTACAATAAATACATATCTTGTTGTGCTCCTCCTACTATCTAAATATCCATCCATATCTAAATCTACATAATGATGCAAAGTGGTGTCCAATCCACCATAGCTTAAAATTGTCCCCATGGTCTCTCTCAAGCACCAAAAGATCCACTTCATTGCCTGCTAATGCTCTCTACTTGGATCACTCATGTACCTAATTATTGTTCCAACTACATGGGTAATATCTAACCTAGTGCACACCATGACATACATCAAGATACCAACTAATAATGAGTAAGGTACATAGGACACCTAGATTCTCTCCTCTATCTTGGGACATTGTTCCTTTGATAACTTGAAATGGCCTGCCAAAGGAGTCCCAATCATTTTAACATCCTACATATTAAATCTCTCCAAGACCTTTTTAATATACTCTCCGTGAGATAAATTAAGCTTTCATTCCTTCCTATCTTGAGTTATTCTCATACCAAGGATTTGTTTTTCTACTCCAAAATCCTTCATGGCAAAGGAATTATTAAGCTGTTCCTTAAGTACCTTTATTTCTTGCATGTTCTTACCTATAACGAACATGTTATCCACATACAAACATATGATAATGTAACTATCACCATCAAACTTCTTGATATATATGCAATGGTCTGAATGACACCTGGAGTATTCTTGCTCCATCATAAAATTGTCAAATTTCTTGTACCACTATCGTGAAGCTTATTTCAGGCCATACAAGCTCTTTTTCAGTTTACACACCATTTTTTCTTCCCTATGACCTCATATCCATGTGGCTGCTCTATGTATAAGTCTTCCTCCAAATCACCATGAAGGAGCACAATCTTCACATCCAACTACTCTAAGTGCAAGTCTTCTGCTACCACTATCCCAAAAACAATCCTAATACAAGTCATCTTCACCATTGGAGAAAAAACCTCATCAAAATCAATTCCCTTCTTCTGTGCAAACCCATTTACCACCAATCAGGCCTTGTAACTTTTCTTTCCTCCATCATCCTCTTTAATTTTGTACACCCACTTATTCTACAATACTCTCTTACCTTTAAGTGGGTTTAGTCTAATTATTCATGAGAGATTGATGCTCCTCATCAATTGTTTGTTCTCACTTCTTCTTGAAATCTACATGCATTGCTTCTTCAAAGCACTCTAGCTCTCCATTGTCAGTGAGTAATAAATAGTTAAGAGATCAAGAAAAATGTTCAGGCTCCCTTCTTACCCTAGAAGACCTTCTCACCTCAGGAGTTTTGGATTCTTGTGGAGTAGGTGCTTGAACTAGTTGCTTGGACACTTTATCATTTACAATGTCCTCTAACATTGTGTACTCTTTTCTGAAATATTCTTTCTAATCCTGCAAATGCTATTTATACATGAATTTTTCATTAAAGACTATATCCCTAGACCAAAAGATTTTCTTGTCCTTAAGACTCAAAATCCAGAAACCAAATTCATCCTCACCATAACTAATAAAGGTGCATTTTTTAGAATTATCCTCTAACTTGGTCCTATCATCTTTATCAATATGAATAAAAGCTTCACAACCAAATACTCTAAGAAAGGAATAATCAACCTTATTACCAGATCAAGCTTCCTCAGGTATGCGTCCATTTAAGGAAAATGAAGGCTCCCTATTGATCATATATACAACCATGTTTACTGCTTCTACCCAAAACTAAAGAGGCAGTCCTGCATGCAACCTCATGCTCCTAGCACACTCCATGATAGTCCTGTTCATACTTTCTGACACTCTATTTTGTTGTGGAGTTCTTGGAGCTTTCCTCTGTCTATGAATTCCATTCCCAAAATAGTAATAAAAAAATTCATTACTGCAATATTTCTCACTATTATTTGACCTGAGACATTTTAACTTGAGACCTATTTCATTCTCAACCCAGACTTTCCATCTTTAAATGTCTTAAACACATCAAATTTTCTCCTAATACCATACACCCAAACTTTCTTAGTTGCATCATCAATAAAACTGACATAATAAGATGAGCCACTAATAGAATATCCCTGAGCCAACCCTCATATATATGAATGAATCAGCTCCAACTTATTCTCCTTATTCATAGGTCCAACGAAGAGAAAATTTACTTTTTTTGTTTTATGTACACGGTCTTCACAAAAATCTAAATCAAACCCTTTTAATACAAGTAACCTATCCTTCAAAATTTGCATGCCCTTTTGGCTTATATGATCGAGCCTATTGTGCCACAAAGTTGCATCTGCATCTGTAACAACTAAATTACAACATTCAACACTACTTGATAAATACAAAGTACCAATATTATTACCTCTTCCTACCACAAAAGCACCCTTGGTCACCTTCTAAGAATATGCTATAAAAGTCACCATACAACCTTCACTACCTAGCTACCCCATGGATACCAAATTTCATCTTAACTTGGTTACATCCCTAACATTCTTCAATGGCTAAGTGTTTCCATTCTGCATCTTGACTTGAACACATCCCTTTTCTACTATACTACAAGGCTCATCATCACCAAGATAAACATGGCTAAAATCCCCTTGAACATAATCAATAAAATAATACCTATGTGATGTAGCATGAAAAGAAGTCCTTGAATCTAAAACCCAAGGCTCAAAAATATTATCTATGGAAAGAATTAATGGATCTTGATAAACATTACTTGCTGCCACATTCACCTTCTTGGTGTCTTCCTAATTTTTATTCTTGTTCTGAAGAACCCAACAATCCTTCTTCGCATGCCCAATCTTTTTGCAGTGCCAACATGCCATCATGCTCTTTGATTTTGACATTTAATAACCATTTGACTTTTCCTGCTTTCCTTTTTCTCTATATTCTCCCTTTACTCTCTACCACATAAGCATCACTTGAAGTAGAAGTTTTTCCATAACTTTTTTGTCGTATTTAATCGCTAATGATTACTCCTATGACATCCTCAAACTTCAACTTGGCATTGTTAGAGGCTGAGTTGCTCACAACCATTACCAGGTTGTTCCAACTCTCTGATAAGGAACACAAGATAAGTAGAGCCCTGACTTCATCATCAAATTCAATTTTTATAGAGTTCAACATACTCACAACCATATTAGATTCATTCAAATGATCAACAACTGAACCATTTTTAGACATCATATTAAATAACTTTTTCATTAAAAATATTTTATTAGAAGTAGAAGGTTTAACATATAAATTCCCTAACACATTCATGAGACTTTTTGTGGTCTTCTCTTTTGATATATTAAATGAGACCGAATATGCAAGGCACAACCAGATGGCCCCAAGTGATTTTGTCAAGCAGTTCCTAAGCCTCATATATCATACCCACTGGTTGTTTTATTTTTCCTCCTAGTAAAGCATTGAGGTCCTTATGATAGAGGTAATCTTCCATCTGCATATTTCATATACCAAAGTTCTGCTTGTTAAACTTTTCAACCTTTGATCTATTATCATCAGCCATAGCTCCCACTTAAACTAACAACCCTTCCTGCGATTCAACACTTCAAAAAATACAACCTGAAGCTTTGCCACCAGTTGTTAGGAATAAATTATAAATCAATGTGGAACAATTTCATAGAATCACAATAACAAAATCTATGAACAAAGATACATAAGGAACAAAAATTAAAATGCACAATAAGAAGACAAGATTTATGATTCACCCAATGTGGGCTACATCCAACAAGAAACACTTTCTCATATTTTATTACAAGGTAAAAAAAGTACAATCCACTCTCATATCAGTCTTCTCATAATTATAATACACAAATATTGTTTGGAACTATGCTTAACAAACTCTCCCAATTTCACACTTGAATTCACACACTTTGTTCACCTTCTCAAACTCAATTCTTTTGATGTATTACCTATTGTATGTCTATCTATAATATATCAATAGGTAACCAATATAACAAATTTACAAAATAATGTGTACCAAAACCATGGTCTAAGTCAACCCATAATGGTTCCCCATTAATCAGGGTGATGACACTACACATATAAAAGTATATATAAACCACGTATTTATACTCTTGGAAAATGGGGGTCTAGAAAATTTTGGCAAGAATACATTAAAAGTGTACAATACATTTTAATGTACAATAATTGAAATACATTGTAATGTGGAAATAGGCTCCACAACATAACATAGTTGTAGCTTGAGTTTGCTATTCTTCACTAATCTCCCATAATATGGGTTCTCCTTCAAGGAGGGATGAGGTGGGAGGTTGATGGTTAGGCTCATGAGTTAGAGAGGGAGAATGAGGTGTGATGGAGGGATCATGAATGGGCTTGGGAATGGAGGCTTCTTGAATGAACTCATAGGGAGATGACAAGTTGGATTGGTCAATAAGAAAGACACCTTCATCAACACGAGTTTCACTTTACTCATAGCCTTCTTGAGGCTCTTCAACAACTGTAGGTTCACTTTCAAGCTCTTTATTTTCCCACATTCTTAGTCTATCTATTGAGTGTTTGATACACTTTTTTTCCAAGTACAACTGCTCATTGATATCACATTAAGTTTCCTCATTAACCAACTCCCACATGTCCATCCAATTTTGAACTAACCTTATTAACCACTCCATGAGATGATTAAGAAGCACATCAATTTTTTCATCCCATGTTCTCATTTTTTCTTCAATATTTAGTAGACTTGGCATGAGTGTTAATGAGCATTTGGCATGAAATGGGGTTGAAGGAGGAGGATAATAGTTGGAATTGTGGCCAACTTCAATTTGTTGAGTTATGTGCCTAAACTAATCTTATAGGAATTCATACCTTGTCTTGAAATATATTGTTCTCCAATCAATAGGATTATCTAATTCCTCATGACAAGACTGATAAGAATCATTTTGAGGTTGATATGCATCATGATAAGGCTGGTAGGAGTCATATTGGGGTTGATAGGAAGGCACTTCTTGATACTCTTCTTGATAATCTTCCTCATAAGCTTCTTCATAAGGCTATTCAACAATATGATGTTCATATGGAGAAGGAATAGGATGATCATAGGGCTAACATGGCTTATAAGACTAATAGAAATTTTGATAGGGTTGTTGAAGGATATAGCATGGGTCATAAAAAGGTTGATAGGGAGCTGCATAGTGGAGATTATCAACATAACTAGCCATATCAACTTCATTAGTTGCATGAAACACAAGAATTGATCAAAATATTAAACAATAGATACCTGGATTGCTTATAACCAAAATATTTCATTGAAGTCACCATTGGTGCTTGTTTGAATGCTTCTAAAAGCTCATAAGAGGAAAGACACACCAACAATCCTTTCACTCTTTTGGACCTTGTCCCATTGGGCAAGCCAGAATTGTTGTCACCAAATATTGCACCCTAGAGATGGTTGTTTAATCCTACTCTAAGATTTGGGCAACATTGAAATACATCTAAACCTGTGGGTTGCCTATGGTAGAGGTAGACCTCTAAGTTTAAGGGCTAGCTCCCTAGATATGAATTTGCTTGCTTATCACCTACACTAATTATTTGCTTGGATGAAAAGGGATAGAATTGACATGAAAATAACCTACTCTAATGAGGAGATACACCAAAAATATCTCCACTAGACTACCATAACATTTCACTATGAAACATGACCTACAACATTAGTCTCAAAATATTGAATCGCTCTAACATTAGTATTTCAAACATGGAGGTGATATGCATTGGACTACTCAAGGTGAGTGAATCATAGGTCATACTGTAGACACCAAGGCTACTTGTACACTTGAATATATTCAAACACACTAGCTACACTTCTTGTGACCTGTTAGAGTGAGAATTACTTTCACCAAACATGAAAGAATAAAGAGAAGGCAAGGATAGATTCTTATCACTAGCACTTCACTATACATCAATTCACACACTTAGACAAGAAATTCATGTGAACTCAAAACCAGATTGTAAATATTATTTGAAAGGCAAAATATGGAATCAAATTAATTGGGCTTCACCATATCATGTGTGGATTCCTTTACAAAATCCAAAATGGTTTGCATTTATAGAGTATGTGAGAAGAGGGAGGAGTGGAGATCAAAGGTCACAAGAAAAAGTGTAGAGTGATGAAGACTAGTTACATTGTAGAATAAGGAAGTGGATAATAGAGGTCTAGAAGGTCTTCTTGGACATGTGTCCAACTAAAGCACAAAAACTCCTCAAATTGGCATAGAGACCCTTCAACTGCCTTCTTAAAAATGCCTTCATGATGAAGCATATCTTGACTTCTTGAAACTTAATTAGGGAGAGTTGGCACATGCACTATCTTAGGTAGATTTAAAACATGCTATGATAGTCATCATATGCATCTCTAATTGATATCCTTCTTCAAGACACTTGTACTCACTATCTACAATCATTCATTAGCCCTCTTGGCCTCATTATTCACATTTCTCATCAAGGTGGCCTTCAATTGCTCATCTAAATCCATGGAAGAGGTGTTAGGACACCTGTCTAGAACCCCCTTACCTTATACTCCATCAAGAAGACCTTAAAAGGTCCCAAAAATAGACTTCTCATTTCTCACGTGGCAATCACTTACTTTTTCATTGTCTGTCCAAGATTGCCTGAAATGAACTATGTATCAAAAGGAATTTTTATGAACAATTGTGGTAATAAATGAGAATAGGTAGTTATAACAACTCTTGATTGACCTCCCTAAATGATTTTCATTCTTTAAATCTCCTTTGTACTTATAGATCACCCAAAAACATGCAAAAAACCAATTTTAGACATATCCATGCAAGTAAGGTACAAACCAATTGGATGGGAAGGAACATGGGAAACTCTTCCACAAGTTCCAAACATTTTCAAGGCCAAACTACCCCTCCTAAATGCATCTCGAGTGATATTTCCTTCATCGGGTCATAGATAGGGTTTTAGGAGGGTTTTAGAAGGTTTTGCTTCTTAGGGATGATTCATAAAAATTGGACGTCCAACCCCTAAACAAATGACATTGAAACTAAGTTAGAGATTCCCTCCATCAATTCCTAGCTCTTTGGGTCACCATGCAATGAATTCGTACATGTGTGAGTGTTTGAAGTTGGCCTATCAAGCTCTTGAGTGCAATCTAGACACCCCTATCATGTTTTTAGGCCAAAAGTGACCCCTCTTAGTAGTTTCCTATAAATTGATGTCTCCAAATAGTGTTATGTTCTCCACTTAAGGTATTCAAATGGTTTATAATGGTCTTGTGGTCATAAAAATGGAAGATAAACCCTTGTAAAGCTTAGGTCTAGTTCTAAGCCTAATAGGCTTGACTGTGCTTGACCACCCAAAACCTCTTTTGAGTGTTACTGCTACCTGCAGAGTATTCTACACATTTTTTCATGTTTAAAACAACATTCCACATTTTTTTTAGTGTTTTAACACTCCTCATGTTATTATCTTATCCTCTACACACCAAGGCTGCATTTTCATCATGATTGGGAGTGCCCTTTATTCGAGACAAAATAGAGGGAATCTCCCTAGTTTTTATAGATACACTGAGGTCATGGAGAGATATAATAGGTCTTGAGGACCTTCTACAATAAATATCATAGCTAGATTACCTTTCTAAATCCCACAAATTCCCAAATCCCTCAAGACTGGCTCATAAGACTTCACTGTGCAAGGACTTTGAACATGACTATAGGTTGAAGTTTGATATTTAGTCTCCATCCTATTTCCTTGCTCTGAGCATCACATGAAATGAATATCACCATTTTGAGAGTGGCATCACTCATATTCATCCAGTATACATCTTTTTCAACTCTCGAAGCTCGTGCCTTTGATTACCCTGCACTAGTTTAGGACCATGTTGATTACAACACTTGTAACCATTAGGGAGAGTTCAAAGGACTATTTGTAGATTTTCATTTATCCTTAAGAATTTCATTACTTCTTATTGATCCTTCTGAGATCATTGGATCAATTTCACTCTAAGTGAATGTCTATACTTTCAAACCATACTTCTTGGTTAACACCATCAATATTGTGTATCTACAGTCAAGCTGTAGATATTCCATTTGAGGAACCATGGGGTCTTCCTATAGGTGATGACCTATGTCAAACATTATTCTCCAACTTTTCTAACTAATGTTGAGGTCCCAGTGTCATCTCTTATTCAAATGAAGTCATCTCATATTGAAGCCATGCTTCCATTGTGTCACATTGCATCATAAGACTATTTAGGCTTCAAGAATACTGTAGATTACATTGAAAGTCTACAGTGAGAAACTTACTATAAATGTAAGCCTATCTATATTACCTTATCTTGACCAAATAACCAATTTTCTGTGTCAAAACATTGCCCTTATTCTTGGGCTACATAATGGAAACACTTAAGCTTGTCCAAACCTCAAGACATTCTAATATGAGATGTCTCCTTATGAGCCAAGAATCCCTTTTCAAAAAGATTAAGGTAAGTTGTCCTCACATGCAACTTTCTTGACTTGTGAGAATGTTATAAGGTTTGCCTACAATATAATGACTTCATCATTATCACCATGGCTCTCTCAATGTTCTTAGACTTGATTAAGGTTTAAAACAATTTCAAACACCTTTATTTCAATATTCCTTAGTCCTCTGTAGATTACACTCAGACCACTGTTGGAAACCTATAGGTGGGGACATTATAGGACTGTGTGTATAGGATTGGTTGTCATAACCAATTTTTGATCTTTGAATGGATCAAACAAACTACTTATACTTTGTCCTCAACACCTTGAAACATTCTTGTTCCATTAGCATGATTGGTCAATGCTTCTTTTCACCTGATTGGAGGTGACAGTCATAGGGAAATTGATTGTGTGTATGTTTTTTGGTCCTTTCACTCTATATAAAACATTCTTTAAACCACATCTTTAGAAGGACAACTAATGACCATGTTGTCAGAGGTTAGAAACACCAATGCTATACCTTTTTTCTAAAGACCAACAGGAAAAAAAGCTTTGTAATAGGTGATACACTACTTGCAAACTTCATTAAAGCCTTCCACTAGCAAGATGAGGTGTTTCTACCAACTTATTCACCCTTATTTGTGAAAAAATGACTAGAAAATTTGTGAGAAGAATGTTAATTGCCTTCTATAACACATACAACACTTGACTTCATACCAATCCAAACAGAAGAGAAAACTATAGGTCATGGGGATGTGCAGGCAGAAAATAGTCACTAGCACTCTTAACAATGATTCATGAAGTATAATACACTAATCCTTTGACTATTGCCATGAAGTTTAAGTAGACAAATAGTAATATCATCCCTTAAAAACATTTGCTCCAACTCATATCCTCTTGTCCATACCATACTAAAATTGGTTGACTATTTCTTCTTGTTTAGGATAGTGATAGGGAAGATATGTTGGTTTTGCTCATTTTTTGATTTGTCAAAGTTGCCCAAACATGAAAGTGAGATGAGAGAACCTGAAGAGGCATTTTTGAAGCCACCACACATACCAAATATGTTGTACAAGCCATATAACAACTAAAAACTATCATTTCTCCCACGAATCTTCTTGTTTGTACGTTGCACCTGCAATTGTTATTCCAAGACTGCCATCTCTGACATGCTCCTGACATATAGGATATTGAAATATACTTTGGAACACTTGTCCTCTATGGTAAACCCATAAAAGATCATTTAATGACTCAAAAGTGACCTTATATGACATAAAATGACATTAAAGACTAATGACCAATATGATCAAGGTTAAAGACACATCAAATGACTTCACTGGGACCATGGTACACATTTTACATCCTAGAAGACCCTTATAATAAATTTGACTATATAGGAGGTTGACCTAATTTGACTTGTGGTAAAATTACTCAACATTTTGACAATTTCTTAGGGGTGGAAAACTAGCTGACAATTGACCTCCGCAAACAATTCTCATTCTTTAAATCTTCTTTGTACTTACAAAACACCCAAAAACTTGAAAAAAACTCAATTTTAGACTTGTCCGTACAAGTAGGGTACAAACCAATTGGATGGGAAGGAACATGGAAGAGTCTTATACAAGTTCCAAACATTTTCAAGGCAAAAATAGCTCTCCTGAATGCATCTCAAGTGATATTTACTTCATCGGGTCATAGATAGAATTTTAGGAGGGTTTTAGAAGGTTTTGCTTCTTAGGGATGATTCATAAAACTTGGACATCCAACCCCTAAAAAATTGCCACTGAAACTAAGTTAGAGACCCCCTCCAACTATTCCTAGCTCCTTGGGGCACCATGCAATGTATTCATACATGCATGAGTGTTTGAAGTTGGCCTATCGAACTCTTGAGTGCATTTTGGAAACCCCTATCACGGTTTTATGCCAAGACTAACCCCTTTGAGGATTTTCCTACAAAATGATGGCTCCAAACAGTGTTATGTTCTCCCCTTAATGTATTCACATGGTTTAGAATGGTCTTGCGGTCATAGAAATGGAACCTAGACCCTTGTAGGGCTTAGGTCTAGCTCTAGGCCTAATAGGCTTGACTATGCTTGACCAACTAAAACCTCAAATAAGTGTTAATATTGCTTGTAGAGTCTTATACACCTTTGTTCATGTTCAAAACAACATTCCACATCTTTTTTAGTGTTTTAACACTCCTCATGTTATTCTCCTATCCTCTACACACCAAGACTGCATTTTCATCATGATTGGGAGTGCCCTTTGTCCAAGACAAAATAGAGGGCATCTCCCCTATTTATTTGGCTAAGCTAAGGTCATGGAGGGCTATAATAGGTCTTGAGGATTTATAAACCAAATATCATCACTAGGATACCTTTCTAAATCCCCTAAATTCCCAAATCCCTCAAGACTGGCTCATAAGACTTGATTGTGTAGGGACTTTGAACATGACTGTAGGTTGAAGTTGGAAATTCAGTCTCTGTCTTGTTTCCTTTTTCTAAGCATCACATGAAATGGATATCACCATTGTGAGAGTTTTCTCACTCGTATTCATCCATTCTGCATCTTTGTCAACTCTCCAAGATCACATCTTTCACAAGCCTGCACTAGTTTGGGACCATGTTGATTATGACACCTATAAGTGACCATTAGGGAGAGTTCAAAAGACTGTTTGTAGATGTTCATTTGTTCCTGAGCATTTCATTACTTCTTATTGATCCTTATGAGATCATTGGATAAATTTCACTCTAAGTGAACATCTATACTTGCAAACCATACTTCTTGTTTAACACCATAAATATTGTGTATCTACAATCAGGCTGTAGATGCTCCATTTGAGAAACCATGGGGTCTTTTTGTAGGTGATGACCTATGTCAAAACATTGTTCTCCAACTTCTCTAACTGCTATTGAGGTCCTAGTGTCATCTCTTATTCAAATGGAGTCACCTTGTATTGAATCCATGCTTCCATTGGGTCATGTTGCATCATAAGACCATTTAGGCTTCAAGAATTTTGTAGATTACACTGAAAGTCTACAATGAGAAACTTGTTGGAAATAGAGGCCTATCTACATTACCTTCTCTTGACCAAACAACCAATTTTTTGTGTCAAGACATTGCCTCTATGCTTGGGGATACACAATGGAAACACTTAAACCTGTCCAAACCTCAAGACATTCTACTATGAGATGACTCCTTATGAGATAGGATTCCCTTTTCAGAAAGATTAAGGTAAGTTGTCCTCACATGCAACTTTCTTGACTTGTGAGCATGTTATCAGGTCTACTTGCAATATAATGACTTCATCATTATCACCATGGCTCTCTCAATTTTATTAGACTTGATGAAGGTTTCAAACAAGTTCAAACACCTGTATTTCAATATTCCTCAGTTCTCTATAGATTGCACTCAGACCACTGTTGGAATCCTGTAGGTGGGGACATTATAGGACTGTGTGTATTAGATTGGTTATCCTAACCAATTTCTGATCTTTGAATGGCTCAAACTCACTGCTTACACTTTGAAATTGTCCTCAACACCTTGAAACATTCTTGTTCCATTAGCATGACTAGTCAATGCTTCTTTTCACCTAACTGTAAGTGACAGTCACAGGGAAATTGACTGTGTATGTTTTTTGGTCTTTTCACTCTATATAGAACATTCTTTAGACCACATCCTCAAGAGGACAACTAATCACCATGATATCAGAGGTTAGAAACACCAATGCTAGACCTTTGTTCTGAAGACCAACAAGAAAATAAGCTTTGCAATAGGTGAGACACTGCCTGCAGACTTTAGTAGAGCCTTCCACTAGCAAGGTGAGGTGTTTCTTCCAACTTCTTCACCCTAATTCATGCAAACAAGTTTGGAAACTTTGTGAGAATAATGGGCATGCCCTTATAAAACATGTACAACACTTGACTTGATCATACCAATCCAAATAGAAGAGAAAACTATAGGCCATGGGGATGTGCAGGCAAAAAATAGTCCCTAACACTCTTAACAATGATTCATGAAGTATAACACATCAATCCTCTAAATATTGCCTTGAAGTTGAAGTAGACAAAGAGTACTACAATCCCTTAAAAGCATTTGATCCAACTCATCTCCTCTTGTTTGTACCATAATGAAACCGGTTGACTATTTATGCTTGTCTAGGAGAGTGATAGGGAAGATGGGTTGGTTTTGCTCATTTTTGGACTTGTCGAAGCTGCCCAAGCATGAAAGTGAGCTGAGGGACCCTAAAGAATCATTGTTGAAGCCACCACATGTGCCAAATATGTTGTACAAGTTGTACAACAACTGAAAACTACTATTTCTCCCACTGATCTTCTTGTTTTGACGTCACACCAACAGTTGTCAGTCCAAGAATGCCATCTCTAACATGCTCCTGACATAGAGGACATTGAAATTCACTTTGAAACATTTATATTCTACGGTAAACCTGTACAAGATCATTTAATGACTCAAAAGGGACCTTATATTACATAAAATGACACAAAAGACTAACGACCAATATGATCAAGGTTAAAGACACATCAAATGACTTCACAAGGAAGATGGTACACATTTTACACCCTAAAAGACCCCCTATAATAAATCTGACTATATAGGGGTTGACCTAATTTGACTTGTGGTCAAACTAGTCAACAAGAACCATGGCCAAACATTGTTGCAAGAACAAGGTATTACATTCACCCATCTTAAAAATGGCATCATCTTCAATGTGCCAAATTAAAACTATGTGGTGAGCAAAAACCACATTCTTAAGTTGCAATAAATTGCAAGATGAAACCGAATTTAAAACAACACTATAGTTTAATTCATCCTAAGGCACAGATCCCTTGTCAGATACTGTCTTGCCTAATCCCAAAGTCCTTATCGGGTTAACAATAATCTTTAAGTGAAGTTGAAACAGGTCAAGTAGTTGATGTTAAATGTTTGAAAGGTTTTAAAATGTCATACTATCATGAATGTCATAACCAATTGAGATCATAAACAATGTTAAGATCTCTGAAACATGAGTACAAATACCAATCTGTTGTATGATTATGCTAATTGTGAATCATACAATGTGGAGAGTGAATCCCAGAACATAGTAGAATCTACTAAAACAATATTGAATCATCCTCACCAATACTAAGCCATGTTGAATCATATTTTGCTATATGCTGCTATGATGAGTCATATATCAAGTGCCATCACAGTGGAACAATACTAATGTTGACTGATGCAAGAACTCATTGTACTCCATAATACTCTCCTTAAACCTCCCAACCTCCTTAGAGCTTCCAAAATAAAATCACACACACACACACACACACACACACACACACACACATATAACCACCACCACGTCTAGTGGGGTGGGAAAGATGGTATCATGAACCTGCCAAGATAGGGTCCCATCTTGACCCAATAGCTATATTCCAAGATACTTCTTCTCCCCCATACCTTCTCAAGGCACCAGTTGTGCACATACACAATAAATATGAAATCAACACAACAATCACCGAAAATTTTTAAAAATCAACCGATTGTGTAAGAGCAAACCGGTAAAAATGAGACCAAGTGGTCTCAAATGAAAAAAGATAAAACTAAAAATTTAAACTGTAAATTTCAAAAACAATTTCCATGATCGGTCAATTGATTAAAATATACAAAGACAAGAAAGATGGTGTGGGTTTTAAATAAAATAAAATGTTGAATCAAATTCAAATAATTTCAACAAAACACTGATGAAATACAGATCACATCACAAACACTATGTGACTTTATAAGTCACCTAAGGGGAGAAGGAATAAAAAATCATCTCAATTACCTTCTAAAAGTACGAGGTTTCTCAATTACCTCCCATAGCTACAAGGAATCATGATTACCTCCTAGAAGTACGAGGCATCATGATTACCTTCCAGAGGTATGAGGAACAGTTTGTTACCTCCCAGAGGTAAGAGCAATACATGTACATTACCTCCTAGATATAAATGCAATAATTGTACATCAACATTTGTAGTAGTGTCATAATACAATTCAATTAATGTAGATAAAGGAGAATATCAAAATGTAGCTCCCGTAAATGGCATCCCAACACCATAAAAGTACCATAAGTAATTACACTAACTCACATGTCTGACTATCATATAACCCAACTGTTGTCAACAAACATAGCTCATAGAGAACATCCATGTCAAAACATAGCTCATTGAAAATATACAACAAAAGTACTATAAAGTGAAAATTGTCTGTATGTCTGAGTGTTGCTCAATGAAACTATCATTTGCTAAAAATGTCTAAACTATCAAGATGATCCATGCAAACATCTCTAAGAACAAAATTGTGCATCGATTACACTACTTGTCAAGCCATACTCTAAATGACTTGATCTTCACCATTCCCAACCAGGTTGGGGTAAGAAGAAGAAAACATGGTTCTACAAACCTTGACACAGGGATTAACCTATTACCACATGCTATTTAGTCTAGCATGCATGTGCACTAACTGATCACATTTGGAAAAACCATGTCCATGACATGTAAACACAAGTGGGTTGCCTCCACAGTCAACATCGCAGTATCTCGTATAACACCAACAATGCTAAACATATGCTCTAACAACTAACATATATGTAGACCACACTATCTAGGAACAAATATTTAATCCAAATTGATCACAAGTTAAATCCATGTAGGAGGGCATGGTGACCTAGTTCCACTTCCACTACCACTACCACTACCACTAGTGTAGGGGCACGAACAAGCATGCAACCAAGAACATATACACTTTATAACACCATGCACCATATTGAGGAGACACCTTCACTCAAATTAACTGTTAACAAACTATGAAACATATTCATCATGCTTACAAGCTATCATTGTCATAGGTAGAACACTCAACATTGTGTCACCATTATAAGAATCCAACTTTGTCTAAGAAGGGTTAGCCCCTTATTATCGAGGAACTCATACTAACAAAGGTCTAACAATCAACTCAAGATGTCATACAATTGGGAAGATACATCTTACCTTCGTAACAATGAGGGAACAAAGACATTCCTCTCGAGGCCTTGATCAACAAGGTCATCTCCAAGCCACCGTTGGTCCTACCCAAGGGTGTTCACTAAGTAGATACTCCAGGGAATGAGGTCATAACCTCAAGCAATTATTAACCACAACCTATGGATAACCACATCCAAACTAGGTCTAAATGGCTCATAACGAGGGAATGCATATAAGACGTTAGAGTCACTCTCTAACATGACCATCGTAAACAAAATGATGTTCGCACCTAATTGGTGCCAAAAATGCCTCAATGGCCCACAAGAACTTATTTATACAATCCACTAGAGTGGCAAGTCAACAATAGATTGAAAAATGTCATTGATCCTATAAAGACCCATCAACCTAGCATACGAGCTCGTACCGCGAGCTAACAGTCTCTTTGCCCTCTCGACCATCTATATTTCTAACATTTGGTTGGAACCTTGCTCCAACCCTTTAATTAAACCTCATCTGCTCAACTAGATGGATGAACGTTCAACAAATCTTAACATGGGTTTCTCAAGTGTAGAGACCAATCAAGAAGCCAAACATTTGTTGCTTGGCCAAAGAGTCCATAGTCCAAGGACCTCTTTAGGTGTATTGTCCTTACTTCCTCAATGATGTGTGACACTCGACACGTACACACATCGGTTCATTACAGAGAAGCGGCACCAAACACTAATCGATAGAGGTCCCAGTGTAAAAAGTGGGCTGTAATACCAAAATGTCATGCCCAAAAATTTCCATAATGAAACATACGAAAATAACACCCATTTTTTTTATTATTATTTTTTAAGGAGATGGAAAGGATTTTTTCAAACGATATGACGACAAACAGGATGCGTCAACAAACAACCACTTAAGAGAGGAAGTCAACTTACACCAAGGAGTTCTTGCATGCGAAAAGATGAGAAAACATCTCCAATGGTGCATTCATGGATGCTAGTTGTGGAGTTGGACAATATCTTCCAAGGAGAATTGAAGTACAACAAGAGTCTCAAGTCTCACTCATGCACATGGTGAATGTCCCTCCAAGGACAGTTTACATAAATCACTCAAATTTACACCGGGAGGATATGAAGACAACTGGGAAATGCCACAATCCACTTGTGACAGAGACGACTCCTCAAAATCTTAATAATACTTCAAAATAGAAATAGGATAACAAATATCTAAAATCCCACAACAATTGTCCTCTATGAATGCATTAATTGGACGACCTTTCAAACTTCACTAAAAAGTAACAAAGATCCTAAGGAGGCAACAAACTTCCCAACTTAAAACAGTAGCTCAACACTTCCCAAGCTCAAGGGCACACAAGATAAACAAAAGAGGACATTAAGTAGAAACAAGTAAGATTTCTAACTCAACTAAATAAGGCTAAATAAACTCATATGAGAACATACTTACAATGGCCATATAGGACAAGGATCACAACCCAATCACCATTACACACGGAAGCCAATCGAAGCATTTGTACATCAATAATTCCAAGGACTACCATATACATGATAATAAACTCATAACAAGCTTAGGTGACGGCTGTGGAAAGAACTCCAAAAGGTAAGGTTTACTAGAAGAACAAGTTTGTAAGCTCAATGTACCACAAGGTTTCTTCTCTATGGAATATCGAGAGAAGAAATGAATATCTTATGCAAGGAGACAAGAACGGTGACAATCCTTTAAACTATCATGTGTTAACATTCATTTCTCAATAAAGACTTTCAAGTTCGCCAATGTACTTCAAGATCAAGCATTCATTAAGAATATGATCTAATACCAAGTCAAATGGTCTATACGTAACCAACCTGCCTAACCTCTCCAACACCAAGATGAGGGTAGGACAATTTTAAATGATTTAACTTACTTCATACTTGAGAACTCCAAAACACTCTTGCTTAACCGTGCTAAGGAACCGACATTGCTGCAAGCAAATAGTTTGAAAATAAACTACTCGTGTGTACCAAGACACTACAAAATCCAATAGTTGATAACAACTCGCTCTTCGAGTTACAAACTATGCTCCAAAACAACTCGCAAACAATCGAGCAACATTTTCAAAATGTAGTAAGTATTAGGATCAAAACATAAAACTGTAGCTCGTCTTAATCTTCATTTCCAGCCGAGAAGAAACTCTCACAAAGCAATCATTATGTAACCGTAACATAAGGCAAGAGTTATAGAACATCTTTATATCCATTCCTTGCGTTACGGCCTATCACCTTAATAAACTCGTGGACAAAAAGGTATAATAAACAGCCAATAGAGAACATCATCCAAACATCATGCTACAATAAATAAATGTTTCTATAATAAATGATTCATTACAATAAAATAAATGTTTCTATAATAATCTCAAGACAACTTCGACCAGTGTGCTACAGCTGAAAAGGATAAGGTTTAAAATTTAATTGCCAACAGCAGAAATACCCCAACAAGAGAGCCAGTGGTCTCAATCTCCAAGGAGTCTAATATAATCAGGCAATGAAGTGTACATGGTGCAATACAGTTAAAGACTGTTAAAGTTTATTATCAAGAACAAACAATATTAAGAACAAGTTTACATAGCTTTCAAGTCCACTAATAGTGGCTGCACTACAATGAAACAACTGCCATAATAACCATTCGGGACTCCAAAACATGTACACAACCATCATAGAACATCAATGGCGTAGGAGAATACACCGTCCCAAAAGGAGGAACGATCTGCAGAAGCAACTCAAACAGTACCTGCAATAAATAGTATTGCAGTGAGATGGGTCAGCAAACATGCTGGCAATTTTGTTCCCCTGTTGGATAACACCGTAAATCAATTCCGGTGGTAACAACAGTTGTTAGAGAAGCAAACAATATCATGATATAAGAGATTCTGATTTTACCGAAGTACAACATACACTGTTGTCACAATATTCATAACAATAAGAAGAGTATTGTATCAAAAGCAACTTTACTTTGTACACTTTGAAACAGGTAGGCAAGTAAGCACACTACAGCCTAATCAAGTCAACACAGCATAACTCAGCCAATCATATCATCACGACCAGAGGCTCATTTATTACCAAAAGAAGATAATTATACATCTAAACTTCTTTCAACCATTCTCAAGCAAATAAATGGTTACATGTCTTAAAATAACCATCCGGGAGAAGGATATAATACCCAACAGAAATAATTCTTGATTTATTAACACAAGTAATGCACAGCATATTCATTATTGAATATTCTCCAACCACAACCAGGATGCAAGAGAATCATAATTTAAGCAGTCATGAGCTGTAAGCGTCAAATTTTACAATAATTAACAGCTGATTATTCAGGAATATTTCACATTTCAAGTACTAACAACAATTGTTTTGGGTTAAGCTGTTTTAAGCAGCCTCATCCTTCATCCTTAGGCAATAAGTCCTACAAGGAGGTAAAACAGCATACTAGATGCTATAAGCAAGAACACCCAGTTTGTAACACCCAAGGTATAGCATACAAAGGCCAAACAGGTACATTACTCAGGTACAAATTCTATTTTTTTTCTTTGCACAAAGGTCACGAAATAGACAGTAAGTGTAACAGTATACAGCTAGTTCAACATAAACAATAAGCCAATATCACTGCTCATAAAACTTTACCACGGCTTACACACAAGGTCAAGAAGGTACAATAGTTTCCCAAGGTAAACATACGTCATCCAAATGCAAGATCTGGGTTTATGACCTGCAGTAATCTACTAATACCTACTAAAATATAGTGTACAATGAATTGAAACCCGCTTAGTTCCACTATCCAGCCATATTGTATCAAACGTACAAAAATCTGCAAAGTCTGTCCTAGGCCGTGGTACAGTAACAACGGTAAATCAGGCTTGCTAACAAAAATCCAGATCAAGTTATTCTAGGCCATGCATACTCCAATGCAAAACAAAAGTATGCAAAATAACTAAAAGACGTTTTCATATCCAGGAAATAACAATTATACCAAAACCAGCTTAAGTTTCTTTCCATCTGCCCAACACTGCAGCGTGACCGTAATGAATACCAATAGCATAATCATATAATAAATCAAACCAGCTACCATGTTACTGCAAGAATACCCTAGGCTGTAGAAAATCACCCAAGCAAGGTAAGTAACACAAAAAAACATAATTTCCATGGTCAAGCGTTCTAAGAAACAACACGTAATTTCATTGTAAGCTGCCTAACTGAGCAAAGCCATCATACTATATATATAGATTGCGGGCAAAATACCAACATACCAACACCAGCATAATTTATTTGAATCTGTCCTAGGCTGAGTATGGCCATAAAGCACTCAAAACCAGCAAGAATAATATAAGCATACCTTAGGCCGAGCATGGCCATAAAGCCCTCAAACTAGCAGGAATGAAACCCAGCAGTATAAAGCACTCAAAACCAGCAAGAATAATATAAGCATACCCTATGTTGTAGAACAATATTGAAGAAAAACCCCAAATAGCATATTCACATCAAACCCACCAGTATACTCCCACATTTAACTACAACCCACCAAGGAAAGCGATGCAAGGACACCATGGGCACTGCAGAAGCTCCTATGGGTATGTCGTACAATACACATATAGGCTTATGACCCATCCAAGGTTTCACATACTAGTACACCATAATTATATGCACGATTTAAGACCCTAAAAATTACCCAAAAGGGAAGCAACATGCCTAATTTTCAACAGCAGACCTTTTCTTTCAACATGGCCTGCACATTCTCCTTGCTGGGTCGAGTTCAAAGCAACCTCCACGACCTCTATCCACCTTCCTCAGTTCCAAACAGGCCAATAGCATGGATTTCCTGGTCAAAGACGAAGATTTGAGCCATCATGATGCCTCCAACAGCTTTTACCAAGCGAAGGGCAAACCCTACCAAGTGTAATATCCCATTTAGGGCATATTATGCAAATCTGGAAATTAACAACCCTAACACCAACAATAGAAATTTCTGATTTTTTCTGTTAAATCCTAATACAAAATTCAAAATTCTAGAAATATGAAACTTGGGCACAATTTGCAATATTTTATAGTTAAATAGTTGCCAAAAAATTCAGAATCATTACATCTCACAAAACACCTTCAAATCTGATTTTTGACCCAATATATGGTTGGAAAATATGATAAAAAATACCAAAAATGCCTTGTTTCCTTCAAACAGCAATTAAGATTGAAATCAGCCTTGGAAGTGCCACGTCCAACCCCAACAGGGGATTCGCTGCCCTCCAAAGAGGCTCGCTGCCCACCCTAGGTAGTTCGCTGCCCTTCTAGGGCTCCTCAACCAACTCGCCAACCCTCCAAACCTACTCGCCACACTCCTTGAAGCTCCTTCTGCTGCGCTGAAACCAAAATTAGTGTTTACAGCCCTCAAATAACCAATGATGCCCAATACAACCTCTGATTTAAGGCTGCCCAAATGAAGACAAAGGGTTTTCGTCTTTATCTTCAAGTTTCCAATGAAGGTTGACGTCTTTAATGGAGAAAGCCAACCATTTCATGTTGAAACTCAAAATTCAATTCAAAAACATAGTAACCTCCTAAAATGAACCTACTTCCCCTTTATATATCATTCACTTTCAAAAAGCCCTTCCCAAAAGGTGCGCTCCACTTGGAGGAAAAATTAGAACACTTTTTAAAAGTACATGTCATATAACTTCACTAAGGGTTAACCCATGATTCAAAAGTCTCTTTTTTAAGTCAACAATTAAAAAAGATTTATCAGAAGTATCTTTTACAACTTGAAAAAGAGAACCAAAGTTTCCCCTTTGATTTTTCCTTCCCTCAGCCTACAGGGAACAACCAAGAATTAGGCTAAGGGTCTTCAACTACTCATACTTGAGAAGGGGACATGACAGTCCTCCCTTCTTGAAATTGTTTGTCCTCAAACAATTGCAAGTTTGGATGTTGTAAGATGGCTGCCCCTTGTCATGCTGTAAGATGGCTTTTGAGGACCTTTAGCCTATTTGTTCTTTATTTCTAAAGGCTAAGGGAAGTTGAAAAAAGAAAAAACATGTTCTAATTATAAAATTCAAAAAATTGCTTTATTTTTTAACCTTCACTTAAGTTGTGGTCTTTTAAGGGTCATGGGCACCCAAGACCTTAAGTGAGGGTTATAAATTAATTACTCTTTTCTTTAAAAGTAAAGTCTCCCTACAAAAGTGCAAAACCTCGCTTGAAGGGAAGGATATAAAAGCAAAGGAGAGGATCATGTGAAGGGGATGCTAATTTTGATATTCAAATCTTGGACTTTGAGCACAAAACGCTTGAGCCATTTGTCTTGAAGACGAAAACCTTCAATAAAAGAAATTGAGGACACAAACACTCATTCTTACATGGGGTAACTTCACTTTGGAGCTTCCAAAGTTCATCAAATTCAGAAAAAGACAAAAATAAGGGTTTTCAAGTGGGGCGACTTGCTTGTGGAGCTTGGTGCTTGGATTTAGGAGTGATTTGCTAGTGTTTGAGGGTCATTTCTTGCCCTAATAATATTCTGAATTTTATTGTAATGTTTTCCAACTGGGGCGAATTAGTATTGGGAGTATTTGATAGGGTTTGAGGGCTTTTTCATGCCCAAAGCCCAATTTGATAGTTGGATGAATTTTCCAGCATTAGTTTCAAAATTTCTAAAGTATTTTGGAGGGTTTGAGGACCTCAAATGTTTTGGATAAATTCCCATATTTTATTCTCTATTTTTCAGGAATTTTGTCAACATTTATTGCTTCATAAATTGCCAAAAAATAGGCATTAATTTCAAATTTATTTTCAGTAATTTTGGGTTGATTATTTGGTCATAAATTTGTATAAATTGAAGTGAAGCGGGCAAGTTATTAATTCTACAATTTTCTCCAACTTTGGCATCTAGGGTTTGAAGGGAAACTCCTTTCTTTGCCCTATTTATTCATTGGAAATTGGTCAAAGTATTATTAGGGTTTTAGTTAGATTTTTGCATCCTTGTTATCATTTGGGGCACTAGGGTTTGCTAGAATGAAAAGTCAGAATTGATATTTTTCTTAGGGTTTTGCAAAAAATTCAAAATTAAAAAAATATCCTATTTTTGGGACATTACAATGGTATCAGAGCCAATATCTTGCCCAACTGTGGGATAAGCAAAGGTTTCATGTCAAACAGTGAGATGGATGGAACTAGAGTTGAGAGTTTTTTCAAGCCCAGGAGCAGATGACAAGATTGATGTATGAATTCTTCCAAACAATGAAAAACATAAGGAGAAACACGCCACAGGGTCGGGAAGGCAATGCTTCAGGGGTCAGGATTGGGTTTACACAAAGACCTAACTGGCCTACTTTCCTTCAAAGAGAGAAAATCATTCTGAAAAGAAAGGAGCAGCCTTCTTTTTGGGATAATTTGATGGCTGATTATGATGAATATATGACCTATCCACCTCTAATTCAGAGAGGAAATGAGCTTTATTGAGTTTTTAGCATGGAAGGGAGGCATGAATTGTTCTAAGGTTGGTCATAAACCAAAGGGCAGCCAAGGGAATCTCCAACATGTTTTGGAAAAGCCAAAGTCCCATGAGCATCCCAAGGAAGGAATCAGGGAACAAAATAATTTAGATTTGAAAAAAGCTAGTGAACAACTCATGCTGGCATCCACCATGCAAGAGGATACTGAGAGAAATATATCACCTCAAGAGGAAGTGTTACAGGTTGATTACCCTAAGAGTCCAGTGAAAAAGAAGGCCAAAAATTACACACATGAGGAAATCTTCATATTCTATCTACAACAAAAATGGACCCTAAAGTTGGGAGGAGCCCAACTATTTCACAGCGAACCATTGAAAAGTATGAGTTGCAAGAATCAGAGCTTCTAGGTCAGCAAGATGAAGGTTTCCATCAAGATTATGGGCAACAAAGAGGGCCGTAAATAGAAGACAAAGGTAGAACCTAGAGAAGTGATTACAAGGTGTGCGGAGGAAGAAAAACCAATTGGGGCAGCCATTCGTGAAAAAGATCAGCTCACTATTTATATAGGAAAGTCTGAATTATTTGTGGAAACTCAGCCACATACATGTGCAAGAACGTTTGAAACGTTGGTGGAAGACCAACTCCATTCGCTCCCAGAAAATTTTGAGTTTTTGATAAAAAATCAGCGCACCTCAAGGGGAAGAGGTTCTGAATTTTTTGTTGACTTACAACTTACTTCATGTGTAAGAAATTCATGTGAAGGAAATTCTGAGAGGCATCAGCCTACTACAAGTGCAAAAAATTCTGAAAAATCCATAATAGGGCAGCCACTTGCAAGGAGAACTCAGTTCATCTTAAGCTTGGTAAGTGCCCTAAATCTTGCAAATCTTGTGTTGGGGCAGCAGTACACAGAGAGCTATGTTCAGTCCATTTTGAAGAGGTATGCTTTGAAGAAGAAATTTCTGAATTCTAAGGTAGAAGATGATGAAGAGGTCACAAACCCTCTCCACTTTGTAAGGAATGATGGGCAAGTTGAGTACATCTCAAGGTGTGGAAGTGTTCTAGATTTGTTATGCACTCACAGGCTATCTAGAAGGTATGGTTTGGTAAGGGGCTTAAAGGTTGGAAGGTGTTGTTCTTCACAAGGGGCCAATAAAGTGGCCAAAACTGAGTATGGGCAGCC
The DNA here is from genome assembly GCA_037957365.1 of Torreya grandis. NCBI lineage: Eukaryota > Viridiplantae > Streptophyta > Pinopsida > Cupressales > Taxaceae > Torreya > Torreya grandis. Next base: position 3,445,378 of record JARHVA010000446.1, on the reverse strand, counting down.
ACTAAGGTACGTAGAAGGTTACTTGATTTGATGTTTCATGAACTTTGCAAATTCTGAAAATAAAAGTGCAAGGCAAGTTTATGAAAGGGTAGAAACTCAGCTTGTGGATGATAGAAGAAAGTCTGAAACTTTCACGAGAAATGAGCCTAGGTTATACTTCTGAGTTTTCCATGAAAAATCAGAATATCTTATGCTCAAGAAATTTTGGAAAAGTTGATTCATTTCAGCCTCTAATGAATTCGGTGAAGGGGAAGATGGACCCTCTGTGTGCAAAATAAAAGGGGAACTTGGAAACTCAGGATCAGCACTTCCAAGGCAAGATACCTTGGCTTCTTGCAAACATGATGGGTGCTCTACATTGTGTGCATTCTATTTTGGGACAACCATCTCTTATTGAGGAATTTGGCCACACACTTGGTTTGGTGAGTCTTGAGACAAAGGTAGGGAAATATTGTCCTCCAAAAGGGATCGACCACATGACCAAGGGGCAGCCATCAAGGTATGTTAAAAATCAATTAATACTTCGCCCCTTAAGCTTAATGAATTCTGAAAATGAAACTGCCCGACAAGAGTGTAAAGGGGGAAATTTTCAATTTGCAAGAAAGGGAAGTAGGTCTGAATTTTGCATGGGGAAAAGACCTAGGGTAAACTCAAAAACAACAAAACTTTTTGGGAAAAATCAGACTTGTATATGCTCAGAAAAATCAGAACTTCGTGTGATCAGAATTGTTCAAATTTAGAAAATTCTAAGTTTTTTAGGAAAAATCAGAGTTGTTCATACTTGGTAAGTTTTGGAAAAGAGAATTCATTTCATCACATTGTCTACACAAAAGGTATCTTCCCTATGTTGTTCAAATTTGTTTTCATAATTCAAATGATTAAGTCATACATGTGGTTTGATAGAGGGTCAAGGCATATTGAAGGCCCTAAAGGGCATGGGGATGCATCCCAAGGGAGCTCATGTTCCAAGGTACAAGTGCAAGAGAGAATGGTTACAAGGGGGAGGCCTTAATGTAAATTGCCGTCAGGCTGGTTATGACAATCCTAGCTCTTCTAAGATGGTTGAAAGTTTCATTTTGATTCCTCTTGAGGTTGTTGAAGTGATGGGTTCATCAAAGAGTGAGTTGGTAATGAAAAATTTGAATTTTTGGAGCACTTGCAGGGCTGTAAGGTACAAACACAGCCCATAGAAAATAAGGTACAATTTTCCTTTTGAAGTGATCCCCTCTAAGGTGTGACGTCTCCAAATGGGACAATTAAGCAAAGTAGAAGTTTTCCAACAAACCCTTATGTAAATCTGAAAACAATATGAAATCAAATCAAAAAACCAGCAAACCCTAGTTGGAAAGGATGACCAAATTTCAAACAAAACACACTCCAATATAGCCTAAAAATCGCTGACTATGAAACTGAAATAAAGTACCTTTTTTTTTGGCAAGGTGGCAATGGTGATAATGCTGAAAATTACCCCTACAATTATTCTGATTTTTAAATGCCGGTACTACTGCATTTCCTTTTCAAATTTGCCTTGAAACCCCTACAAAGAAGTTGCCACACTTGGGAAAATTAAAGAATTAAATCTAAAAATCAAACCCTTAAATTTTCCCTTCCACAAGCCTTCCAATGCAAGTCGCCCATGTTGGAAAAATAATATAATAATTTTTTTAATATTTCTAGGGCATAGAATGACCCTTAAACCTTGCAAATTAATCCACAAACACTTTGCCAAGTTGGAATAAATTGCCAAAATTACCTCTAAACCCTACAAGAGGGTTCCGAAGCCAAATAGTCCTCTAGAGAGGGGTCGCCAAACCCTCCAATCAATTCGTCACCCTAGGGATGGCTTCCAAGACTAACCGCAACTCTCCAAGCAATTCGCTCATATTTTTTACCTACACAAATATAATCACGAATCTTCCAAAGGTGTTCACCAATCTTCTATACAAGGTGGTGTTCAAAAACACCTTTGTAAGACCAATTGCATGCAACCATGCAAATTTGAAGCACAAGTACAACCCTTGAATAAAGTTGCCCTTAATGAAAGAATAGAGATTTTTTTCACCAAACCCTTGGTACATTTAAAGGTTTTCGTTCTCAAATTGTGGTGAACAAGCTTGAAATACTTGGTCAACAATTCAATTCTCAAAATGCATAACTCTTTTAAATGAACCTCTCTTTGTCTTTTATAACCAACCTCCAAGTGTAGCACCCAAAATTAGGAGGGAGAGTTTACCTTTTTCTTTTAAAAAAAAAGAAATATATAAAAACTTCCTTATAAAATTCACTTTAGGCCTTAAGTGCCCATGACCCTCAAAAAGGTCCCAAAATTAGATCATAAAATGCTTTTCCATAAAAATGCTCTTGAAGCTCACAAATGTTCCCCTTTTGCCTCTAAATTCCTTAGCCCTTGGGAATGAAAAGGCTAAGGGTCTCCTCCCAAGACTAGTTCGAAAAGGGGGACATTACAAGGCTATAAGGTACAAACATAACTCTCAGAAAGTAAGTTACAAGTTTCCTTCTGAAGTGATCCCCTCTAAGGTAAGAGAACATGTGAGTTTGAGGCATGAAATGGTGAGTTTGAAGATTTTTGGGAAGTTGGGGAAGGCTGATTGCATGATGTTATCCTCTAAGGGTGAGTTGTGGAAGAATGTATTCATATTTTGGAGTCATGAGAGGTCTGAAATTTGCACACACAACCCACTAATCAAGAGGGAAGTAGCTAGTTCTACCTTTCTTTTGGGACATTTGGACATGTGTTGGTGGTCTTTTGGCAAAGGGTGGATTTCAAGCATGGTGAGGAGACTTCCAGCTCCTCTAGTAAGAAGATTTCTGAATTGTGAGGTCACTTTGGAGGGTGGGGTTAACATAGACATGTTCCATATGCTATCAAGGGCATCCCCACACTTGCTTCCAGCCACTTCACTTGTGGAAGGGAGGTGGAAAATTTTTGTTTGGACTAATGTGTTTGTGTCTTGTACAAGAGCTCATACACGGGCAATCAAGGCCCAAATTGTTGACAACTACCTTTCTGGAATATACTTTTTCAGCCACTCTAATGCTACAAATTCAGAGAAATTTTCATTCCTCTTCATCCTTTTTACACATCTAAGGTATGGGGCCCCAAGGAGACAGGAGGAAAGGGCTAAAGGTGGTGGTTTTTCATTTCCAGTTTGCACAAACAGCAAAAGATCTTCATGTACAGCAGTGAGGGGCTTCATCATGAGGACTTTTACCCATGGGAAGGACTAAGGATCAAGTTTTGCATAAGGTCTATGGTGGGGACAACTCTTTTGGTTACTTCAATTGCTTGAGGACAAGTAATTTTGGGTGGGGTGGATTGTCATGTCCCCCTTTTGGACATGAGACTTTTGAAGACCCTTAACCTATTTGTTCTTGGTTTCTAAAGGCTAAGGGAAGTTAAAAAATGAGGAAACATATTCTAATTATAAAATTCAAAAAGTTACTTTATTGTCTAACTTTCACTTAAGTTATGGTCTTTTAAGGGTCGTGGGCACCCAGACCTTAAGTGAGGGTTATAAATTAATTACTCTTTTCTTTAAAAGTGGAGTTTCCCTCCAAACGTGCAACGCCCCTCTTGGAGGGAAGGATATAAAAGCAAAGGAGCAGATCATTTGAAGGGGATGCTAATTTTGTTCTTCAAATCTTGGACTTTGAGCACAAAACACTTGAACTATTTGCCTTGAAGACGAAAGCCTTCAAGCAAAGAGATTGAGGATGCAAACCCTCATTCTTCTGTGGGGCAACTTCACCTTGGAGTTGCCTTAGTTCATCAAATTCAAAAAAAGACAAAAAGGGTTTCCAAGTGGTCCAACTTGCTTGTGGAGGTTGGCGCTTGGATTTGGGAGTGATTTGCTAGTGTTTGAGGGTCATTTTTTACCCTAATAATATTTTCAATTTTATTGTAATATTTTCCAGCTGGGGCAAATTGGTATTGGGAGTATTTGATAAGGTTTGACGGATTTTTTCATGCCAAACCCCAATCTGATTTTTTTAATGAATTTTACATTTGTTTAAGAATTTATGAGGTATTTTGGAGGGTTCTAGGACCTCAAATATTTTGGATAAATTCTTATATTTTATTCTCTATTTTTTAGGAATTTTGTCGACTTTTATTGCTTCATAAATTACCTGAAAATAGGCATTAATTCCAGATTTATTTTCAGTAATTTTGGGCTGATTATTTGGTCATAAATTTGCATAAATAGAAGTGAAGGGGCAAGTTATTAATTATGCAATTTTTCCCAACTTTGGCATCTAGGGTTTGAAGAGAAACTTTCTTTTCCTTTGTAACAATCCTTGCCCAATCTACCCTCAATTGTCTCAATTTGCTGCCTTGTAATTTTTTCAAACACTTTGTAAGCAAAGTGCTTCTTGCTGGTTTTTGTCACAGTTTTGATGATTTGTTTAAATGACGATGGATTAAAGCTTCAAGTGTTTATAGAACAATGCAAGAATGACAATGCTAAGTTCTAGATGAAAGAATGACTTCTTTTTTTTGTTCTTTTTTATGCAATTAGATGAATTCACAAAGCAAACTAATCACTTACAGCGAATGGACAATTAGTCGAACAGGTGGCATGCAACCTACTATCTCAATTCAAATGCTCAAAAGATAACTATAAATGACCATCAACTTGTGATTCTTATTTGTATTGATGATTTGATACAATGCTCCACTAGACTAGCCAAGACTCTTGGCATAAACAAGAATTACAATTATATGGTGTGCTAGTATGAAGGACGCACATGATCTCCCAAGCCAAATCGAATTTTTCAAGCCAGCCGCCCCTGTTTTGGTTTGATCTCAAATTTAAAATAATATGCACTGAATATGCACTGTCTCAAGCATCTAATATCATCTCCATGCTCCAAGGAATTGGGTGCACCAAGCCAAGCAAAGAATTGATGCAAAATGGAACCCCCACAAGCAAAAACATCCCTCCTAATGGCATCCTTCCTTGATTGTAAATATCTGATTTTTATATCAGATTTCTCTGCAATGCAATCTGCTCTCTTAACAAAGGAAAATCGATGCCAAGCTATATAAAAACCAACACCAAAAGATAGCTATGCAACCTCCACAAATTCACCAAATCGATTTCTCCAAAATTGGCCAATGGTCACAAATTTTGCTCCAATTGAGATCACTGAAATATCACCTCCAAAATGCAACCTTTCAAGAGATATTTCACTCCCTCAATTATGCTATCAATGGGAGTTATCGTTCCCAAAGACAAATTGATTCACTGCAAGAAACTCTAGGCTCCACCAGCATACCACAACAAAGACAACATCAAATCAGGATAATTCATAATGGCAGCCCACACCTCCTTTTATACTCTTTTTCATTTGGGAAGCTTCTAGAAACATCATAATATTTTATTATTATTTTTCCCTTTTAATATATTATATTTGCACTTTAATATAAAATAATAAATTATATCACAAAGCACAAATATAACATCATCTTGTAACATGAGGTTTCTAAAAATAGAACATTCTAATAAATCATTAGAAAAACCTCCAGAATATGTCGAAACTTCCCCAAAGAAACCAACTGCCATTTGTGTAATTGCAGAGAGGACCCTCAAACCATGCCGTATTAGCCTACGAGGGCCACTAATAGGCTAATCATGTTGAAAGTACAATGTCTAACTAGAAGGGGACATTACATGCTTTCCCTATTTATTCATTGGCATTTGGTCAAAGTATTATTAGGGTTTCAATTGGATTTTCGCAGCCTTGTGATCATTTGGGGCACTAGGGTTTGATGGAATTAAAAGTCAGAATTGATATTTTTCCTAGGTTTTACAAAAAATTCAAAATTTAGAAAATATTCTATTTTTCGGACATTACACCCCTTCCTAAGTAGCATCCTCAAGAGGCAAATCCTTCCAACAAACCAAGTATTCCATTATTCTTCGGTTCTTAAGTTTCCTTTCTCGAAACTCGATGATAGAATCTGGAACCAAAATCAACTTACCCTCAAGTGGTGACAAATCAATACGAGTGGTGTGTTGCCCAAGTGCCTTTTTGAGGCATGAAACATGGAATACATTATGAATCTAGCTACCTTCAGGGAGCTCTAGATCATAAGCAACTTCTCCAATCCTCCTTAGAACTTTGTAGGGACCATAAAAGCGGGGTTTTAGCTTTTCTGCTCCACTTTGTTTGATGAAAGATTGTCTATATGGCTACAATCTCAGAAGTACCATATTACCAACCTCAAAAGTTATCCTTACCCGATGCTGGTCCGCATACAATTTTTGTTGGCTTTGTACATGCTGAAGATTTCTTTTGAGCTGCCCCAAAATTTCAATATTTTGTTGTACCAAATCCACAGCCCCGAGCACTCTACTATCGATTAAAATCAGATCTACAAAGAAGAAAGCATCATACCTATATAGGGCCTTGAAGAGTGACATACCAATTGACATGTGGTATGAAGTATTGTAGCAATACTCAGCGATGTACAGCCATTTATTCCATGTTGTTTGTTGCCCTAAAATGTAGTTTTTGATGTATCCTTCCACCCATTTGTTCACAATTTCAATCTACCCATCGGTTTGGGGGTGGTAGCTAGTATTGGGAGACAACTCCATGCCCACCAAACGAAAGAGTTCTTGCCAAAAGAGACTCATGAACTTGTTGTCCTTGTCACTTACAATGTTCTTAGGCAGCCCATGATGTTTGAATACTTCCTTGAAAAAGATATCAGCCACTGTAGGAGCATTATACTTAGCTGGAAGTGCAAAAAAATGCACATATTTGATGAGTCTATCCACCACTACGAACATACTATTCTTACCTCGTGTCCTGGGCAGCCCCGTGATGAAATCCATTGATATGCTTTTCCATTTTTGTGTGAGAATTGGTAGGGGCTGCAAAAAACCATCTAAAAAAGTGGGTTCATCCTTGTTCCGTTGGCAAATAATACACTCTTGGATGTATTGAAGAATCTCCCCCTTAAGACCCTTCCAAAAGAATCTTTCCCTTGCCTGTATGTTTTGAATTACCCTGGATGCCTAGCCATGGGACATGTTGGCCATTTTTTGGTCCCCATATCAAATTTTGCCTAAGCATGGGAAGATGGGCTTTCAAGCAAGAGAATGGCCAGTCTTTGGGAAGGCTTCGGGTTTTCCAGCAGTGTATATCGGGTTTTCAGGGGATCACAATTTATTTATTTTATAAGTTACAGGGAAATGAGAACCCAAAGTAATGAGACTTAGGGAAACCGACTCAATCTTGATCAGAGTGTTTTGGGTTTTGGAAGCAACACTACTCATGACTTTATAAGTAGTAAGCAAGTAGAAGCCCGAAGTAAAGAGAAAGTAAGTTGTGAGCTTCGAAAAACCCGATCAGGCAAACAATTCATCCAATTTTTTCCCGAAAGCTTCCTCATGCACATGTTTTTTTCGAAGGTTTTGGCCAAATCTTTGGAAATTGTCTCAGACAATTTGTCTGAGACAATCTTCCCGAAAGGTTTGTTCTCAGGTTGAAGGACATTTCAAGCTTTGCAGAGGGACTTTTCAACTTTGATGGACCGTTTCAACTTCCCCGAAGGGCAACTGCATTTTTCTTGAAGGGTATTTCTTTAAGTTTCGGAGGGCATATCCAGTTTCAAAGGGCCATTTTGAAAGTTTCAAAGGCCATTTTGTCTCTCAAAAGAATCATTGCAAAGTTTTCGAAGGGTAACTACCCTTCGGGAGGGTTCAAAGCAAAAACTTGAAGGGCAGTTACCCTTCGGAAAGAGTTCTGAAGGGCAAATACCCTTCGGAAGGGCTGTTTACAAAATCGTTGAGGGACACTTCCCCTTTGGTGAAATTTGTAGAGGGATGCTCCAAACTTCGTGAAGGGCACTTGCCCTTCGGAAAGTTCACCCAAGAGAGTTGTCGGCAAAATTGTTGAAACAATTGCCCAAGACAATTGTCAAAGAGCCGTGAAAGCAAAGGCAAGGAGAAGGGACTGTCGAAGAAATTCTGCGGGCAAATTGCCCGAAGGAATTCTTTTGGGAATTTTGTCCGTGGGATAATGCAAGAGACAAGTCCCAAAGGAATACATAAACCCAAGAAAAGGAAAAGGCGAACTTGAAATGTTAATGTCGAAAGTTCCAAAAGGAAATCAATTGAAATGTCAACAGTTCAGGACAAATCAAGCAGGGACAAGTGGCAAGCTACAGAGTAGACGAATGGCATATATGTGTCCAAGAAGGCAGAGGTGGTTTTCCAAAGGGAGGCTATATATTCTATATATCGACTATAGGAAAACCAATGTCTTGGATTGGTTTTCCTCAATAATCAAGTTTGGTCTCCATGAGCAGATGAGAAATTAATGCAGCGGCATGGCTTCACTCAAAGCATGCAGGTACGTCCAAGAACAGGGACGACATGGTTATCAATCTAGGATCCAAAATTTGATCTTCATTGGCAGTTCAAGTAGACCAAGAGTCTTGAGGTGGTAGATTGGTAGTTGTACGCAGCAGCTGAAGACATTTCATTCCGCTCAAAACAACATGGTCATCACACAACCATTAAAGGACAACTAAAATCATACAGACAGCTGTCCAAGAATAGGTTAGTCATGACGTTGCAAGCATGGAGGCTTGATCCTCACAAAGGGAAAATCAATGCTATCAAAAGCTAGATTTTGTCAAAGAAAACTCCAAAGACTTCAACAAGGAGTCCGAAGGCTTGGGAGAGGCAAAGTCCGAAGACTTCCAGTGGCAAAAGTCCAAAGACTTCGGCATGAGAAAGCCCATAGTAGGTAGGCTTGAGAAACCCGAGTTACTCCACTTAGAGTTAATCGGGTTTCTCCAAGTGCCCTACTTAGGAAAACTTCATGAGTAAAGTACCAGGCAAAGTCCAAATTAAGTAGACTCAAAAGGCCCGATTTACTCTGCAAGGAGTAAATAGGGATTCTCCAGTGGCTCAACGTGAAAAGGCTTCTTAAGTCGAGTAGTTAGGAAAACTCGAGTTACTTTGCAAAGAGTAGATCGGGTTTCCAACGCTGCATGTCTCAACGAGCTCGATCCACAACACGCTCTAAGGATTGACAGTGCATGATAGCCATGGTAAGGATAAATGAGAGGCTGCGAAATGGCACATGGGCACCTAGCTGACAAGGAGATCAACAGTTCATAGGCGTCCACAATGGGAGAATCCACGACACAGGTCAAGGATCCGAGGCAGCATCTAATGGCCAATCAGCGAGGGGAGTCCACGCGACTGGTAGCTGGAATTATAAAGGCTCTCATCCGTCATAGTTCGTTCCCCACAATCATCATTTGATGCTTAAATGCAACATGGCTGAAACACATGGAGACCCACGTCCTTTCAGCAGGGCACGTAAAGAGAAAGAAGCCATGTCCTTTTAATAGGGCACGTAAAGAGAAAGAAGCCACGTCAATCTTGAGTGCAAAGATTAAATGCGTCGTGCCAAGAAGAGACATTCTGGCTGCTCACAACATGGCTTCTCAGATGTGTTAAAGAAAAACTTAAAGATGGGAGGGGCTTGAGAGGATTGTTTAGTGACCCTGAGTGGCACATTTAAGGACAACAAGGAAGGACAACATCAGAGTTCTAGCCATCAGTGACTTTTTTCTTCCCCTTCTCTCTCCCCCTTTTTCTATATAAATGTTGACCATTTTGGTCCTATAGGCCAAAAAACGGTCTCCTTTCCCTGCTGTCCTGAGCCGTCAATCTTGGGTGTATTCCCCCTACTGCAATTGTGCCATTTCCCTTCGTAGTAGACCTGTTCTGTAAAGAGCCAAGTGACTTGAGCTTTGTAGATGTTTCGGGTTGATCCGGAAGTTTATTTCGTGTGGGCAGCTAGTTTTCACAAGCCTTTCGGCAAAGGAATGGGCCAACTTCAAAGAGATATAAGTCTTTCACAAGGGTCCGAAGAACAAGTTCCCTTGCGGAGGGCAGGGAGGTGACCAAATAGGACCTTCCAGCAGGCTGCGGAGAGTAATTATGGACCCAAAAGTGCCCTTGCGGAGGGCAGAGAGCACCTTCGGGAAAATGACAAGGCTGAAGGGAAGGTTTCCTTCGGAAAAGAGATCAAGGCAAAGGATTTCTTCGAACTTTTTGTCCGAAGGAAATCAACGGCAAAAAGGCAAAGGTCCTTCGGACAAAATGTCCGAAGGAAAATACAAGGGACAAAGGAAAATTCTCGAAAGAAAGAAAGGGCCAAGGCATGAAGAAAGATTTCCTTCGGACAAAATGTCCAAAGGAATCTGTTCGAAAATTGTCAGAAGGAATTAAGAAGACCAAGGCAGCCCGAAGGAACCCGAAGGGCAAGTGTCCTTGCGGGGGACTCTCGGCTGCCAAAAAGGGGACCTTTTCCAAGCTCCGAAGGGACACCTTCCCTTTGGGAAGGAAGAAATTGCAAAAAGCCAAAGAAATTGCCAAAGGGGTGACGGGCCCGAAGACGTCAAATTCAGTGTAGCGAACTAGCTGTTGGAGTTCAAACGTCCGGTGACGGGCGCGCAAACGTCAAATTCAAGACAACAAACTAGCTGTTGGCTTTCAAATGGTGAGACTTGCAGACGTCAAATTTACAATGATGAAATAGCTGTTTGGTTTTCGAATAGGCGACAGGCCTGTAGACGTCAACTTTAACTAGATGCATTAGCCGCTGAGAAAGGAGCCCAAGGAACCAGCAAAAGACAAGAAGAATAGCCCGAGAGAGCTCAAATTGCCAAAAAGCGACAAAAATAGCAAGGAAAAGGGGAACAAAACAGAGAATCCAGAACACGGCCACGCACACATACGACAACATTTGGAATGTTCCAAAAGATGCACCCAGCGAAGCACAGACATGAATTAAGCAGTCTAGGTGGAAAAAGAAGGTGTTGGTAGGAGAAGTTATTGTTGCGGATGAAACAGTCTCCACCAAGTGGTTATCAAAGAGCACAAGAATTTAATGGTGCAGCATGTTTTTCTTCATTTGAGCATGGGTGAGCAGACAGTCGTGTAAGTTTCATAAAGAGGGGCGGCCTTGTCATTCAAACGATCAAACAACCCATGCTTTTACAATGACATTTAATATGATTTAAACGCCAAAGTCAAGACTTGGACTGTGGCAGCATGGCTCCTTTAGCGGACTTCCTCTTTCCAATGTGTCCAACCCAGCATGGGCCACTTGTTCAAAAAGGTGCCATAGTCTTCTTTTTCATGCTATATATATTGTAACCTCCAAGAAAGGAAGATATCTCTCATTTTGTAATGCAAAGCCCTGCCAAAATTCACCTTTGATCAATAAGAATGTGTTTTACCTCTATTTGATTGGTTATGCTTTTGAGTGTGTCTGTGTATCAATTCTGTGTTCAGTCATTTTAGCTTGATGCTTTCACAAATTGACACCAACACACCTAGTGTAGACAAAGCACCATTTTTGTAGGTTAACAGGAAGTGCTGCATCTGAAGCGCAGAGACAGAAGAGGGTTATCAAACAATATGTTTTCTACAGCGCCTGTGGTAAGTTCATTTCCAGTGTGTCTTCCTTAAGCCTATTGTTAAAGCTCCCTATAGTCTGGTCTTTTCATCAGATAAAGTGTATGTCCGCCCTCTTCTGGTCTGAAGTGTGAATAATTGAGTAGATCAAAATTGTTTGGTGCATCACCACTTAGATTAGTTTCTATTCTGGTTATCTTTCTCCCTTTTCATCCTCCCTATTATTAGCAGTAGTAGTGAAAAGCCTTAGAGATGCATCAAAGGGAGCTAGCCCTTATCTAGAGATTCTCCCCTCAGTTTTGCCAGACCCACAGCAAGAGGGGAGTCTCCATTGTGCCGCGTGGAAGAGAGAAGTTCAGCCTTCTTTTAAGGGTGCAATCCACAATGTCGACAATAAATAGAGGCCTTGGAGCCAAGCAAATCATCCTCAGACTGGTGATAGAATCACTCTGTGAAAATCGCTGTTTAATAGACCTTTGAAGCAATAAAGATTATTTTACCTATCTCTTTGTTTGAAAATTGTGTTGAGTTAGCCTGTGCACAATAGCATTGTGAAGAAGCGTCCTTCCAACCTTATTGTCCTTATTTCTTGCTTATTTTCAGGTGTTTTCCAGTTAGTTGCAGGTCTGAACTTGAGCTTTTTCGTCATTAATGGATGCTTAATGTGGATTTATAAATCCCTCTTTACTTCACATATGGTTCCGTGAGCCTAGTTTACGGAATATTTATGCAAGTTCGCTAGTTAGGAGGTTGTGTAAGCAAACTTATCTTATGCTGAATTAGTGTCATTCTCTAGACCAAGTGGATCACTTACTTTTGGTGCATCACCTCCTTTAGCTTAGATTTCTTTTCAAGTAATCTTCCTATCTCTTTTCCTTAGCCATTAGTAGATTTTAGTGTGGGAATCAAAGAGCTAAAGTGATGCACCCGAGGAACTAGCCTCATTAAAAAACCTAGAGGTTCAACCTCACAATAGGATACCTACATCTTGAGGTTGTCCCCGTGCTTGTAGCTTGGAAGTGAGAGATCCTGAAGAACTCTTTCACAAGGGTGCAATTCAAAGCTACAACAGTTCTGACACGTTTGATGGAACAACTACCATTTTATTTTCATGTTTATGAAAGATTAGTCAAATTTGATGTTGTTTTGATCATTTTGCAGCAGTGGTGGCATTCATCCTTCAACATCTGGGGACTCCAAAGAACACAGCTATTTGGTGGCAGCAGTAGCCATTTTTCATGCCAAAGGTAACTGTTGGTCAATTTTTGGATCATGTAAAAGCTCTGGCAAGGTTGGATCGAAGGGGCAAAGAGAGGAATCTAAGCAAGTTGAGAAGGATCTAAGCAGTGTTTGAATGCAGCAGCAGGCCGAAGGACTAAGTCTGTGGAAGGTTCTTTTATTCGGCTAGGGTCATTCCTTGATTCTTTCCTCCAAGTTCTTTCTTACAGGTCTCTTCCTTGTTCATTCCTTCGGGGATTTTGCCTGAGAGACATAAGGAAGTGGAGCAAAAAGTTCCTTCAGAAAAATGTTCCGAAGGAAAAGGGAAAGCCCACAGGAAGGAGGCCCAAAAGAAAAATCCGAAGACTTGGCCGAGGAAAACCCTGAAGGCTTAGAGATAGGAAAAGCCCGAAGTCGTCAAATGTAAGAAATTCGAAAACTTCAAGCCGTTGAGGTCCGAAGCAAAGAAGATGAACAAGTCCAAAGTTGAGAAGCTTGGAAAACCCGAATTACTCTGTATAGAGTAAATTGGGTTTCTCCAAGTGCTCTACTTGAGGGGCTTCATAAGTAAAGAAGATGCAAAAACCCGAAGTAAGTAGGCTTGGAAACCCTGAATTACTCTGTATAGAGTAAATTGGGTTTCTCTAAGTGCTCTACTTAAGAAAGCTTCACGAGTAAAGGAGCGGCTGCGGTCTGAAGTAGGAGAGATTGGAAAGCCCGAGGTACTCCATATCGAGTAAATCAGGATTCTTCAGGTGGTCGACTTAAACTTGGTCTAGCAGCACAAGACATGGAAGCAACAAATGACAAGCTGCCACGTGGCATAAGCTGGAGTAGAAAGAACCAATCAGTATAGGATAGGTGGCACAAAGGCGACCAATTAGAGTGGGAGTGGCTTGAGGAGAGTTTTTGCAGCGATTTTGGGCGATGTGTCTCATCACTGAGCAAGGACGACAACAGTAGTCAACAGTCATCAGCGACTCATGACTTCTTTCTTCTTCTCTGTCCACGCGGACCTCTTTCTCTCTTTTCCCTTCTCTATATATATCACGAGACTTGCCATTTGTAAAGGTTCCCAATTTTTAGACATTTCTCATCTTATTGGGAGACATATACTCATTGAGGCATTTGCAAAAGTGTGCTCCCTTGGTTAGGCTCGACCCTGCCAAGATATTGTAAGAACTGCCTCTTGAATGTGATGAGACTCAATTTCTTTGCCTTTTTCCTATCTTCCATTACTATTTTAGCATGCTTGTGTTGGGTGGATTCGTGAATGGTTTATTCCTAAACCATCAATCTTTTGCTTGCCTCTTTGAAGTGTCTTCAAGCTTTGCAGGTCTAGATTAGTGTTCTCCCTGAATCTCTTCTTGCATGTTTACTTGATCTGGAAATCGTGCAAGCTGTAGTCACTCATGGCTGATCTAGTGTGAGTTCAAGCGTAGATAAGTGTCCACTTCATTTGGTTCATCGCCTATTAGCCTTCTTAGGAGCCCTTTTCCCTCTTTCTAACCCTTTTCCCATGAAAGTTTTATTTCAACAGTAGTTTAGGTGATCCACTAGAGAGGAACTAGCCTCTTTAAAAATCCTAGAGGCTCAACCTCACCATAGGATACCCACATCCTAAGGTTGTTCCCATGCTTATAGCTAGAAGTGGGAGATCCTGAAAAACTCTTCCATAGGGGTGCAATTCCGTGCTATAACAGTAACTACAAGATCAACGATGAGAGGTTTTCCGTTTGAGTTTGTTGAGTTGCCTTTGAACTCAACAAGGAGGTTCGGTTTTCCCATACTCGTCCATACACAGGGCACCCTCCTCTTAGACCAGTCATAAAGCATACTTACACAAGATCTTTGTCAGCTCCTCTTGCTGCTATGATTCCCCAAAGAGCTTTTGTGGGCTTCAATGGCCAAAGCCCTTTGAACTTACCACAGTTTGATCCTATGTCAGTAGCAGCCCTCAAAAGTGTTTCTTATTATATAAGAGACTAAGCTGTAACTCCTACTGAACATATAACAAACATAGACAACTTCTGCAACATTCACAATATCACAGTGGAGAACGTGGCTGTTAGGATATTGGTTGTATCATTCAAAGGAAAGGCATTAGCTGCTATAAGGGCCTAGCTCCTAATTCTATTCACTCATGGGACCAGCTGGGAACAGTCTTATGTAAAAAGTTTGCAAATAAGAGTGATCATCTGTCACTTGCAGAGAAGCTGACCACAATCAAGAGAGCTCCTCATGCAGTCATGCAAGACTTCAATATGAGATTTCAAAAGGTGTGGAATCAAATTCCAGCAACTATTAGACCATCTCTGAACTTTGCTTTCTTATATTATTTGAAGGCTCTCAACAGCGACATAGCTGTAATGATTCAATCTATGAGAGGAGACATACTGCCAGATGCATATGAGGTGGCCATCAAGGTAGAAAATTGCCTAGTTCAAGCTGGCAAGCTTATTCCCAGACCCCTAATGCCTTTTTTTCCAGAGATCAGACCACCTCCTGCAGTCATTCCTCCACTTGATGTTATACTTCCAACGCCAACAATTGTTGCTATGCCTTCACCTAAGCAAGAGAAGGTCTATACTAATGGATCCAACAACTTCCAAGAGCAAAAGAATTATTTGGAATTGAAAAGCATGCTCCAATCCTTGGGGAATAATGTGGTCAATGTCAAAAGACAAGCTTACAACAAGCCTTATCAAGCTCCATATCAACCTTATCAAGCTCCATATCAACCTTATCAAGTTAATAGGCCACCCTCCAAAGGAGGTTTCCAAGGACAGGGGCAGCCTAACTATGCTAGGCAACATAATTATAATCCGAACGTTGCAGGGCCTTCCAACTCCTTAGTCCTGGTTCAGAACAATGTGACTTAGGAGTTTGAAGGGACAATGCCTTGGAATCATTTTTTTGGACAATCCATTGTCCCAACTAATGGCTCCAACCAGGCGTTCAATGATCAATGGCAGCAGAATGTTGCTTATGGATATAACTAGGCTCTTATGGCCCAAAGCACATAGGTGCCCACTCTGACAAAGCAAGAGCAGCCTCCACAAGAACAAGGCTCAGATCAGGGGTCAAACCAGCTGGAAGCCTCAATGGTCATCAGTGAGCAAGAGGAGTGCTATGCATCCAATCCGCAGGCTACTCCTAGTTTGGTCCACATCCCAGTCTCAACAAACACAAGGTTCAAGAGAAGGAATATGGGTGACAATCAGGAAGCTTTCAAAGAACCTCTTGTCATTGCTCCTTCATTGACAAAGCCAGTAGCAGTGACTCCCAAAACCCAGGTAAAGGCTGAGGGTATGCCAATCAACATTGTGGAGCAAATGAAGAAATCCAGTGTGAACGTACCAATGTGGGACATGCTTTCCATGCTCGGCCAAGTATACATTCTTCAAGAAGATTTGTCCAAGATGAGTGTTTCTACAGCTACAAGTAAGCAACCAAACAAGGAAGTTGAAGTCTTCACTAATGAAGCCAGGAATCCTTTGGGAGAAAGGTCAAGTAGTGTGACCAAGCCCCCCATTCTACATCTCATTAATCATTGGCGATTTCTTGGTGCACAACTACTTGGTGGATAGTGGGGCCAACACCTCAATCATGCCAAAGTCTATTGCTGACCAATTGAACCTCAAGTATGAGCTACACACCAAGGGAGTCCTACAGCTAGATGGTTTTTCCTCAAAGCCATCAAGTATCATCAAAAATTTGAGCCTAACCTTGCATGCTTGTTCTAGCGTGTCCGTGGTGCAAGACATGCTAATCCTCGATGTCACTCCTCGCTTTGCGTTGTCTTTTCAAAGAGTTTACAGCCAAGATTGGGGGTTACCTTGCAACAGATTGGTCTTACATGGCATTTAGAACAAGGTATGGGACTAAGGTCTCAATCAAGGCTGAACCCATGACACAATTCCATATTGAGCCCCATCAACCAGATAACATAAACTTCAATTGTACCATCCTTGATGAGGATGAGTTTGCAATTGATTAGGAGCTGAACACTCATCTTGAAGAAGTTTTAGACTTGTTCTTGGATGAGTTATGGGGAGATAACCAATTTTTCAACCCTTTGGAGGGTGTTGAGGAAAGAGACATGGGTGTCTATCTGCTACATGAAGAGAATCAACCCATGCCTTCCCTCATTGGACTTAAAGAAGACCCTAATGGTTTATGGAAGTTGTTCTTTGATGGTTCAAGGGGCAAAAATGGTGCAGGTGCTAAGGCAATGTTGATTTCACCCTCAAGTAATAAGCTTTTCTCTTTCTACAGGTTCCATTTCAGCTGCTCTTCAAATTCAGCAAAATACGAAGGCTTGATCCGTGGCCTTCAATGGACCACCAAAAGAGGAATCAAACTGCTGCAAGCTTATGGGGACAACGAGCTCATAGTTAACCAAGTCAAAGGCTTGAACATCACAAAAAACCCTTTGATGAGGTCCTAAAAAAATAGAGCGTGGGCCTTGATTGAAGATTTTGAAGCCTTTGACATTCAAGTTGTCCCAATAAATCAGAACCAACATGCTGACAGGTTGGCAGCCGTGGAAGCTCAGTTTGACATTCCAAGTGAGCTGAAGGAAACCAAGGTTCAGCCACATGTCAAGGTGGTGGTGAGACCATCAGTGCCGGATAATGAAGCCCACTGGCAGGATTTTGAGAGTGACAAGCAAATTGCTCGCTTCTTACAGCAAGAAGATGAGTTCTCCTCCAACCAAGCTAAATTGCAGCATCAATATGAGGATCAGATTGTTCAGCTGAAGTTGATCAAACTTCCTAAGGGGCTGGTTACACTTGAGGGCCTTTTTCATGAATGAGACCATATGAGGAAAGAAAAGGCAATAATGTCTACTAAAGAAGAGAACTATGAGAGAGTCCTCATCTTCAAAGACAAACTTCTCAAGCTTGAGAAGGTAAGCAATAAAACTGAGAGGCATGTTTTCATAGCACTTTGCCAAGAGTATGTAGACATTTTTGCTTCAGAGTACAGTGACCTAAAGGGTTTTGATCCTAAGTTAGCTTAGCATACCATAGAGTTGGAGGCCAATGCCAAGCACGTAAGGCAAAATCAAAGGCCCGTTAACCCCAAGATTGAAGAGCTGATGAGGAAGGAGCTAACCAAGTTGATCAAGCCCAGGATCATCTTTCCCATCAAACACTCATCATGGGTAGCCAACTTGGTGCCTGTAAGAAAAAAGAGTGGGAAGATTAGGCTTTGTGTGGACTTCAGATACTTGAACAAAGTCTCCTTGAAGGATCACTACTCTCTGTCATCCATGGAGCAACTTCTCAAAGTAGTTGCAGGATCAGAATGCTTCTCTCTGTTGGATGGATTTTCTGGCTACAACCAAGTCTAGGTGAAAGATGAAGATCGGTACAAGATTGCCTTCACCACCAAATGGGGCACGTATGTGTACCAAAAGATGCTCTTTGGTCTATCAAATGCTGGAGCAAATTTCCAAAGAGCCATGGACATGACTTTCCAAGGGCTGCTAAACCAAATGGTGCTGGTATACTTGGATGACATCACAGTTTTCTCCAAGAATGCCAATGAGCATATGGACCACCTGACGCTGATTTTTGAGAAATGCAAGGAGTATGGGATTTCTTTGAATCCCAAGAAGTGTATGTTTGCAGTGCATGAAGGCAAGCTACTGAACCACATCATCTCAAAGAAAGGGTTGTCCATTGATTCTGATAGAATAAGTGCCATCTTGGCCTTATCCTTACCCAAGCATAAGAAGGGACTTCAAAGTTTCCTTGGAAGGATAAACTTTGTGAGAAAATTTATCCCCAGTTTTGCAAGTTTGGTCAAGCCCATTACTGTTATGTTGAAAAAGAACCAAGTGTTCACTTGGTCAAAAGAAGGTAAGTTAGCATTTGAGGCTATCAAGCAAGCCATTGCTCAAGCACCCACACTTATGAATCCTGATTTCTCAAGGGATTTCATTTTGTATGCTTTTGCCAATATTGATAACATATTAGCTATGCTGATGCAAAAGAATGGTGTACTTGAGCAGCCACTAACATTTTTCTGTCAGGGACTTAAAGGGTATGAGGTGAGGTATACCTTCGTAGAAAAGAAAGTCCTTGCAGCAGTAAAGAGCCACAAGAAGTTCAGGGCAATGCTCTCCAACAGCAAAATCTACCTTATGGTGTCTCATCTTGGAGTAAGACACTTTCTTCTTAACAAGGACTTGAGCGAAAAAAGAGTTGGTTGGATTACTAAAGTCATGGAGTATGACGTGGAGATCAAGGTCACTAAGCTAGTAAGAGGTAAAGGCTTATGTGAGCTTATGGTTGATGACCTTCATGAAGACAAAGAGGCCATCTTGATAACACAAGATAACCCACAAGCAGATGCACCTCCACCTCACACTAGTTGGCTCCATGATATGACGCACTTTCTGCTAATAGGTGAGTGCCCTCAAGGTATGGACAAAGCAAAAAGAAGGTATTTCCGACTTCAGTCCATACCTTATGCTTTGGTTGAGGGGGTTTTATTCAAAAAGGACCTCAATGGAGTGTTCTTGAGGTGCGTAGATGACGATCAAGTAACCAAGCTTTTAGAGCATTTCCATGATGGACCTGTAGGAGGTCATTTTGCTCCAAGGACTACAACAACAAAGCTTTGAGGGTTGGTTATTACTGGCCGAGCCTCTTCGAGGACGGTTATGCATGGGTGAGGAGGTGTCAAGAATGTGATCTCTTCACGGGTAAGCAAAGGCTAGCGGCTTTCTCTCTCAATCCAATTCAAGTAGAGCAACCATTCATGTAGAGGGTTTTGGACTTCTTTGGAGTAATCAACCCCCATCAAGTGCAGGGCATAAGTGGGTGTTTACTACAACTGATTACTTCACCAGATGGGTGGAAGCCATTGCATTGAAGGAAGCCAATGAAAGCACAGTCTTAGATTTCTATGACAACATTGTGACCAGGTTTGGTGTTCTATCCACTATCATATCTGATAATGCTTTGGCTTTCCTTGGTTTGAAAACAAGTGAATGGGCTCTCAAAATGGGCATCTAGCTTAGCACTTCCTCAAACTTTTATCCTCAAGGTAACAGGCTGGCTGAGTCCACAAAGAAAAAATTGCTGAAGATTATCAAGAGGACCATGGAGGAAAATCAGAGGACGTAGCACACCAAGTTGAAGACAGCCTTGTGGGCTGACCGAGTAACTCCTAAAGTTGCTATTGGCAATTCTGCATATGTTCTAGTATATGGGAGGCCAAGTTACCCATTTCTCTTGAGTTGCCTGCATTAGAGCTAGCCCATCAGCTGGAGCTGCTAGAAGATGAACCCATGAATGTGAGATTGGCAGAATTCACAAATCTTGAGACAAGGGACCTTGCAATGAAGATGCTGGAGGCACATCAAGCTCGAGTCAAAAAGGCTTTTGACAAGAGAGATACAACAAAGACTTTCAAGGAGGGAGACTTGGTTCTCAAATGGGACTCAAATAAGGCCAAACCAGGTAACCATACCAAGTTTGATAGCTTGCGGAATGGCCCTTATTTGATCCACGGATGCAAACAACATCATGCCTTCCTGCTCGCTCAATTAGACGGAGAGGTATTACCAATCCCAATCAATGGGATTCATCTGAAGCCTTACTATTGAGAGTTTGCAGCCGTTGTATATATTTCTGTTCGCTTCGTTTTGTTTTTTGTGTTTTCCTCTAAGTGCCTTGTGCACATCCTTTTCAATTGTGTGTTTCTCTTCCCTAAGTGCCTTGGGCACATTTTCTTTTGTTTTGGTTGTTCTTGTTGCTTCAAGAGAATTTTTCAAATAGAGCCAGCGTTGTCCAGAAAGCAGTGACTTCATGCCCAATGGATTAGATGGGGCAAAGATGCTGGGTTCGTCAAAGCATAGCAAGGATGCTTCCTTGCGAGTCCCCAAAATGTTGGTCCCCATATCAAATTTTGCCTAAGCATGGGAAGATGGACTTTCAAGCAAGAGAATGGCCAGTCTTTGGGAAGGCTTCGGGTTTTCCAGCAGTGTATATCGGGTTTTCAGGGGATCACAGCTTATTTATTTTATAAGTTACACGAAAATGAGAACCCGAAGTAATGAGACTTAGGGAAGCCAAATCAGTCTTGAGTAGAGTGTTTCGGATTTTCGAAGCAACACTACTCATGAATCTATAAGTAGTAAGCAAGTAGAAGCCCAAAGTAATGAGCAAGTAAGTTGTGAGCTTTGGAAAACCCTATCAGGCAAGCAGTTCATCCAATTATTTCCTAAAATCTTCTTCATGCACATGTTCTTTCTAGAGGTTTTGGCCAAATCTTTGGAAATTGTCTCAGACAATTTGTCTGAGACAATCTTCCTGAAAGGTTTATTCTCAGGCTAAAGGGCACTTCAAGCTTTGTGGAGGGACTTTTCAACTTTGATGGACTGTTTCAACATCCCCAAAGGGCAACTGCATTTTTCCTGAAGGGTATTTCTTCAAGTTTCGGAGGGCACATCGAGTTACAAAGGGCCATTTCGAAAGTTCCAAAGGGCATTTTGCCCCTCGGAAGGATCATTGCAAAGTTTTTGAAGGGTAACTACCCTTCGGGAGGGTTCAAAGCAAAAACCCTGAAGGGCAGTTACCCTTCGAAAATAGTCTTCGAAAAGAGTTTCGAAGGGCAAATGCCCTTCGAAAGGGCTGTTTACAAAATCGTCGAGGGAAACTTCCCCTTCGGCGAAATTGGTAGAGGGATGCTCCAAACTTCCCGAAGGGCACTTGCCTTTCGGAAAGTTCACCCAAGAGAGTTGTCGGCAAAATTGCCGAAGGAATTCCTTCAGCAAAATTGCCGAAACAATTACCTGAGACAATTGTCAAAGGCCCACGGAAGCAAAGGCAAGGAGAATGGACTGTCGAAGAAATTCCGTGGGCAAATTCGCTGAATGAATTCCTTCAAGAATTTTGTCTATGGGATAATGCAAGAGACAAGTCCCAAAGGAATACATAAACCCAAGAAAAGGAAAAGGTGAACCCGAAATGGTAATGTTGAAAGTTTCAAAAGGAAATCAATCAAAATAGTCAGCAGGTCAGGACAAATCAAGCAGGGACAAGTGGCAAGCTGCAGAGTAGATGAATGGTATAGACGTGTCCAAGAAGGCAGAGGCAGTTTTCCAAAGGTAGGTTATATATTCTATATATCGACTATAGGAAAACCAATGTCTTGGATTGGTTTTCCTCAATAATCAATTGTGGTCTCCATGAGTAAATGAGAAATCAATGCAGTAGCATGGCTTTGCTCAAAGCAAGCAGGTACGTCCAAGAACAGGCACGACATGGTTATCATTCCACGATCCAAAATTTGATCTTCATTGGCAGTTCAAGTAGACCAAAAGTCTTGAGGTGGCAGATTAGTAGTTGTACGCAGTAGTTGAAGACATTTAATTCCGCTCAAAACAACATGGTCATCACACTCAGCTATTAAAGGAGAACTAAAATCATACAGACAACCGTCCAAGAACAGGGTAATCATGACGTTGCAAGCATGGAGGCGTGGTCCTCACAAAGGGAAAATCAATGCTATCAAAAGCTAGACTTTGTTAAAGAAAAGTCTGAAAACTTCAACAAGGAGTCCGAAGACTTGGGAGAGGCAAAGTTCGAAGACTTCCAGTAGCAAAAGTCCGAAGACTTAGGCATGAGAAAGCCTGCAATAGGTAGGCTTGAGAAACCCGAGTTACTTCACTTAGAGTAAATTGGGTTTCTCCAAGTGCCCTACTTAGGAAAACTTCTTGAGTAAAGTACCAAGCAAAGTCCAAAGTAAGTAGACTCAAAAGACCCAATTTACTTTGCAAGGAGTAAATTGGGATTCTCCAATGGCTCAGCTTGAAACGTTTTCTTAAGTTGAGTAGCTTGGAAAACCCGAATTACTCTACAAAGAGTAAATCGGGTTTCCAACACTGCATGACTCTACGAGCTCGATCCACAACACACTCTTAAGGATTGACAGTGCATGATAGCCATGGTAAGGACAAATGAGACGCTGCCAAATGGCACAAGGGCACCCAACTGGCAAGGAGATCGATAGTTCATAGGCATCCAAAATGGGATGATCCACAACACAGGTAAAGGATCCGAGGTAGCATCCAATGGCCAATCAACAAGGGGAGTCCACGTGGCTGGTAGTTGGAAATATAAAGGCTCTCATCCATCAGAGTTCGTTCCCCACAATCGTCGTTCGATGCTTAAATGCAACATGGCTGAAACACATGGAGACCCACGTCCTTTCAATAGGGCATGTAAAGAGAAAGAAGCCACACTAATCTTGAGTGCAAAGATTAAATGCATCGTGCCAAGAAGAGACATTCCAACTGCTCACAACATGGCTTCTCAGATGCATCAAAGAAAAACTTAAAGACGGGAGGGGCTTGAGAGGATTGTTTAGGGATCCTGAGCGGCGCATTTAGGGACAAGGAAGGACAACATCAGAGTTCAGCCATCAATGACTTCTTCTTTTTTCCCCTTCTCTCCCCCCCCTTTTCTATATAAATAGAGGCCTTGGAGCCAAGCAAATCATCCCCAGACTAGCAATAAAATCACTTTGCGAAAATTGCTATGTAATAGACCTTTGAAGCAATAAAGATTATTTTACCTATCTCTTTGTCTAAAAATTGTGTTGAGTTAGCTTGTGCACAATAGCGTTGTGAAGAAGCATCCTTCCAACCTTATTGTCCTTATTTTTTGCTTATCTTCAGTTGTTTTCCAGTTAGTTGCAGGTCTGAACTTGAGCTTTTACGCCATTAATGGACGCTTAATGTGGATTTAGAAATCCCTCTTTGCTTCACGTATGGTTCAATGAGCCTAGTTTATGAAATATTTATGCAAGTTAGCCGGTTAGGAGGTTGTGTAAGCAAACTTATCTTATGCTGAATTAGTGTCATTCCCCAGACCAAGTGGATCACTTACTTCTGGTGCATCACCTCCCTTAGCTTAGATTTCTTTTCAAGTAATCCTCCTATCCCTTTTCCTTAGCTATTAGTAGATTTTAGTGTGGGAATCAAGGAGCTAAAGTGAAGCACCTGAGGAACAAGCCTCATTAAAAATTCTAGAGGTTCAACTTCACCATAGGATACCCACATTCTGATGTTGTCCCCATGCTTGTAGCTGGAAGTGAGAGAGCCTGAAGAACTCTCTCAGAAGGGTGCAATTCCAAGCTATAACAAGACCCTATTTTTGTATGAAATCAGCCCATCAACCACCTTGTACCTTTCATCATCAACCTTCCTTTCCATGACAATTTTAGTAAAATCATCCTTTGAATACTCAACGGTGATTACAGCCTTCCAATCCTCTATAATTGCACTCATAGAACATAAAACTAGCTTCCTGGACAATGCATCAGCCACTACATTGTCTTTTCCTTTAACATATGCAATATAAAAATCCTAAGATTGTAATTTACTCACCCATTTTTGCTACCTATCACTCAAATCAGTTTGGTTGAAAAAAGACTTCAAGCTATTGTGGTATGTTTTCACCACAAATCGAGTATTGTTTGAACTTGGCCAAAGCATGCATGATGGCCAACATTTCTTTGTCATAGATGGAGAATTTACGCTCTACTTCCTTCAGTTTTCTACTTTCAAAAGCAATACGATGTCCTTGTATTAAAATAGCCACTATACGTTCCCCAGAAGCATCACATATCAAAACAAACGAAATGATGAAATCTAGAACATTGAGTACTGAGCAAGTACTCATCACCTCCATCAGCCTTTAAAAGGCCCCCATAGCTGTTTTTGACTAGTTGAATGCTCCTTTCTTTGACTAGTGGGGCAGCAAACTGTGAAAACCCCTTCACAAACCACCTGTAGTAGTTGCAAAAACTAAGAAAGCCCCTCAAATGTGTCATAGTAGTGGGAGGTGGCAAATCCACAATGGCTTGTATCTTTTGTTGGTCCACATGGACCCCTTGGGCATTGATTATGTGCCCCAAATACAAAATTTCAGAAACTCCAAACTCACATTTGGATGCTTTGGTGAAGAGAGCTTGTTGTCCCAATATTCCCAACACTATGTCCAAGTGTTGTAGATGTTCCTCCCATGTTTTACTATAGACAAGAATATCATCAAAGCAGACCAACACAAAAATTTTCAAGTATTGCCTAAAAACATCATTCATGCATGACTGAAAAGTGGTAGGTGTATTGGCTAAACCAAAGGGCATTACCGAAAACCCAGTGTCCAAAGTGGCATCTAAAAGTGGTTTTTTGCACATCCTCCTCCCTTACCTGAATTTGATGGCACCCAGTCTTCAAATCAATCTTGAATAAGTACATTGATCCATGGAAATCATCTATCAATTCATCAATTCTAGGTATGGGATACCTATTCTTGATGGTTTTCTTGTTCAACAAGCGATAATCTATGCACATCCTCATTGTCCCATCCTTCTTCTTCACAAGCACAACCGAAGAAGCGAAAGGGCTCGAACTAGGCCTTATGTGACCTATATTCAAAAGCTCTTTGATAACCTTTTCAATTTCTTCCTTGTAAGCCCTTGGGTGACGATAAGGTGTAGTGATTACCAGTTTGGTGCCCAGTTCCAACTCAATAATGTGTTCAAAACCTCTACACAGAGGTAGCCCAAATTAGAATTTGTGGCACATACAAAGCATTTGGCTGCCCAACCAAAGAAGTGAGAGGGCTAGAACTAGGCCTTATGTGACCCATCTTCAAAAGCTCTCTGATAGCCTTTTCAATTTCTTCCTTGTAAGCCCTTGGGTGATGGTAAGGTGTAGTGATTACCGCTTTAGTGCCCGGTTCCAACTCAATGATGTGCTCAAAATCCCTATCTAGAGGTAGCCCATGAGGAATACTACCAAACACCTTGGCATGCTTGTCAAGGATAGGATGAATATCCTTGTGCAGAGGCTGATGTCCCAAATCAGAATAGTAACACTTACAAAGCATTTGGTTGCCCAAGCAACCTGCCCTCTATGGAAGGCTCTTTCCATCCTCTTTGAAGTCACCACCATGGGTGCTCCATTGCTCAACCCACATAGCACTAGTTCCTTACCTGATGCCCTGAATTTTAGTTCCCTTGTTTGATAATTTTGGATGAATTTCCCAATTAAGTGCAGCCATTGTAATCTAATAACTAAATCAGTTTCTCCTATGCCAACCACATAGAAATCGTCTTCAATTTTATGCTTACTCAATATGATGTTCAACCTTGGAATCTTCTTGGTGCAAGGGATGGTGAAGCCATCCGCCACATGTTGAACACAACTATCTACTGAGGGGGGGGGGGGTTGAATCAGTAGATTAGCTAAAAAACTAGTTCTTTAACTTTTTAATGAAGATACAAAACATATGCATATCAAAGAACAAATGTAAAGAGCACTCACACACAAAAACACAGTACATCAGATTTATACGTGGAAAACCCAAAGGAAAAAACCATGGTGAGAATAGCTACTAGAATCTATTGTTCTAATTTAGCCTCACAGTTAAATCACCTCACTGGCAAAACCACACTGGTTATATTCAAGGACACCTATTCTTAGGAGACACCAATCCCCTAACTGAGCACCAACTCAGTTTAACCTTACTAGTTACAAGATTAAAGGGCACCAACCCTAAAGAGACTCCAATCTCCTAACTGAGCATCAACTCAGTTTGTCTGACGACACCAACTAATCAGAACTATGGAGCTATAACTCCAGTATACAAAATAGATTCACAAATGAATCTAGTTCAGTTTCTTTGTTACAAGTCTAATCTGTAACTGCTCACTCTTGGCTTATTCTGTGTATGCCTATTCTTCTTCTCTACTCAAATCTCTACACATTCTCTGTGTGCCCTTTCTTTCTCTCTGCTCATTCTCTGTGTGCTCTTTCTTCCTCTCTGCCTCACTCTGTGTCTAGCTGTCTTTCATTTTGTGTCTGCATACATCCCGAGTTGACACCCTTTGAATTTTCTCTGATGGCACTTTTCAGTTTCAACAACAGCAACGGCAGCCCATTTTCTTTATCTGTGAATGTCTAGATATGTTCTGTTCAGACATGCTTCATTCCCCCTTTTTCTTTTGCCTTTTGCTCTGTCTGCATATATCTCTAATCGATAGCCTTTGACTCACTCTCAAAATTGCGATGACAGCAGCAACAGCGGCAAAAAGCAAATTACAATGTTCAAGATGTCGTATATGTATAGACAATGAAGCTTAGGGTTTTTATCTCCAATTGTGTTCACACTTAAGTTGCAATTAACCGGTTCTCAGTAGAAGGGACTTTGAGATATGCAAATTCCTATGTCTCGAATCATGCATCACACTTTAATGCTCAGATCTCTTTTCTATTTTTGGCAATTGTTGGATTCTGGTCATAACTGCACCGCTTCTTTAATCGAGGATTGATCTTGAGCTCCATGTAGACTCAAGTTCATCCCCAATTCTATATATTCCTTTACTGACCGTTAGAACATATTAAATGTGGGCCTTTTATTTCTTTCTTCACGCCAATTCTGAGCTCTTTCTTTAATCGTCAAGCTTCTTTCTACATCTCGCTACTCCTATATCATTGGGTCACTTTCGCTCCTTTCATTATCTCAAACATGCTTGATCTTTAGCTTTCCATTGTGTCGTTAACCATCGATCACCTTTGCTTTACTGACTCTACCTCGCTTCGTTGGATCTTTCTAATTATGCTTTCCGTATGCCATTTGATCTCTGAAGAGGCACGATCTTTATCTTGGCTTTGGTTCTTAGACTTTGGCATGTTGATCTCATCTCGTTTTCTTTGGCTTCTTTGAGATGCTTTCGCTCCTTTGATCTTTTCAGACTTGTTTGACTTTTAACTTGCCTTAAAAATTCTTTCGAGTTACCCTTCAGAGACTTGTAATGGTCCTTCGGGACTTTTGTTTGTGGCACATATCTTTTGCAGCTTCAAGACAACTTCCTCGATGAAATGTTCTTCGGAACTTTTGGCATGTACCCTTCAGAGTTTTTCACAAGGATCTTTCGAAAACTTTACAAGTGTCCACATAACCTTTGGGTTTTTTGTAACGGTCCCTTCGAAAGTCTTGAATGGTCCTCATACCCTTTGGACTTTTTGAAATGATCCTTTTGGAATTCTTGAACGGTCCACTTGCCCTGTTGGCAATTTGAGCAAGGAGACAGTTGACAGTTTTGATATCATGATCCAAAAAGTAGTCTGAGGTCTGAAGAATTATCATTCCCATCTAGGGCAGCATAGAATTGTCATTGATGTTAAAAGTTGATGTCCTTGATGTCATTGAGATTGAATCTGATTATGCATTAATGCCAAAAGTTGAGTTGAGCAGACTTGTGGAGTAAATTGAGTTTGTGAAGTGCTCTTACTTAGAAGAGGCAATCGGGATAAGTCACGAAGAATGGAAAACCCGCAATAGTCTTGAAGAATTCCTTCGAAGGAATTCTTTCGGAAAGAATGGCAAGGACAATTCTTTCGAAAAAATTGTCAAGTCCTAAAAAAAGTGGACCTTTTCAAAAAGTCCGAAAGGTATCTTTTGAACATTTCGAAGGGCAAGTGGATCTTTTCAAAACGTCCGCAGGGTATCTTTTGAACGTTTCGAAGGGCAAGTGGACCTTTTCAAAAAGTCCAAAGGGTATTTTTTTAACATTGCAAAGGGTATGTAGACACTTGCAGAAATGCCGAAGGGTAGATTGCCGAAAGTCTGAAGAAATGTCACGGACAAAAAGTTCGAAGAAATGATGCGGACAAAAAGTCTGAAGAAATGTCTCAGACAAAAAGTCCGAAGAAAATATTTCCGAAGGACATCTCCGAATAGAAGCCAATGACGAATTCTTTCGGAGAAATTGGAGGACACTTCAGGATGAAATGTACTCGAACAAAAAGTCTGCAGAAATTGTCCCAAAGACACAAAGGCCCGCAACAATTTATATAAAGGAACCTTCCGAAGGAATTAAAGCAAGGTTAAAAGATGAGCAAGTCTTCAAGGATCGACGTTGCAAGGAGTGTTACAAGAATGCCGAAGAAAATAAGATCACGCCAACATGACAAAGTTTAACGCTCAATGCAAAGGTTAAAGATCGAGCATATCGAGGACAATCGAAAGGAGTGGAAGTGAAACCATGATATAGAAAGCAACGAGATGCGAAAAGGGAAGAAAAGAAGCTCGATGGTTAATGGCAAAGCAAGAATTAAAACTCGTGTTGCAATAAAAGATCAACGGCTAACCTCTGATCAGTGCATTAGATCCAATGGTGCGAAGCAAACTCAGATGACCCTCTGAGTGCACGCGCATTCAACAAGTGTCAAAAGGTCATAAGCAAAGATCCAACAAAGAAAAGATTGTGAACTTGGCGCGATGAAAGAAATAAAAATCCCGCATTTAATGTCTTCTAACTGTTTGTGAAGGAACAACTGGAATTGGTGATGAACTCGATATATCTTCACGGAGCTCAAGATTACTCAATCTAAGTGATCGAGGAAGCGGCACAATTAAAAACAGTAGAAGTGCAGATGCCAAAGTTAGTAAAGACATTTGAATGTTGTCATTTGAAGCATGAATCGAGACACGAAGTCAAAGTCACATTGAATACAGATTAGAAGTGATTGTGGAAGCGGTGCAGTTAAGAGCAGTGGAAGTGCAGATGCCAAATATAGTAAAAGACATTTGAACGTTGTCATTTCAAGCATGAATCGAGACACGAAGTCAAAGTCACATTGAATGCAGATCAGAAGCTTGAATCGGTTAAGAGTAGTTGAAGTGTGAACTCTTTACAGATAGAAAACCCTAAGATGCATTTGTCTATATATGCTACAAACAAAACATTTGTGTCTTTTGCTACTGCTACGATAATAATTAGAGTGTTAACTCAAAATTGTCGAGTGAGGACATATGTAGACATTGTAAAAAGGCAAAGAAAATAAGGTGTGTAATATAAAAGATATCTAGACACAAAGAGATAGAGGCAAAGAAGCTAAAAAGACACACAATGAGTAGGTGCAGTTACATACAAGACTTGTAATAGAAAACTGAACAAGATTCATTTTGAATTTCTTTTGTATTTTGAAGTTGTAGCTTCATTTCTCTGATAGGTTGGTGCCATCAGAAAAACTGAGTTGGTGCTCAGTTAGGAAGTTGATGCTTCCTTAGAGTGGGTGCTCTTGAATGTAACCAGTGAGGTTTGTCTGTGAGACATATTTTCTGTGAGTTTGGATTATAATAGTAGCTTCTAGCAGCGTTTCTCACTGTGGTTTTTCCCTTTCGGTTTTCACGTAAAAATCTGGTGTTGAGCATTCTTATGTGTGTGTATGATCTTTTTTTTTTAATCTTTACTTTGCATATACTTTAATTATCTTGTTTAAAAGTTTTAAGAACCAGGTTTTAGCTTATCCACTGATTCACCCCCCTCTTAGTAGATAGTGTGTTCAACAATCCCTTTAGATTTCTTGAAATGATCCCTTCGACTTTTTGAACGGTCCACTTGCCCTTCGGATTTCTTGAAATGATCCCTTCGGCTTTTTGAAACGGTCCACTTACCCTTCGAACTTATTGAAAAGATCCCTTTGGCATTTTTGGAATGATCCACTTACCCTTCGAAAACTTTTTTTGGGTCCACTTGCCCTTCGGACTTTTTGCAATGACTTGTTCGGAATTTTTGTTCGAGACAATTTTTCTAAAAAAGACTTAACCATTTTTTCGAAAGAATTCTTTCAAGACCATTTCGGGTTCTCCATATTGCTTGACTTATAAGTTCAAAAGAAGTTAAGTCATTCCATAACCCCGATTAACTTCATTAGACCCATTCGGGTTCTTGACGTTGCTCAACTCATAAACATGAAAGAAGTCATTCCATAAACCTGATTAACTCACCTAGACCCATTTGGGTTCTCCACTTTGCTCAACTTATAAAAATTAATGAAGTAAAGTCGTTCCATAACCCCGATTAACTCTTCCTTGACCCATTCGGGTTCTTGACACTGCTCAACTTATAAGATTGAAAGAAGTCATTTGATAAACCTGATTAACTCTCCCTTGACCCATTTGGGTTCTTGACACTGCTCAACTTATAAACATGAAAGAAGTTAAGTTGTTCCGTAAACCCGATCTTCTCTTGAGGCATGACCCATTTGGGTTTCTCTTCATGACTTTACTTATAAAGTTCATAGGTAAAGTAGTGAAAGCACTTGGAGTTGACAAACCCAATTTAATCCATAAGCAGTAAAAGCACATGGAGTTGACAAACCCGATTTACTTCTCCCGAAATAATTCCCAAGCACTTTCCCAAAAGAATTCCCAAGCTTGTAAAATTGACTAAGTGTTCAGATACCGTTCAACTACCTAGGAGCCCTACTTTGCGCCTGCATAACTATTGCTCCTTCCATCCCTATGACTTAGGACTTGGACCATAATAGGCACAACTTTGAGTGATGTTGCCATATATGCAAATGTAGTCACCAACAATGTACTAAGCCATACTCAACAAACTGACAGAGTCATTCATATGACTTTTCTGGGAATTCAAGGTGCACATTCAGTCTCCATGAGGACTCTACAACTGATTTGTTCAGCTCAACATAGCTCAACACCTTTGTCATTAATAATTATAAAACATTTATCATTTGACATCAATGACAATATTACGGACAACAATCTCCTTGTACACCATGACACTCAAATTGCCAATACCATGGGCACATTAAAGCCTTTAAAATCAGTAGTTTGCAACCCACACCTCGGTGCCAATCCTTCATCAATAAATTTCTGGGTGGCCCCACTATCAATGAGCATGGTGACCTTCTTACCTTGCAAAACCCCTCTCACTCTAAAGGGGTGGTACCTAGGAGCTCTGAATAACGAGGCAAGGGTGCCATCCAAGTTGTCCTCTTCTCCCCTTCCCACTTGTACCTCTTCATAGGTGGCTATCCCCACCTCTTCTTCTTCTTCTTCTTCTTCTTCTTCTTCTCCATTTGAAACCACTTCTATGTAGTGAACTTGCCCCTTTCCAAGGCAACGATGCTCTAAAGTCCGTGGATCTTTGCATGAAAAAGACAAATTTTTCCTTAGTTCATTTCTTGACTCTCCCCCATCTTTATTAATCTTTGGCAGCTCTTTTTGCTGCCCAAACCCTTATTGATAGGGCTTCTTTTGCAGCCCAAAAGGGACTGATTGTGGCGGCTCCACAATTGCCATCCTAGGCTGCCCAAAAGAGTTTGTCTTTTGTTGTCCAAAGGGCCCAAAAGTATTAGTTTTTTGTGGTCCCAACGGTAGAATTTTATCCCTAGGAGCTGTAAATTCAAGGTCAAGAGCCTTTTGAATGGCCTCTTGAAGTGTAAGAGGGCTGAAAGCCTTGACTAAACACCTAAGTGGGTCAGCCAACCCCTCCATGAACAAAACTACAAGTCTCCTTTTTGAAACATCCGCTACTATAATTGAAACCCTCTGAAAATCAGCCACATACTTCTCCATGGATGTCTTTTGTTTCAGTTGAGCCAACTCCATGAAATTAAGTTCCGGATCAGGCTTATCAAATCTTTCAATTATTCTCCTCCTAAATTCCTCATAGGTGTTTATGAGGTGATGCCCTTGTGTTACCAAACTGTGGTACCACCACTCATGGACAGCGCCCTCCAAATCCAAAGTAGCAAATTTTATGGCCTCATCTTCCATCATAGGCCGATGTGTAAGGTATGTGTCTACCTTTTGTATTCATGACCTAGTTGAGCTTTCGGTAGATCCATCAAAAGTGGAAAGTGTGAGCTTTCTCAATGCATATTGAAGATCTCCTTAGCTGTTTTTTGGTTTATGACCAGCCCTTGAACCGCCCTTGCCTTTCTTCAATCCCATGAAATCTACAAGGCTCATTTCCCTTTTGATTTCTAGTGAAAATGTCATATACTCCTCATAGCTTGCAGCCACATCATTCCATATAAAAACCTGCTCTTCCCTTACTAGGATGACTTCCTCTCTCCTAAGGAAGTTGGGTTGATTAGGCCTTTGAAATATTCCAAATCGGAATATTATGCAAGAATTTGGATTCCTTGGAAATCTTTTTTAAAGAATTATTGATTTTAAACTTAAATAAAAACTTACATAATAAAATGAATTTTTAATTCAGAATTTTCGAATAATAGAGTATTTAATCCACAAGGGGTTTCATCCTTGAGTTTTATGATGACAAGGGTTTTCATTCTTGTGATCAAATTACACAACTAAGGGTTTCCGTCCTTAATTGTAATTGCAAGCATAATGCTTGTATAAGATTAAAAGATTAAATATATGAATTCGAAGCCTTTTCCATTCCCATAATGGATTATTTATACATTCAATTTTCTATTGAAAGATATGACTCTTCCAAAGGTGGCGTCTCCTCGTTTAAATGAACTTGTTGATAACAAATAAATAAATAAATTAATCAGTTAATGACTAAAGACTGCTACGCTCCATAGACCTGCGATTTGATTGATTAATGATGGTTGTTGCTGTTATTAGCGCTGCATTTGTAGACCTACGATCTGCATTTGTAGACCTGCATTTGTAGGTGATTTCTCTTATTTTATGTTGGCGCTTCTCCGCAACATTGGCAATCTCCTTTTCCTTTGCTGTTGGCTGCAACTCCCCTTTACGACTTGTGCTTTCTATGAAAGGCTTTCAATTTGTTGCCTTCATGGCTCACTTTATTGTTGGTTGCAAAGCTTCTTCATAACCTGCGATCTCCATGTTTGTTGTTGGCTGCAAGTTATCTTTGAGATCTATGATTTGGGTGATTAATTTGTAGGTGGAAAAGGGATATTACAAACCTCCCTTCCCAAAATTGCTTGTCCTCAAGCAATTGTAAATTGAAGTGTTAAAGAATTAATGCTCCTTCCCATGTTATATCTTCTATGGGCAATCTCACAAATACAATCAAATACTGTAAAACAATAGTATTAGTGGGAACCACCAAAATGTCATGAGGTTTTGTATACTTTTTCCATAAAAACATCTTACAAATAACCAACACTTGGTAATCTTTACTTTTCTCATTTGCACTCAACAACATAAGATAGCAATAAAAATATGAATAACTCATGTCAATTGAGAGGTACATGCCATCGCCATGTATATTTCCAGCAGACATGTATTTTGTCTTACTCAAACTCTTTAAGCCATTCCTTATGATAGAGTACCAAATACATGTAGAACTTCCACAGAATTCAAACACAAATCCTATAGTGGCCCTGCGTTGATCTAAATTTTTCTCTTTCTCAAAGTCAGAAATTTGCAAAGTCATAAAGACATCCTTCATTGATATTATTAGATTTACAATCCCTTTGTGGGCATGATATACCCAACTTCACAACTAATGTTGTGCCATTTGAATTTGATGGTGATATTTGATCGATTGGTGTAATTCCATCTTGATTCAATATATCAAGAATAGGATCTTGAGATAAATGCAAGCTTACAGGGCATGTTACAACCAAGGTCTTTGCTAGTCCATAATTCTCGCTATTGAGGGTTGAAATGAAGCAAACCCTTCCCCAATAAGAAGGAATTGGGTATATTGCATTCCCTAAACTTGTAGCATATTGAACCTTCAATTGCAATCTGCACATTGTAGATATAGTATGCAATGGATTTGTTGACTTGAAGCTTGCCACAACACTAGTGCTTTTGGTATTGAATTTATGAGGATGAGATCGATTTCCTATATAAAATGCTCTCCCAAGATCATTTGTGACGATTGAAGCATCAACGTAAATATCCATTGACTAAATATTGCCAAGTACTGAGAGTTCTCTCTGAATCCTTTGAGAATTTTGAGCATTAGCAGACTTACAACTTTATTGGAGATATCTCGGTCCATACATTTCAAGCTTTTGAGACACATTTATCCAAAAAAAAAACCAATCTATGATCTGTAAGAACCAAAGTCTTCCTCTTCCTTGTACAAACTTGCATTCCCTGATGCTCCTTGACAACAGTCACTAAATCTGGAATAGTTTTATCAATTTTATGACCATGCCCCAATGCTCCATAGTGGCTTGTTCCCCATGTATAAACATATCCATTAGAAACAAGTGCAGCTGGGTACTCATCTCCAGCTAATACACGACTCACATGAATATTTGTCCCTTTGAAAGCTTGCAAAAACCTCCCCTTTGCAAGGGTCTCTTTGTTTTCTCCTATAAGCAAAAGAAATTCCTCATCTTGATTTGATCTCTATATGGTGGTCGGTAATTTTGAATTCCATGCAACAGTTCAATCTTATGTCATCAAGGGTTTCATGTTTTTTATTGTCTGATCATTCTTCCATCCTTCTAGTATATTCACCAATATCAAGGACCTTTAGCAAATGTGGATGACTTTTGACATGTTCACTTGACATCTCTTATTGTTTGATATCCTTGTTATTTAAATCGCACCCCACATCTTCACAATAGACATTCTCTGCCATTTTTTTGTCTAGCTCATATGATTCTGAATGAATTTTGGTGTTAACCAATGGATCCATGACATCGTTACCAGAGGCAGCTCAACCAGTACCTGATTTAATCTTTTTCTTATCAGCTTGCCTAAACAAAGGCAATACTTGAAGAAGAAGCACCGTCATTTTTGACTTTGCTAAACTCTTGACACATGGAATCTGAATTTCCCTCCAAAACCTCTTGTAAATTTGATTTCTCGTTCATATTCAGAATGGCCTAGTTTCATTTTTCATATTCAGCATTGCATAGCTCACTATTGGTATAGATTTCTAATATACTTTCTTTGCACTCAGTGGAAGGCAACTGAGTACTTGTTGACCATTTTTGCCCAATAGGGCAAAATCCGTCCCTTTCTTCCCTTGCTATTCGAAGCCAATCAATTTCGGGTTGCACGAGTTCATCGAGCTTCGGTTCATCTCTCAAGTTCAATGCCTTGGTTCAACAAAGGCTCGATGCGCACTGTTGAACTGTTGAACCATTTTTGGTTCAATGGGTCGGTTCAACAGCTTGGTTCAAAGGAGCATCCCAAAGCCGAAGGGCAGGTGCCCTTGCGGAGGGCAGTTTTGGGTCCAAAAGCCCTTGCGGAGGGCAGGGGGCATTTCAAAGGCTGCCAAAAGTTTTCCAAGGGCGCGAAAAGGACAAGGACTGAGACAATTCTCGCAGACTTTCGTCTGCGGGAAAATTGTCCGCAGGAAAATAGTCCGTGGAGAAAAAACCCACAGAAAAGCCCAACGAAATTTGCCAAGGATGGTGATGTCCCGAAAACCGTCAATTTTAAGGAGACGGACTAGCCGTTGGGTATTCAATTTCAAGGTGATGAATGCGTGAACGTCAATTTTAAGACAGTGAAATAGCCATTTGCTTTTGAATTGCTTGAAGTGCCAACCACGGAAAGAGCCCAAGGAATGCAACGACCCGCCAAAAGATCGCTCCCGAGGGCTGAAAAAGTAGGAAGAAGGTTGTGGTGGACCCGAATGAGTTGCTAAGAGCTATGCAGAGCATGCCAAGTGTCAGCATCCACGAAGAACCAAAAGAGTTTCGAGAGTTTTCTAAGGCAGCTAAAAGCTCTGTGGAAGCTGCCACATGTCGCTTTCTGCAGAACTCTCAAAATGCTTCCAAAGCCTCTAAGTTAAGCGAAAGGAGTAAGCAGAAGCCACCACGTGTCAACTTTCGCGTGACTCTCAAAGGATCCTCTAAGTTAAGCGGATGCTGCAACGTATCCCATCATCAGCTCGGCAGAAGCCGCCACGTGTCAACGTCCGCGTTTCAAAGTGTCTTCTAAGTGCCCAAGCAATAGACTACAACACGTGTCAAAAGCAGATGCGCTCTCAGCTAAGAGCCAAAGGAGTAGCAGAAGGAGCTAGAGGAGGCAAAGTAGCTGAGCGCAAAAACAGCCAAATCGATCCAAGTGGTGTGGGAAAGTGTCGATTCAAGGAGTTATTCTTGTGGTTGACACAGTACCTACCATGCGATCATCAAGAGATGCAAACAGTGAACGACGCAACCCATTTTTCTTCATTTTGCATTGATGAGCAGACAAACGGTGCGGCCCATAATTTCGAATCATGACAGGGGCCGACACAGCATTATCTTCAAGCAGCTTCCTCTTCCCAATGCTCAGAAGGCACATGGGTCACTTGTAAAAGGGTGCCAAAGCGGCCTCTTTCTTACTCTATAAATTGTAAAGCTTCTCATTTGAGAATGATCCATTCTCTCAGCCTTAAGGCAAAACTCTGCCCAAAAATCTCTCGGGGCTTGTAAGGCAGAGCTCTGCCAGATTTTACCTTGAATCAGGACTTAACATTTTTACCTCTATCTGGACTTGCACTATAAAGTATATGTCTATTTTCTTCTTTTGTGTTAAGTCATTGTCTTTCATGCTTTTCATAGATCGATTATAGCATGTCTAGTCCATTGTGAAGTCTCCTTTCTGCAGTTCTACCAGAAGTGTCTACAGAAAGAATATAGGTGCCTGTGAATAGGTTGTCAAAGTGTGTCCCAAAAAACCTTTGCTAGTTCCTTCCTCCCTGTACTTCCACGGACCCCTAGTTGATTGTTGCAAAAGAGCTTCTGACTTTAGATGAAGTGTATGGGCGCTTCTTTTTGGTGAAAAGTGTATATTCGGGTTGGGTGGGTCAACCTTTTCTGGTGTATCACCTTTTTGTTTTTTAGGCTTAGATTCTATTTTTTTAGCATCTCTCTCTCCCTTTTCATCCCCTCCCTTTTTTTTCATTTTATTTGTTAGCAGTAGGAGAAACCAGGGCCTAAAAGATACATTAGAGGGAGCTAGCCCTCATCTAGAGACTCTCCCCTCCAGCTTCGCCGGTCCCACAAGCGAGAGGGGAGTTTCCATTGTTGCGTGTGGAAAGGCAGGAGCTCGGCCTCCTACCACGGGTGCAATCCATAGCGTCAACAATTTTTGGCACGCCTGGTGGGACCAACTAGGACAAGTTTTGTCCAAAGAGTTAAAGAATTTTTGGTGTGTTCTTCAACCGACCAACCTTTGGAGGCTTTTCATCAACATCAATGGCGACTCCGAGTTAAATCAGCTGGTTAAGCAGCCTTGGTGCCATTAAGAAATCACTTTTGTATGTATAATCCCTCTGCACAAAATCATGGACCTTGTTTTCCTTCCTATAATTTTGATCAAGCTCAGCGTTTTTATGGCATCTCCCCAAGCAGCCCTCCTAGTTGCCCTGCAACGATAAGGGAAGTAGCCCTGGAGTTTTAGAAGTAGATGATGGAGATTGATAGACTGGAGGAGCAGTATGGATATCAGCAGGAGCTGATGTATAAAGAGGAGTGTTTGTTTAGGCAAGCTCAGGGCTTGTAATCCGTGGAGGAGGTAGCAAAATGGAGAAATCCATTTATTCAAGGCAGTCAACCTTGTGTGCCCCCTCCTATTCTGAAGAAAGCCCCCTCTTGTGCACCAAATCCTTTCTATTAGATAGCACTTGCTCGCTCCAGCTCATCTGATGCATCTGCTCTCAATCCCGTGTGCCTGGGTTTCCAACATCAAAGGGCATCATAGCAGCTCCCATGGAGATCAATCTTCTCAATTTCTTATATTGTGAATCTTCCATTGGGGGGAATACCACGAGCCAGCACATCCCTCTTCTAGAGACTCTTCCGGTGCATCAACAGTCTCTTCCTAGCATTCCTCAACCTCCCCAAGTCTTTCAACATGATGTGCAGATTCCAAGTTGGAGGAAGGAATGCCAGGAACCAGACCAGAGCCTTGAAGAGGATGATGTTGGTGATCTCCAAGAAGGGCTCCTTCAAGAAGATATAGCTAGGAGAATTGCAGAGTTGGAGTCCCAAGCGAGATTCCTCAGCCAACGTGTGACAGACCTGTCTGAACCCAGCCCGTCCACACACCTCCAAGAGAGCTATCAGGCCACACCTGATATAGATGAAGTGCTGACCAAGTGGAAAGAGGAGAATCATTTGATTCTAGCTCAAGGACTGCCTCCTCTTCCACATGGGTTCAATCATCAGCTTCCCACTTCATCCCTTCTCAAGGAGGAACTTGTTCTGCAGGAGGCGAGTGAGGAGCAGAAGATCCAATCTGCAGTTTTCGAAGAGGTTGTCATGAGCGACAACGAAGAAGAAATCATCATCGATGCTCCTTGTGAAGACCTCGTTAGCAATAGAGAAGACACAGGGCATACATACATGCGGATGTTCCAGCAGTATGAGGAGGAACATAAGCATGGTGAGCTCTCTTCCCCTCTGTTTGATGAACTTCCTTGCTGTTTTGATGAGGACTACTATGCCAAGGAGCCTGAGTTGGAGGAGGATCAGGAAAATATCTTTGAACATCTAGAGACCCTGATCTTTGAGGAGGAAAAGGAGAGGTCTGTCTTCCTTAAAGAAAGCTTTGAAGAAGGAAGTTTTGAACAGAGAGGTGATATTCTATGAGATGAGCAATCGTTTTGTGATTTTACTTCAGACATCACAACAGTCACCCTTCTTCAAGAAGGCCAAGAGGAAGCAGAGGATGAGTCTGACAGGGTTTTCAACGAGGCAGAGGGAAACAAATCAAACCATGATGCATTACAGAGGGACTATGTAGATCAAAGGGCCTATGGTGATGAGCTAACAGCCACAGATTTCTTGGTGAAATGCACCAGCATGAAGGACCGGCATTCAACAAGCTTCCAAGAACAAACAGAGTACGTATATGTTGGAAGCATGTTTGAATTTGATCCACTTGAAGGCAGGCCAACCAAGGTGACAAGCAGGAGGAGCAGGTCACCAACTCTCCATTTCATTCAGCCACTTGTCTGGCACCATAAGTCTTCTTGTCAGAAAGGGGACTTAAGAGGTTTTCCTTTTGATCCAGGAGGGACGCAGATGTACCTGGTTAGTTGTACATAGTAGTTTGCTTTCATTTGTCTTTCCGGTTTCCCTAAGTGCAGTTTGCACAAGTAGTGTTTTTAGCCTTGTGTGTTTTCCTTTGTGTGTGGGGCAAACATGGATCTATTGGGGCTGTTGCTAACTTTCTTCAAAGCTGCATTCTGACTCTGTGCCCAATGGACTATAAGGCAACTGGTCTCTAAGCATAGCAGGCATGCTTCCCCTGGGAGTCGCCAATTTGTTGACCATTTTTGCCCAACAGGATAAAATCGGTCCCTTTCTTCCCTTGCTATTCGAAGCCAGTCAATTTCGGGTTGCACGAGTTCATCGAGCTTCGGGTCATCGCTCAAGTTCAATGCTTTGGTTCAATCGGCCTTGGTTCAACAAAGGCTCGGCACGCAGTGTTGAACCGTTGACCCGTTGAACCATTTTTGGTTCAATGGGTCAGTTCAACGGCTTGGTTCAAAGGAGCGTCCCAAAGCCGAAGGGCAGTTCTGGGTCCAAAAGCCCTTGCGGAGGGCAAGGGGCATTTCAAAGGCAGTCGAAAGTTTTCCAAGGGCGCAAAAAGGAAAAGGATTGAGACAATTCTCACAGACTTTTGTCCGCAGGAAAATTGTCCATGGAGAAAAAACCCGCAGAAAAGACCTGATGAAATTTGCCAAGGATGGTGACGTCCCAAAAACTGTCAATTTTAAGGAGACGGACTAGCCATTGGGTATTTAATTTCAAGGTGATGGCTGCGCGAACGTCAATTGTAAGACAGTGAAATAGCCGTTTGCTTTTGAATTGCCTGAAGCACCACCCATGGAAAGAGCCCAAGGAATGCAGCGACCTGCTAGAAGATCGCCCTCGAGGGCTGAAAAAGCAGGAAGAAGGCTGTGGTGGCCCGAATGAGTTGCTAAGAGCTATGTAAAACATGCCAAGTGACAGCGTCTGCGAAGAACCAAAAGAGTCCCAAGAGTTTTCTAAGGCAGCTAAAGGCTCTGTGGAAGCTGCCACGTGTTACTTTTCGCAGAACTCTCAAAATGCTTCCAAAGCCTCTAAGTTAAGCGAAAGGAGTAAGCGGAAGCCGCCGCGTGTCAACTTCCACGTGACTCTTAAAGGACCCTCTAAGTTAAGTGGATGCTGCCATGCATCCCATCATCAGCTCGGTGGAAGCCGCCACGTGTCAACATCTATGTTTCAAAGTGTCTTCTAAGTGCCCAAGCAACGGACTACGACACGTGTCAAAAGCAGATGCGCTCTCAGCTAAGAGCCAAAGGAGTAGCAGAAGGAGACAGAGGAGGCAAAGTAGTCGAGCGCAAAAATAGACAAATTGATCCAAGTGGTGCAGAAAAGTATCGGTTCAAGGAGTTATTCCAGTGGTTGACACAGTACCTACCATGCGATCATCAAGAGGTGCAAATAGTGAACGGTGCGACCCATTTTTCTTCATTTTGCATTGATGAGTAGACAAACGGCACGGCCCATAATTTTGAATAATGATAGGGGCTGACACAGCATTATCTTCAAGCGGCTTCCTCTTCCCAATGCTCAGAAGGCACATGGGTCACTTGTAAAAGGGCGCCAAAGCAGCCTCTTTCTTCCTCTATAATTGTAAAGCTTCTCATTTGAGAAGGATCCATTCTCTCAGCCTTAAGGCAAAACTCTGCCCAAAAATCTCTCGGGGCTTGTAAGGCAGAGCTCTGCCAGATTTTACCTTGAATCAAGACTTAGCATTTTTACCTCTATCTGGACTTGCACTTTAAAGTATATGTCTGTTTTCTTCTTTTGTGTTAAGTCATTGTCTTTCATGCTTTTCACAGATCGATTACAGCATGTCCAGTGCATTGTGAAGTCTCCTTTCTGTAGGTCTGCCAGAAGTGTCTACAGAAAGAATATAGGTGCCTGTGAATACGCTGTCAAAGTGTGTCCCAGAACACCTTTGCTAGTTCCTTCCTCCCTGTACTTCCACAGACCCCTAGCTGACTGTTGAAGAAGAGCTTCTGACTTCAGATGAAGTGTATGGGCGCTTCTTTTTGGTGAAAAGTGTATATTCGGGTTGGGTGGGTCAACCTTTTCTGGTGTATCACCTTTTCATTTTTTAGGCTTAGGTTCTGTTTTTTCAGCATCTCTCTCTCCTTTTTCATCCCCCCCCTTTTTTTTTCATTTTATTTGTTAGCAATAGGAGAAACCAGGGCCTAAAAGATACATCAGAGGGAGCTCGCCCTCATCTAGAGACTCTCCCCTCCAGCTTCGCCGGTCCCACAGGCGAGAGGGGAGTTTCCATTGTTGCGTGTGGAAAGGCAGGAGCTCGGCCTCCTGCCACGGGTGCAATCCACAGCGTCAACAGTACCCAAATGACAACCAACAAACATGCATAAGTTTTCTCTTGAAAGTTGCATTGGTTTATTCTCAAAATGATTTCTCTGGTCTACTATACTTTCCAGTACATGTTGGAAATTTGAGCAAGGACATTGTTGACAGCTTTGATATCAAGATACAAAAAGCAGTCTGAGGACTGAACAATTATCATTTCCATCTAGGGCAGCATGGAATTGTCATTGATGTCAAAGTTTAATGTCCTTGATGTCATTGAGATTGAAACTAATCATGTATTAATGCCAAAGGTTGAGTTGACTAGACCTATGGAGTAAATCGCATTTGTGAAGTGCTCTTACTCAGAAGAGGCAATCAGGATAATTCAAGAAGACTTGAGTTGAGCAGATTTGATTGAGAGAATTCTTTCGGGAAAGCGTTAAAGGCAATTCTTTCGGGAAAATTGACTAAGTCGTTGTCGGACAAATTGTCCGCAACAAAGTTTCCTAAGGAAATGAGTGCCACTTGGAATTCTTTTAGAGAAAGTGTCTTCAAGAATTCATTCAGAAAAATTGACCAGAACAAAAGTTCCGAAGGGATCTTTTTAGAAAGTCTGAAGGATAAGTGGACCATTCAAAGCTTCCAAAGGGATCTTTTCAAAAATTCCGAATGGTATGTGGACCGTTGCAAAAGTTTTGAAGGGCAAGTGGACCATTGCAAAAAGTCCGAAGGGTATCTTTTGAACGTTGCAAAGTGCATGTGGACACTTGCAGAAAAGCTGAAGGGTAGATTGCAAAAAGTCTGAAGTAATGGCTTGCGGACAAAAAGCCCGAAGAAAAGCCTTGCAGACAAGAAGTTCGAAGAAATGCCATGCAAACAAAAAGTCCAAAGAAATGCCTTGTGGACAAAAAATCCGAAGAAATGACGTGCGGACAAAAAGTTTGAGGAAATGATGCGGACAAAAAGTCCACAGAAAAGATTTTTGAAAGACATCTCCAATTAGAAGCCAATGACGATTTCTTTTGGAGAAATTGGAGGACACTTCAGGATGAAATAAACCCGGACCAAAAGTCCGCATAAATTGTCTTGAAATGCCCTTGAGAAAAAGCCTGCAACAAATTGTCCAAAGAGAAAGATCACTTGCAACTTTGTCAAAGATAAAGTGTGGAAGTCTTATAGGGCATTCTCAAAGGGACAAGGCATGCTAAAGATCAAGCTAATCTACAAGGATCAACGGTGCAAAAACATTACAAGAATGCCAAAGAAAATGAGATCAAGCCAACATGTCAAAGTTTAACGCTAAATAAAAAGGATAAATATCGAGAACATCGAGGATAATCTAAAGGAGCGGAAGCGAACCCATGGTATAGAAGGTAGCGAGATGCAAAAAGGTAAGAAAAGGAGCTCGATGGTTAATGGCAAAGCAAACTCAGATGATCCTCTGAGAGCACACGCATTTGACAAGTGTCAAAAAGTCATAAGGAAAGATCCGACAAAGAAAAGAACATGAACTTGGTGCGACAAAAGAATTTGAAAAAGCCCGCAATCAATGTCTTCTAATTGTCTGTATAAAAACAACTGGAACTAGTGATGAACTCGATATATATTCACAGAGCTCGAGATATTTCAATCAAAGTGATCGAAGAAACGGTGCCGTTAAGTGCAAATGCCAAAGACAGTAAAGAAATTTGAACATTGCCGTTT
Source organism: Torreya grandis (assembly GCA_037957365.1). Taxonomy (NCBI): domain Eukaryota; kingdom Viridiplantae; phylum Streptophyta; class Pinopsida; order Cupressales; family Taxaceae; genus Torreya; species Torreya grandis. The sequence goes on along the minus strand of JARHVA010000446.1, from coordinate 3,401,902 downwards.
GAAGTGTGAATCGAGACACGAAGTCAGAGTCACATTAAATCCAGACCAGAAGTGATGGAGGAAGCAGTGCAGTTAAGTGCAGTAGAAGTGCAAATGCCAAAGACAGTAAAAAAAAATTTGAACATTGTCGAGTGAAGCATGAATTGAGACACAAAGTCAAAGTCGCATTAAATACAGATCAAAAGGTTAAACTGGTTTAAGTTCAGTTGAAGTGTGAACACTTTACAGAGAGAACCCTAAGATGCATCTATCTATATATGCTACAAACAAATCATTTGAACGGTGTTGTCTTTCTATTGCTGCTACAATAATAATTATAGTGTTAACTCAAAATTGTCGAGAGAGAAAATACGCAGATAGCGTGAAAGGGGCAAAGAAAATAAGGTGTGTCAAAGTAGAAGATATCTAGACACAAAGAGATAAAGGCAGAGAAACTGAGAATACACAAACCAAGGCGCTATTATAGACTAGACTTGTAACATAAAAGTGTACACGGTTCATTCCGAATCTCTTCTATATTTTTGAAGTTGCAACTTCATTTCTCTGATAGGTTGGTGCCATCAGAAAAACTGAGTTGGTGATCAGTTAGGAAGTTGACGCTTCCTTCGAGTGGGTGCTCGTGAATGTAACTAGTGAGGTTTGTCTGTGAGACCTTTTTTCTGTGAGGTTGGATTATAACAGTAGCTTCTAGTAGCGTTTCTCACCATGGTTTTTCCCTTTGGGTTTTCACGTTAAAATCTGGTGTTGAGCATTCTTGTGTGTGTGTGTGATCTGTTCTATTTTTTACTTTGCATATACTTTGAGTATCTTCTTTAAAATTTCTAAGAACCAGGGTTTAGCTCATCTATTGATTCACCCCCCCTCTCAGTAGATAGTGTGTTCAACAATTGGTATCAGAGCGCAAGTTCCTTAGGAGAAGCTTAATCAACGCAGGTAGATCGTGGTTGGTGAACACAATGCCCTGTCAAGAAAGATCTTCATTAAACAAGGCTCCTCTGTTCGATGGGTCTAACTATGCTTTATAGAGCATAAGAATAATAGCATATTTGTCTTTCCTAGGGTTTGATGTATGGATGTCAGTGGTAAATGGTTACACAGCTCTTGCTGTAACTCTTGCTGATCAGACAGCTAAAAAGTCTTATGAAAACAACGCCAAAGACAAAAATGCTATTCTTTGTGGATTGTCAAACTCTGAGTTTGTCAAAGTTATGCACTGTCAAAGTGCAAAAGACATTTGGAATAAATTGAAAGGTATCTATGGAGATGTTAAAGTGAAACAGGCCAAGCTGCAAACACACAAAGGATAGTTTGAAAGCTTGAAAATGAATGAAGAAGAGAAGATAGCGGACTACCTCCTCAGAGTAGATGAGATAGTCAATGTCATAAGAGGACTTGGAGAAACAATAGAAGAATCGACTGTTGTCAAAAAGGTTCTGAGATCCCTTCCATCAAGATATGACTCCAAAATTTTGGCCATTGAAGAAGCGAGAGATTTGGACAAGCTTACCATTGATGAACTACATAGAACGTTCATAGCCTATGAAATGAGGATGGAAGAGACAGACACAATCAAGAGAGAAGCAACCTTCAAAGTAGTAAAATCTGCAAAAGAAGAAACCTTTGTGCTTGATTCTGAGGAGATTAATGGTGAAGAAGCAAATTTTGTTAGAACACTGAAGAGAGGATCAGGTAAGTATAAAGAAAAACTTTCATTCAAATGTTTTAACTGTGGCAAGGTAGGACACTTCGCTGTAAAATGTCCATTTAATAAGGACAACGTCGAGCAAGTTGAAAATGTCAAAAAGGTAGAACCGCATTCTGCTAAAAAGAAAAAATTATTCAAGAACAAAAAGGGGTTATATATAAAAGAAAAAAGTGACTCAGTAGGAGAAAGTAACAGTGACAACTCTGATGATGAGAATGACTATGATTTTCTCGCTGAGGGAAATGAGTTCCTATTTATGGCAGAAGAAATCACTTCCTTGAATCAAGAACAAAATGAATATGAAGATTGTGATAAAGGAGAAGAAGGTGAGATTGATCTTGAAGGTGAGCTAGTGTGTGCTCTTGAAGAAATAAAAAATCTAAGAAAAAAAATCTCAACGCAGAATAAGTATGAGGAGCTTGAAAAGGCTAACCAAATGATTGTAACACTAAAAACTCAAGTTGAGGAAGCCAACAAAATAGTAAAAGTCGTCAAACTGGATCTCCAGTCAAAATCCAACGAATGCATGAGACTTGAAGCAGTAGTATCCTTAAGGAAAGAACTTGAGAAGGTAAGAGACCATATAAGCAAAAACTTAAAGCTAACGGAAGGATCAAAAGCTCTTAGTGAATTGATCAGTGCGCAAAAGCCTTCAAATGAAAAGTCAGGTCTTGGATACGATAAAGAATAAGGATCCTCAGCATGTACATCAATGAACTTGTATGATAACTTCAAGAAAGGAGAAGCAAAAGCTATGAATAAAAGAGAAGCAACAAAGGCAAACACCAAAAAGGACAAAGACTAATCCAAGGAAAGATGCAAAAGGATTTTTCAAAGTGACAGATCTGAAAAACTAGAAAGGTAAAAGTGTTCGATATACTACATCAGAAAATAATATGACTAGGTACGCTTCTTCCTTTTATGGTTATTGTTATAGCTGTAATCAGTTTGGTCATAGCGCTGTTAATTGTAGTCTTTCCTACTAAAAAATTTAATTTTGCTAGTAGAAATTCATTTGCTCATTTGATAGATTCAAATTTAATATGTTACAATTGCAATAATTCTGGACATATAACTAAGTATTGTAGGGTTAACATTGCAATGACAAGAAAGTACAGCTTAGGCAAAGACAAGTTTTTAAATAAGAATAGAGTTTCAAAGACCACTTTTAAAGAGAAGAGAAAGGCAAATGAGAAACCCAAAAGGATGTGGAAGGTGAAAGATCAATCTTTGATTGCTCAAATGGCACTCCATGCCAAAGAGAAAAACTTGTGAGTCATAGACAGCAGTTGCTGAAAGCATATGACTAGGGATAAGAACAAATGCACCAGTTTAAGCAGATGCAAGGAAAAGACTACCAGTCTGGGTGATAACACTACAGTCAGAATAAGAGGCAAAAGAACCTTGTACATAGATGGCAAGATTCCTACACATGACGTCTTGTACGTTAAAGGACTTAAACATAATCTGTTGAGTGTAAGTCATATGTGTGATAATGGTTATGAAGTCACATTTAATGCTGAAGGTTGTAAATTGAAAAGTGCTGGAAAAACCATTGCACAAGAAAGAAGTGAAAGCAACAAATACAACTTGATTGAAGAAAATGATGCAAGTTGTCTCATGGAAAAAGTCGATGAGAGCTGGTTATGGCATAAAAGAATGGGTCACGTCAACTTCGACAATCTAGTCAAAGTAAGCTCTAACAAGTGTGTTCGACATATGCCCAAAATTGTCAAATTTGCAAATGTCACATGCAGAGCGTGCCAACTAGGAAAGTAGACAAAGGTTAGATTTGAAACAAAAGAATACACGACCTCAAAACCCCTACAAGTAGTTCATACAGATTTATGTGGTCCTACTAGGACAAAAGGATCGAAAGGTGTATACTACATTATGCTATTTGTAGATGACTTCTCAAGGATGACATAGGTAACTCTCTTGAAAGATAAATCACAAGCTTTTGACAGATTCAAGATCTTCAGGGCCATGGTTGAGAATGAAATGGGAAGAAAAAACAAGTGTCTAAAATCAGACAAAGGTGGAGAATTCACTTCCAAAGAGTTTGTAGAATATTGTGAGAAGCATGGAATTAGGAGACACTACTCTGCGACACGTACTCCACAGCAAAATGGAGTTGTAGAAAGAAAAAATAGAACTGTGAAGGAGATGGCAAGAACAATGCTGAAAGAGGCAAAACTCCCTGATAGATATGGAAAGAGGTAGTTCAAACAACAATATATATCCTAAATAGAGTTCAACTTAGTGTAATGAGCGATAAAACCCCATATGAACTATGGTTTGGAAAACTTGCATCCGTGAAATATTTCGGAGTGTTTGGAAGCAAGTGTTACATTAGAAGAAAAGAGCCCAAACTGAGAAGTTTTGAGTCAAGATGTGATGAAGGAATTTTTCTTGGATACTCCACTCACAACAAAGCCTATGTGTGCTACAACAAATGGCTGCATAAAATAGTTGAAAGCATCAACATAAAGGTAACAGAAGGATTCAAACAAGTTGAACCAAATGAGGAGATCAAAATTAAAGAATCAGGAGCAGAAAATGAAGTAAAAGATAGTGAAGAGGAGGAAGAAAAGAGCAAAAAGACACCTGTAAGGTTTGTTCAAAAGGAACATCCCAAAGAGCAAATAATTGGAAACAAAGATGAAGGTGTTCCGACTAGGAGAAGAGCTATAATAAACAAAGAGCAAGTAAACTTTGCTCTACTTTCAGAAATTCAGTCTAAGACCTTCAATGAAGCCAACAAAGATGAAAACTAGGTAACAGCCATGGAAGAACTCAACCAAATTGAAAAGAATAAAACTTGGGAACTAGTTCCTAGACCCTCGAACAAGAATGTAATAGGAACTAAGTGGGTTTATAGAAACAAACTCAATGACGATGGAGCAGTGATAAGAAACAAAGCTAGATTGGTGTGCAAAGGATATGCACAAGTAGAAGGCATAAATTTCGAAAAAACATTTGCTCCTGTGGCAAGACCGGAAGCTATTAGAATGTTCTTGGCATTCTCTGTTCACAAGAAATTCAAAGTGTATCAAATGGATGTGAAGTCAACATTCCTAAATGGGAACTTAGAAGAAGAGGTGTACATTGAACAACCAGAAGGATTTCAGTTAACAGAGGAAGACAATTATGTGTACAAACTAAAGAAAGCTTTGTATGGTCTGAAACAGGCACCAAGAGCATGGTATTCACAATTGGATCAATACCTGCAATGACAAGGTTTCAGAAAAGGGTGCACAGACAAGAATCTGTACTTTAAATCAAAGGGTGAGCATACGCTGATTGTTGTTGTATATGTGGATGATATTATCTTTGGAGGTGGTGATAGTAACATGTGCAAAAAATTTGCCATGCAAATGCAAAATGAGTTTGAAATGTCACTGCTGGGAGAACTCTCCTTTGGTTTACAAATTACACAAATTAATGAAGGAATATTCATATCTCAAGCAAAGTACGCAAGGGAGATGTTCAAATAAATTTGGAATGGAGGACAACAAACTAGTTGGTACTCCTATGATGACTGGCTACAAGCTAAGCAAGGAAGACGGGTCACCTGATGTAAATAATACGCTATATAGATCAATGATTGGTACCCTGCTATATCTAACAACATCAAGACCAGACATCATGCAAGCAATATGCATGGTTGCACGGTATCAAGCAGCCCCCAAAGAATCACATGTTAATGCTGTAAAAAGAATTTTCAGGTACAACAAGAGCATAATAGAGTTTGGGTTGTGGTACCCGACTAGCGAGGATCTTACTTTGGTTGCATATATTGATGCTGATTGGATAGGAAGTGTGGATGACAGAAAAAGCACAAGTGGTGGTGTATTCTTTCTAGATAATAGACTTGTGGATTGGCTAAGCAAGAAGCAAGAATCGATTACGCTCTCTACAACTGAAGCAGAGTATGTCGTAGCAGTTGCTTGCTGCACTCAAGTCTTATGGATGAAGCAAACTCTCAAGGACATAAAGGTAGAATATCAAGCACCTATCTCTATTTATTGTGATAATTCAAGTGCCATAAATCTATCCAAAAATTCAGTGATGCATTCCAGAACCAAGCATATCACCATAAAATATCATTTTTTGAGAGAAAAAATAGCAAGTCAAGAGGTCACAATGGAATATGTGCCAACCAAGGATCAGATTGCAGATATCTTTACCAAGCCTCTTTCCAAAGAGTAATTCGAGTATCTGAGAGAGAAGTTGAGAGTTGTAGCTCCCACCCCATATCACTAGGCTCTTGTGATAGGTTAGAAGTCTAGGGGGAGCATTGCAGGCATCTTATTAAGCTCTTGGATTAAGAGTAAAGGCAATCTGCTATGTACCTTACACATCGTTTGTCATCTGATGTTAAGGAACATATTAAAGTATGTTGGATCTAGATTTCTATGCTCATCTATTATTGATTGGTCTTTCAGACCAATGCTATATCTAGGATCGATTGAAACATATGAAAGCTCAGAGAATAATAGGAACAGTTCAAGTCGGTGTACATTATCCAAGGGGGAGTCTTTTTCATAATGCTCTATCCAAACAGGTCCAAGGATCATAACAACTCAGCAACAGTGTGTCTTATTGGTTTAGCAAACACTCTTTGTCATTAACGCAAAAGGAGAGAAATCAGAATAAGAGCAAGCAAGCAGAATGCGAAGGGACTTTTGAGGATGTCTTTGCTCATTGAGGATATTTTACCATCAATGACAAAGGAGGAGATTGTTGGAAATTTGAGCAAGGAGACAATTGATAGCTTTGATATCAAGATACAGAAAGCAGTCTGAGGACTGAACAATTATCATTTCCATCTAGGGTAGCATGGAATTGTAATTAATGTCAAAGGTTAATGTCCTTGATGTCATTGAGATTGAAACTGATCATGCATTAATGCCAAAGGTTGAATTGAGCAAACCTGTGGATTAAATCGCGTTTGTGAAGTGCTCTTACTCAAAAGAGGCAATCGGGATAAGTCAAGAAGACTTGAGTTGAGCAGATTTGATTGAGGGAATTTTTTCGGAAATATTGGTGAAGACAATTTTCTCGAAGAAACTGCCCACAACTAATAAAGGAATTCTTTTGGGAAAATATTAAAGGTAATTCTTTCGAGAACATGTTAAAGGCAATTATTTCGGAAAAATTGACTAAGTCGTTGTCGGAAAAATTGTCCGCAACAAAGTTTTCTAAGGAAATGAGTGCCACGTGGAATTCTTTCAGAGAAAGTGTCTTGGAGAATTCATTCAGAAAAATTGACCTGAACAAAAGTTCCAAAGGGATTTGTTCAGAAAGTCCGAAGGGTAAGTGGACTGTTCAAAGCTTCCGAAGGGATTTGTTCAAAAATGCCGAAGGGTATGTGGATAGTTGCAAAAGTTTCGAAGGGCAAGTGGACCTTTTCAAAAAGTTCTAAGGGCAAATGGACCATTGCAAAAATTCCGAAGGGTATCTTTTGAACGTTGTAAAAGGCATGTGGACACTTGCAGAAAAGCCGAAGGGTAGATTGAAAAAAGTTCGAAGGTTATTTTTTGAATGTTGCAAAGGGCATGTGGACACTTGTAGAAAAGCTGAAGGGTAGTTTGCAAAAAGTCCGAAGTAATGGCCTGCAGACAAAAACCCTGAAGAAATGCCTTGCAGACAAAAAGTTTGAAGAAATGCCTCGCGGACAAAAAGTCCAAAAAAATGCCTTGTGGACAAAAAGTCCGAAAAAATGATGCGCGAACAAAAAGTTCGAGAAAATGATGCAAACAGAAAGTTTGAAGAAAAGATTTCCGAAGGACATCTCCAATTAGAAGCCAATGACGATTTCTTTGGGAGAAATTGGAGGACACTTGCGGATGAAATAAACCTGGACAAAAAGTCCACGGAAATTGTTTTGAAATGCCCTTGACAAAAAGCCCACAACAAATTGTTCGAAGAGAAAGATCACTTGCAACTTTGCCGAAGATAAAGTGTGGAAGTCTTATAGGGCATTCTCAAAGGGACAAGGCATGTTAAAGATCAAGCAAGTATACAAGGATCAACTGTGCAAAAGCATTACAAGAATGCTGAAGAAAATGAGATCATGCCAACATGCCGAAGTTTAACGCTAAATACAAAGGATAAATATCGAGCATATCAAGGATAATCTAAAGGAGCGGAAGTGAACTCATGGTATAGAAAGCAACGAGATGCAAAAAGAGAAGAAAAGGAGCTCGATGGTTAATGGCAAAGCAAACTCAGATGATCCTCCGAGAGCACGCACATTTGACAAGTGTCAAAAGGTCATAAGGAAAGATCCAACAAAGAAAAGAACGTGAACTTGGCACGAAAAAAGAATTTGAAAAAGCCCACAATCAATGTCTTCCAACTGTCTGCATAGGAACAATTGGAACTGGTGATGAACTCAATATATCTTCACGAAGTTCGAGATATTTCAATCAAAGTAATCGAGGAAGCGGCGTAGTTAAGTGCAAATGCCAAAGACAATAAAGAAATTTGAACATTGTCGTTTGAAGCATGAATAGAGACACAATGTCAGAGTCACATTAAATGCAAACCAAAAGTGATCAAGGAAGTGGCACAGTTAAGTGCAGTAGAAGTGCAGATGCCAAAGACAATAAAAAAAATATTGAACATTGTCGAGTGAAGCATGAATCGAGACACAAAGTCAAAGTCGCATTGAATACAAATCAAAAGGTTGAACCGGTTAATTCAGTTTAAGTGTGAACACTTTACAGAGAGACAACCCTAAGATGCATCTATCTATATATGCTACGAACAGATCATTTGAACGGCGTTGTCTTTCCACTATTGCTGCAATAATAATTAGAGTGTTAACTCAAAATTGTCGAGAGAGGAAATATGCAGACAACGTGAAAGGGGCAAAGCAAATATGGTGTGTCAAAGTAGAAGAGATCTAAAGACAAAGATATAAAGGCAGAGAAACCGAGAAGACACACCTAAGATGCAGTTACAGACTAAACTTGTCACAGAAAAGTGTATAAGATTCATTCCGAATCTCTTCTATATTTTTGAAGTTGCAGCTTCATTTCTCTGATAGGTTGGTGCCATCAGAAAAACTGAGTTGGTGCTGAGTTAGGAAGTTGACGCTTCTTTAGAGTGGGTGCTCTTAAATGTAACCAGTGAGGTTTGTCTGTGAGACCTTTTTTCTGTGAGGCTGGATTAGAACAATAGCTTCTAGCAGCTTTTCTCACCGTGGCTTTTCCCTTTGGGTTTCCACGTTAAAATCTGGTGTTGAGCATTCTTGTGTGTGTGTGTGATATCTATTATGTTTTTTACTTTGCATATATTTTGAGTATCTTGTTTAAAAGTTATAAGAACCAGGATTTAGCTCATCCACTGATTCATACCCCCTCTCAGTAGATAGTGTGTTCAAAAATTGGTATCTGAGCGTAGGTTCCTTATGAGAAGCTTAATTGGCTCAAGTAGATTGTGCTTGGTGAACACAATGGCCTGCCAAGAAGGATTTTCATCAAACAAGGCTCCTCTGTTCGATAGGTCTAACTATGCTTTTTGGAGCATAAGAATGGAAGCAAATTTGTCTTCCCTAGGATTTGATGTATGGATGTCAGTGGTAAATGGTTACACAGCTCCTGTTGTAACTCCTGCTGATCAGGCGGCCAAAAAGGCTTATGAATGCTATTCTCTGTGGGTTGTCAAACAATGCCAAAGCCAAGAATGCTATTCTCTGTGGGTTGTCAAACTCTGAGTTTGTCAAAGTTATGCACTGTCAGAGTGCAAAAAAATCTGGAATAAATTGAAAGGTATCTATGAAAGAAATGTTAAAGTGAAACAGACCAAGATGAAAACGCACAAAGGACAGTTTCAAACCCTGAAAATGAATGAAGAGAAGATAGCGGACTATCTCCTCAGAGTAGATGAGATAGTCAATGCCATAAGAGGACTTGGAGAAACAATAGAAGAATCGACTGTTGTCAAGAAGGTTCTAAGATCCCTTCCATCAAGATGACTCCAAAATTTCAGCCATGGAAGAAGCGAGAGATTTGGACAAGTTTACCATGGATGAACTACATGGAACGTTCACATCCTACGAAATGAGGATGGGAGAGACAGACACAGTCAAGAGAGAAGCAGCGTTCAAAGTAGTAAAATCTGCAAAAGAAGAAACCTCTGTGCTCGATTCTGAGGAAATTGATGGTGAAGAAGCAAATTTTGTCAGAAGACTAAAGAGAGGATTAGAGAAGTATAAAGGAAAACTTCCATTCAAATGTTTTAACTGTGGCAAGGTAGGACACTTCGCTGCAAAATGTCCATTCAATAAGGACAATGTTGAGCAAGTTGAAAATGTCAAAAAGGTAAAACCACATTCTGCTAAAAAGAAAAACTTCTTCAAGAACAAAAAAGGGTTATATATAACAGAAGAAAGTGACTCAGTAGGAGAAAGTAACAGTGATAGCTCTGACGATGAGAATGATTGTGCCTTTCTAGCTGAGGGAAATGAGTTCCTATTTATGGAAGAAGAAATCACTTCCTTGAATCAAGAACAAAATGAATATGAAGATTGTGATGAAGGAAAAGAAGGTGAGATTGATCTTGAAGGTGAGTTGGTGTGTGCTCTTGAAGAAATCGAAAATCTGAAAAAAAAACCTCAATGCAGAATAAGCATGAGAAGGAGCTTGAAAAGGCTAACCAAATGATTGTAACGCTAAAAGCTCAAGTTCAGGAAGCCAACAAAATAGTAAAAGTCGTCAAAATGGATCTCTAGTCAAAATCCAACGAATGCATGAGACTTGAAGCAGAAGTAGTATCCTTAAGGAAAGAACTTGAGAAGGCAAGAGACCATATAAGCAAAAGCTTAAAGCTGACGAAAGGATCAGAAGCTCTTAATGAACTGAACAATGTGCAAAAGCCTTCAAATGAAAAATTAGGTCTTGGATACGATAAAGAAAAAGGATACTTAGCGTGTACATCAATGAACTTGTATGATAACTTCAAGAGAGAAGCAAAAGCTATCAACAACAGAGAAGCCACGAAGGCAAAGACCAGAAAGGACATAAAGACTAATCCAAGGAAAGATGCAAAAGGATTCTTCAAAGTGGCAGATTTAAAAACGCAGAAAGGTAAAAGTTTTCAGTATACTGCATCAAAAAATGATATGACCAAGTATGCTCATTCCTTTTATGGTTATTGTTATAGATGTAATCAGTTTGATCATAGGGCTATTAATTGTAGAGTCTTTCCTACTAAAAGATTTAATTTTGCTAGTAAAAATTCATTTGCTCCTTTGATAGATTCAAATTTAATATGTGACAATTGCAATAATTCTGGACATATGGCTAAGTATTGTAGAGCTAACAATGCAATGCCAAGAAAGTACAACTTAGGCAAAGAAATGTTTTTAAATGAGGATAATGTTTCAAAGACCACTTTTAAAGAGAAAAGAAAGTCAAATGAGAAACCCAAAAGGATGTGGAAGGTGAAAGATCAATCCTTGATTGCTCAAATGGCACTCCATGCCAAAGAGCAAAACTTGTGGGTTATAAACAATGGTTGCTCAAAGCATATGACTGGAGACAAGAGCAAATTCACCAGTTTAAGTAGATGCAAAAAAGGGACTGTTAGTCTGGGTGATAACACTGCAGTCAGAATAAGAGGCAAAGGAACCTTGCACATAGATGGCAAGCTTCCTATACATGACATGTTGTACATTAAAGAACTTAAACATAATCTGTTAAGTGTAAGTCAAATGTGTGATAATGGTTATGAAGTCACATTTAATGTTGAAAGTTGTAAATTGAAAAGAGCTGAAAAAACCATTGCACAAAGAACTGAAAACAACATATACAACCTAATTGAAGAAAATGATGCAAGTTGTCTCATGGGAAAAGTCGATGAGAGCTGGTTATGACATAAAAGAATGGGTCACGTCAACTTCGACAATCTAGTCAAAGTAAGCTCTAACAAGTGTGTTAGACATATGCCCAAAATTGTCAAACCTACAGACGTCACATGCAGAGCGTGCCAACTAGGAAAGTAGACAAGGGTTAGATTTGAAATTAAAAAATACATGACCTCAAAACCCCTACAAGTAGTTCATACAGATTTATGTGGTCCTACTAAGACAAAAGGATCGAAAGGTGTATACTACTTTATGCTATTTGTAGATGACTTCTCAAGGATGACATGGGTAACTCTCTTAAAGAATAAATCACAAGCTTTTGAGAGATTCAAGATCTTCAGGGCCATAGTTGAGAATGAAATAAGAAGAAAAATCAAGTGTCTAAGATCAGATAAAGGTGGAGAATTCACCTCCAATGAGTTTGTAGAATATTGTGAGAAGCATGGAATTAAGAGATAATACTTTGCGACACGCACTCCACAGCAAAATGAAGTTGTAGAAAGAAAAAACAAAATTGTGAAGGAGATGGTCAGAACAATGCTAAAAGAGACAATTTCCTGATAGATATTGGAAAGAGGCAGTTCAAACAACAAAATATATGCTAAACAGAGTTCAACTCAGGGTAAAGAGCGATAAAACCCCATATGAATTGTGGTTTGGAAAACCTGTACCCGTAAAATATTTCAGTGTTTGGAAGCAAGTGCTACATCAGAAGAAAAGAGACCAAACTGGAAAATTTCGAGTCAAGATGTGATGAAGGAATTTTTCTTGGATACTCCACTCACAACAAAGCTTATGTGTGTTACAAGAGACGACTGCATAAAATAGTTGAAAGCATCAACATAAAGGTAGAAGAAAGATTCAAACAAGTTGAGCCAAATGAGGAGATTAGAATTGAAGAATCAGAAGAAGCAGAAAATGAAGTAGAAGATAGTGAAGAGGAGGAAGAAAAGAGCAAAAAGGCCCTTATAAGGTTTGTTCAAAAGGAACATCCCAAGGAGCAAATAATTGGCAATATAGATGAGGGTGTTCAGATGAGGAGAAGAGCTGTAATAAACAAGGAGCAAGTAAATTTTGCTCTACTTTCAAAAATTGAGTCTAAGACCTTCAATGAAGCTAGCAGAGATGAAAACTAGGTAACAGCCATGGAAGAAGAACTCAACCAAATTGAAAAGAATAAAACCTGGGAACTAGTTCCTAGACCTTCGAACAAGAATGTAATAGGAACTAAGTGGGTTTACAAAAATAAACCTAGTGAAGATGGAGCAGTCATAAGAAACAAAGCTAGACTGGTGTGCAAAGGATACGCACAAGTAGAAGGTATAGATTTTGAAGAAACATTTGCTCCTGTGGCAAGACTGGATGCTATTAGAATGTTCTTGACATTCTCTGTTTACAAGAAATTCAAAGTGTATTAAATGGATGTGAAGTCAGCATTCCTAAACGGGAACTTAAAAGAAGAGGTGTACATTGAACAACTAGAAGGATTTCAATTATTAGAGGAAGAAAATTATGTGTGCAAACTAAAGAAAGCTCTGTATGGTCTGAAACAAGTACCAAAAGCATGGTATTCACGATTAGATCAATACTTGCAACGACAAGGTTTTAGAAAAGGGTCCACAGACAACAATCTGTACTTTAAATTAGAAGGTGAGCGTATGCTGATTGTTGTTGTATATATGGATGATATTATCTTTGGAGGTGGTGATAGTAACATGTGTAAAGAATTTGTCACGCAAATGCATGAGTTTGAAATGTCAATGCTGGAAGAACTCTCCTTCCTTGGTTTACAAATTACACAAACTAATGAAGAGATATTCATATCTCAAGCAAAGTATGCAAGAGAGATGCTCAAGAAAATTTGGAATGGAGGACAGCAAACCAGTTGGTACTCCCATGATGACTGGCTGCAAGCTAAGCAAGGAAGATGGGTCTCCTAATGTAAATAATACGCTATATAGATCAATGATTGGTACTCTGTTGTATCTAATAGAATCAAGCCCAGACATCATGTAAGCAGTATGCATGGTTGCACGGTATAAAGCAGCCCCCAAAGAATCACATGTTAATGCTGTAAAAAGAATTTTTAGGTACATCAAGAGCACAATAGAGTTTGGGTTATGGTACCCAACTAGCGAGAATCTTACTTTGGTTACATATACCGATGCTGATTGGGTAGGAAGTGTGGATGACAGAAAAAGCACAAGTGGTGGTGCATTCTTTCTGGGTAACAAACTTGTGTCTTGGCTAAGCAAGAAGCAAGAATCGATTACGCTCTCTATAGCTGAAGCAGAGTATGTCGCAGCAGCTGTTTGCTGCACTCAAGTCTTATGGATTAAACAAACTCTCAAGGACATAAACGTAGAATATCAAGCACCTATCTCTATTATTGTGATAATTCAAGTGCCATAAATCTATCCAAAAATTCAGTGATGCATTCCAGAACCAAGCATATCTCCATAAAATATCATTTTTTGAGATAAAAAGTAGCAAGTCAGGAGGTCACAATAGAATATGTGCCAACCAAAGATCAGATTGTAGATATCTTTACCAAGCCTCTTCTCAAAGAGCAATTCGAGTATCTGAGAAGTTGGGAGTTGTAGCTCCCACCCCATTTCACTAGCCTCTTGTGATAGGTTAGTAGTCCAGGGGGAGCATTGCAGGCATCTTATTAAGCTCCTCGATTAAGAGTAAAGGCAATCTGCTATGTACCTTACACATCATTTGTCATCTGATGTTAAGGAACATACTAAGGTATGTTGGATCTAGATTTCTATGCTCATCTATTATTAATTGGTCTTTCAGACCAAAGCTATATCCAGGATCGGTTGAAACATATGAAAACTCGGAGAATTATAGGAACAGTTCAAGTCGGTGTGCATTATCCAAGGGGGAGTCTTTTTCATAATGCTCTATCCAAACAGGTCCAAGGATCAGAATAGCTTAGCAACAGTGTGCCTTATTGGTTCAACAAACACTCTGTCATTAATCTCAAAGGGGGAGAAATTAGAATAAGAGCAAGCAAGCAGAATGCAAAGGGACTTTTGAGGATGTCTTTGCTCATTTAAGATGTTTTGCCATCAATGACAAAGGGGGAGATTGTTGGAAATTTGAGCAAGGAGATAGTTGACAACCTTGATATCAAGATACTAAAAGCAGTCTGAGGAACGAATAGTTATCATTTCCATCTAGGGCAGCATGGAATTGTCATTGATGTCAAAGGTTAATGTCCTTGATGTCATTGAGATTGAAACTGATCATGCATTAATGCCAAAGGTTGAGTTGAGCAGACCTGTGGAGTAAATCGTGTTTGTGAAGTGCTCTTACTTAGAAAAGGCAATCAGGATAAGTCAAGAAGACTTGAGTTGAGCAGATTTGATTGAGGGAATTCTTTCGGAAATATTGGTAAAGACAATTTTCTCGGACAAATTGCCCGCAGCTAATAAGGGAATTCTTTCTTAAAAATGTTAAAGACAATTCTTTCGAAAAAATTTTAAAGGCAATTCTTTCGGGAAAATTGACTAAGTCATTGGACAAATTGTCCGCAACAAAGTTTCCTTAGGAAATGAGTGCCACTTGGAATTCTTTTGGAGAAAGTATCTTGGAGAGTTTGTTCGGAAAAATTGTCCCGAACAAAAGTTCTGAAGAGATCTGTTCAAAAAGTTTGAAGGGTAAGTGGACCATTCAAAGCTTTCGAAGGGATCTTTTCAAAAATGCCGAAGGGTATGTGGACCGTTGCAAAAGTTCTGAAGGGCAAGTTTACCTTTTCAAAAAGTTCAAAGGGCAAGTGGACCATTGCAAAAAGTCCGAAGAGTATCTTTTGAACGTTGCAAAGGACATGTGGACACTTGCAGAAAAATCGAAGGGTAGATTGCAAAAAGTTTGAAGGGTATCTTTTGAACGTTGGAAAGGGCATGTGGACACTTGTAGAAAAGTCAAATGGTAGATTGCAAAAAGTCTGAAGTAATGGCCTGCAGACAAAAAGCCCAAAGAAAAGCCTTGCAGATAAAAAGCCCAAAGAAATGCCTCGTGGACAAAAAGTCCGAAGATATGCCTTGTAGACAGCTCTGAAGAAATGCCTCGCAGACAAAAATTCTGAGGAAATGACGCGGACAAAAAGTCTGAAGAAAAGATTTCCTAAGGACATCTCAATTAGAAGCCAATGACGATTTCTTTCGGAGAAATTGGAAGATGCTTCAGGATGAAATAAACCTGGACAAAAAGTCCATGGAAATTGTTTCGAAATGCCCTTGACAAAAAGCCCGCAACAAATTGTCCGACGAGAAAGATCACTTGCAACTTTGTCAAAGATAAAGTGTGGAAGTCTTATAGGGCATTCTCAAAGGGACAAGGCATGTTAAAGATCGAGCAAGTCTACAAGGATTAACGGTGCAAAAGCATTACAAGAATGCCAAAGAAAATGAGATCACGCCAACATGCCGAAGTTTAACGCTAAATACAAAGGATAAAGATCGAGCATATCAAGGATAATCTAAAGGAGCAGAAGCGAACCCATGGTATAGAAAGTAGCAAGATGCAAAAAGGGAAGAAAAGGAGCTCGATGGTTAATGGCAAAGCAAACTCAGATGATCCTCCGAGAGCACGTGCATTTGATAAGTGTCAAAATTTCATAAGGAAAGATCTAACAAAGAAAAGAACGTGAGCTTGGCGCGACAAAAGAATTTGAAAAAGCCCACAATAAATTTCTTCCAACTGTCTGTATAGGAACAACTGGAACTGGTGATGAACTCGATATATCTTCACGAAGCTCGAGATATTTCAATCGAAGTGATCGAGGAAGCGGCGCAGTTAAGTGCAGATGCCAAAGACAGTAAAGAAATTTGAATGTTGTTGTTTGAAGCATGAATCGAGACACGAAGTCAGAGTCACATTAAATGCAAACCAGAAGTGACTGAGGAAGTGACGTAGTTAAGTGCAGTAGAAGTGCAAATGCCAAAGACAGTAAAGAAAAGTTTGAACGTTGCCGAGTGAAGCATGAATCGAGACACAAAGTCAAAGTCGCATTGAATACAGATCAAAAGGTTGAACCGGTTAAGTTCAGTTGAAGTGTGAACACTTTACAGAGAGACAACCCTAAGATGTATCTGTCTATATATGCTATGAACAGATCATTTGAATGGTGTTGTCTTTCTACTGCTGCTACACTAATAATTAGAGTGTTAACCCAAAATTGTCGAGAGAGGACATATGTAGACAGCGTGAAAAGGGCAAAGAAAATAAGGTGTGTCAAAGTATAAGATATCCAAACACAAAGAGATAAAGGCAGAGAAGCCGAGAAGACACACAACTAAGGCATAGTTACAGACTACAGTTGTAACATAAAAGTGTACAAGATTCATTCCGAATCTCTTCTGTATTTTTGAAGTTGCAGCTCCATTTCTATGATAGGTTGGTGCCATCAGAAAAACTGAGTTGGTGCTCAATGAAGAAGTTGACGCTTCCTTAGAGTGGGCGCTGTTGAATGTAACCAGTGAGGTTTGTCTGTGAGACCTTTTTCTATGAGGTTGGATTAGAACAGTAGCTTCTAGCAACTTTTCTCACCGTGGTTTTTCCCCCTAGTTTTCCATGTTAAAATCTGGTGTTGAGCATTCTTGTGTGTGTGTGATCTCTGTTTTGTTCTTTACTTTGCATATACATTGAGTATCTTGTTTAAAAGTTCTAAGAACCAGGTTTTAGCTCATCTACTAAATCACCCCCCTCAGTAGACAGTGTGTTCAACAGTACATTTAGAGGCATGTTTGGATCCTTTTGGTTTAGTGCATTCACAACGCCAGTATTTATGAATTTATCTATCTCATTCCCATCAGTATCTTTTCTAGAAGGAACTTCTCGATAATCATCAACTTGCCTCAGAGATTTAAGATTATCACAAAATTCTCGAGCATCCGAATCCACAGGCTGAGATGCACCTCCATTTTTTCTCATTGCCATATAAGTTTGTAGGGTAATTCCTCTTTGGATTCCCTCTGGAAGTGATTGATATGCTTCGAAGCAAGTTATAAGATCATCATTAAATGATTTTCAAATTTCTTTGTTTGGTTCTCTTGGTATGAATTTTGGTTGGCAATGTCGATATGATGATGTTATGTCTATTTTACATTTGAGCTCAGAGATGAACAAACTAGTTTCTGCCTTTTGTGTATTGAAATTCATCATCATTTTCATGATATGGATCATTTGTGCCACTGTATTTTCCAATTGTTCTTGGCCTTGGATAAGTTTATCTACCCTCTCAATATTTCCATCATCTTCCATGTCTCCTTTTGGTGATACAAAATACTCTTATTGTTATCTTGCATATGATTTTTATTCCACAAGATGGTAGGATGGAAAGCTCTAATACCACTGTAATATTCCAAATCAAAATATTATGTAAGAATTTGGATCCCTTGGAAATCCCTTTTTAAAGAATTATTGATTTTAAACTTGAAATAAAAACTTATATAATAAAATGAATTTTTAATTCAAAATTTTCAAATAATAGAGTATTTAATCCACAAGGGGTTTCGTCCTTGGGTTTTATGATGACAAGGGTTTTCATCCTTGTGATCAAATTACACAACTAAGGGTTTTCATCATTAATTGTAATTGCAAGCATAATGCTTGTACAAGATTAAATGATTAAATAAATAAATTCGATGCCTTCTTCCATTCCCATAAAGGATTAATTATACCTTCAATTTTCTATTGAAAGATATGACTCTTCCAAAGGTGGCGTCTCCTCATTTAAATGAAGTTGTTGATAACAAATGACTTAATTAATTAGTTAGTTAATGACTAAAGATTGTTGTGCTCCATAAACCTGCAATTTGATTGATTAATGATAGTTGTTGCTATTATTAGCATTTCATTTTGTAGACCTGTGATCTACATTTGTAGACCTGCATTTGTAGGTGATTTATCTTATTTTATGTTGGCGCTTCTCCCTAACATTGGTGATCTCCTTTTCCTTTGTTGTTGGCTACAACTTCCCTTAAAGACCTGTGCTTTCTATGAAAGGCTTGCAATTTGTTGCCTTCATGGATGACTTTATTGGTAGCTGCAAAGCTTCTTCATACCCTGCAATCTCCATGTCCGTTTTTGGCTGCAAGTTATCTTTGAGATCTATGATTTGCGAGTGATTAATTTGTACGTGGAAAAGGGATATTAAAGCCTTTGTGTAGATCCAACCGTCACCCTTGTTAGAGGGAGAAGATTGTTGTTTGTACCTGATTTGTTTCCTTCACCATTTTGTGGCTTGTGTCCACTCACATCCTTCATGGTTTGGATGGATTTAGCGATCACCTTCATAAACTGATCTACTCTTGTCTTTGAGAAAATTTCTCAAACCTAGTCCTATCCAAGTCACCCATGTCACTATTCCTTGGCTGTTCCAATTCTTGCCTTAGTTGCTTTTGTTCTTCTTGATTTTTTAGACCCTTTTTCTTTTCCCTTTCGTAGTACCTCCCTTTCCTATTACTGCTTAGCACGAAGCCAACTCAACACCCCATAGTTAGCCAAGAATTTGGCTCCGATACCACTGTAATATCCCCTTTGGGCATATTATGCAAATCTAGAAATTAACCATAAACCCTAACACCAACAATTATTATTTTTTTCTATTAAACCCTAATACAAAATTCAAAATTCTAGATATATGAAACTAGGGCACAATTTGCAATATTTTATCATTGAATAATTGCCAAAAATTTTAAAATAATTAAAGCTCACAAAACACCTTCAAATCTGATTTTTGGCCCAATTATATGGCTGGAAAATATGATAAAAATTCCAAAAATGCATGTTTCCTTCCAACATAAATTAGGCTTGAAATTGGCCTTGGAAGTGTCATGTCCAACCCTAGGAGGGGGTTTGCTACCCTCCAAAGAGGCTCAATATGACTCTTCCAAAGGTGGCGTCTCCTCATTTAAATGAAGTTGTTGATAACAAATGACTTAATTAGTTAGTTAATGACTAAAGATTGTTGTGCTCCATAAACCTGCAATTTGATTGATTAATGATAGTTGTTGCTATTATTAGCATTTCATTTTGTAGACCTGTGATCTGCATTTGTAGAACTGCATTTGTAGGTGATTTATCTTATTTTATGTTGGCGCTTCTCCCCAACATTGGTGATCTCCTTTTCTTTTGTTGTTGGCTACAACTCCCCTTTAAGACCTGCGTTTTCTATGAAAGGCTTGCAATTTGTTGCCTTCATGGCTGACTTTATTGGTAGCTGCAAAGCTTCTTCATAACTTGCAATCTCCATGTCCATTTTTGGCTGCAAGTTATCTTTGAGATCTATGATTTGCGAGTGATTACTTTGTATGTGGAAAAGGGATATTAAAGCCTTTGTGTAGATCCAACCACCACCCTTGTTAGAGGGAGAAGATTGTTGTTTGTACCTGAATTGTTTCCTTCACCATTTTGTGGCTTGTGTCCACTCACATCCTTCATGGTTTGGATGAATTCAGCGATCACCTTCGTAAACTGCTCTGCTCTTGTGTTTGAGAAAATTTCTCAAACCTAGTCCTATCCAAGTCACCCATGTCACTATGCCTTGGCTGTTCCAAGTCTTGCCTTGGTTGCTTTTGATCTTCTTCTTGATTTTTTAGACCCTTTTTCTTTTCCCTTTCGTAGTACCTCCCTTTCCTATTACTGCTTAGCACGAAGCCAACTCAACACCCCATAGTTAGCCAAGAATTTGGCTCCGATACCACTGTAATATCCCCTTTGGGCATATTATGCAAATCTAGAAATTAACCATAAACCCTAACACCAACAATTATTTTTTTTCTATTAAACCCTAATACAAAATTCAAAATTCTAGATATATGAAACTAGGGCACAATTTGCAATATTTTATCATTGAATAATTGCCAAAAATTTTAAAATAATTAAAGCTCATAAAACACCTTCAAATCTGATTTTTGGCCCAATTATATGGCTGGAAAATATGATAAAAATACCAAAAATGCCTGTTTCCTTCCAACATAAATTAAGCTTGAAATTGGCCTTGGAAGTGTCATGTCCAACCCTAGGAGGGGGTTTGCTGGCCTCCAAAGAGGCTCACTACCCACCCTAGGTAGTTCGTTGCCCTTTTAGGGCTCCTCAACCAACTCACCAACCCTCCAAACCTGCTTGCCACACTCCTTGAAGCTCCTCCTACTCTGCTGAAACCAAAATTGGCGTTTACACCTCAAATGACCAATGATGCTCGATACAACCTCTGATTTAAGGCTGCCCAAATGAAGATTAAGGATTTTTGTCCTTATCCTCAAGTTTCTAGTGAAGGTTGACGTCTTCAATGGAGAAAACAAAGTGTTTCATGCTCAAACTCAAAATTCAATTCAAAAACATGGTAACCTCCTAAAATGAACCTCTTTCCCCTTTATATATCATTTACTTTCAAAAATCCCTTCCCAAAAGGGGCGCTTCACTTGGAGGGAAAATTAGAACACTTTTTAAAAGTACATGCCTTATAACTTCACTAAGGGTTAAGTTAACCCTTGATCCAAAAGTCCCCTTTTTAAGTCAACAATTAGAAAAGATTTATCAAAAGTATCTTTTACAACATAAAAAGGAGAACCAAAGTTTTCCCCCTGATTTTGCCTTCCCTCAGCCTATAGGAAACAACCAGGAATTAGGCTAAGGGTCTTCAACCACTCATACTTGAGAAGGGGACATGACAGTCCTCCCTTCTCGAAATTGTTTGTCTTCAAGCAATTGAAAGATGCTGCAAGATGCATGCCCTTTACCAAGTAACATCCTCAAGAGGCAAATCCTTCCATCGAACCAAGTATTCCATGATGCTTTGGTTCCTAAGTTTCCTTTCCCAAAACTAGATGATAGAATCCATAACCAAAATCAACTTACCCTCATCATCAAGTGGTGGCAAATCAATGGAAGGAGTGATGTGCTGCCCAAGTGCCTTTTTGAGGCATGAAACATGGAATACATTATGAATATGGCTACTTTCGGATTGCTCTAGCTCATAACCAACTTCTCCAATCCACCTTAGAACTTTCTAGGGACCATAAAAGTGGGGTTTTAGTGTTTTTCTCCACTTTGCTTGATGGAAGATTGTCTATATGCTTGCAATCTCAGAAATATCATGTCTCCAACCTCAAAAGTTCTCTCTACCCGATGTTGGTCCGCATACAGTTTCTGCTAGTTTTATGCATGTTGAAGATTTCTTTTGATCTGCTCCAAAATTTCAATATTTTTCTCTACCAAATCAGCAGCCCGGGGCACTCTACTATAGGTTAAAATCAGATATACAAAAAAGAAAGCATCATACCCATACAAGGACTTGAAGGGTGACATACCAATTGACACGTGGTATGACGTATTGTAGCAATACTCAACCATGTGCAACCACTTATTTCATGTTGTTTGTTTCCCTTAAACGTAGTTTCAGAGGTATCCTTTCACCTATTTGTTCACTATTTCAATCTATCCATTGGTTTGGGGGTGGTAGCTAGTACTGGGAGATAACTCCATGCCCACCGAACTGAAGAGTTCTTTCCAAAAGAGACTCATGAACCCGTTGTTCTTGTCACTTACAATGTTCCTACGCAACACATGAAGTTTGTACACTTCATTGAAAAAGATATCAGCTCCTGTAGGAGAATTATACTTGGTTCGAACTACAAAAAAATGTGCACATTTGGTAAGTCTATCCACCACTACAAACATACTATTCTTACCACATTTCATGAGCAGATCCATGATGAAATCCATTGATATGCTTTCCCATTTTTGTGTGAAAATCAGTAGGGGCTGCAAAAGATCAGCTTGAAAAGTGTGTTCAAACTTGCTCTATTGGCAAACCATGCACTCTCGGATGTATTGAAGAATCTCCCCCTTAAGACCCTTCTAAGAGAATCTCCCTTGCTTGTATGTTTTGAAGTACCCCGGATCACTAGCCATGGGAGCATCATGTACAACCTTCATTATTTGTTGTTTCAACTTGGAATTAGGGGTTAAAAGGACCCTATTTTTGTATAAAACCAGTGCATCAACCACCTTGTACCTTTCATCATCAACCTTCCCTTCCATTATGGTTATAGTAAATTCATCCTTTGTATACTCAGCTGTGATTACAGCCTTCTAATTCGCTGTAATTTCTCTCATTGAACGTAAAATGGCCTTCCCGGACAATGCATCAACCACTACATTGTTTCATGCTCAACTCAAAATTCAATTCAAAAACATGGTAACCTCCTAAAATTAACCTCCTTCCCCTTTATATATCATTCACTTTCAAAAAGCCCTTCCCAAAAGGGGCGCTTCACTTGGAGGGAAAATTATAACACTTTTTAAAAGTACATGCCTTATAACTTCGCTAAGGGTTAAGTTAACCCGTGATCTAAAAGTCCCCTTTTTAAGTCAACAATTAAAAAAGATTTATCAAATGTATCTTTCACAACATGAAAAAGAGAACCAAAGTTTTCCCTTTGATACAGAAAACAACCAGGAATTAGGCTAAGGGTCTTCAAACACTCATACTTGAGAAAGGGACATGACAGTCCTCCCTTCTCAAAATTGTTTGTTTTCAAGCAATTGTAAGTTTGGATGTTGCAAGATGCATGCCCCTTCCCAAGTAGCATCCTCAAGAGGCAAATCCTTTCAACAAAAAAAGTATTCCATGATGTTTTGGTTCCTAAATTTCTTTTCCCAAAACTTGATGATAGAATCTGGAACTAAAATCAACTTACCCTCATCATCAAGTGGTGGCAAATCAATGGAAGGAGTGATGTGCTGCCCAAGTGCCTTTTTGGGACATGAAACATAGAATACATTATGAATCTTGCTACTTTCAAGTTGCTCTAGCTCATAACCAACTTCTCCAATCCTCCTTCGAACTTTCTAGGGACCATAAAAGTGGGGTTTTAGTTTTCTGCTCCACTTTGATTGATTGAAGATTGTCTATATGACTGCAATATAATAAATACCATATCTCCAACCTCAAAATTTCTCTCTACCTGATGCTGGTACGCATACAATTTCTATTGATTTTATGCATGTCGAAGATTTCTTTTGATCTGCCCCAAAATTTCAATATTTTGCCATACCAAATCAGCAGCCCCGTGCATTCTACCATAGGTTAAAATCAAATATACAAAGGAGAAAGCATCATACCCCTACAAGGCCTTAAAGGGTGACATACCAATTGACATGTGGTATGATGTATTGTAGCAATACTTGGCCATGTACAACCACTTATTTCACGTTGCTTGTTTCCCTTAAATGAATTTTTAGAGGTATCCTTCCACCTATTTGTTCACTATTTCTATCTATCCATTGGTTTGGGAGTGGTAGCTAGTACTAAGAGACAACTCCGTGCCCACCAAACTGAAGAGTTCTTGCCAAAAGAGATTCATGAAGCCGTTGTCCCTGTCACTTACAATGTTCCTAGGCAGCCCATGAAGTTTCAATACTTCCTTGAAAAAGATATCAACCACTGTAGGAGCATTATACTTGGCTAGAATTGTAAAAAAATGTGCATATTTGGTGAATCTATCCACTACTACGAACATACTATTCTTACCTCGTGTCATGGGCAGCCCCATGATGAAATCCATTGATATGCTTTCCCATTTTTATGTGAAAATAGGTAGGGGCTGCAAAAGACCAACCTGAAAAGTGTGTTCATCCTTGTTCCATTGGCAAACAATGCACTCTCAGATGTATTGAAGAGTCTTTCCCCTTAAGACCCTTCCAAGAGAATCTCTCCCTTGCTTGTATGTATTGAAGTACCTCAGATGAACAGCCATGGAAGCATCATGTACAACCTTCATTATTTGTTGTTTCAACTTGGAATTAGGGGTTAAAGGAACTCTATTTTTGTATAAAATCAGCCCATCAACCACGTTGTACCTTTCATCATCAACCTTCCCTTCCATGACAATTGTAGTAAATTCATCCTTTGCATACTCAACTTTGATCACAGCCTTCTAATTTGTAATTTCACTCATTGAACATAAAATGGCCTTCCTGGACAATGCATCAACTACTACATTGTTTTTTTCCTTTAACATATTCAATATCAAAATCATAAGATTGCAATTTACTCACCCATTTTTGCTGCCTATCACTCAAATCAATTTTGCTGAGAAAATACTTTAAGCTATTGTGGTCCGTTTTCACCACAAATCAAGTATTGAAGTATTGTCTGAACTTGGCCAAAGCATGCATGATGGCCAATGTTTTTTTGTCATACATGGAGAATCTACGCTCTACTTCCTTGAGTTTTTTACTTTCAAAAGCAATAGGATGTCTTGGTTGCATTAGGACAATCCCTATACCTTCCCCAAAAGCATCACATTTCAAAACAAACGGAATGGTTAAATCTAGAACATCGAGTACTGGGCAAGTACTCATCACCTCCTTGAGCCTTTCAAAGGCCCCCATGGCTTTTTTTAATCAGTTGAATGTTCCTTTCTTCGTCAAATCCATTGGTGGGACAAGAAGTTGTGAAAACCCCTTCACAAATCCCCTGTAGTAGTTGCAAAAACAAATAAATCCCCTCAAATACACAGTAGTTGGAGGTGGCCAATCCACAATGGCTTGTATTTTTTGTTGGTCCACATGGACCCTTGGGCATTGATTATGTGGCCCAAATACAAAATTTCAGAAACTCCAAACAAACATTTGGATGCTTTGGTGAATAGAGCTTTCTGTCCCAATACTCCCAACACTGTGTCCAAGTGTTGTAGATGTTCCTCCCATGTTTTACTATAGACAAGAACAGCATTAAAGATGACCAACACAAATTTTCTCAAGTATTGCCTAAAAACATGATTCATGCATGATTGAAAAGTGGCGGGTGCATTGGTTAAACCAAAGGCCATTATCAAAAACTCATAGTGTCCAAAATGACATCTAAAAGTGGTTTTCTACACATCCTCCCTTACCTAAATTTAATGGTACTCGGTCTTCAAATCAATCTTCGATAAGTACATTGATTTATGGAGTTCATCTATCAATTCATCTATTCTAGGTATGGAATACCTATTCTTGATGGTTTTATTGTTCAACAATCGATAATCTATGCACATCCTCACTGCTCCATCCTTATTCACAAGCACAACCTAAGAAGCGAAAGGGCTAGAACTAGGCCTTATGTGATCCATATCCAAAAACTCTTTGATAGCCTTTTGTAATGTCCCCTTTCTACCTCAGTTTGGAGGACTTACCATTTATAGTAAGTCACCTTGTCGGGTTACTATTTTCAGATTGGCACCTGATCACATGGGGAATTGACAGAGTTAACTCCTGCTTCAAATGGCTCCTCAAACAGACAATTATTCCAGGAGTTATTAATTTTTAAAGTGACTAAGGATTTATTTAAATATATTTAAATGTTATTATAAAGTTATAATGTAACTTTATAATAATAAAATCACTTTAATTTTATAAAGTGCGTTAAGTGAAAATTAAAAAGTGGGAATATATCTTTTATCCCACATTGGCCAAGAAATTGTTTGAGCTCTCACAAGAAAAGAATAAAAGGGGACTTAAGAGCTCATTTTCAGATATCTAGTTGAAGAATATTGTTTGGTTGATTTTTATTGTGGAGCCTAGGGCTACTGCAGTTTCTTCATTCGATCAATGAGACCGAAAGCTCTCTTTGATTGGCATAACTGAGAAAGAGAAATATCTTCAGAAGAGTTGCAGCTATTGGAGGAGATATTTCAGTCTTCTCACCACTTCAAATTTAGTGGCCAAGGGCCAAATTTGTGGAGATTCCATTGGAGAATAATTGCTGATTGTGGTTCATCATTTCATCATCTTTAAGAGTGATTTTGTCAAGATACTATATTCTGATATTTTATGACAGTCTCAGCTGGGAACCATGATTTTGATTGTGGAAAGTTGATTTGGCATCGATTCCTTCATGGGGCTTGAGCGCTCCATTCTAGAGATTTGGACAATGATGTTTAATGCATGTGAGAGGGTCTAAAGGCTGCATATAATTTATTATCAGAAGTTCAGATCTGAAATTGGGGCGGCTACCATAGAGGTGCGATTTGGCTTCAAGAGATATCCATTGCATGGGTTTTGGCGACCATCTCTTCATCGATTTGGAGGGCTTCATAATCCAGGTTCTTTGAGGTTATTTCATTGTATTGTAATGTTAGTTTTTGATCATAATATCATTGTATTAGGCCATTAAGGCACTGCCATAAGTTAGTTATATTGTGTTGCCAAGAGTCTTGGCCAACATTCTATATCAGCATTGTAGTGGGAGTAGTTCATCAATAAAAGAATGATAAGTTGCATGTCACATACATGTTTAGTGATTACAATCCTCATTTTAGTCTGATAGTTTGCACGCCATATGTTTGCCTAAATGCCTATTGGCTGTGACTATTTTGCATAAGAGATTTACTTGTGTCTTTGTTGTACCTTCATTTGGGAATTGAATAGATGCAAGTCGAGGGTTTGCAATAATGCCTAGTTGTTGTAGGTTCATATTGGCTATCTTGGGATGCATGGATAGTGTTTGACAATATGTCAACTAGCTATACAAGTTAATTTCAGTCACTTATATATACATGAAAGGTCAAAAACAATTAGTACATCATTTCTATTATATTGTCAATCAATCTTGCATCATTAGAAGTACCATTTGCAGCATACAAATTTATAACAAGACAAACTGAAAACACCTACCAGCCAAGAACAAGTTTACAAGCAAAGTGTTTGAACAAATAACTAAGTGCCCAAAACAGAAAATTAAAGGCCAATTCAGCAGGGGTCATCACACCTTTTCAATTTCTTCCTTGTAGGCCTTTGGGTGGCGGTAAGGAGTAATGATTACCGCTTTGGTGCTCGGTTCCAACTCAATGATGTGCTCAAAACCCCTACCCGGAGGTAGCCCATGAGGAATACTACCAAACACCTTGGCATGCTTGTCATGGATGAGATGAATATCCTTGTGTAGACGTTGATGTCCCAAATCCGAATTTGTAGCACTTACAAAGCACTCGGCTGCCCAAATAACCTGCCCTCTAAGGAAGGATCTTTCCATCCTCTTTGAAATCACCACCATGGGTGCTCCATTGCTCAATCCATGTAGCACCACTTCCTTGCCTGCTGCCCTAAATTTTAGTTCCATTGTTTGATAATTTTGGATGAATTCCCCAATTGACTATAACCATTGTAATCCAAGAACTAAATCAGTTTCTCCTATGCCAACCACATATAAATCATCTTCAATTTTATGCTTACTTAATGTGATGTTCAACCTTGGAATCTTCTTGGTGCAAGGGATGGTAAAGCCATCTGTCATGGTCACATTAAAACCTCTAAAATCAGTAGTTGGCAACCCACATCTCGTTGCCAATCCTTCGTTAATAAAGTTGTGGGTGGCCCCACTATCAATGAGCATGGTGACCTTCTTACCTTGAAAGACTCCTCTCATTCTAAAGGGGTGGTACCTAGGAGCTCTAGAAATGTGGTAAGGGTGCCATCCAAGCTGTCCTCTTCTCCTCTTCCCACTTGTTCCTCCTCATAGATGATTGTCCCCACTTCTTCTTCTTCTTCTTCTTCTGAGGCCATTTCTATGTAGTGAACTTGCACCTTTTCAAGGCAACGATGTCCTAGAGTTCATGGATCTTTGCATAAAAAACACAAATTTTTCCTTAGTTCATTTCTCGACTCTCTTCCATAGTTATTAATCTTTGGCAACTCTTTTTGTAGCCCAAACCCTTGCTGATAGGGAATCTTTTGCTGCTCAAAAGAGACTGATTTTGGCTGCTCCACAATTGCCGTCCTAGGCTGCCCAAAAGAGTTTGTCCTTTGCTGTCCAAAGTGTCCAAAAGTATTATTTTTCTATGGGCCCAAAGGCATAATTTTGCCCCCTAGGAGCTGTGGATTCATGGTCAAGAGCCTTTTGAATGGCCTCTTGAAGTGTAAAAAGGTTGAAAGCCTTGACTAAACCTCTAAGTGGGTCAGCCAACCCCTCCATAAACAAAACTACAAGTCTCCTTTCTGAAACATCCAATACCATAATTGAAACCCTTTGAAAATCAACCACATACTCCTCCATGGAAGTCTTTTGTTTCAGCTGAGCCAATTCCCTAAAATGAAGTTCCAAATGAGCCTTATCAAATCTTTCAATTATTCTCCTACTGAATTCTTCATAGGTGTTTATGAGGTGGTGCCCTTATGTTACCAAACAGTGGTACCACCACTCATGGGCAGCTCCCTCCAAATCCAAATCAACAAATTTTATGGCCTAATCTTCCGTCATAGGTTGAAGTGTAAGGTATGTGTCTACCTTTTGTATCCATGCCCTAGCTGAACTTTTGATAGATTCATCAAAAATGGAAAGTGTAAGCTTTCCCAATGCATATTGAAGATCTCCTTAACTATTTTTTGGTTTATGACTAACCCTTGAACCAGCCTTGCCTTTAATCAATCCCACAAAATCTACAAAGCTTATTTCCCCTCTGATTTCTGGTGAAAAATTCATACTCCTCATAGCTTACAGCCACATCATCCCATATAAAAGGCTGCTCCTCCCTTACTAGAATGACTTCCTCTCTCCCAAGGAAGTTGGGCTGATTAGGCCTTTATGTAGATCCATCACCCTTGTTGGAGGGAGAAGGTTGTCTGTACCTGAATTGTTCCCTTCACAATTTTGTGGCCTATGTCTACTCACATCATGGTTTAAACGAATTCACCCATCATCTTTGTCAACTGGTCGTGTTTGAGAAAATTTCTCGAACCTAGTGCTATCCAAGTCACACATCACTATGCCTTGGCTGTTCCAAGTCTTGCCTTAGCTGCCCTTGATTTCTTCCTGATTTTCTAGACCCTTTTTTTTTTCCCTTTAGTACCTCACTTCCCTATCACCGTTTGACATGAAGCCAACTCAACACCCCACAACTAGCCAAGAATTTGACTTTGATACCATTGTAATATCCTCTTTAGGGTGTGTTATGCAAATCTAGAAATTAACCACAAATCCTAACAACAATAGAATTTTTTTATTTTTTCTATTAAACCCTAATACAAAATTCAAAATTCTAGAAATATGAAACTAGGGCACAATTTGAAATATTTTATCATTAAATAATTGCCAAAAAAATCAGAATAATTACATCTCACAAAACACCTTCAAATCTGATTTTTAGCCCAATTATATGGCTGGAAAATATGATTAAAAATACCAAAAATGCCTTGTTTCCTTCAAACAGGAGTTACGCTTGAAATAAGCCTTGGAAGTGCCACGTCCAACCCCAAGAGGGGGTTAGCTGCCCTCCAAAGAGGCTTGCTTCCCACCCTAGGTAGTTCGCTGCCCTTCTAGGGCTCCTCAACCAATTCGCCAACCCCTCCAACCCTGTTCACCACACTCCTTGAAGCTCCTTCTGCTTCGTTGAAACCAAAATTGGTTTTTACACACCTCAAAATGACCAATGATGCCCGATACAACCTTTGATTTAAGGCTGCCCAAATGAAGATTAAGGGTTTTTATCTTTATTCTCAAGTTTCTAGTGAAGGTTGACATCTTCAATGGATAAATCCAAGTGTTTCATGCTCAAACTCAAAATTCAATTCAAAAACATGTTAACCTCCTAAAATGAACCTCCTTCCCCTTTATATATCATTCACTTTCAAAAAGCCCTTCCCAAAAGTGGCGCTCCACTTGGAGGGAAAATTAGAACATTTTGTAAAAGTACATGCCTTATAACTTCACTAAGGGTTAAGTTAACCCATGATCCAAAAGTCCCCTTTTTAAGTCAACAATTAGAAAAAATTTATCAAAACTATATTTTACAACTTGAAAAAGAGAACCAAAGTTTCTCCTTTGATTTTTCCTTCCCTTAGCCTATGAGAAACAACCAGGAATTAGGCTATGGGTCTTCAACCGCTCATACTTGAGAATGGGACATGACACCAAATCCTTTTTCCCTCCTCCAACTCAGTCGACCAAATGATAATTATGTTTGACATATCCAAAACAAAACTATTTTAATCATAACAATATCAAATAACTATAATCCATAATAGCCCAAGGTCAACAACCTAAATGTCCCAAGCATGGGTCGAATGGCCATGGTAATTTGAAGCTTCACCAATAATAATTCGAAATGATAAAGTCCAAGGACCCCCAATATCATATAACAAAACAAACAATACAATAACATCAAAATTTACGCCAATGCTCACCTTTATCATTAATAAGACCATGGTTCAATCAAGTACACATAGCAATAGCCTAATCAAGTTAACCATTAACTAAAGCAGATAAGGCACAATTGACGATAGTCAATGACAACCTAACACAAGAACATCCTCCTTCGATCAGCGAGTGATTGAATTCACAAACTGAGACAAAATTCATATCCGTCTTGAGATAAGTCCAGGAATCTCAAAGCCAACAAGATAAGTCCATAGTCCGAGCAGTTAATAAACCATTGACTTAGATCAATTTATCAAGACGAGACAAAAAAAATTGTACAATTGACAACTAGTCAATGACAGCCTAACCACAAGCAACCACTTGCGGAAATCTCAAGACGAAAACTCATACGGAGTCTAAACATCACTTGACAAAAAGAACCATGTCCAAGCATTGTTGCAAGAATGGGGTATTACAATATACCACTAGACCGATATACCAAACCTCTCTATATGCTCACCCTTATATACTCGTTAGTACGTGGAAGAAGCTCGCCTTTTCTTTATACTCAATAGCACGTGAAAGAGGCATTAATTCATGTGAGAGCAGAGTGGTATGTGGTACCTAAGTGGCACGTGAAAATAATTTGCCCTGTCATTAGCATCGGCTTAACAAGAAAACCTCATACTTGACAATATACTCCATTTTTCTTGATTTTCGAATTTATGTTTTTAGATAGAAATGAATGGGTAAAGAGTAGCTCTCCTTATTTCTCCTTTATTTGCAAAATTTGATTGTTTTTATCAAATTTGTAGAGTAGCTTGTGCAATTTTTCAAATTTTACTATTTGAAAATGAGAATTTTGCTTACCATATAGACTTTTAAATGCTTCAAACTTCAAAGTTTTAAAAAAGGCACTTAAAATGGAATTTGATTTTTAAGTAAAAGCTTAAAATGTACCTTTTTCCTCCATATTTGTCTTTATATGCACAAAAAACTCCAATATTGGAATATTTGAAAACAATAGAGTTTCCTTGAAATAACCAAGCTTCACTCCTTCACATGGTAGTCTTTGAAAAGTTTTAGTGTCAAAAGCTTATCAATATTGTCTATTTTCAGTCATGACAATAAAGTATTCACTATTATTAATCATGACAATGAGGTATTCACTATTATTAATCATGACAATGAAGTATTCAAACTTACAAATACCAACGCAGCTATTGAAAGAATATGGAATGCCGCCCAGATTTCACCCTGACGCCTTGTGTAGGTCATGGCAGGCAGTGTAAAGCTCAGAGGGAACAGCCTGACGCCTTTGTTTTGTTTGGTATTCTCTGCCAAAAGACTTCCACACAGCCAATACAGGTAGTGTGCCACTCTGGTTTCAAAGCAACAGTCAAAACCGCTCCAAAGATCCACGTAGGCCTCAGATCAATACAACGGCAGGAACAATCAGCATGTTCTCCAAGTGAATACAAAACAGGTCTGAATTTTACAGTCAAATTGCCTTCTTTTAAGGCTGCACACAGTCCAAAAACCAGGTGTTACACCTTTCTTCACAGCTGAGTGTCTTTTTCTGTCATGAAACATCCTTTTGTCAGTTCTGTCACGCCAATGTCAAGCCATAGAACAGAAAAAATGCCCCTCTACTGCTGAGATGCCTCCCTGAATGGATAATTTGCTGCTAAAGAATAGACAAAAACAAGTTACAAAATAAAAGCAATACTATGCAGGCCATACGGCTAGAATAATGGAGAAAAGAAGAAATTAAACCAATGAAAAATCTCGCTCTGATACTACTGTCAGGCCAAGGATTAATGGGGTGATTTAAAAACTATTGGTGCAAGCCAAAATTATGTTCACATTAAATTTGAA
The DNA here is from genome assembly GCA_037957365.1 of Torreya grandis. Classification (NCBI taxonomy): domain Eukaryota; kingdom Viridiplantae; phylum Streptophyta; class Pinopsida; order Cupressales; family Taxaceae; genus Torreya; species Torreya grandis. Next base: position 3,369,304 of record JARHVA010000446.1, on the reverse strand, counting down.
TGAGCAAACATTACAAATATATAATCCAAGATGGTTGTTCACTTCACATTCCAAAAAACACTCTTCCTATTCTTACGCTAATAGAAAACAACTTATTAGAATAAGACAAACTATTTCTTCCTATTCCTACGGTAATAGAAAACAAATTATTGAAATGAGACAAACTATCCTACGACAACTAGGATTATGTACACTATTGTTACAAAAGTAAGCTGTTTTTTACTTAAGTATTACTAGCTTTTACTTGTATCAAAGTTAACACCAGTGAAATATGTAAAATTATGATGTCATAGATGTTTACATAATGTGAGACGATGTTATCTTTTTTCTCTATGTTCTAACTAGTGTTATGCGGGAACATGTCCCCTTATATTGTGGTGACATGGGGACAAGTTTTGTCATCCCAGAAACCGTTCCTGAGACGCAAGTTACTATGGTTCTAATCTAGATATCTTTCCTGGTCTCTGTTCCTGAAATTGTCCTCCATTGTCATCAAAAATAAGTCAATGGATTTATTATGAAGTGGAAACTTAGTTTGGGCCATAACAAGTTGATTCTTGGAGTTGGAAAAAGTCCTAAACCAAGTATTGGAAGGAAAAAGGAGAGTGGAACATAATCTAGATGCCATCCACTGTATAGCCATGCAAGGAAATGCGATCCCAACAAAAAAAATTGAACTTGAGCTACTAATAAGAGTGTCTATTAATATATCATCAGTTTTTACTCTATCGAATGAGTGTTTTTACAAGCAAGTTTGTTTCATCGACTCTTAGCTAAGGTGAACAAATTTTGACGTATGTTATGGTTCCTAGACTAAAAATATTTTATCTTGGAGTCCTTATTTTTCTTAATTTGCAGACTACTATATATGATTGAGTGTTCTCAGTCTAATTTTTTTGCCTAGTTATTAGCTATTATTTTGTGACTTATGTTGAATAGGTAACATACAAAGCAGTACTGATCAAATCTGTCATCAATTTTGTATCAGCTTTCCGCTCTCATATTGTACAGTAAAATTTCCCTTTTCCTTTCAGCAAAACAGAATGTTTAAAAGCCTAAATTAAGGAAATCATATCATGTTCTACTTGATTTAACTCAACATAATTCTAAGTGCATGTTCCATTTAGGCTTATTTTAAATCCTTTATGAGAAATTAACAAAAAAAATATCATTTTTTGTTTAAAAAAGGTTGATATTTAGAATCTAAATTGTTTGTATACAAGGCTTTTGGGAACAACTATGTGAACCTTGTTCGCAAACTTTCATGAAGTTGTTCCCAAAAGCCTTGTATACAAATATTATGCACTGTGGAAGAATCATAGCTCTAAATAAATTGCAACTTTCTGCAAAGCTAATATGAAACCTGCAAAGCACAATCTTAACAAGTTAATGCTAGACTCTAGATGATGGAGTATTCCATTTGAATTTGAAGCTTAGATGCATTTCATCATAATCATATCTCTAAACTTCAACTGTAGTTGACATTATAATCCACTTAACAATATTTTTCCTGGTGACTAAGTATCTCTACATGAGAGACTGTTAAGATTACCAATGAGTACCACTTTAAGAGTTCAAGTGTGATAGGTATGTTTTTACATATAAAAAGTAGACATAATAATTTTACAAAAGAGAATAATTTTACCCCATCAAAATAAATTCTAAAGTATTTTTGAGAAAGCAATACATTTAGAAATATTTACTTGCAGACCTTTTAGCCCAATGAAAATTGAAACTACCTATCAATGATTAATAAAGGGAAGAGATTAGGTCCATTAAGAAGTTGAAATGCAAACTAAGGTCTATAAGACTAAGGTCGTACCTCAAGTAGAGACATGAAGCACATTTCCTAGCTTTTTCCTCGTCATTTCAAATTGAAATCCTAGCATTTTGTTCAAAGCGCGTAGATATGCATCCACACTAGAGACAACTATATCCGATCTAGTACCGGTTCCACTGTGGAAATACTGAAGAATTACTTTCATAAAAAGTTGTAATGAAAGTTTTTTAATTGTAAATAGATTCTCGTCACACAACAGGATGCTATCACAACACAAAGGAGTATACATCACACCTGAAGGTTCTATGATTAGTTGCTTCAATCAATTCATGTGTTGAAGAATGACCTTGCTTCCCTCGTATTAGCACTTTTGTACATGCAATTGCATCAATACCTTCTGTAGTAGAGCTTATTGAATACTCCAAAAGGGTCACAGGTACCTGCATGGCACAGCTGCTTAGTTTTTCCCCAATCCATAAAAACCTTAAAACCATTATTTTGAGGTGAAAAAAAAAGGAATATCGCCACATTTCCACATCATACAACCCATCAATATGTAAAGAATGCAACCATAATTTTGTATATCCCCTTCCACCAAATATGATGTCAGATGAATGATGGTTACATGTAGAACATATTAAAACATTAGCAATCACATTGGGTAGGAATCTTATATGCTTAAGAATAACAAAATTAACAAAGAAAACAAGAAACCTCGTGGCATATGCTCAACAATTACTTTCAATCTGCACTGACACCAAAATAGAAATTTCAGTCCAAAGGTGGATGTTGCTCAATACATGTTGAAGATCAGACCTTCACACTTGAAATATGTGAAGAAGATATAGAACGTAATAGGATTAGCATTGATTTAAACCTTCTCAACTCAAACAAATACCAATATCCTTTGTAATGCTATATGGCTAACCTAACCATATCTTCCGTCTTTTCCTAGTGTATTAGTTTGCAATGACCATAGTGACATTTGACATGTGGCTTCATCTCTTACTATCATATTGATGATGGATGTTTATAGTCTCCTAGAACCAACAAGGTATAACAGACCTCTAAAACAACCAAATCATTTATGTTTTAAGGCATCACTTCAACCTCAATGGTTTTTATCTCAGTAGCACCAAGAAACAATGGTGTTATAATCCAAAGAAGGTCTTCCTTACAAAGGAAGCTAGAGACAAAAGATGCGATATTAGTCCTGAGAAGAATATTATCATAATTCACTTTATTCTAATTATGGGATGATCATTGCATTTAGAATGATGTTTCAGATGTTTTTAGTATAAATTTGAGACATCTTCTCTCCTGACAGATAACCAAGCATTCACCTACTTTGGCATTTCTTAATTTTCAATCATCTCTATTTCTTATAAAGATCAAATTAAGGAAGCAACAGAATTTTTTTCCTGTGTTTTCTAGTTCTCTCACAATTTTCAACAAACATCTAACATGCAACATATGTAAAATGTAGAAAGGAAACATTTATGATTTAACCCATACATTCACATGATATTTAATCATTCTCATTCTCAGCTAAGCCATTCCCAGTATCCGATCATCCCATGGCTCCAATTAACACTTTCATTTGACTAATGCACTAAGTAAAGATATCTGCATCAGCTCATCTTCTTACTAAACACATGTAAAATTTGTCCAACAGCTATGCAATATATTTTCATTTTGCCATGTATTATGCATACAATAATATTTAAATAACATCAAAGGTATGAGAAGAATATGTAAGTGAAGTGAACTAGTACAAATATCCTAAATACACTATCTGAAAAACATCAAGAAATATCAATTTTGAGGTGCCTATCTTGGATTTGTCACATACCACATTGATTAATAACTCCATTGCCTTCTACGTGAATTTATTGCTGATAGGTAATAGATGGCTTCAATTTATTGCTGCAGCAGAGTGTCAAACTCAGAAAAAACTTACCGGGAAAAAAAAACTCGTCTCCAAACTCCACCATTTGCCCAGAATATTATGATTTTTTATCGATTTCTTCAAACAAGAAGAAAAAACTTTAATATGAAGGTCAAATGGATATCAAATTTAAGATTGAAACTTCTCTATGACTGTCAAATGGAAGTCAAATTTAAATTCGTACATTAATTGTTAACATCTCATGGAGATTACCGTCCACCACCACCCCAGCTGCCATTGTAGGTTATGCCTATCAACGTAACAAAGAAGGTTCCATGTGCGCCACTCAGCCTTGAGGGTCCCTTAATTTTGCCTCCTTACCAATGATTAATGTATTTTCTTGTAACAATAGGCACTGTGCCAAGTGGAAGAGTCAATCCAAGTATGAAGACTCAAGGCACAAAGCATCTAAACCATCCCTAAACCATTGAAGTCATATGTATAAAGCAACCAATCCACCAAAACCATAGCCCAACAACGCCTCACCAATGACCCAATCTATCATAAGCCTTAACAACAAACCTTATAAAACAACTAAACTTCCTTTGTAATGTCCCCAAATGGGACAATTAGGCAAAGTTGGGGTTTTAGAACAAACCCTACCTAATCCAAAACCCCTTCCTTCAAAGAATTTGAAAATACAAATTCAGCCAATAACACTTCAAAAAATGAAGCAATATTCAACAATTTCCTCCACCAAACCTTTAGGCGGTTGGGGAAAAAATCAGATTTGATACTTCTAACCCTCCAAAAAATATGAACTAAGCTTTAAATTGCAGCCACTAATTTTAGTAGTCAAAATATTTACTCCGAAGTCGAAACTCAGAACTCTAAAATTTATTATTGCAAAATTACAGCAAAATCTCATAAATTCACAACTTCCACAATACTTGGAATTTCAAATCTAGGATAGCTCAAAATGATCACAAAAATAGTAGTTAACAAACAAAATTAGAATCATAATTTTACCATCATAGGAAGCCCACCAAAAGTTGTCCCGAATTTTTCAAAACCCTAGTTCACTGCTGAAATAATACAATAAATTCAAAATATTATCTAGGGCATAAAATCACCCTAAATCATGTGCAAATCAACCCTCAAACAATTGCCAAATTGGAATAAATTGTTAAAAATACATCTAAACCCTAGAAGATGGTTCCAGAGCCAATTTTCCCTCTTGAGAGGGGTCTCCACTCTCTCAAAGCAGGTTGTCACCCTAGGGATGGCCTCCAAGATCAAACAAACTCCTCAAATCAAGTTCTCCCACCTCTTTGACCTGCAAATTATGAATTTCCAGCTCTCTAAAGGATTTGAAACAATCCTTGATGTAGGTGGTGTCCAAAAACACCCTTGTATGTCCAATTGCATGCAATCATGCAAATCTGAAGCACAATCACAGCCCTTGAATAGAGGTGTTCTGAATGTAGGAATGGAAGTTTTCGTCTTCAAACCCTTGTCACACTTGAAGGTTTTCGTCCTCAAGTTGTGGTGAACAAGCTTGACATACTTGCACAACAAATTCAATATCTCAAAATGCATAACCTTTCCAAATGAGCATTTTCTTTCATTTTATATCTCTCCTTCAAGTGTGGGGCCCAAAATAAAGAGGGAGAGTTTACCTTTTCCTTTAAAAAAGATATTATATAACACTTCCTTATAAAATTCACTTTTAGGCCTTAAGTGCCCATGACCCTAAAAAGGTTTCATCTTAAGTGAAAATTAGATAAAAAACACCTTTTGAATAACTCACTGTAAATTAGAATACTTAAATTTTTACCTTTGTTCTTTGAATAGCCCCCTCATAGTTCCCTTCTCTTTCTTTCCCTTAGACTTGTGGGAACAAAACCAAGCTAAGGTTCCATGAGCAAGTTATGCCAAAAAGGGAGACATTACATCCTTCAAAAGAGTCTTGACATTAGTTATCTCTCCAACAAGGAGCAATAACTTGCATGGTGGGAAGTTCAGCAAGCATGGTTGAGCGGTATGGCAGAGCAATTATCACAATGAAAATTGGGGTCAAATCTAGCCCAAGAAACACTACCAAATCTCTGTGGTAATGCGGCTGCGATAAAAAAGGCCTTTTAAGCCAAGCTCCCCACACCTTGGAAGCGGGGCCTTGTTTGTAACCCCAAGGCCGAGGGATATGCTGAAATTCCCTTATTCATTGAACAAAAAAACTATGCATAGAGGGAGAAAAGTATACAATGCAATCAAATGGACAACACACATATTATGTGACACAAGTGGTACAAGTAAGCCAACACAAGTACAATATCAGCAAAAGGTCATCATTTAATATTTTTGGATTCTCTTGTGGAATAGTTTTCATTTTGTTTTTTTGGGTAAGCTACTTTACAGGTGAATCTTGACTGTACCAATAGATCGGCCTCAGCTAGCAGTCCAATCCAGTCAAATAGGTGTGAATCATTACCATACCAATACATTGATATTGGCCAAGCACTCCAATATAGCCAAAAAAATGTGCATTATTCTTGTGCCAAGAAATCAACCTAAGCCTAACTCTACAATATAACTAAAGCAATGTCTGTAAATTGTAGCACTACATCAGCCTTAATTGAGCACCCCAATATAGCCAAATAGATGTGAAACATGATTGTACCACTTGATGGGCCTTAGTCGAGCACCCCAATGTAACCAAACAGATGTGTATGATGACTATACCAATAGGTCAGCCTTAGCCAAACCCTTCAATATAACCAAATAGATCTGATTCATGATTGCACCCATAAGTTGGTCTCAACAAAGCACCCCAATCTCGCCAAACAAATGTGAAAAATGAACCAACCAATAGATCGGCTTTCACTAAGCACCACAATCTAACCAAATATGTGGGAATCATAATTAAACTAATAGATCATCTTGGTTAAGAAATCAAATATAATGTAATGTCCTCTTCTAGCTAGACATTGTACTTTTGGCATAATTAGCCTATCAGTGGCCCTCGTAGGCTAATACAACATGGTTAAAGGGTCTTCTCCGCAGTTACCCAAATGGTAGTTGGTTTCTTTGGGGAAGTTTCGACATATTCTGGAGGTTTTCTAATGATTTATTAGAATGTTTTTATTTTTAGAAACCTCATGTTATAAAATGATGTTATAATTGTACTTTATGTTATAATTCATTATTTTATATTAAAGTGCAAATATAATAAATTAAAAGGGAAAAATAATAATAAAATATTATGTTTCTAGAAGCTTCCCAAATGAAGGAAAGAAAAAAAAGTATAAAGGGAGGTGCGGGCTGCAATTATGAATCATCCAGATTTGATGTTGTCTTGTTGTGGTATGCTTGTGGAGCCTAGAGTTTTCTGCAGTGAATCAATTTATCTTTGGGAACGATAACTTCCATTGATAGCATAATCTGAGGGAGTGAAATATCTCTTGAAGGGTTGCATTTTGGAGGTGATATTTCAGTCATCTCAATTGAAGCAAAATTTGTGGCCATTGGCCAATTTTGCAGATATCGATTTGGTGAATATGTGGAGGTTGCATAGTTATCTTTTGGTGTTGGTTTTTATATAGCTTGGAATCGATTTTCCTTAGTTTAGAGAGCAGATTGCATTGTGGAGAAATCTGATATAAAAATCAGATATTTACAGTCAAGGAAGGACGATATTAGGAGGGACGTTTTTGCTTGTGTGGGTTCCAATTTGCATCGATTCTTTGCTTGGCTTGGTGCGCCCACTTCCTTGGAGCATGGAGATGATATTAGATGCTTGAGACAACGTATATTCATTGCATATTATTTTATATTTGAGATCAGACCAAAACAGGGACGGCTGGCTTGGAAAATTCGATTTGGCTTGGGAGATCATCCTTTCACTTGGAAATTGCTTGTTCCTTCATCTATTCTCAAGGGCACCTCAATCCAACCAGGTTTCATTGCATACGATTCATCATTTAGTATAGTTTATATTTACAGTTGTAGGTGTGCATCTTTCATACCAGCATACCATATAATTGTAATTCTTGTTTATGCCAAGAGTCTTGGCTAGTCTAGTGGAGCATTGTATCAAATCATCAATACAAATAAGAATCACAAGTTACTGGTCATTTATAGTTATCTTTTGAGCATTTGAATTGAGTTAGTAGGTTACATGCCAACTGTTCGACATAATGTCCATTGGTTGTAGGTCATTAGTTTGCTCATCTAATTGCATAGAAAAGAACAAAAAGATGTCATTCTTGCATCTAGAACTTCTCATTGTCATTCTTGCATTGTTATCTAAACACTTTAAGATTTAATCCATCATCATTCAAACAAACCATCAAACAGTGACAAAAACCAGCAAGAAGCACATTGCATACAAAGTGTTTGAAAAAATTACAAGGCAGCAAATTGAGACAATTAAGGGCAAATAGGGCAAGGATTGTTACATATAATCAAACAAACGAGAATCATGGTCATGCCAATAGATGGATCTTGGATGAGCACCGCAATCCAAACAAATGTGAATCATGAGCTTACCAACAAATCAGCCTTAGTAGAGCACCCCAATCTAACCAAACAAATATGAATTGTGATTGTATGAATAGAATGATCTTGGTCAATAGAAGGCGAAGCCATCAAAACAAACATGAATGATGATTGTACCAACTTGGTCAAGCAAACCAATCTAACCAAACATGCATGAAATCAAATGACTGTACAGAATGACTAGCCTTAGTCGAAAACACCAATCTAATTGATGTGAATAATTATTGGACTAATATATTGGCAATCGCTGAGCATCCCAATCTAACAAAACATGTGTGAATCATGATTGTGGCAACAAATGGGCCTTATTCAAGAACACCAAGCTAACCAAAAAAATATGAAACATAATCATACCGATAGATTAGCCCTATTGGAGGACCCCATTCTAACCAAACACGTGAATCATGACCACACCAACAGATTGGCCCTAGTAGGACAGCCCAATTTGCTAGTATAAGTGTATGAGATTGAGATCTAATTCTTGGAAAAGACATCTGAGACCCCTATATATACACATGAGAAACTTCAAGTGTCTACCCCTAACGTTGATAGGTTTGCACATCTATAAACCTATCAGCTTGCTAAATGAAAGATCCCTTCCGCTGATCTGCTGTAATTTTGTATTTTTAAATTGGGTTTTCCTATTTATGAATGTTTTCTTTCCGAAATAGACGGAAGTTGCAGAAGGGTTTGATTGTTTTTGTGTTTTGATGATTTTGCAGCAAGTAAATAATGAAGTACATGAACATAAATAGCTTCTGAAATTAAATATCAAATACAGCCAAAACAAATTGCTTATGGGCAGAATTCTGGTTATTAAATCAAATAGGGAACCAGATACAGATTTTCAATAATTCAGGGAGATTACAATTACACATAGACCCAACCTGAAACGTTGTAGGGGAATTACACACTAGAAAAAGGCCGCGGCAAGATTCCAACCCTTTTAATGCGCTGTCGTGGAAAGGAAGCTGGCTGCTAGGTACAGCCATACAGCTGCAAGGGCTGCCAGGTACAGCAGTACTAATGCAAAACCCTCTCAATCTGAAATAAACCCTCGAATGCTTGTTGAACCCTGTCACACTCCCTGCGCCTACCAGAAGGAATACTGAGTAATCCCAGATACTACTGAATAATCAACAACCACTGAATTGGGGGCTACGTCCCAAACAGGGAAGCACTGGGGTTTGGCATCCCAAATGTTGGAAGCTCTTCCAGAGCCAAAGCGCAAATCCCAAGATAAAAATTGTTAAGAATGAATCATAATCTTATTTTGACCTCTTTATAACCCTTTCCAATTAGCTCGAACCCTAAAAGCAAACCCATGTGGCATTTAAGTTATAACATGTTATATTTCCCTTTTTAAGTGGTCAAGTACATAGAAATTGACCCTTTTTCCACATAAAGAGAGATCCGTCCACCAAAAGGATCTGAGTCAAGACAGAAATATTTAGAAAAGTCCAAGACCTTTCCAACGAGCTATTACACCATGGGATACGCATCCAGATGAGGCCAAAAACCCCTTATTACTCCAAAATGGCTATAAACTTAGCCTTATTTAAATAAAAGACGAAAACTTAGGAAATATTAAAAATATAAACCAAGTAGCGACAAAATGTACCAATGACTCCAAAAACCAGAAAGTCACCCTACCACCTGTCTATGACTGAAGTCGGAAATCAAGGATTCACTAGCAGTCTCATCCCTAAAATCTAGGGATGCTCCTAGAAACTAGGAAGCAAACCCTAATCCTCTGAAACTGAACTCAAGGAATGATCTCATGGAGACCCACCCCTGTGTATGATCATATCCTCCTAAAAAGTAGGGGTAACCCCCATAATTTTAGGAACTGCCTCCTAAAAAATAGGAACGTCTCCAAACTGATCAGCGACAGCCAGAACATCAAGTCCCCAACAATGTATAGCCATACTGGGTCTCTATCCAACAATGTCAACCTACAAGACCCCATAATAAGTTGACTCACATGTCTCTGCTAGATCGAGCTAAAGAGGGGACATGACAGTCCTCCCCTCTCGGAGATGCTTGCCCACAAGCAACTTTAAAGCTGGATGTTGTAAAATGCTCTCCCCCTCCCAAGTGGCATCCTCTATGGTGAAATATCCCGAGCCAATTTTTTTGATTTTTTAATTAACAAATTTCAACATTACAAGCAAGTACCCGTTAAGGTTAGAAGATAAACCCAAACATACTGAAACAACTCTAACCAGTATGGCACCGATGATGGCGAGCATTGGTCAGAGGATCTAAAACAAACTGCTTATGCTGTAACTCTAACCAGAATGGCGCCGATAATGGCGAGCATTGGTCAGAGGATCTGCTACTCTAAAAGCCGGAAAAGGAACTCAACGTCAAGTATGTGCTACCCAATCCAATGCGGAGTGAGGGACGACCATATGACGGAGTGATTACAATAACAATGCTTGAAAGGGAAATGCTGAAAGACGAAACTACTCCACACCCAGCGTGTGCTTGCTAACCCAAAGAGCGAAAGTAGCTACCATAGGGCGGAGCTCAACACCCACAATGTGCTTGCTAACTCCAAGAGGGAAAGTAGCTACCATAGAGTGGAGCTATAACTAATACAATGACTTTAATTGAAATTGAACATTGCAACCAGATTTGAACAAGCAAGAATAACTGCCAGTACTACTGTCAGCTTTACAAAATAAGAAGGATCTGCATGCCAGAGTCTTAAGAAGCTGAAAGATTAGCATTACATCATAGAATATTATCCATATCTTGGATAGTCATGCCCAACATTGATAAATTCAAGAGCAATACAATAATTTTCTGTTTCTAATATAAATCTGCTCTTAAAAAGAGAAAAAATCAGCAACCTGTGGAAATGTTCAGATGCTCATAACTCACAAATAACTTGTTCAATTGACCTGATTTCTGATGCATAGTACTTTCCTTATGATGGCACCCAAGCTAGCACTCAAAAATAGACCCAATCTGCAACCAATGATTAAAGCACGGATTCCAATGCAGCCCAAAAGGGGCGTCCAGCTGAAATGGGTGATTTCCTTTAGAAAAATAATGCAAGCTTTAAAAAATCTATAACTTAGAGGATAGTGGCGCCCTAGCCTAGCAAAGCCAATAAGCTAATACCCAGAACACTTTTTTTTTGTATTTTCTGATTTAAGAATAAAAACGCAGATCTGCTGTATCATGAATACAATAGGCTGAAAACACTAATATGCTAAAAAAAACTATCAATGAAATAAACTGAGAACAATGCACAACTCAATACAAATATCAAAGACTGAATCACCACTAGATGTTGTCTTGCAAACACGAAGTGATGCCCTAGCTAGGAGGCCTTCATTCCTCGAAGCGGTTCCAGAGCCAATCCGGCAGTATAAAACTGTAGTAGACCAAGATCCCCAAATGAGAACTCAAGGCTTTCTTTTACAGGCTTCAGTTGGCCTCCCTTAAAACCCTAACTCCAAGAGTGGCGCCCTTTTCCAAGCAATGATGGTGCCCCCCTTCAAGTCCACCTTTTAAAATAACCTTAAGTTATTCGACTAGGCCAAGGTCATAACATTAAAATATAATGCTATTTTTAAGTGAAATAAATTTATTTCTTCAAGATCGCATTCTGAAGCCCGAAATTGAATGAGTCAACTGAAAGAGAAAGTCAACTGCTTGAGACAAACCTGTTAGCTGCCAAAAATAGAATTTACTAAAAATAGTAAATTTCTGGAAATGCTTAGAAAGCCGAGATGAACATACCCCTGCAAAGCTCTCTGAAAACCCAGAAAGAATCTGCCATCAAAACTCTGAGCAAGGACATCCTAAAAATTAGGAAACCCTAATTTATACTTTCTGGCTAGCCTTCGGGTTTCCAGAAAAAGGCCAACGGTCACTGTGAAGATCAGGTTTGAGAAGGGGACATTATAGTCCGCCCTCCCCAAAATTGCTTGTCCTCAAGCAATCACAAACTAGGATGCTGCAATACCTCATTATTTTTCCAATTTGCATCCTCCATAGGCAGGTTCTTCCACTTTACCAGGTATTCTCTGATGGTTCTTTTCCTCAAAGAACATTCTCTGACATCAAGTATCTCCTCTGGTATTAGAACCAACTGTCCCTCTTCATCCAACGGTGGCAACTATAATGAAGCAACCACATTAAGTCCAAGTGCCTTCTTGAGGCGAGACACGTGGAAGACGTTATGCACTCTGCTATCAGAAGGTAGCTCTAATTCATAAGCTACTGCCCCAACTTTTCTGATGACCCTAAATGGCCCATAGAAGCGAGGTTTGAGCTTCTCAACGCCACTCTTCTTGAGAGTAGACTGTCTATATGGTTGTAATCGAAGATAGACCATATGTCCAACCTCGAAAGAACGCTCAACACGCCTCTGATCAGCATACAACTTCTACTGATTTTGTGCAATCTGCAAATTATCCTTCAAGGATTTCATTATGTCTTGACTATGCTGCAACAAATCCTTGGCTAGGGGTGCTTTGTTGTCACCAAACACCAAATCTGCAAAACTAGGTGCTTCATACCCATAAAGTGCCAAAAAAGGAGACATTTTAATTGACATATGAAAAGTAGAGTTGTAGCAGTACTCGCCTATATGCAGCCACTTGACCCAAGTTCTCTACTATTTTGACACATAATTTCTCAAGTAGCCTTCCAACCACTTGTTCACCACTTCAGTTTGCCCATCTGTTTGGGGATGGTAGCTAGTGCTTGGGGTGAGCACAGTACCACTCATTCTGAAGACTTCTTGCCAAAACTTACTTAGGAACTTGCTGTCCCTATCACTCACGATGTTCTTTGGCAATCCATGCAGCCTAAACATTTCTCGAAAAAATAGATCTGCAACTTGGGCTGCAAAAAAAGTGCTGGTAATGGCGAAGAAATGAGCAAATTTTGTTAGCCTATCCACCACTACATAAATGCAATCCTTCCCTTGGGCCTTGGGCAACCCTGTGATGAAGTCCATCGAGATACTTTCCCATTTTTGATTGGGAATAGGAAGTGGTTGCAGCAAATCAGCTGGTAATGTATGCTCATTTTTATTTGCTTGACAAACAAGACATTCCTGAATGTAGCGTTGTACCTCTCCTTTCAAACCTTTTCAAGAAAACTTTTCTCGGATCTGCCTATAAGTCTTGAAAAAACCTTGGTGACTAGCAACAGGAATATCGTGAAAAGTCAAAAGAATCTTCTTCTTCAGCTTAGAATCGGCCACCAAAAAGATTCTTCCCTTATAATGTATCAATCCCTCAACCATCTTGTACCTTTCATCATGAAAAGTACCCTCAAGAATGCTGGTTGCAAACTGATTTTTAGCATAATCAGCAAGCAACATGTCTCTCCAATCTGCAGTAAGCTCACACAATGAGCTAAGATGAGGTCTCCTGGAGAGAGCATCGGCCACGATATTATTTTTCCCTTTTACATATTCAATGTCAAAGTCGTAAGCTTGAAGCTTACTCACCCATTTCTGTTGTCTCTCATTTAGATCTTTCTGGTGCATGAAATGCTTGAGGCTATTGTGGTCAGTCTTAACCATGAACTTGTTCCCCACCAAGTACTGCCTAAACTTGGCTAATGCATGCATAATGGCAAGCATTTCTTTGTCATAGATTGAATATGTCCTTTCAACACCTCATAATTTTTTGCTCTCAAACACGATAGGGTGTTTGTCTTGCATCAGGACAGCCCCCACTCCTTCACCCGATGCATCACATTGCAGCTCGAATGGCTTGGAGAAATCTGGAATTGCCAAAACTGGACACGAGCTCATGATCTTCTTGAACTTGTCAAAAACAATTTGAGCCTTTTCTGACCAAACAAAGGCTCCCTTTTTGGTGAGATCAGTAAGAGGAGCAACATTCTGTGAATACCCCTTTATGAATCTCTGATAAAACCCGCAAAGACCCAAAAAACCTTTCAACTGAGTCAAGCTCTCAGGAGGTGGCCAATCAACTACTGCTTTGATCTTCTCCAGATCCACCTTCACTCCCTCAGCACTGACTATGTGGCCAAGGTATAGTAACTCCTCCATCCCAAATTCACATTTGGAAGCTTTTGTGAACAAGCTCTCAGATTCCATGATAATAAGCACTTCCTCCAAGTGCTTAAGATGATCTCCCCAAGTCTTGCTGTAAATCAGAATGTCATCAAAAAATATTAACACAAACCTCCTTAACTGACTTTGAAAAATATGATTCATGCAAGACTGAAAGGTAGCCAGAGCGTTAGTCAACCCAAATGGCATGACTAAGAATTCGAAATGGCCATAGTGACATCTGAAAGCTGTCTTCTCCACATCCGATCCCCTCATTCGAATCTGATGGTAACCCAATCTCAGATCAATCTTTGAGAAGAACTTGGCCCCATGCAGCTCATCAATGAGCTCATCTATTCTGGGTATGGGATATCTGTTTTTGATGGTGCTTTGATTCAAAGCACGATAATCCACACACATGCGCATGGTACCATCCTTCTTCTTCACAAGAACCACTACAGAAGCAAAGGGGCTCTTGCTTGGGCGTATGAAACCCATCATCAAGAGTTCTTGAATATTCTTCTCGATCTCGTCCTTTTGCCTCTTCGGATACCGATATGGAGTTATGATCACCGGTTTAGCCCCTTCCTTGAGCTCTATGATGTGTTCTGACCCTCTATCAGGAGGTGGTCTAGGAGGTAAATCAGCAAACACTTTACTCTTCTTGGTGAGTAAAGACTGAATATCAAGAGGATACTCTATTTTCGTTTCAGCTGGACTAGCTGGAAGAATCATGCATTCCGCAGCCCACTCCACTTGGTCATGACGTATCAACCTTGCCATCCTCTTGAATGACACAATCCGAGGGCCACCATTTGACATTCCTCTCAACACCACCTTCTTTCCATCGGATTGAAATTTGAGTTCCATGGTTTGCAGATTTAAAGAGATCTCTCCAAGAGATCGCAGCCACTGAATGCCAAGGACAGCATCCGTATCTCCAATATTAACCACATAGAAGTCATCCTTGACTTCGTAATTGCCCAATTGCATTGACATGTTGGGAACCCTCTTGGTACATGAGATGTGAAACCCATCAGCAACCATAACTTTGAAACCTTCAAAATCTTCTGTTTGCAACCCTTTCTTTGCCACCACAGCTTCGTCTATGAAGTTATGGGTTGCTCCAGTGTCAATTAAAGCAACAATACGCTGCCCTTTGATCATTCCACGAACTTTGAAACTCATTCTTTTGGAAGCTCGAAAGTTGAGCCAATGTACCACCACTTTCTTTTTCACTTTCAGACTCTTTTGGAGCTCTTTCCACTTCACTATCTTTGGGATCAGACTGCTGGTCTGAAAAATTAGAGTTACTTTCACCAGCTGAATAGTACTCAATCTGGTGAAATTTGACTCCCTTTGGGCAAACATGCTCTAGAGACCATTTTTCTCTACATCGGAAACATAACCCCTTTCTTCGGAGTTCATTGATAGTCTCTGGATCCAATCTTGTGCCAAGAGGTTTCTGCTGTTTAAACTCCTTATGGTAAGGCTTTTGATGAAACCTTTTCCCTCTATCCTTCTTGTGAAATTATGGTTTGGAATGAAACTTTGCTTTGGGAACAGCCCACTCCATGTTTCTAGCTTTTTTCATTGCTTCTTGTAAGGACGGTGGATCAAAAGCTTTGATCCATCCCTTGAGTGGCTCCATCAAAACTTCGCTGAATAGGATCACTAATCTTCTCTCAGTGATTCCTGTGACCATAACTGAAAGTCTTTGAAACTCAGCGATGTAAGCATCAACAGTGCCATACTGCTTCAACTGTGCCAACTCCCTAAAATTCACTTCTGGGTCCTTCTTCTCGAACCTCTCAATGAGTCTATTGGTGAATTCATCGTAGCTAGTGATAGACCCATGACCCAAGGTGACTAGGCCATGGTACCACCACTCATGTGCCACCCCATCTAGGTGTAGCGTAGCGAATTTAATCGCGTCTTCTTCAGCCATTGGCCTAAGAGCCAAATAGTTGTCTAGTTTCTGAATCCAAGCTCGAGCAGAATTATTATCACTTCCATCAAAGTGGGAAAGCATAACCTTGTTGATAGCTTGATGCAAGTCTCCTTGTGCTGGAGTTCTTCTTTGGTCATAATTTCTCCCTTGTCCCTTACTCTTTCTCTTATGATCTATAAATTCATTATAGGACATGTCCATTTTGATGTCATCAGGGAGAGAATCATACTCCGCATGGCCACGTCTCAATTGTTCCACAAATGAAGCATTCTCGTCAGGATCAAGTTGGGTGTTTACTAGTGATATGAAGGTGGGTTTGAAGGGCCTTGACGAAATGTAAGTGTTGTTTGAAACAGGCTGAGCAACACTTCTATCAAATTGATTTGAGGCACTAGGCTCTCCTCTGTATCCGGGGTTGTTCTGTAGAGTTGGGTTCTAGCCCACTTTCCCCAACATGAGAGATACCATATCCATCAAGGCATCCATCTTCTTTTCAAATCTCTTTTCGGGACTTATCGATCTCTCTCTTCCCTTCCCACTATCATTTCTAGTGTTGGTAAACCTCTCGTTACCCCCGACTGATCTCTCACCTTCTGCCATATCTATTTCTTGAGAAGACTCCCAATGAGCCCTCAAGACCTCTAAAGTTGTCTGACCTTCGGGAACTTGGTACCACTGGAACTATTTTGCAATTTTCTTATCTTCTCTTGCTATGTATCTCTTTTCTCTGTCACTCATAGATGGTTTGTTCACAGGATGGCAGGATACTTAGCTCTGATACCACTGAAATATCCCAACCCAATTTTTTTGATTTTTTAATCAACAGATTTCAACATTACAAGCAAGTACCCGTTAAGGTTAGAAAATAAACCCAAACGTACTGAAACAACTCTAACCAGTATGGCGCTGATGATGGCGAGCATTGGTCAGAGGATCTAAAACAAACTGCTTATGCTGTAACTCTAACCAGAATGGCGCCGATGATGGCGAGCATTGGTCAGAGGATCTGCTACTCTAAAACCTAGAAAAGGAACTCGACGTCAAGTATGTGCTACCCAATCCAATGCGGAGTGAGGGGCGACCATATGACGGAGTGATTACAATAACAATGCTTGAAAGGGAAATGCTGAAAGATGAAACTACTCCACATCCAGCATGTGCTTGCTAACCCAAACAGGGAAAGTAGCTACCATAGGGCGGAGCTCAACACCCAGAATGTGCTTGCTAACCCCAAGAGGGAAGTAGCTACCATAGAGCGGAGCTATAACTAATACAATGACTTTAATTGAAACTGAACATTGCAACCAGATTTGAACAAGCAAGAATAACTGCCAGTACTACTGTCAGCTTTACAAAATAAGAAGGATCTGCATGCCAGAGTCTTAAGAAGCTGAAAGATTAGCATTACATTATAGAATATTATCCATATCTTGGATAGTCATGCCCAACATTGATAAATTCAAGAGCAATACAATAATTTTCTGTTTCTAATACAAATCTGCGCTTAAAAAGAGAAAAAACCAGCAACCTGTGGAAATGTTCAGATGCTCATAACTCACAAATAACTTGTTCAATTGACCTGATTTCTGATGCACAGTACTTTCCTTATGATGGCGCCCAAGCTAGCACCCAAAAATAGACCCAATCTGCAACCAATGATTAAAGCACGGATTCCAATGCAACCCAAAAGGGGCGTCCAGCTGAAATGGGCGATTTCCTTTAGAAAAATAATGCAAGCTTTAAAAAATCTATAACTTAGAGGATAGTGGCGCCCTAGCCTAGCAAAGCCAATAAGCTAATACCCAGAACACTTTTTTTTTGTATTTTCTGATTTAATAATAAAAACACAGATCTGCTGTATCATGAATACAATAGGCTGAAAACACTAATATGCTAAATAAAACTATCAATGAAATAAACTGAGAACAATGCACAACTCAATACAAATATCAAAGATTGAATCACCACTAAATGTTGTCTTGCAAACACGAAGCGATGCCCTAGCTAAGAGGCCTTCATTCCTCGAAGCGGTTCCAGAGCCAATCCGGCAGTATAACACTGTAGTAGACCAAGATCCCCAAATGAGAACTCAAGGCTTTCTTTTATAGGCTTCAGTTGGCCTCCCTTGAAACCCTAACTCTAAGAGTGGTGCCCTTTTCCAAGCAATGATGGCGCCCCCCTTCAAGTCCACATTTTAAAATAACCTTAAGTTATTCGACTAGGCCAAGGTCATAACATTAAAATATAATGTTATTTTTAAGTGAAATAAACTTATTTCTTCAAGATCGCATTCTGAAACCTGAAACTGAATGAGTCAACTGAAAGAGAAAGTCAACTACCTGAGACAAACCTGTTAGCTGCCAAAAATAGAATTTACTAAAAATAGTAAATTTCTGGAAATGCTTAGAAAGCCGAGACGAACATACCCCTGCGAAACTCTCTGAAAACCCAGAAAGAATCTGCCATCAAAACTCCGAGCAAGGACATCCTAAAAACTAGGAAACCCTAATTTATACCTTTCGACTAGCCTTCGAGTTTCCAGAAAAAGGCCAACGGTCACTGTGAAGATCAGGTTTGAGAAGGGGACATTACATATGGGAAGATCTCTCCAACGTACCAAATATTCTCGAAACACCCTGCTTCTCAACCGTCATTCCCTTACCTTAAGAATCTCATTAGGAACCAAAATCAATGTACCTCATCCATGGGAGACAACTCAGGGGAAACTGTAATATGCTGTCCAAGGGCTTTTTTCAGGGAAGATACATGGAATACATTATGTATTTTACGACCAGGTGGTAACTCAACTTCATAAGCAACCTCTCCCACTCCCCTAAGTACCCTGTACGGACCATAAAAACGTGGTTTGAGCTTCTCAGCTCCCCCCTTTTAAGGGTGCTCTGCCGATATGGTTGTAAGCACAGAAATACCATATCATCCACCTCAAATTCTCTCTCAATCCTGTGCCGGTCAGCGTATACCTTTTGCTGATTTTGAGCCTGCTGTAAATTCTTCCTGAGAGATCTCATGACACCCTGGTTCTCCTGTAACCAATCCTGGGCCAAGGGAACTCTACTGTCACTAATTGCCAAATCAATGAAAGATAATGCCTCATATCCGTAAAGAGCTTTGAAAGGTGTCATGCCAATGGACATATGATGCGTGGTATTATAACAATACTCGCCCAAATACAATCAACATACCCAAGTTTTTTGCTGCCCCGACACATAGTTACGCAAATATCTCTCAACCCACTTGTTGACTATCTCGGCCTGCCCATCAGTTTGAGGGTGGTAACTCGTACTTAGAGTCAACACAGTACCTGTTAGCCTGAAAAGTTCCTGTCAGAAGGAACTCATGAATTGGCTGTCCCTGTCACTCACTATGGTCTTGGGAAGACCATGGAGTCTGAACGCCTCTTTGAAAAATAACTCAGCCACCTGAGATGTTGAAAAATCCACTGCAATGGAAAAGAAGTGGGCATATTTTGTTAGCCTATCCACCACCACATAAATACAATTCTTCCCCTGCACCCGCGGAAGACTTGTAATGAAATCCATAGAAATTCCAGACCACTTCTGTTCTGGTATCAGCAAGGGCTGCAACAATCCAGCAGGGTAAGTATGCTCTCACTTGTTCTGCTAACAAGTCATACACTCACGGACATGCCGCAAAACATCATCTTTGAGACCCTTCCACGAGAATCTCTCTCGAACCGCCCTGTAAGTCTTAACATACCCTGGATGTCCTACCATAGGAGTATCATGGGAAGCATGCAAAATTTGTTCCTTCAATTGTGAACCTGGAACAAGATAAATCATGCTCTTGTAGTAGTTAATATCATCTACTATGCTATATCTGTCATCCACTATCACACCCTCCATGATCTCACAAGCATGCTAATTTTTGGAGTACTCAACTAAAAGTTGAGCTTTCCAATCTACTGAAATCTCGCTCAATGAACATAGGGCAGCCAATGAGGGTTTCCTAGAAAGTGCATCAGCCACAGTGTTATTCTTCCCCTTTATGAATTCGATATCGAAATCATAATCCTAAATCTTGCTCACCCATTTTTGCTATCGATCATTGAGCTCTGTTTGATCTAGGAAATATTTCAAACTGTTGTGGTCAGTCCTTACCACAAATTTGCTGCCAACAAGATACTGTCTGAACTTGGCTAGAGCATGCATAATAGCCAACATCTCTTTATCGTAGGTAGAGTACAACCTCTCATTATTTTGCAACTTCCTACTCTCATAGGCAATGGGGTGTCTGTTTTGCATCAACACGGCTCCTATACCCAAGCCTAAAGCATCACACTCTTAAGACAAATGGCTGCGAGAAATCCGGTAATGCCAAAACTGGACAAGTGCTCATAACCTCCTTGAGTCTATCAAAGACTCCCTGTGCTTGGTCTGTCCATCTGAATGCCCCTTTCTTTGTGAAATCTGTCAAAGGTGCGCCAACTGAGAGAATCCTTTCACAAATCTTCTATAATAAGCACACAAACCAAGGAACCCACGCAACTCAGTAATGTTCTGAGCGCTGGGCCAATTCCGAATTGCCTGAATCTTCTCATGCACCTTCACCCCATCAGCGCTGATCACATGGCCCAAATATAAAACCTCCCTAAGTCTAAACTCACATTTGGATAGCTTAGCAAATAGAGACTGGCTCTCCATTATGCTAAGTACCTCCTCAACATGTCTGAGATGGTCCTCCCAAGTACGACTGTAAATCAATATGTCGTCAAAGAACACTAGAACCGACTTCCTCAACTGCTTGTTGAAGATATGGTTCATACAAGACTGGAAAGTAGTTGGTGCATTGGTAAAGCCAAAGGGCATTACCAGAAACTCATAGTGCCCATAGTGACAACGAAAGGCAGTCTTGTGTACATCTTCTGCTCGTACACGTATCTGATGGTAACCTGAACGGAGATCAATCTTTGAGAAGTAGATAGCTCCATGAAGCTCATCCAACAACTCATCAATGCGTGGAATAGGATATCTGCTCTTGATTGTCTTCTTGTTCAATGCTCTGTAATCTATACACATCCACAGAGTCCCATCCTTCTTCTTAACAAGTACTACAGAAGAAGCAAATGGGCTAGAACTAGGCCGAATGAAACCCATATCCAACAACTCATGAATAGTCTTCTCAACTTCATCTTTATAGGCCATGTGATGACGATATGGGGCAGTAATTACTGGCTTTGCTCCATCCTCCAACTCTATGCCATGCTCAAAACCTCTATCGAGAGGTACTCCTGAAGGTATGTCACCAAAGACTTTCCCATGATGGTCCATCACTGACAGAATATCAACATGAAATACCCGGTTATCCTGAGGTGTGGGTGTTTTGGACTTAACCAAACAATGTGTAGCCCAAATCACATCATTATGTCTAATAATAGTCTCTATCCTGCAAGATGACACCTCCTTAGGTCCACCATCTGACGCTGCCCTCAAGATAGTCTTCTTTCCCCCAAAAAGGAACTCTAACTGCATACGGTGGTGATCAATAATGTAACGCCCAATACCCTGCAACCACTGCATGCCCAATACCACATCATAATCCTCTAAGGGAAGCACATAAAAATCATCGGTCAGAGTATAATCCCCCATCTAAATACTAAGCTGTGGAATCCGTTTGGTACACCCCAAAACTGCACCATCTACCACCTTTACTCCAAAACCACAAAACTCCTCATACTATAAACCACGCCTCTCCACTAACTTCTGGTCAATAAAGTTATGTGTAGCACCTCTGTCAACCAAGCTCATGACCCGCTTGCATTGAAGTGTACCTTTCAACTGAAAGGCATGAAGTTTAGGATAACTGGAGAGGGTAGCCATAGTTACTTTGGCTGACGCCATGGGCTCAGGGGTATCTAACTCCAACTGTGTCTGTACCTGCTCAACATCCTCCATGCTATCTTCAATATCAGTGTCGGGTACCTCCTCATCCCCTAACTCAGATGTCACCTCAATCAAATGAACCTTTCCTTTACCCATACAACGGTGTCCGAGTTCCCAAGGTTCTTTGCAAGAAAAGCATAACTTTTTCCTTCTCAATTCATTCCTCGTGTTCTAGAAGATGACCCTCCTTTATTCTGTGGTGCGTCGACCTTCTGTGCAGGCCGAGAGTCCCTGAATGATTTCTTATCTACCTGATAAGAAATGGGAACGGTATCCAGTCTTAATGTCACATCAATGGCCTCCTTAAGAGTGGCTGGTTGGAAAGCACGTACTAGACCCTTAAGTCTATCCTGTAATCCCTCAATGAATAACATCACACTCCATCTCTGGTGCATATCAAGTACTATAACCGCAATACGCTGGAACTCATTAATATAAGCTTCTGCGTGACCAGTCTGTCTAAGATGAGCCAACTCTCTATAGTAGCGCTCTGTGTCCTTACGATCAAACCGTGTAATGAGTCGCTCAGTGAACTCGGCATAGGAATGTACCAAGGCGTGATCCTAGGTGACCAATCCATGGTGCCACCAATCATATGCAATTCCCTTTAAATGCAACACAACAAAATGAATAGCCTCACGCTCAGACATGGGCCGCAAGGATAGATATATGTCCAGCTTGTGCACCTAGGCTCGTGCACTCGTATCACCCGAGCCGTCATATGTAGCCAATGTGATCTACCCAGTATCTCTATTGAGGTCATAGTTTTGTTGCTGGGGTGGTCTATGACCACGATCTCCCCTGAATCTAGCTGTATCTCTATGTTGTGCACAATACTGGGGAAGAGGGAAAACATCCCTAACCTTTGGGGGTAAAGCTCTCCACTCTGCTGTGGTTGCCAAAACGGACCCCTGGAACCCAATCTCTGGTGGCTCCACCTGTGCTGGCTGTCCACCTGGTACAAACTGTGGAAGCAATGGTCTATTCGGAGTAGATGTATGATGGCGATTCCGCCTAGAGGAATGAAGGGAGCTCCCAACTGAAAAATGGGATTGATGGCTATGCTGACTACCTGCTACTAAAACTGATCTACTCTGCCTGCCTCTGTGTCTATCCATCTCCAACCACTCCAAGGTATCCTGTAATCGATCTAAAGCCTGAACAATCCTGGGCTGAGTAGTGATGAGAGTCCTCACCATCTCTCTCTCTTCCTCATCCTGATTTCTTCGAGCATCCACCTGTTCTTCTGCCATAATAGGTTCCTGTTCTGTTCCAAACTCCCGCTCGTACTGAGCTCTTTTGCGTGTATAATATCTATTTATATCAACTCTTATTGGATGCATAGAAAACAATTCTCTGAACCCCATAGGCTGGCAGGTCAAGGGCTCTGATACCACTAAAAGATCCCTGATGGATCCCTTCGGTTGATCTGTTGTAATTTTGTATTTTTAAATTGGGTTTCCCTGTTTATGAATGTTTTCTTTCCAAAATAGACGGAAGTTGCAGAAGGGTTTGATTGTTTTTGTGTTTTGATGATTTTGTATCAAGTAAATAATGAAGTACAAGAACATAAATAACTTCTGAAATTAAATATCAAATACAGCCAAAACAAAGTGCTTATGGGCAGAATTCTGGATATTAAATCAAATAGGGAACCAGATATAGATTTTCAATAATTCAGGGAGATTACAATTACACAGACCCAACCTGAAAAGCTGAAGGGGAATTACACACTAGAAGAAGGCCGCAGCAAGATTCCAACCCTTTTAATGCACTGCCATGGAAAGGAAGCTGGCTGCCAGGTACAGCCGTACAGCTGCAAGGGTTGCTAGGTACAACAGTACTACTGCAAAACCCTCTCAATCTGAAATAAACCCTTGAATGCATGCTGAACCCTGTCACACTCCCTGTGCTTACCAGAAGGAATACTGAGTAATCTCCAGATACTACTGAACAATCAACAACCACTGAATTGTGGGCTACGTCTCAAACAGGCAAGCATTGGGGTTTGGCATCCCAAATGTTGGAAGCTCTTCCAGAGCCAAAGCGCAAATCCCAAGATAAAAATTGTTAAGAATGAATCATAATCTTATTTTGACCTCCTTATAACCCTTTCCAATTAGCTTGAACCCTAAAAGCAAACCCATGTGGCGTTTAAGTTATAACATGTTATATTTCCCTTTTTAAGTGGTCAAGTACATAGAAATTGACTATTTTTCCACATAAAGAGAGATCCGTCCACCGAAAGGATTTGAGTCAAGAGAGAAATATTTAGAAAAGTCCAAGACCTTTCCAACGAGCTATTACACCATGGGATACGCATCCAGATGAGGCCAAAAACCCCTTATTACTCCAAAATGGCTATAAACTTAGCCTTATTTAAGTAAAAGACGAAAACTTAGGAAATATTAAAAATATAACCCAAGTAGCGACAAAATGTACCAATGACTCCAAAAAAAGTCACCCTGCCACCTGTCTATGACTGAAGTCAGAAATCAAGGATTCACTGGCAGTCTCATCCCTAAAATCTAGGGATGCTCCTAGAAACTAGGAAACAAACCCTAATCCTCTGAAACTGAACTCAAGGAATGATCTCATGGAGACCCACCCCTGGGTATGATCATATGCTCCTAAAAAGTAGGGGTAACCCCCATAATTTTAGGAACTACCTCCTAAAAAATAAGAACGTCTCCAAACCGATCAGCGACGGCCAGAACACCATGTCCCCAACACTGTATAGCCATACTGGGTCTCTATCCAACAATGTCAACCTACAAGACCCCATAATAAGCTGACTCACATGTCTCTGCTAGACCGAGCTAAAGAGGGGACATGACACTAAATCGTTAAAAAAATCTAACAAAGATGCAGGTTCATCCATGACCAAACCTATCACCAATGCAACAATGACGAGTTTGATCCAGACTGCAGTTGTATCTGTGATATGAAAAGCCCAGAAAGAGTTAAGAGGCAAAGTGACCCTAAGACATGGAGCATAAGGACAAAGTAAGATGGATGACGGAACTTAAAGCACACTATAAGGCTTCCTCCTTTATTGGGAATAATCATGTTTGGGATGCCAAATGCAAGCCCCTTGTCATTAAAAGTGTTAATAGCCAATATCATATGTATACACCACCAACCCAAGGTTGCAAAATAACATGATCCTAGAAAACTTCTCTCTTATTTTGAAAAATTATTTATTTCACAATCTATGTTAGGATTTTTGTCCTCCTACATGTCGTGCACTTTGATCCACCTGAATGTCTCACTCAGCTCAATTAATCCCAATGCTCTTGTTCTACCCAATACTCTGTCCATGATGTCCTCAGTCAAGACACAGATGTCTGATTTTTACTTATACATTTTCACTTTCCAAGAATCTATGATTAGGTTCATAACCTTATGTAATACTAAATAAAGATTGCACATGACAAATAAAGAGAAACAAAATTCATATAAGAACAAAAAAAATGTAAACAATCAATGGCAAAATGGAGACTAAATCTGCCAACCCATGGACAACCAACCGACTAACCAATAGTGGCCAATATCTATGAATAATGGGGAGGAGGATGGTGCTACTTGCCAATTACCACAAGATAATTGGTTATACCTAACTATTGACTAATATGTCACATTATTTTAAATCATTTACCCATAAGTTTTTCCTTTATGGAGTAAAACTCTCCAAAACTTAAAGTTTTCCTATGACTGTTTTCACCATATAAGTTGGGAATGTGTTTCATATTTGCATGGATCTGTACAAGATGGTTGTGTGCAAGGTTGATGTTGTGCAGGTTGTTTACACAAGCACTACTGCATAGGATGTTGTGCAAGATGTTTGTGCAAGACAATGATGTTGCATAGAGGTTGTATATGGCTATTGCGCAAGGAAGTTAGTGTGCAAGAATGATGTCTACGTTGTGCAATGTTTGTTGCATAGTATCATTGCACTTTGGAAGATTGTGAAGAGGTGCATAGTGGTTTGAAATATTTCACAGTAAGGTGTTGCAAAAAGCTATCCAACATGGTCATGCAATACAAATCAAACTTGAGGCATTACTCTAGAGTTGTCAAAATGGATCAGTCGAATGGAGGTGTGTGAAATATCCCTTTCTAAAATAAATTCTGAATGCTGATTATTTTTTTAGCGGGGTTCTATTTGAAACTAAAATTTCATACAAACAATTGATAACTAAAATAAATTTTGAATGCTGATTTTTATTTTATTTTTTGGGTTCTATTTGAAACTGAAATTTCATACAAACAATTGATAACACAATTTAAATGAATAAACGATTGACCAATTTAAATCCTTTATTCAATAGTTGAAGATGCAAATGACAATATAAAGCAATATACACAATTTTCCATGATTATTCTAACCCTAACCTGGTTAGGGCCCACAATTTGCCTTTTTCCTGGTACAAGCTGGTGTGGCTGGCGTTGGGGTTTCTAAGGGGTACAATTGGGTCTGAGGTGATGCCAACCACTAGAATGCAGGTCTAGCAGCAATAATCGCCAAGGGGACTCACGCAACTGCCAAAAAGGGATGATGCAACTTTCTAGAGGGTGACACAAAATGGATAGAAGGTCTGCCAGGTCAATGGAAGTGCCCCATATGTGACACTCAGCCAATAATAGTGAGACAGTAGCAGTAGATAGCCATTCAGAGTAGTATGACAACAATTAAAGGCTTAATCTATCAATAAAGTGCCCAAAGGTGGGAAACCCAACCTCTGAACAATTAAAAAACCCTGGTTTGTGCAACAATAAGCCTTCACTTGAATTTTAAAAATTAATCACCACTGTCAGTGAAATATTCCGAGCCAATTTTTTTTTTAATTTTCAATTACAATCAGCAGAACAATACACAGTCGTTAGAGTTAGCCTAAAACCAAACGATACTGAAGCAACTCTAACCAGAATGTACACCAAGATTCTGAAGAGGCCAAGGTGTGAGCATTGGTAAGAGGATTTGAATGCAAAAACATAATTGGAATGAACTCTAACCAAGAATGGCATCGATGATGGCGAGCATATGGTCAGAGGGTCTTCTACTACTACAAGTACTGAAAAGAACTCAACACCAATTATGTGTTACCCAATCCGATATGGAGTTGAGGCGACCATATGGTGGAGTACTAAGAATTACAATGCTTAAAGAAACTCAACACCAAGTATGTGCTACCCAATCCAGTATGGAGTTGAGGCGACCATATGGCGGAGTGCTACGAATTACAATGCTCTGAAAAGAAATAAGCAAGAATGTTGAAATACTCAATGTCAAGAATGTGCTTTCCAACCCGAAAGGGAATGGAAGCTACCATATGATGGAGATGTAAAGTATTACAATGCAGTTTCAGAATATATGATCAGCATTACAAACATGATCAAGCAAGATTAAGAATTGCTGTCAGCACTACTGCCAGCTTACAATATGATAAAGAATTCCCCTGCCAAGAGCATAGAATTAGAACCATTCAACGAGCATTGTAATAGAGAATTCTCCTTGCTTAATGGAAATACCGAAACTGATTTCTTCTCTCAAAAAGACGGATTCAAGATTCTGCGCTGTTCAAGTCTGCACTTTAAATGTAAAACCAGCAACCTGAGATCTCACTAAAATGGACATATCTCTCACACAACTCATCTAAATGACATGAAACAAAAGCAAAAGACCCTAATGATGAAGGCGCCCAAGATTGGAACACCAAACAGACCCCAAAATTTCTATATAATTTATGCACGAAACCCAATGCACACATAGAAAGTACAGTTTAGCAAGAGGGGCGATTTGCCTTTAAAAATCACAGCAGTCATTAAAAATTCTACAATTTACAAAAGAGGAGCGCCCATTACAAACAGAGAGATATAGCCAATACCCACAAAGAAATTGTCTTTTTTTACTTATGAACAAAACACAGCGTGTTGTAATGAATATGATAGTCCTGAATTTCTCATAAACTGATCTATAAAACACACACTGAATACAATGCACAAATCCTACATACAAAACAATCAAACTACACTATCTCACCACTAGTCGCTATCTTTCAAGCGAGAAGCAATGCCAAGCTAGGAGGACTTCATTCCTCGAAGCAATCCCAAAGCCAATCCGGTAGCATAACATTCTTGTAGCTAAAGATGATCCAAGTGAAGACCAATGGCTTCCTTTTATAATTTCCGTTTGACCCTTCTAGAAACCCTATCCTCCAATAGGTGGCGTCCCACTTTCCCAAGCAAAATTTTGACTTTATATTATAAACTTTTATTTCCTTCTTGAAGTTGGCGCCCAACTTAAGCTTGGATTAAAATTTTCAATAAGAATTATAATTAATTCTTTCAATGAGGTGCCCACCCCATAAAGAACATCTTTTTAAAACAACTTAAAGTGAAGTAGCTAGGCCAAGGGAAAAGTCAATGCTAAAATATAACATTAAAACATGACTTAATTAAAATAATTCAACTTATCTCTCCATTTGTGCCCTAAACCCAAAAATGAGTAAGCCAACAGATCAAACTAACATGGAAAGCCAACCGTGCTGAAACCAACAGGACCACTGCCAGAAATAGAATTTACAAAAAATAGTAAATTCTTGAAGATGCTCAGAATGCCAAAAAGAACATATCACTGCGAAGCTATCTAAAAACCCAGAAAGAATCCACCATTGAATCAACCAACCTCAAGCAAGAGCATCCTTAAAAACAAGAAACCCTAATTTTTCCTTCCGAGTAGCCTCCGGGTCTCAGGAATAGGCCAACGGTCACTGGAAAGATCATGCTCGAGAAGGGGACATTACAGTCCGCCCTTCCCAAGATTGCTTGTCCTCAAGCAATCGCAACCCTGGATGCTGCAAAATCTCATCATTCTCCCAAGTTGCATCCTCCATAGGCAAATTTTTCCATTTCACCAAGTATTCTCTGATGGTTCTTTTCCTCAAAGAACGTTCTTTGTAATCAAGTATCTCCTCTGGAATTAAAACCAGCTGTCCTTCTTCATCCAAAGGTGGAAACTGTGATGAAGCAACATCATTGTGTCCAAGTGCCTTCTTGATGCGAGACACGTGGAAGACATTGTGTACTTTGCTATCAGAAGGTAGCTCCAACTCATAAACTACTACTCCAACCTTTCTGATAACCTTAAATGGCCCATAGAAATGAAGTTTGAGCTTTTCAGCTCCATTCTTATTGAGAGTAGACTGATTGTAAGGCTGTAATCGAAGATAAACCATATCTCCAACCTTGAAAGAGCGCTCAACATGCCGTTGATCAGCATACATCTTCTGCTGGTTCTGTGCCATCTGAAGATTGTTCTTCAATGATTTCATGATATCTTGACTTTGCTGTTATAAGTCCTTGGATTGTGGAGCTTTGCTGTCACCAAACACCAAATGAGCAAAGCTAGAAGCTTCATAACCATAAAGAGCCAAGAAAGGTGACCTCTTTATTGACATGTGGAAAGAAGAATTATAGCAGTACTCGCCTATTTGAAGCCACTTCACCATGCTCTTTGCTGCTCGAAAACATAGTTTCTCAAATAGCCTTCCAACCACTTGTTCACTATTTCCGTTTGTCCATCTGTTTGGGGGTGATAACTAGTGCATGGAGTAAGCACAGTACCACTCATTCTGAAGACCTCCTGCCAAAAAGTGCTTAGGAACTTGCTGTCCCTATCACTCACAATGTTTTTTGGCAGCCCATGTAACCTAAACACCTCATGAAAAACCAGATCTGCAACTTGGGCTGCTGAAAACGAGCTAGTAATGGCAAAGAAGTGAGCAAATTTGGTTAATCTATCCACTACAACATAAATACAATCCTTCCCTTGGACCTTGGGCAATCCCGTGATGAAGTCCATCGATATGCTTTCACATTTTTGATTGGGAATAGGAAGAGGTTGCAGCAATCCGGCTAGTAGAGTATGCTCATTCTTGTTCATTTGACAAATGGGACACTCCTGAATGTAGCATTGAACTTCCTCTTTCAACCCTTTCCAAGAAAATCTTTCCCAGATCTGCCTGTCTTAAAGAAGCCTTGATGACCAGCAAGCGGGATGTCATGACATGTCAACAAAATCTTCTTTTTGAGCTTAGAATCAGCCACCAAAAAGATCCTACCCTTGTAGTGAATCAGCCCTTCAATCACCTTGTACCTTTCATCATGAAAAGTACCTTCAATAATGCTGATTGCAAACTGATTTTTGGCATAATCAGCAAGCAACATATCCTTCCAATCAGCAGTAAGCTCGCACAGTGAGCTCAAATGGGGTCTCCTAAATAGAGCATCAGCCACAATGTTGTTTTTCCCCTTGACATACTCGATGTCAAAATCGTAAGCTTGAAGCTTACTCACCCATTTTTGTTGCCTTTCGTTTAGATCCTTCTGATGCATAAAGTGCTTGAGACTGTTATGATCAGTCTTGACCACAAACTTGTTTTCCACCAAATACTGTCTGAACTTAGCTAATGCATGCATAATGGCAAGCATTTTCTTGTCATAAATGGAGTAGGTTCTTTCAACACCTCTTAGCTTTCTACTCTCAAACACTATGGGATGTTTGTTTTGCATCAAGACAGCCCCAACTCCTTCACCGGATGCATCACACTGTAGGTCGAAAGGCTTGGAGAAATCCGGAATAGCCAAAACCGAACAAGAGCTCATGATCCTTTTAAACTTATCAAAAGTAGATTGAGCCTTATCTGGCCAACAAAAAGCCCCTTTTTTCGTGAGATCAATAAGAGGAGCAGCATTCTGTGAGTACCCTTTCACAAATCTTTTGTAAAATCTACAACGACCCAAGAACCCTTTCAATTGAGTCAAGTTCTCAGGAGGTGGCCAATCAACAACGGCCTTGATCTTTTCCGGATCAACCTTCACTCCCTCAGCGTTGATTATGTGACCAAGGTACAGTAACTCCATTCAAAATTCACATTTGGACGCTTTGGTGAACAAACTCTCAAATTCTAGGATGCTAAGCACTTCCTCCAAGTGCTTGAATGTTCATCCCATGTCTTGCTAAAAATCAGAATATCATCAAAAAATATCAATACAAACTTCCTCAGCTATTTTTGAAAAACTCAATTCATGCAAGACTGGAAAGTAGTAGAAGCATTAGTCAACCCAAATGGCATGACTAGAAACTCGAAGTGGCCATAGTGACATCTAAAAGCTGTCTTCTCAACATCTGACCCCCTCATCCTATCTGGTGGTAGCTCGATCTCAAATCAATCTTTGAAAAGAACTTAGCTCCATGTAGCTCATCAATGAGCTCATCTATCCTTGGAATGGGGTATTGGTTTTTGATGGTGCTTTGATTCAAAACACGATAGTCCACACACATGTGCATGGTACCATCCTTCTTCACAAGAACCACTGTTGAACTGAAGGGACTCTTGCTTGGGCAAATGAAACTCATCTCCAAGAGTTCCTAAATGTTTTTCTCAATCTCATCCTTCTGCTTTTTGAGGTATCGATATGGAGTTGTAATAACCGGTTTAGCTCCCTCTTTGAGCTCTATGATATGTTTCGAACCCTATTCAAGTGGTGGTCCAGGAGGCAAATCAGCAAATACCTTGCTCTTCTTTGTGAGTAGAGACTGAACATCAGGAGGATAGTCTCTCTTAGTTTCGATCGGACTAGCAGGAAGAATCATACATTCTGCAACCCACTTAGCTTGATCATGACGGATCAGCCTTGCCATTCTCTTGAATGACACAACCTGAGGTCCCCCATTGGACATTCCTCTTAGTACTATCCTCTTCCCATCAGATTGAAACTTGAGCTCCATAGTTTGCAGATTTAAGGAGATCTCTCCAAGTGAACACAGCCATTGAATGCCTAGAATGACATCCGTATCTCTAATGTTGACTACATAGAAGTCATCCTTGACTTCATAGTTTCCCAATTGCATAGTCATGTTTGAGATCTTCTTGGTGCATGAGATGTGGAACCCATCAGCAACCATGACCTTGAAGCCTTCAAACTCTTTTGTTTGCAGGCCCTTCTTTGCCACCACAACTTCATCAATGAAGTTATGTGTTGCTCCAGTGTCGATCAAAGCAACTATTCGCTACCCCTTAATCATCCCTCGAACTTTGAAGGATTTGTTCCTTTGGAAGCTTGAAAGTTGAGCCAAAATTCCTCCACCTGCCTTTTCGTCTTCGGACTCTTCTAAAGCTCTTTCCACTTCACTATCTTCAGAATCAGACTGCTGGTCTGAAAAATTAGAATTACTTTCACCCGCTAAATAGTACTCAATCTGGTGAAATTTGACTCCCTTTGGGCAAACATGATCTTGAGACCATTTTTCTCTACACCGAAAACATAGCCCCTTTCTTTTGAGTTCGTTCAATGTCTTAGGATCCAATCTTGTGACTTTAGGATTATGCTGATTGAACTCCTTATGCTGGGGTCTTAAAGGAGGTCTATGATGAGGTCTTTTCCCTTTATCCACCTTGTGAAAGGACGGCTTGGATTGAAACTTCACCTTAGGAGCAGCCCACTCCATGCTTCTTGCTTTCTTCATTGCCTCCTATAGGGATGGTGGATCAAAGGCTTTAATCCAACCCTTGAGTGGTTCCATCAATCCTTCACTGAAAAGGATCACCAACCGCCTCTCCGTGATGCTAGTGACAATTACTGAAAGTCTCTGGAACTCAGCTATGTAGGCATCAACTATGCCATACTGCTTCAATTGTGCCAATTCTTTGAAATGTATTTCAGGGTCTTTTTTCTCAAATCTCTCAATGAGCCTATTGGTGAACTCATCATAGGTAGTGATAGATCGATGACCTAAGGTGACTAGACCATGGTACCACCATTCATGCACCACCCCATCAAGGTGTAGCGTAGCGAACTTTATCGCCTCCTCTTCTGCCATGGTCTAAGAGCTAGATAGTTGTCCAGCTTCTGTATCCAAGCTCGAGCTGAACTGTTATCACTCCCGTCATAGTGTGGAAGTATAACCTTGTTCACAGCTTGATACAAATCCCCTTGAACTGTTGTTCTTCTTTGCTCATAATGTCTCCCTTGCCCCTTATTCTTTCTCTTATGATCCATAAATTCATTATAGGACATGTCCATTTTGATGTCACCAGGGAGAGAATCATACTCTGCATGGCCAAGTCTCAATTGTTCCATGAATGAAGAATTCTCTTCAGGATCAGGTTGGGTGTTTACTGGTGCTAAGAAGGTGGGTTTGAAGGGCCTCGATGAAATGTATGTGTTGTTTGTAACAGGCTGAGCAGCACTTCCATCAAGCTGGTTAGAGGCACTGTGCTCCCCTCTATATCCTGGGTTGTTCTGTGGAGTTGTGTTCTGGCCCACATTCCCCAACATGAGAGATACCATATCCATCAAGGCATCCATCTTCCTTTCAAATCTCTTTTCGGGACTTATCGATCTCTCTCTTCCCTTCCCACTATCATCTCTATTGTTGGTAAACCTCTCGTTACCCCCGACTGATCTCTCACCTTCTGCCATATCTATTTCCTGAGAAGACTCCCAATGAGCCCTCAAGACCTCTGAAGCTGTCTGACCTTCTGGAGCCTGATACCACTGAAACTGTTTTGCAATTTTCTTATCTTCCCTTGCTATGTATCTCTTTTCTCTGTCACTCATAGACGGTTTGTTCACAGGATGGCAGGATACTTAGCTCTGTTACCGCTGAAATATTCCGAGCCAATTTTTTTTAAAATTTTCAATTACAATCAGCAGAGCAATACACAGTCGTTAGAGTTAGCCTAAAACCAAACGATACTGAAGCAACTCTAACCAGAATGTACACCAAGATTCTGAGGAGGCCAAGGTGTGAGCATTGGTAAGAGGATTTGAATGCAAAAACATAATTGGAATGAACTCTAACCAAGAATGGCGTCGATGATGGCGAGCATATGGTCAGAGGGTCTTCTACTACTACAAGTACTGAAAAGAACTCAACACCAATTATGTGTTACCCAATCCGATATGGAGTTGAGGCGACCATATGGTGGAGTACTAAGAATTACAATGCTTAAAGAAACTCAACACCAAGTATGTGCTACCCAATCCAGTATGGAGTTGAGGC
Organism: Torreya grandis; assembly: GCA_037957365.1. Taxonomy (NCBI): domain Eukaryota; kingdom Viridiplantae; phylum Streptophyta; class Pinopsida; order Cupressales; family Taxaceae; genus Torreya; species Torreya grandis. The sequence continues at coordinate 3,335,085 of JARHVA010000446.1, read as the reverse complement.
GACCATATGGCGGAGCGCTACGAATTACAATGCTCTAAAAGGAAATAAGCAAGAATGTTGAAATACTCAACGTCAAGAATGTGCTTTCCAACCCGAAAGGGAATGGAAGCTACCATATGACGGAGATGTAAAGTATTACAATGCAGTTTCAGAATATATGATCAGCATTACAAATCATGATCAAGCAAGATTAAGAACTGCTGTCAGTGCTACTGCCAGCTTACAATATGATAAAGAATTCCCCTGCCAAGAGCATAGAACTAGAACCATTCAACGAGCATTGTAATAGAAAATTCTCCTTGCTTAATGGAAATACCGAAACTGATTTCTTCTCTCAAAAAGACGGATTCAAGATTCTGCCCTATTCAAGTCTGCACTTTAAATGTAAAACCAGCAACCTGAGATCTCACTAAAATGGACATATCTCTCACACAACTCATCTAAATGACATGAAACGAAAGCAAAAGACCCTAATGATGAAGGCGCCCAAGATTGGAACACCAAACAGACCCCAAAATTTCTATATAATTTATGCATGAAACCCAATGCACACATAGAAAATACAGTTCAGCAAGAGGGGCGATTTGCCTTTAAAAATCACAGCAGTCATTAAAAATTCTACAATTTACAAAAGAGCGCCCATTACAAACAGATAGATATAGCCAATACCCACAAAGAAATTGTCTTTTTTTACTTATGAACAAAACACAGCGTGCTGTAATGAATATGATAGTCCTGAATTTCTCATAAACTGATCTATAAAACACACACTGAATACAATGCACAAATCCTACATACAAAACAATCAAACTACACTATCTCACCACTAGTCGCTATCTTTCAAGCGAGAAGCAATCCCAAGCTAGGAGGATTTCATTCCTCGAAGCAATCCCAAAGCCAATCCAGCAACATAACATTCTTGTAGCTAAAGATAATCCAAGTGAAGACCAATGGCTTCCTTTTATAATTTCCGTTTGACCCTTCTAGAAACCCTATCCTCCAATAGGTGGCGTCCCACTTTCCCAAGCAAAATTTTGACTTTATATTATAAACTTTTATTTCCTTCTTGAAGTTGGCACCCAACTTAAGCTTGGATTAAATCTTCAATAAGAATTATAATTAATTCTTTCAATGAGGCGCCCACCCCATAAAGAACATCTTTTTAAAACAACTTCAAGTGAAGTAGCTAGGCCAAGGGAAAAGTCAATGTTAAAATATAACATTAAAACATGACTTAATTAAAATAATTCAACTTATCTCTCCATTTGTGCCCTAAAGCCCAAAAATGAGTAAGCCAACAGATCAAACTGACATGGAAAGCCAACCGTGCCGAAACCAACAGGACCACTGCCAGAAATAGAATTTACTAAAAATAGTAAATTCCTAAAAATGCTCAGAATGCCAAAAAGAACATATCACTGTGAAGCTCTCTGAAAACCCAGAAAGAATCCACCATTGAATCAACCAACCTCAAGCAAGAGAATCCTTCAAAACAAGAAACCCTAATTTTACCTTCTGATTAGCCTATGGGTCTCAAGATTAGGCCAACGGTCACTGGAAAGATCATGCTCGAGAAGGGGACATTACATTCAGCGAGTTGAATTCTGAAATAATTTGTTTTATGTGCAATAGCAACTCCTGGGTGGAGCCACCTTTGAAGGTTGGAGAGTTTTCGTCCTCAAACCTGATGGCAATGGAGGGTTATCATCCTTAAAAACAGAAGTTGAAAGAATTCTCAATTCAATTGTGAATAATCAATAATCCTTTCCTTTTTGCCCCACTTGTCCTTTTATTAATTTCACTTTTCCAATTTCACCCTAACTCAAAAAATATTTAAAACACTTTTAGGCAATTATTACCTTTTTAGCCTTTTAATAAATATTTTCTTTTTGTCCATGTAATTAATATAGCTTTTTGGCCCCTTTTAATAATAATACACCTAAGTGTCATTTTTTCATGTTATAACATAAAGTATCTTTGAACAACTTAGATGAATTATTATTATATTATTTCTTTCATTAATTCCCCTTAGTCTACGGGAAATAAAAATAGGCTTTGGGTCCCCTGACTTATTTAATTCAAAAAAGAGGACATTACAATCTGCCTTTCCTAGAATTGCTTGCCCTCGAGCAATTGCAAACTGGGATGCTCAAGAATTTTTGCACCCTCTTAAGTAGCATCTTTAGTTGGTAGATCTTTCCAATGTACCAAATATTCTATGACGGTTTTGTTCATTAGTTTCTTCTCCCTAACATCCAAGATGGCTTCAGGAACCAGGACTAATTTACCTTCTTCATCCAAAGGAGGCAATTCAATTGAAGGAATGATATGCTACCTCAATGCCTTTTTAAAACATGAAACGTGAAATACATTGTGTATCCTATTGTGCTCTGGAAACTCAAGCTCATTGGCAACCTCCCCTATCTTTTGCTTAATCTTGTATGGGCTGTAAAAGCGAGACTTGAGCTTTTTAGCTCCACTCTTCTTGAGAGAAGACTCTCTCTAGGGCTGCAATCTCAAGAAAACCATGTCTCCAACCTTAAAGGATCTCTCAATACGGTGTCGGTCAGCATAAAACTCCGATTGATTTTGTGCATGTTGGAGATTTTCTTTGAGTATACCCAATATCTCTTCACTCTATGAAACCAAGTGTCTTTCCCTTGGCACTCTATTGTCTGTAATAACCAAATCCACAAAAGAAAGCATCATAACCATACAAAGCTCTGAAAGGAGTCATACCAACGGACATATGATACATGGTGTTGTAACAATGTTCTCCCATGTAGATCCATTTGTCCCAAGCTATTTGTTTCCCTACTACATAATTCTTCAAGTAACCCACAATCCACTTATTCACAATCTTTGTTTGTCCATCTAGTTGAGGGTGGTAACTGGCACTTGGAGTTAATTCGCTTCCTTCTAAATGAAAGAGTTAATTCCCTTATTTGTTTTTAAGTATTGAAATACCCTAGTGGACCAGCCAAAGGTGTATCATGGACAACCCTCAAGACTTTACTCTTCACTTTTGATTCAGGGACTAGATAAATTCTATCCTTGTAGAGGATGAGGTCATCAATCACCTTATACCTATCATCACGTAGTTTGCCTTCAAGGATATCATTAGTGAAAACATTCTCGGCATACTTTACTATTATAATAACCTTCAATCAGTAGAGATTTCAGATGTAAAGCACATAAATGGCTTTCTAGACAAAGCATCAGCTATAACATTGGTCTTTCCCTCAACATACTTTATGTCAAAATTATAAGCTTGAAGTTTACTCATCCACTATTATTGCCTATCATTCAAGTCCTTTTGGTCGAGGAAAAACTTCAAACTATTGTGATCTGTTTTGACCACAAATCTACCACAAACCAAGTATTGCCTGAATTTAGTTAATGCATGCATGATGGCCAAAATCTCTTTGTCATATATAGAGAATACTCATTCTGTATCTTTGAGTTTTTTACTCTCTTAGGCAATAGGATGTCCTTTTTGCATCAAAACTAGGCTTTCCCTGATGCATCACACTCCAACACAAATAGAATAGAAAAATCTGGAACAACCAATATTGGACATGAACTCATTGCTTTTTTAAGTTTGTCATAGGTTGTTTGGGCTGATTCGGACCAGTTGAATGCTACCTTTTCTATTAAATCAGTCAATGGGACTACAAACTATGAAAATCCTCTAACAAATCTCCTATAGTAGCTACAAAGGCACAAAAATACCCTCAACTATGACGTGGTGGTAGGAGGCCAATCCAATATGGCTTGGATCTTCTCTTGATCAACCTGTAGTCCTTGGGCATTAATGACATTACCCAAGTATAGAATTTCTATCATGCCAAACTCACATTTAGACTCAGCAAAGAGAGTTTGTTGTTCTAGAATTGTCAGCATTGTATCTAAGTGTTTCAGGTGCTCTTCCCAAGTCTTACTATACACCAATATATCATCAAAAAATACTAGAACAAATTTCCTCAAGTGCTCGCTGAAAATATGGTTCATGCATGATTGAAAAGTAGCTGGAGCATTGGTTAAACCAAAAGGCATAACAAAAAATTCACAATGTCCAAAGTGACATCGAAAGGTTATTTTTGTACATCTCTTTAATCTGGTGATAGCTGGATCTCAAATTAATTTTAGAAAAATATACTGTTCCATGCAATTCATCAATCAACTCAGCGACCCTAGGTATTCGGTACCTGTTTTTGATGGTCTTCTTATTCAAAGCTCTATAATAAATACACATCTTCATGGTACCTATTGTAGCGGGGAATTGCACCCTTGTGGGAGAGTTTTTCAGGCACTCTCCTCCCAGCTACAAAATTGGAGCAACCTCAGGCTGTGGGTATCCTATAGTGAGGTTGAACCACTAGGCTTTTTAATAAGGCTAGCTCCTCAAATGCTTCACTTCAGCTGTTCCCACACACTAAAACCTATTGTTGACCAATAAAAAGGGAGAGAAAGGTAACATAAAAAGGGAAAACTGAACTAAGAAAGGTGATGCACCAATAGAGAATGACCCACATAAGCATGAATAAACACTAATTCAGTATAAGATAATTCTGCTTACACAACCTCACAACCGGTTAATTTGCACCAGTATTTCATAAAATAGGTTCACTAAGCCAAATATGAAGCAGAGGGGATTTTCGAAATTCACACCAAGCGTCCATTAATGGCAAAAAGAGCTCAAGTTCAGACTTGCAACTAACCCAAAAATAGGTAAGAAGGAAGGACAAGGGTCATGGAAGAACACTTCTTCACAAGGCCATCATGCACAAGCTTGCTAAACACGATTTCAGACAAGAGATAGGTAAAATAATATTTATTGCTTCAAAAGGTCTTTCTTACATATTTTTGACAGGTTTCTTCTTTGTCAAATGAGGATATCTTCAATTGAAAAGAATCGAGACATATATAGAAAAGGGAAAGACCTAAAGAGAAGAGGTGAGCAAACAAAAATCAATAAATGAGATCCAACCACCCTCCATGAATTCACACACACTTGGGTTAATTAGAACTAATCCTTCTCCAACAAAATAACCGCCATTAGCTCCAATAGTCATCCAACCCTCTCATTGGTTGAGAAATGCACTAGAAGACAAAACTCATTGAGGACGACGATGTCATGGTCCACTAAGAAGGAAAAGTCCAGGAACGTCTTAATTGCCTAAGCTATCTTTTCTAATTGCTTGATATTTCTCTTTCATCTCCACACCATCCTCCACTTGTTTGCTTATGTATGAGGACAAAAATTCTTACATCTATGAATCTGACTGAGCCATGTTGCTTCTACACTTGTCGGTTGTTTATTGGAGATGATGGCCATACTGAAGGACGAAGGCTTCTCCATTAATTTGCACCTACTAGCGCCTGCCAATTGAATGCGTCCTTGACACTTGTCATGTACACTTTCGCCCTTGAGATTCGCTTACTCCCTTTGACCTTTTTTGAATGGAAACGACTATTTGACGAGACCCATCTTTGATGTCTGCAGGAACGTCTCAGGATTTCAAATTCAAATGGCCATTTTTTCAGACTTTTTGCTTTGAAAAATTCCTTCGGACATAATTAGGTCTTTGGGTTTCTCGAAATGGACTTTCCCGAAGGGAAAGAGCCATTCGAAAATTCTGAAATGATCCTTCGACATTTTTGCAAACGAACTTTTTCGAAAGGAAAAGTGCCCCTTCGGAAAAATTGAAATGGTCTTTCGGAAAAGTTGAAATTGGTCCCTTGAAGCTTTGAAATGAGCCTTTGGCAAAATTGCAACGGTCCATTTCTCTTTGAAGAAATACCTTCGAAAAAGTTGCAATGGTCCACTTTGAAAAGAAAGTGACCCTTCGGCAAAGTTGAAATGGACCATTTCTTTAAAAGAAAGATACCCTTCGGAATTCTTTTTTTGGTCCACTTCTCCAAAGAAAGTGCCCTTCGAAAAGTTTGAAGTGGACCACTTTGCCGAGAAAAGTGCCCTTCAACTTTCCTGAAATGGTTCATTTCTTGCGGACAATTCTTCTGAAAGAATTCGCTCGGACAATTTTCTAGAAAAAATTCATTCTTTGACTTTGACTTGAAAGGACCTTCAGATTTTTGAAAAGTGCCCTTGCTTACTTCGGTTTTCTCATGACTCGCAACTTAGTCTTCCACCTTGTACTTTTGTAAATGTTGATGGAGTCTGTAGATTTTCTGATGGGGTCATAGATTTTGTAGGCCTAATGCTGTTGCATTTATGACCCCTAACTACTTGGTTTCACCATGAAACCTGCTCAAAAACCTCTTCTTTGCCCTGCAGACCTGTTCCTTAGAATTTGACAAAATACACTTTAAGCAAACTTAAAGTGTTTCAAAAGCTTTATGAGCACTATAAGATCTCTCTAGTCCACTCATTGCATCCAAAACATTTGTTCATCCACTCATCCATTAGAAATTTGATCCATCTAGGCACAACTTGGTATGTGGGATACTACCATCATTTTTCTTGACCAAAACGATAGAAGAAGCAAAGGGACTAGAACTAGACTGAATATGTCTCATCTCCAATAATTTCGTAATTGCCTTCTCAATTTTCTCTTTGAATGCTCTAGAATGGCGACAAGGTGTAATCATAACTAGTTTAGAACCTGAATCCAACTCTTTGATATGCTAAAATCCTCTGTCATGTGGTAATCCTAGAGGTAAATTGATGAATATTGTGCCATGCTTGTCTAATATAGACTAAATATCCACATGATAAGATCTTTTATCTGGGGATGAAGTTGTATTGCTCATCAAGTAATGGACCGCCCAAGCTTTTTGTCCCTTAAGAAATGATCTCTCCATTCTCTTAGCTGTGATGACTCTAGGAGATCCGTTGGCCATACCATAAGCACAACCTCCTTTTCATCAAATTTGAATTTCAGCTGCATGGTTTGGTAATTTTGTGTGAATTTCCCAAGGGAATGTAGCCACTGCACCCCTAATCTTTAATTTGTTTCTCTTATTTCCACCACATAGAAGTCATCACATACTTTATATTTTCCAAGAGTGATATCCAACCCCTTAACCCTCTTGGTGCATGGAATAGTGAACCCATTAGCTACAATAACATTAAAACCTTGTAAATCTTTTATTTTCAGCCCTCTTTGGGCTACTAAACCCTCATAAATGAAATTGTGGGTTGGCCCACTATTAATCAAAATAATTACCTTGTGCCCATTCAACACTCCACAAATTCTGAAAGGATGATATCTAGGTGCACTTGAGAGTGTAACAAGAAAACTACCTAAAGTCTTTTCTTCTTTAATTTCAATTTTTGGTTCTTTCTCTTCAACTCCCACTTCGGGTTCCTCTACTTCTGATGACATATCAGAAATCACCTCTATGTAATGCACATGTCCTTTTCCAAGGCATCTATGACCCGGCTCCCATGGATCTTTGCAAGTGAAACACAGTTTCTTCCTTCTGAGCTCATTTCCAATTACTACCTCTTTGCTTGTTTTTGATAGCTCCTTTTGTTGAAACCCTCCTAGCTGGAATGGCTTCTTTTTCTACCCATAAGGCGCTGATTTTGGCTGCCCATAAGTTGCTGATTTTGGCTGTCCTACAAGGTGAAACTTCCCCTTTGGGGCTGATATTTCCAAATCCAAAGCCTTTTTAATGGATTCTTGAAGAGAAGTAGGGCTGAAAGCTTTCACCAAACCCTTGAGTGGTTCGGCCAACCCTTCAAGAAATAATACCACAAGTCTCATCTCTGTTACATCTGTTACCATCATGGATAACATTTAAAATTCAGCCACATAATCATCCACTATATTGTGTTGTTTCAACTGAACTAATTTCCAAAAATGAATTTATGGGTCAGTTCTATCAAACCTCTAAATCATCCTGCTATTAAACTCAACATAAGAATTGATGAGATTATGTCCTTGAGTTATCAACCCATGGTACCACCATTCATGTGTTATGCCTTCAAGATGAAGGGTTGCAAATTTGATGGCTTTATCTTCCAACATTGCTATGAGAGATAGGAGAGTATCCATCTTTTGTATCTAAGTAAAGCTGTACACTTGTTGGATCTGTCAAAAGTATAAAGTGCCAACTTTCAAAAATCTGTTGAAGGTCTCCTTGACTGGCTCGTGGCCTAGGTTCAGGTCTTGGTCCACCTCTATTTTTCTTCAAATTTATGAAATTTGTGAGATATAGCTTCCTGAATTTCTCCTAGAAGAACCTTGTATTGTTCATAGCTGGCAGCGATGTAAACCGCCATAACTGAATTTCCACCTCTGGAACCGCTTCCTCCCTACAAATAAAATTAGGCTAGAATGGCCTAGCAATGAAGCCAATGATGGTCCTCTAAGTGTGTTGGTTGTTGTTCACCCTTGAAGAACTTCCTTCACCATTTTGAGCTATTTGCATATTCGTATTTTGCATGGTGTGAACTAATTGAGCCATCATATCTACTAAACGTTTTTGTCCTTGCACAAGCCTATCAAAGCATACATCATTTGGATCTCTGTTACCCATAGCTTTCTTCTCTTTTCCGGCACCAAATTCTGGATCTTGCTGCCCCAGCTATAGGGCCCTCCTTTCTCTCTCTGGTGATATTTGATTTCTCTGTCACTTTCGTGCATGAAGTTAAAGCCGGAAATTATTTATTTCCCACAAGCTGGCAAGAAAATTAGCTTTGATACCACTGAAATATCCCTTTCTAAAATAAATTTTGAATGTTGATTTTTATTTTAGTTTTGGAGTTCTATTTGAAACTAAAATTTCATACAAACAATTGATAACATAATTTAAATGAATAAATGATTGACTAATTTAAATCCTTTATTCATTAGTTGAAGATGCAAATGACAATATAAGGCAATATACAAAATTTTCTCTAATTATTCCAACCCTAACTTGTTTAGGGCCCACGATTTCCTTTTTCTTGGTACAACAAGCTATTGTTGTTGGTGTTGGGGTTTCTAATGGGTACCGTTGGTTATGAGGTGATGCCAACCACTAGAATGCAAGTCTAGTAGCGATAATCGCCAGGGGGAGTGACGTTGTTGCCAAAAAGGGATGACACAGTTGTCCAGAGGGTGACGCTAGCTGGATAGAAGGTATACCCGATCAATGGAAGTGCCCTAGATGTGATGCCCAATCAATAACAGTGGGACAACAACAATAGATAGCCATTTGGAGCAGTACGATAGCAATTAAACCCTGATCTATCAATAAAGTGCACAAAGGTGGTGTTGGCCATTTTTGGCCCACGTACCAAAATTTTGTCTAAGTGTGAGAAGATGGACATTCAAGCAAAAGCAGCAAGTTCAGAACAACTTCAGGCTTCTAGGAGCAAATAGCAGACGGCTTCGGGTTCTTGGAAGGAGAAGACTTCGGGCTTGTTAAGCAAGAAGACTTCGGGTTTGTGAAGGTGCACTACTTATTTCAATTTATAAGTTCCAAGTAATATCCGAAGTAGTGCCATTTGAGAATCCCGAATTGGTCTTGGTTAGTGCCTTTTGGGTTCTCTCAACAAGAAGACTTCGGGTTTGTGGGGCTGCCTTGCTTAAAAGGTGAAGTAAGTTGCAAGCAATCAGAAACCCGAAATAAGTAAAGGGAAATGACAAACTCGAGTTGGTTTTGGGTGAGGGTTTGCGGGTTCTTCAAGAGGCAAGTCTTTGGGTTTTTCGAGGTGAAAAACTTAAATTATTTTATAAGTCATAAGCAGTGGAAACCCTGAAGTAAGGAAGTAAGAAGTAAGTTGCAAGGAGTCAAAAGCCCGAAGGAATGAGTAAAATCGATAGTTCTGAAAGGAAAATTATGGAAAATAGTCCGCGGAAAGCAAACGGCCATGGAACATTAAGGTCAATGGTCAGCAAATCCAAGGGGGCAATTAGTCAAGGACAAGTGACACTAGTGCATACAGCTCACTTCCAAAACATGCAAAGTGGTCAAATAGGGATTAGACGCGTCCAGGTGGAGTGCGAACATGCAAGGACCAACTGTGCAGTGAAGAACACGCCAAGTCTTAAATGTCCAAGTCAAATCACTTACACTTGGCAGGGACATGCAACTACCATGGGCATGGCTTTGTCAGTTCCAACAGGAGACTTGAATGTGTAAGGGGCTCGAGCAGCTTGGCAGTGGTCTTGGGCGGTTACCTTATAGTTAAAGCAATTGCATGCTTTGAATAAAAAGAACTCAAGGACAGCAAGGAATAGTCCCGGTCATTGGCAACTGGCGACTTCTCTCTATTCTCCATCGTCAGAAGCTCTTCCTCTTCTCTCTCCTCTTTTCTATATATATCTCATGCTTTTCATTTTGTAAGGGTTCTCAATTTTTTAGAAGTTCCAATTTTGGAGAAGTTCCCAATTTTTTAGACTTTTCTATCTCTTTGAGAGACGGGGCATTCATTGAGATACTACAAAGTATGCTCCACTTGATTAGGCTCGACTCTGTCAAGTCTATTGTAAGAACTACCTCTTGATGCAATAAGATGATTTCTTTGCCTATCTCTTGTCATTAATTAGTGCCTTAGTATGTTTGTGCTTGGTGGATTTGTGAATGAGTGTATTCCTAGTCCATTAGCCTTTTGCTTGCCTCTTTGAAGTATTGTCAAGCTTTTGCAGGTCTAGATTAGTGTTCTGCCTGAACCTCTTCCAATGTGTGTTTACTTGATTTTGAGATAGTGTAAGTCCAAATTGTCTCATGACTGATCTAGTGTGGGTTTCAAACATAGATGAGTGGTCATTTATATTTGGTGCATCGCTTGGTTAGCCTTCTTAGGAGCCCTTATCTCCCTTCTAACCCTTTTTCCTATGAAGCATTAGTTTAGCAGTAGTTTTAGGTGATCCAACAAGAGGAACTAGCCTCTTTAAAAATCTTAGAGGCTCAACCTCACCATAGGATACCCACACCCTGAGGTTGTTCCCATGCTTGTGGCTGGAAGTGGGAGAGCCTGAAAAACTCTCCCATAAGGGTGCAATTCCAAGCTACAACAGGTGGGAAATCCAACCTCTAAACAATGGAAAAACCTTGTTTTGTGCAACAATAAGCCTTCACATGAATTCTAAAAATTAATCACCACTTTCAACCAACTGAATTCTAAAATAACTTGTTTTTTGTGCAATAGCAACTCCTGGGTGGAGCCACCTTTGAAGGTTGAAGGGTTTTAGCCATAATTGGAAAACTCGCCATTTGCAAGTACTCGGTAAGCCCGGAAAACTCAGTTCGGAAAAAACTCGGCAAAAACTCGACAAATTAAAAAATAACTTAAACTTCACTAAAAACACATTTTTTTTGCAAAATTCAAAGATAAGATGCATCCAATGAGTAAATAAATGAGTACATAGAAGAAACAAGTTGTATTTGATTGATTTGAAAAAAAATTAGATACAAAATGGCATCCTCATGTAGAATGCTCAATGTGCTGATATGATGCTCTGAAACAAAATGAAAATAGCAAATTGTTTTTGTAAAACTAAAAGTAAATACTACATAAACATTAATATATTTTAGTTTTTACAAATTCACATCTTCCTCTTCCCATGTCTAGATCTCAGTAGGAGACCGGGAGAGGGTCTAGTCATAGGACTCTGCTCCTGTTGTGTCCGTGGATTCTCTACCTCCATTCTGGATGTAGATCCTGCTGCAGCTACTCGTGGCAGCTATTGACGCTGTGGATTGCATCCTTTAAAAGAAGACTTGGCTTCTTTCTTCCACACGGCACAATGGAGACAATAGCAAGTTTGAAGAATGAATCTCTAGATTAAGGGCTAGCTCCCCTTGATGCACCTTGAGGTCTTGAACTTCTACTGCTAACAATGGGGGGGTGAAAAGAGAGAAGGATACTACAAAAGCAGAACCTAACTAAAATGGTGATGAACCAAAATTGATTGATCTACTCATCTCTTATCTATGCTTTATACCAAAAGGAGCGAACAAACACTTCATTTGAACAAGAGACCAGACTGCGTAAGTGTTTTAAAAAGAGGTTTGATGGAGGTATAATGAGAACCTACCATAGATGCTCCAGAGGCACACTATTGGATGGTTTCTCCCCTGCACCTATACTCCAACCTGGATGCTTCTTGTTAACCTGCAGAAGAAGATCTTGGATACACTAAATATACTGGCATCGACCTATGAAAGCATTAAAATAAATGAATAAACATGAGGCAATACACATGCATATGCAAAAGTGTAAAAAATCAGATGGAGGTAAAACGCTTCCTTTGATTAAAGGCAAATTTGTCAATGCTTCGCCATACAAAAGTGAGAGATCCCTTTTACAAAGCTAAGAGGTTACAATATATAGAAATTGGAGAAAGACCTTTGATCCCTCTCAAGAGCAAGCAGCCCATACTGCATTAAACACCTTGGTAAGAGGAATTCGCTCATACTGTTGCCATCTTTCTATAAATGCGCCTGAAAGAGCCATGTTGTAGGTGTCCCAGATATTGACTTTGCTGCCCAAGCTGCATTAAACATTCTTGCTAAAGGATGGGTCGCTTTATTCTTTGAACGACAAGGCTGCTTTTCTATGAAAACACGTGCCATTGTCCGCTTATTAATGCTAAACAAAAAAAAATGGGCTGCTCTATTGAATGCTCGCATAGTTCCCTTGATGGCTATTTGGTGGAGACTATTCCATCAGCCAGTAATTACTTCTCCTGCCGACGCCTCCTGTGCCACCTGGATTGATCTGGTTCATTCTTGTGCTTGACTAGATGTGTCACCTGGAATGTTCCAAGCATTTATCTTGTGTGCATGGCCACATTCTGGATTAACTGCTTTGCTTTCTCTTTCCTTGCTACTTGTCTTTGCTTGGCAATTCGGGCTCTCAGGGCTAATCTTTTGTCTCCTCTCGGGTTGGCTCCTTCCTTGGTGGGTCGCTGAGTCTACCTTCAAGCTTCCGGGCCTTTGAATTTCTTTGGACAAAATATCTGAAGGAAATCCTTCGAACATTTTGTCCGAAGGAATTCTTCCTTCTCTCGCCGCTTTGACACCCGCTTTTAATGACGCTTAGGCTTGTGCTCTAAATTTCTTTCAGACAAAATGTCTGAAAGAATTGTTCTTTAGCTTTTCTCCAATGGTTAACCCATTTCCTTGAATTTGACATTCGCGGGCCCGTCCTCAAACATTTTAAAATCAATGGCTATCTTATCACCATAAAATTGACGTTCACGAGCTTGTCACCATTTGAAAACTAACGGCTCTTTCACTACCTTGAATTTGACGTTCACAAGCCTGTCACCAGACATTTGAACTTTCAACGGCTAGCTTACCATGTTGAAGTTGACGTTCTCGGGCCCGTCACTACCCTTTAGCAATTTCTCGGCTCTTGTAAACGGACTTTTCTGAAGGGAAAGTAACCCTTCAGAAAAAATGGGAAGGTCCCTTTTTGATAGCCAAGTATCCTCTAAAAGGGCACTTTACCCTTCGGGCATTTTGTTTTCGAATTTCTTCGGACATTTTGTCCAAAGGAATTCTTTCGGACATTTTGTCTGCAAGAATTCGTGCCTTCAATGTCTTGGATTTCCTTGGTGAATTTGTTCGGACAAAATGTCCGAAGGAATTCCTTCAGACATTTTGTCCGAAAAAATTCATCCCTCGAACTTCTTCATAGATTTTGTTCGGACATTTTGTTCGAAGAAAATCTTTCTTCGTCTTGTCACTTTCTCCGAAGGAAATCCTTCTTTTTGGCTTTTTGGCTTTCTGGCTTGGCCCTTGCAAACGGACCTTTTTGCCCCTGCAAAGGCACTTTGGGTCCAAGGTTACCCTTCGAAACTCCTTGAAAAGTCTCATTTGTTGCTTTCCTACCCTTCGCAAGGGTACCTGACTTTCGGCGCTGTTGTAAAAGACTTATGTCCCTTTGAAACTGGCCCATCTTTCTACTGATAAAGGCTTGCCCGGGGTAATTTGTTTGCCCTACTAAACATCTAGAATCAAAATGAGTTCCAGATCAACCCAAATATCTACAAGACTCAAATCAATTGGTTTTTATAGAAACAGGCCTATCACAAGGGGAAAACCCAAAAATTGCAGTAAGGTGAATTCATCAGAAACTGGCTAACAGGTCCTACAAGAAAAAGAAAGAGGGGGGCCGAATTTTGGCCTACAAGACCAAAATTGGTCAACAACAGCGTTGGTAATGACTCTTCAGGGTCATCTTCAAGGTCATCCAATGAGAATGCAAATCCACTCCCCTCCTCCATTGCCTGTCGCTCTAAATCATAAATGTCATCCTTAGAAAACAATGGACGCTGCTCCCCCCACCCTGTCCAATCACTATATGGATTTATCTCATCCAAATCAACTAGATCATCTGATATTTCCTTTACCCTTTTTGTGCACAATCGAATATTATATTGCACATAGACAAGGTCATTGAGACGTTTTTGAGTTAGTTTGTTCCTCTTCTTTGTGTGGATGGCCTCAAACAAGCTCCAATTGCACTCACAATTGGACGAACTACAAGGCTGACATAAGACACGGAGGGCAAATTTTTGAAGATTTGGGGTTTTTCCACCCCAATTTGTCCACCAAACATCTACAAAAAAAAAAAAAAAGTTACAAACTTGTAACTTGTAATTATCAATTTTTGTAACTTGTAAATTTCAAATTTTATACTCGGTGGTTGATTTGTTATTTTTCTCTCTTTGCCAGGTTTGAAGAGAAGTGTGCACCCCCTTTTCCCCTATAACTTCGCAATTCATTAACAATGAGGTCTACCTCCTCAATCGTGGATGTCATCCTCTGAATGCAAGTAGTGAAGCCCTCCATAACCTCTCCATTAGGATCTGCATAGGTGCCTGAATGGAAGAAACAGGGGTTCAAGAAGTACCCTGCTGTATGGATGGATTGGTGGAGTTGATGGTTCCACCCCCTGTCAATAATCTACCAAATAGGATCAAACTTGAGGTGGTCCCCCCTAGAATAATTTTTAATAGCCTCAGTGGCCCTATCCATGGCCTCATAAAGATACCCCATTGGAGTTTTATCTCCGTCCACCAAGTGGAGAACTTTAACCAAGGGCTCCGACACCTACAGTATAAACTTAAAAATGCAAAAAAGATTAGAGTTACAATTTACAAATTTACAATGAAAGACATTAAAAAAAATATTCAATTTGAATTTAGATTCAAAGTTTTGAAGTTACCTTCACAATCTCCGTATCTCTTTGTGCAAAGAGGAAGTCGAAGAGAATGCTTGAAACTCTATCTTCTTTCGGCTTCTTCGAATAAGTTGAGTCTAGCCATGCTTGACTCACAAACATTTGTTTCAAAGCCGTCAATGCACCAAGAATGTTTTGCAACGTTAAGAAAACCGTTGCAAACCTTGTCACACCGGATCTCACCAATTCTCTCCCTTGGATGTGCTCCCTCATCAAGTGAAGAACCCAAGGGTGATTGTAGATAAATTTAGTGATCTTCCTCCCATCCTCTACAATCGATGTGACCCAATCTAATTTGCCTATGTCCTCCAAAAGAAGGTCAAGGACATGGGTAGCACATGGTGTCCAAAAAATTGTGTGGTGTTTATCTTGGAGGATTCTTCCTGTTGCCACATATGCTCTTGCATTGTCAGTTATGATTTGCACCACATTTTCAATCCCAACCTCCATGCACACTTGCTTCAACATTTTAGCCAAAATTTCTACATTTTTTACTATGTTGGAGGCATCCACGAATTTCAAGAACACCACCTTATCTTTGCAAGAAACCAAAAAATTAATGATGGTATGGTTTTTACCATTCGTCCACCCATCAGAAAGAATAGTGCAGCCATATTTTTTCCATTCTTCTCTTTGTTCTTCTATCGTTGCCCTTGCCCTTTCAGTGGCACTAGTAAGCAACTTAAGTACAAAGTGAAACTAAGTACACAATTTTAATTTGTAAACAAAAAATAGCTTAAATTAATCATAAATTAAACTTAAAAAACATAAATTAAAGAACATAAACTAACCTCCCACTCAAATCTTTGCGAGAAGGCACTTTGTAGCCTTTCCCTGCAACTGTCAATGCGGTCACCAAATTGTGCCAGTAAGGTTAGCTTGCCACATTGAAAGGGATGTTGAAGTACCAAAAGTCTGCACAAGCAACGTCTGTCTGCTCATGCACCTCCTTATTCCACCCAATTGCCTCTAAGGAAGGTTGTGCACTAGGTGTGTTTCTAGGCACAAACAAATCATGCATGCGTAAACCCGTAGGTGTTGATCCTGGACCTCTACTAGAGGTAGATGAAGGGATTGAGGTGATGGTGGGTTTCAGCGAATGCCTTCGCCAACATGGACCACAAAGAGAGCCCACTATGCCTGCTACATCATTATCTGACTCAAGGTTGACTGGAGCACCTTGAGAAGAAGCTATGGCTGCTTGCATTGCCGCTTTTGCCTTCGCTCTTTGCATCTTTTTTTCTTTCGCAGCTGCAAGTATAGCATGCATTTGTCTTTTTATTTCCTCATTGGTGTTTATGCAACCCTGAGCATCATGTTGAAGAATACCAGCAAGGTAGTATTTGAAGCGATTGATGCCTCCATGGTATACATTTTGACATTTAATGCAATAGACTGAATTATGCTCTGGTTCGTCATATGCATATTTTCAAGTAGGATCTCTAGCTCCTGATAGACGAGTGCCTACAAATCCCCCAGGCATGGATGGGGCTGAGCTTGAAGCAGAAGCGGATTCAGAAGCCATTATCAATTAACCTAGACACAATGACAAAGTGAAAGCACAACTTGTTAGTTTTTTGATAAAATTTTTAAAAACAAGCTAAATTAGATTAAATCAAAATAGATTACTTTAAATTAGTAAAAATCTAAACAAATCTAAGATTATAAACATTTTCATAAAAAAAAGGATTAAAAAAAGAAAATAATAAACTAGGTTTTCAAAAAAATGTGAAAAAAATGTAAAAATCAGAAAATTACTTTAAATTAGTAAAAAATTAAGCTAATATAAGATTGTAAACATGTTTTCAACAAAAAAGATGATTCAAAATAAAAAAATAACTAGGGTTTGAAAAAAATTTAAAAAAATAAAAAAATCACAAAATAGGTAAAAAAAATCAAAAAAATGTGTCATTTTTTTGTTTTGATGAATCTAAATCTTCTTTTCAACAATATAAATGTATTTAAATATTTTTTATAGTACATTCATGATGTTTTTTAAACATAGAATCAACAAAAATGAAGGAAAAAAAAGAACAAGAAAAAATAGAAAACCTACCTGAAAATCCAATTTGCCTTCGAAATCCGATGAAAATCTCCTTCAAATCTCGTCTCCTCGATGAAAAATCACTGAAAAATGGTGCAAAATGGTTTGGAGTGGGTTTTTGGTCAAGCAAGAGTGAAGAACAGATGAAAAACAAAACGAAATGCCCTTTTTGTCATCCATGGGCTTCATACCAGATCGAGTGAGTTTTTTGCAAGTACTTGGTGAGTTTTTGGCGAGTGTTCGACAAGTTTTTGGTGAGTTTCTAGCCCGAGTTCTAGCATGAAAAACTTGTTTCGAAAAAACACTCATGAGTTTTTCAAAACTCATCGAGTTTTAAGCAAGTTTTCCAACTATGGTTTTAGCAATGGAGGGTTTCCGTCCTCAAAAGTAAAAGTTGAAAGAATTCTCAATTTAATCGTGAATAATCGATAATCAATAATCCTTTCTTTTTTTCCCCACTTGTCCTTTTATTAATTTCACTTTTTCAATATCATCCTAACCCTAAAAATATTTAAAACACTTTTAGGCAATTATTGTCTTTTAATAAATATTTTCTTTTTGGCCATGTAATTAATATAGTTTTTTGGCCCCTTTTAATAATTATTCCATGTTGTAACATAAAGTAACTTTGGACAACTTAAATGAATTATTATTAAATTATTCTCCTCATTAATTCCCCTTAGCCTGCAAGAAATAAAAATAGGCTTTGGGTCCCCTGAGTTGTTTAATTCAGAAAAGGGGACATTATAGTCTGCGAGTAACGTCTTGGCAGCACTCTAGCATGGAGTTGTTGAGGAGCGTTAAACAATGACCGCTTTGCTCAACAGTTGGCGTGACTGGAGATTCCCCTACTATGTAGGCATTACAAAGTGATGTGTTAGATATAGGCACAAATCTTCTCACAGAGATGATGTTGAAGACGCAGATGATGCAAATAATTGCATAAATGTGGAAAATACACAGTGAAGTGTATGCATTGTAATATAAACAATATAGTTAAATATAGTAAAGCATTGTATGAAAATCACAATACTTTGCGAATTGTAGTATTGTAAACAGTTTAGTTAATGCTATAAACAAAGAGGTTATTGTGTTGGGCATTTTTTACCTGAAAGGTTATTCAAAGGTGAAGTTTTGTATTTTGTGTGCATGTCTTTGTTCTTGTATGTATAATATTCTTATAGCATAGCTCTTCTCTGTGTTAGTTTGTTGCACACGGATCCTATCCCCAACAGTATCTTGGTTGATCTTCACCTATACAAGGTCATATCATTTCAAGTAGATAGAATGAACTCTCAAATGGAAAAATAATCAGATCATTTCTAGGTTTTTGTAAAACATTATGGCTTCCCCAAAAAATTGTATACTTTTAGTTTTACCTATTCATTTGCCACTTTATTTCTATTTATATTTCTCTTTATTAAAAATTATATCCCACAAAAACCGTGAAACCCGTTGTGGTTATTCACATGCGAGAAAATATCTAACTCACCCCTATAATGCCAAAACCTAATGATTTTACCTACCACATTGAATATGCCTTGGATGATGCTATTGTCGTCTCTCATACAAGGATTAACTAATCAATAAGTTGGACCCATTGAAACAAAGTGTCTGACTCTAAAATATGCCTACAATTAGCGCACACATTAATTTGCCAATAAACACACAAATCAAGTAGTAAGCATTATGAGTACAATAATATTAACAATGTTTGTGTATCACATGAAATCCTAAAATCAAATGCTAAGTCTTGAATGTTTATTTGTTAACCAAATACAAAAGTTAAACCAAAAAGTAACCAAATTTTGTCTATTGCCAACATATAAGTAGTGCATGTAGTGAAGTATGTCAATCTATAGATTCATGTCCTTGTCTCTTGTGCGTCCTAGGTGGAAGAATTCATAATTTGGGTTGTTGAATTATATAATCGATACCCCTAAAACCCTCTAAAGCTCAATATCTCCATATGAAATTAGGCTACGAAACTCTTAGGTCAAGTTACCATCATAATAAAGATCTCTCTATTTTCACGTAGTCATGTCATTGCACTTTTGGGGTTTGAAATCAAAAATCTTCCCTCTAATGATCATGATCCCCCTATTAGGTTAGGCCATTACACTCCTACGTCAAGCTGATGCATTCTTATACCCCAAATCTAGAAGCAGGATGCCAATATGCAATAAATCCCACTTGAAAGAGGTTATTGCATAGCTTGATAGGTTGGTAAGCTTTATCACTTATTATCTCAAGCATGGTGTAGTAAATTAGTAAGAATGAATATTAAGAGAGAAAGAGAAGAACGGGACTACACATACATATTTACCTAGCATCATAGGTAGGCTCTAAAAGGAATATAACGTCATCCAATGCTCCATTTACACCCACAACCAAAGGAAACAAGCTACCTGGTACCTACCACTTCTTGGGACTAAGGGCCCCTTATTTATGTTATTTTGTCATCTTTTGATCCGTAATCATCCTGGATAATCCAATGCACGATTCACCAACACAAATATACTATCTCAAGCAAGGTGTACTAAATTAGCAAGAATGAATATTAAGAGAGGAAGAAAAGAATGGGACTACACATACATATTTACCTAGCATCGTAGGTAGGATCTAAAAGGAATATAATGTCATCAAATGCTCCATTTACACCCACAACCAAAGGAAAAAAGCTACATGGTACCTACCACTTCTTGGAACTAAGGGCCCATTATTGAGGTTGTTTTGTCATCTTTTGATCAGTAATCATCCTAGATAATCCAATGCACGATTCACCAACACAAATATACTTTTCCTCCTATGTTGGTCCCAAGTTATATGCTACTGAAACAACACTCAAAGGCTGCAAATTTATGCTTTCTACAGCTCTATGACTGCCATCTACAGCATACATTTCTGTATGCAAATTGTACACATGATCACACACATGTTTCATATTTCAGCTATGCTATACCAAATAAGTGACTCTTTTCAATTCCACAAAAATAGTAGTGCACAAGAACATGCTAATTTTCAAACTTTATGTGAGAAGGGATTCAATCCCTTTTTGTTGTTATAAACGACAACTATACTTGTATCTAAATGAACATGTCATACTTATGTATTTTTTAGTGCTTGAGATATTAAAGTCATTGTATAACTGGAAGTAAGTAAACAAATGAATCAAACACACATAGAAATGAGAGATAGACACACTAAATTACCTTAGATAACCCTAATACTAATGCACAGAGAACATGCTAATTTTCAAGTGACTTTATGTGAGAAGGGATTCAATTCCTTTTTGTTGTTATAAAAAACTACTATGTTTGTATCTAAATGAGAATGTCATAATCATGTATTTTTTAGTGCTTGAGTATTAAAGTAATTGTATGGATTGGAAGTAAACAAATGAATCAAACACGCATAAAATGAGAGATATACACACTAAATTACCCTAGAGAACCCTCATGTGGGAAAACTCCAGAAATAAAAAGCTACGTTTTCTAGTCTCCAATATTTTCGTTTTAGTTTTAAAAGCTTACTGCTTTCTTGAGGCCTTCAAGGACACCAATGACATGCAAACAAGATGTCTTTAATATTTTCGTTTCAGTTTTACAAGCTTACTGCCTTCTTGAGGCCTTCAAGGACACCACCAACATGTAAACAATATTCTAACACTTGCAAATACTCTTTGCCATTGGATTACTTGCTTCTTCAGCATATTTTACAAACTTACTGCCTTCTTGAGGCTTTAAAGGACACCAAAAACATTCGAACAATATCCTAATACTTGCAAATACTCTTTGCAATCTACCATGGATTACTTGCTGCTTCAACATACTTGACTGTTGTCCTCAGCCATCTCAGTTGTACAGTTTTCTTCTACCTTAAGCTCCTTCTTGGCAATGCTTTTAAGCATCTCAATTCCAATTTTCCAATTGAATTATGATTTCCATGGTTTTACAAACCCCTGAGGGTGTACTACCACTAGTTTAGGCTTGAATTAGGAAGGCCCAAAAGACAATAAGAGGAACAGAAACCGTTGGCAGATGTTACTTCATTTGTATTCTGTGTTCATGCACAACCACCACCTTAAGCAGGACAAAAATGCCACATCCCACAGTTATGGTTAAGTAACTTGGTTGCTATGAAACCGTTACTGACAATTTCTCAATTGCCAGTGTCTTAACTACTGGTTTTGCAACAGTCAGCGCTGTACACTATTCTCCTCTATTTTCCAAGGAACCACTTCAACAAAATTCTGAATCTAAGGTGTTCAGACCACCTCAGACCTCCTTACATCTCTATAAACCCTTGTACCATCTGTTATTACTAAAATCATTCATATGCAAGCCGTCAGATTACAATGCAGAGTGGCTAATTATACAGCCAAAGACAAACCTGTAATCAAGGAATCACTCCTATCAGCTTAACAAACTACATGCTATCATTAGCACAAGCTAATATAAGTTAATATGACCACCAAACCTAAGCCATTCTTAGCATTACATTTATACTAACTTTATCTAATATTCATTATTAGCTTATTATTTAATTATTCTAATACCCTCCCTTAATGACTAAACCAGATATAATCCAAATGATTTTGTCATTACAATAATAATATGATTTAGTCCAGACATGAACTTATTCAAAGTATAATCCCATTGCCAATGCAACAAATATCACCGAGTGTCCCTATGGTCACCAATTCATTTCATTGGAGTACATGGGTAATTAGCCGCTGCAACCAAGTAAAATAGACAGTGGTGTTGGATATCGGGTTCACTAGATTCTCTTTGTTGTGTCTTGATGTGTTGTCTTGTCTTGAATGTTTCATGTTTCAACTATTTGATGTTAGAGCGATCAACTCCAACACAAACTTTAATATATCCAAGACTAAACAACATATTATATCCTCTAAGGAATATTCATGCATCGATTTTCAGAATATTTGACGCCTAATGTTCTCCATCCTTGAAGAATATTGGGACATATACCACATACAAAATTATTGTGCCCTATTTGCATGCCCCTACCACCTACACCAACCTTCATGGAAGCCTTCCATTCAGCTTTGACTATGGCCTTTGTAAATGTGATAGGTTAAACTACCTACGAAACGATAGAAAGAGCAAAAATTATCTACTCATCACATTGCACCATTTTCCATCTTGATCTTGTAGATTGACCTTCCATTGACTTAGGCAATTCACCTTCCCAAACATCCTTTCGTGCAGTATAGTGCCACTTTGGTCTCTTGCGTTGGCCCTCCTAATCCTACTATGAAGACTAAGAAACACTCTCTTCACCACTAGATCCCTCCCTATAATTTGACTCCCCTAATGTTTTCAACTCAGAGATATGTTCAGTTTTAATACTAGACCTTTTTCCAAAAA